>CM035423.1:160724855-160989855 GCA_020310875.1 Ceratopteris richardii | reverse complement strand
CTTTTACTTCCACGGTTGTGTTTTTTTTATCTCTTTCTTCATCGTTTTTCAAGAGTTAATTAATAAGTAGATTTGAAAAAATAAATTAATTTGAAAGAAGGATTTGAGATGGCGAAAATAAGTAGATTCCACTTTCTTTTACTTCCACGGTTGTGTTTTTTTTATCTCTTTCTTCATCGTTTTTTTTATCTGCTTATTTCACGTTTTCTATTCCATGTACAGAATTACTTACAAGAGTTAACATTATGGGACCGGATATTAACTTTTGAAGACATTAAACAAAGCCTCGAGGATCACGTTGACAATCATGTGGAGTGGCAACAACACGACGTATTATAAGTCATACTCTTCATGTCCGAAGTGTCGCCGACGACTCTAACACAGTGACGGAATGACACCTCATTTCGCCAAAGTGCGGATGCTACCGTCATCTCCACCCCGAGAATTTCCATGGCGACTATCATTCTGACTATTTTCGCCATTTTTCTTATTGATCTGATTGCGTTCGCACTAGGATTGGCAGCTGAGCAGAGACGCGCTCCGGTTAGCATGCACTCACTTTATTCTTTTCCTCAGTCTCCCCTTCCGTACAGCTCGTTCTAAAGTGCAGAATTACTCGTCCTGTGATCATCGCCAGTGAAATATTTTCTTTTCTAGGTCCTTCCAATCGTGTTCTGTGATGACCTGATTAGTTTGGTGTTTCCTTTCTCTAAAGTTCTGTCGATCATGCCGATAGATCTCAAAGCTCAAAAGAAGAAAGGGAAGTAATTTCTTCCCAAGTATTTGCTGATGTTCTTGCCTCAGTTCATGTCTTTGTGACGCGTTGTCTGTATTCTTGTATTGTTAAGCCAATTTTCTTGTTGATTATTATGGAAAAAACAGCTTGGATTTTCACTAATCCGGGAGGATTCACAATCACGGCTTTGGCAGTGCGCTTGCATTCGTTCATGATTCGATGCATTGGAACCATTGCAGTTTTTGTCTGTGCGGTTTTGTAAATCTCATTGTACGGTTTCTTAACTTTACATGCACATCTCTCGATCGCTTAGTTCGTAGATCTAGTGATTCCTTTCTTTTGTCAGAGTATATTTTCCGGACTGATGGCACTTCTGAATCGTTATAATATTTTGCATCCTACCATCAATCATCCTATTCGTTTCTCATTGTTATATCCAGAAACTACATTTTTTATCTCTTGAAAAACAAATTGTTTTTCTAACAATCGGTCCAGACCGGGCATAATAATTGCTGATAATGACCAAGAAAATGTTTACAAGTTGCAGGGTACATATGAGAGTATTAGTAATGCAGCAACACAGTGGTGCCGATATTCATCAGACCTTGTAACTGGCTTGGCAGCAGGGGCTTTTGGGTTTCTATTTCTAAGTCAACTGCTAGTTACATCTACGACTCGTTGCTTGTGCTTTGGAAGCTCGTTAAAGCCTGGTGCAGCGCGTTTGGGGGCTTTAATTTTCTGCATATTGAACTGGTAGTACAAACAAGCTTTCACGCTCCTGTCGATTTTTTTTCTCCATTTTGTCTCTGCTATATATTCTCTCTGTGCAAGGTCAAAGCGTGAAACACGCTAGAGGCTTACTGAACTGAAACGATGGGAGATTCTTCACTTACTTATCCTTGAACATCTTGGAAGGAAATCTATTAACTAATTTCTGCTGTTGAACAAACCCTTTATTGATGCGAAAATGCACGAGTATGATTGTGTTGAAGATGGCATGCGTCACAAGAGTGGTCTTTTTGACTTTCTAGAAAGTAGAAGACCATATCTGAATTTTCCATGTTCTGCTGATACTTAGATATTAGCATTTACTTAAACAGCTTGTACCGTTGGGTTTTTTTTTTTGTCTTTTCTTTTTCGTTTTCCTAGTCTGGTGCTGGGAAAATGTCAATATTGTTGAGCTCTTGAGTCTGAAATATCTTTATAAGGAGTTTTTTGGGTTGAAGTGCAAATCATTGCTGTGTCTATCTGAGTAATGTCTTGTGAAACTTGCTGATAATTCAGTGCGTGAAAGCAGACTTACTGGTTCAGATAGAGCTTCTTTTCTAGTAAAAAAATTTTAATAGCAGTCTGAATGCGTTAGACACCAAGCAATTTTATTCCTTTCTATACTTTTCATATTGGGGTAAGAATCACGACGGGGAATAATTTCTTCTCTCTAAAAGGAAGGTAATGGTTGAAGTAAAATAGTTCTGTTTTATTCGGTACATGCTGATGTTAATAAAATTTCTTATCCTTTCTGCCATATAGGATCACTTTTATTGGTGCCGAGGCCTGTCTCTTGGCTGGAGCGGTGAAGGATGCAAAACACATTAGGTATTTCTCCAGCACATTTGGCAAGGAAATAAGTTGTGAAGCTATTCGCAAAGACACCTTTGTTGCTGGAGTAGTTCTTGTGGTTGTTACCTGCATCTTTAGCATACTTTACTACCTTTGCTATGTCACATCTCAAGAAGCCTTTGGAAGGGTTCGATTTGATAAGATTGAGGATGGTGTGAGCATGTCACATTATTCCTGACTGATTTTTCCATTTGTGAATAATTATGTCAACATTATTGTGCTCTCTGGAGGTCTATACTGAATCTTATGCATACATATAACCATATTTTTACAGATGTAATCTGATTGGCCTTTGGATGTCTCGATTTCTTGGGCAATTGCAGTGTGCATGAGCCTGCAGAAAGACCTATGCACATGGACTTGCGGAACTCATCGCACATTGATTATCCATCTTACGTGGGAGCACTGAGAAATGATGATTTTTCCCCCCAGAAGTTAAATACATGTTGAGGTGGTTTATCAAATCAAGATCTTCTCTTCCAAATTTTAAGCACAGTCCAGTATACAAATTGAAAAGAAACTTTTCTGTTACTGAACTAATTTTTACACCTCTTGGGTGGATCTCTTATGGAGGGGATCCCCATCATGACGACTCCATCCCTCCCTTATATATCCATCTTAGTTGTCAATGGGGTTGCCTACTTCATGGCTTGTGCCTGACCATGGTATTTAGCAGATGTTTGGAAAAGAAAGCGGGAATGAGTGGGTCCTTTGGGTTAAGGAAAAAGAAGAAATACCTCTGTCCAATTCAAGGGGTGAGTCCACTGATTTCATTTTCTGCTTTATTGTCAAGGGGATGCTGGAACAATAAGAAGTGATGCTTCTCTTCTCCTATATTTCAACTGACATATAAAGTGTTGGCTAATCTTTTTAAAAGGTGAAGTTGGCTTGCCCCACCTGAGTAGGCTTTTGGGTCTTTACTTATGAGCAATACATTTCTGGGGCACAATGTGCTCCTTAAAGTTCAGTAAAGCATTGGTGCATGCAATTCAGCTTCGTAAAGGGTTAATCACATGTAAGATGTTGAAAAGCAGATTGCAGGATTGCTCAAACAAGCAGATTTTAAGTGTACTAAATGGAAATTTTCATTTTCTGATATTAACCTCATGACTTGGCCGGGCAAGCACCACTTATCTCTATCTAAGCCCTTACATGGGCATTTGAGATTATCACAATACTAAAAGTGGTTGGACAAAGGGAAACTCTCAACATAATCAACTTGATATCTACCCAAGGAGGAAAGGATCTGATCCGAAGTACAGTCTTGAAGATAGCAAAAACCAAGTTTGGATGTGCATTCGGTTCCAAAGTAAATGGTTTATTCAGCCTTAACTAGAACACTGCCTGTAGTTGCCAGTGCAGCGGCCTATCAAGGCAATTTTTATTGTATTTCTGTTTTATGGCATGTATCTTTTTGTGGTTCTATCAAAGTTCGATGTATTCAGAGATGCTTTTTTTTTTTTTTTCCAGGTTCTACTTCACTATTGATTGTCATTGTATGCAATGTCCTTTGTATATGCACACCGATGTATTTGTGAATGTACAAGCTAGTTATCAATTATTCATCTGAAGCACCAATGTGATGTACTATTATTTTTAAATGGTACCAACAACTCGTATTGAAATGCTCAAGAATATGAACAGAATCAATGAAAAGCTCTGCTGATTTTATTAAAAGATTAATACGTCACTCTAGAGGTTTCAGTTGATGAAGGTTCAGTATCATTTTCTGTGAGGAAATATATCATTTGCATCAGAAGATAACTTGTATTTTGTAATCGTGTGATATCTTACTTGCGCAAAGATTGTTGCATTGTGATTT
Organism: Ceratopteris richardii; assembly: GCA_020310875.1. Classification (NCBI taxonomy): domain Eukaryota; kingdom Viridiplantae; phylum Streptophyta; class Polypodiopsida; order Polypodiales; family Pteridaceae; genus Ceratopteris; species Ceratopteris richardii. The sequence continues at coordinate 160,985,677 of CM035423.1, read as the reverse complement.
ATTCTTTTTGACTTTAGGCTTTTTCCATCCCGTGTGTGCTGGAAAGAGGATTAAAGGTCAAGAAGATCTATGTTGAAGGTTCATTCACAGAGTGACCTATAGGCTATGATGGTTTCATCCTTTGTGTGTACTAGACAAAAAGCTAGAGGCCAAGAAGATCCATGTTGAAAGCTTACACTTCGAGGATGTCCATAGTGACCCATAGGCTAGGATGGGGAATATGTGCATTGTGGTTAGGCCCACATTGAAGGTTGACTTAAAAGGCCACATCACACAAGGAGACAAGGTATATCACCTTGGAAGGAGGATTGCACTCATAAATCCAAGTTCTGCTCAAATTTGGTAGCAAAGCTTGGAGAGAGAGCCTCATTGGACATTTGGATGTGTGCTTGTAGCTTGCAAGTCATATAAATAGGACTCTTGGGATCCATTTGAGTCATTTACGTGTGTAGCATGTTTGGACTCATAGTTCATGGACAGAGCCACTCATACACCTGTATTTATGGATGCGATGTTATGGGACACCGACCTTTGAGTGGTGGAAATGAGGTATGGTTGCAGGCTCCCAGGCTAGGGGGTAGGTTGTTGTGGACCCTATATTTGGGATGTGAGTCTGATGTCCGACCCTTTTGTTTTGTGAGTCTTGTTTGTGCTGTGTTTTCTTTTGCTGGATGGATCCTGTATGGGATATAACATTGGTCTCAGAGCCTCTCGTTGGAAGGAGGAATGAGGCATGGTGACGTGCACGAAATCACTAGAACACATGGAGCTTGGATGGCTCAGCCCGACAGGCCCTCTAGACCTCTTGTATGGTGTGTTTCCATGTCAACTGGAAACTTCTTTGTGTTTCCATGTCAACTGGAGGCTGAGGGGCTATGTCTTCCCTTCACTTGCATGGTGAGGGAAGCATGTAAGCTCTCCTCTTCTTTGTGCTTCCATGTCAAATGAAGGCTGAGGGGCTATGTCTCCCGGTCACTTGCATGGAGGCTGCCATAGGTAGCTTCTTCTTGTACTTGGGTTGATAAGATGGGCTTATGTGTTAGCGCATGGAAGAGGAGAAGGGCTCGTGGTGGAAAAGACCACCACGAAGTCACAACTTACAAGGTATGAACGGCTGGAAATCGACCAAAAATAACTCACGGCATGCATCTTATTTCTGCATCCGCCTCTAACTTTAGGACAAAAGTTTATGAAGCTGAAGGGGTAGTTTCTTGATTTTTTCATCCAGCAGCCCCAATAAGAGTGGTGAAGTAAATTAGCAGGCTTCAGCCCTGCTGGGCAATGAGAGCAACCTTGACTCTGTTAAGCCTCAAAGAAGGTGCTGCAGAAGGGTTGGTGGCAGCCATGAAGGTGCCCAAGTTGCTCCCTCCAATGGAGATGGGCAGCTATCAGGTTTGAGGGTGGCTGCTTTTTTGCTTCGGAAGGCAGCTGCCAAGCATAAGCAGGGTGGTTGTGCCATTTTTGGAGGGCAGTTAGTTCCCTGTCTGATGGGTGGCAGTTTTGCCTTGAAGCTGAAGTCATACCGATCAGTATGGCCTCAACAGCAGCTGGGCGGCTGGGTTTTCATGGGACTTACAAAATTAATTTTCTTTTTTATGAATAATGGTGGCTGGAAAAATTTCCAGAAATTATAATTGACAAAAACTTCCATGAAAAAGGTGAAATGCTACTTTAGTTCTCAAAAATATAGGGGAAATTCCTTCAACTTAGAGAGACGCCTAAATTTTAGTTGAGATTACGAAACTTTTGAGGTGCCTAGAAAATAGTGGAAGCAACAGCTTTTTAATTTTTTTGGGATCGGAGCACAAGTATAAAAGAGACAGCTTGCTCATTTGCACGGCAAATCTCTCATTTGCTTCATGTTGCATTTGGAGAAGAGCCTCTTCATCAACTTGTGATTACCTAGCCTCCACCATCTGCACCATCCACGACCTCCTTCCACCACCATGGAAGGATTATCTCAATCCTCCAGCTTTGAACAAGATGCAACAACCAGCCCAGCTAAGTGGGTGGAGAAGGTAGCTTGCCTTATGTCCATTGAGATGCACAAGTTACATTCAGAGGAAATGACTTACCCATCTCCTAGTCTAGAGGCATCTCTAGTTGCCAGTTTGGATCAACGATTGGTGGAAGTGCAGAAGCAATTGCCAGGGTTAAAGAAGTTGGCAGAGCTTAAAACTTCCCAGGTATGCTAATCCTCGCCAACGACCATAGAATCCTTGTCGCCCATATTCATTCTAGAGCCCTTTAGGGGTTTTTTGAAGGAGCACGAGGAGGGCAGTATAGGCACTTGTTTGGTGAAATGGACAAGGTTTTTCAGCATGAATGAATTTGGTTTTTCAGCACTATGGGCACTTGTTTGGTGAAATGGACATATGTAATTCATGTTGAAGGGAAAAACATTTGTTAGTTGAGTTCCTTTTATGCTATAGTCAAGTACTTGAAAGGAGTTTTAGGAGGTCATTCATGTTGAAAAGAAAAGACAATACTCCTACTCTACAATTAATCACAAAATAAACTAACTATGGAGGAAGAAACAAAAGATATGAAAACATGATGAGTAAATTGAAATGGAAAGAACTTCCAAATGATGCTCTATGAGCATGGAGACTCCATGAGGAGTGAGGCCACTCTTGCCAAGGGCTTGAGTGAATGGCTTGTGAGGAGTGAGGGGAGGCCTTGCTTATATGGAGTTTGGGAGAATTCCCTTGCATGTGGGATAAATGGACTTTCATGTGAATGATTCTAGCTTTGAAAAAAAGGGTGGAGCATGGAACTCTAAACACCCCCCCTCCATGTGATGACCTTTTTGTTTTTAATGCGAGGAACTAGTGACATATGGGATCACTTAGTTCAATGGTTTTTAGGATCTAAGGACATATTATGGGATCCTTAGACATAACTTGGACATATGGGATCCAAGTTTGGGACATATGGTATCCCTTGGTTTTCATGGACATATGGCATCCATGTGGTTTTGTATCCATGGACATATGGGATCCATGGTGTGTGGGACATATGGCATCCCTAGGATCTTGGGACATATGGGATCCCAAGACATATACTTGGACATTTGGGATCCAAGTGGTTTTTGTGGGGATGTAAGGACATTTGTGATCCTTAGACATATAGGGTTTACATCATGGGGTAAGTAGTGCTTTCATTGATCCATTTGCCTTCTTTTGTTGTAGCATTTGAGGTCCATTGTTTGGTTACTTTGTTAGGGTGCTCCTCTTTTTGTTGACTCCTTGTTGTTGATTTGAGCATGTCCTTGGGTTCTGCTTCATGAGAGAGTACATTTGGAGATACATATTTGATGGGTGAGAGCATGAACATAGCCTTGGAAAAATTTTAATGGCATTGGGAAGGTCCTACCTTGAGTACTACTCAAGGTGGTGTCTAATCCCTTACAAAGCTCCATAAAGAGCCATAAGAGAGTTGGTGACATCTGAGAGATACATATTGTGAGATACAAGATGTGAGAGAGAACGTGTACATGGAGTTCTCATCCTTAAGATGTGAAAATGCAAAGTAAATGGTGGGATGTTCCTTGATGCTTCACTTTTCTCTGCGTAGATTGTGCATATGTTAATACATAGAGTGGACTTACCACACCATTCCTACTATAGAATCACCATGTCTAGTCGAATACGCATTTCCTCATATCATAGGGAAAGAAAACAAAAAAGGTAGCATGTGCGTCTGGTGTGATAAGTTGAAGTAGTGCCAAAATTTTGAAGACATCATCCATGATGTCATTTTATAGATAGAAAAACGCGTCTAATGCAGCTGATTCGTGGTATTTGTTTTCATCTCAGCCACATCTCAAGTTCTCAACGTCTCATTACTAAGAGCCATGCCCTTTTACAGACTGTATACTCCACCGAGCTGAAAGTTATTTGTTTGTTTCTCGGTGGCGCGCAAAAAAATCGTTGTAGGTGTTCCAGCTGAACTATAATCCACTTTTCCTTACTCTAAATCTGACATTTTACCCATTTCAGTAGCATTCAGAGGCAATAGCCGCACACCACATGCTTTGCTTTCTCTCCGTGCTCCATTGTTCAACCATAGCTGTGTTGAACATGTAGATGCTCTCCGGCAGGTGTGCAGTCTCCTTCGAAGTAGGCAAAAGGAGATATGCAGATTAAGGTGTCTACTCGCGCATACAGCCACATAATCTCGTGCTTCTTTTCTGAGGCAGTGTGTTGTGTAAAGCTCGCCATATGTCACCTGAAGTTTCTGTATATAATGACGCAACACACTCTCTCGCGATAAATATTCGGCAATAAGTGCACCAAAGTGTAGTGTACAATGAAATTTCATTCCATAAATGGAGAGGCTCCTCAACTATCACGCTCGTTGATGATGTTGAAGATGTAAAACTGAAGATGTAATGCTGCAAGTCTAGGCAAGTATGGGATCGGCATCTCGTATTTCTATTTGCACAGAGGTATCTATATACTTACAACTTCGCCCGACAGATGTTGTTGTAGAGAAATCTATCTTTCTATATGCAATGCTTCACCTTTCTCTGTACTTGAGTCAATCAACATGTATTAAGCCCTGAATAGCAGCCATCCATTCCATACATCTCTCTGCGAGCAGCTTAAATGTCTCTGTATCTTTCACAGATTACAATAGTGATCCTCTCTTTCATGATCATTGTTGAAGTTCCCAAGGTCCACACTTCTATATGCTTATTTCCTATATTCAAGGCAGCAAAACTCCTCGTAGCCTTCTAGCACCAGATTCATATGATTGTTGATGCTGTTAGCTTTTCTTTTTCCATCATGAATCCTCACATGGAATGCTCACAAGTGCTCTAATTTGAGTCAATAAGGGTGCTTATAGACACCTCATACATGGATTATTATGACATTCGAAAGTACAAAATGGCAGGATATGCAAGAAAATAACGATCTAATGGGAGGCAAAAGAAGAATGGGATTAGTGCTTATAGGCACTTTTAGTATAAAAAAGAAATATGGGAGGGAGGGAGGGATTAAGGGAGTATGAGGCTAAACAACGAGGAAGATAATAAAAATTGAACTTAAGAAGTTGAAACCCTAAAATGCATAACCTATGCTCTGATACCATGTTGGAAAGAAAAGACAATACTCCTTTACAATTAATCACAAAATAAACTAACTAAGGAGGAAGGAACAAAAGATATGAAAACATGATGAGTAATTTAAAATGGAAAGAACTTACAAATTATGCTCTATCAGCATGGAGACTCCATGAGGAGCGAGGACACTCTTGCCAAGAGCTTGAGTAAATGGCTTGTGAGGAGTGAGGGGAGGCCTTGCTTATATGGAGTTTGGGAGAATTCCCTTGCATGTGGGATAAATGAACTTGCATGTGAATGATTCTAGCTTTGGACAAAAGGGTGGAGCATGGAGCTCTCAACAATTCAAGGCCATTTTGTAGAGGATGAAAAATCCTCACATATAGAAGACACTTTCTATGTGAGATGGGTAGGCAATCCTTGGCTATGTACTCACGACCAAAGAGCTTATCCAAAAGATCAAGGCCTTTTGAGGAGCCACACAAGTGGCTATAGATGTATTAGTTTTGTGGCTTGCTACCAATGTATGAGAATGAAGTTCTTTGGTCTACAAGGAACTATGATAGTATCTTGGTGTCAAAGTAGGTAGATGGAGAGGAGGTGCGAGGAAGAATTATCATGCCTCATCTTTTGTAGCACAAGAATTTGAACCTCCATGCAAGAACCTTAAGAAGAAAGGTGTTGCTTTGAAGGGTTGATACTACAACATGAAGGGTCTCTATTTGGATAAAGCTTTTTTGGAGAAAGAAAGGTTTCTTGAACTTAGAGATCACGATGATGGACACTACAATGAACACTATCAATGGTACATGTTTGTTTCTTAATGACTTAGAGATAACTCAATGTGTATGTGCATTGTTGCCTAGGTTGTCGAATTGACACATGTGTCTTTGATCTGCATGAGCTTCTTTAGGTTTAGGGAGAGATCGAGGGCAAGATGCTTGCTCTTTGTAGAACTTCTTCTTCCCTTGTGTGGGTGTAGGTGCTTATGCTCGACACTATGGTTGTGGATCATCCATGTGTGGTTTATTATGTTGAGTGTCATGTGACAAATAGGGTGTGATTGTGTTGTTGGTATGATTATCTAGCGCAATATAGAGCATGTGGATGTGATTCTAGAGATGTTTCACATGGATAGCTTTTTTTCTCATGGTATTATCACATAATCAAGGAATCTCCCTCCTTAGGAATGACTAACATGAAAATCCACAATAAATTGATATGAATAGCAAGGCCACCAAAGGTAAGAGAGAGCACATATCCACCCCTCCGACTGCACCCATATATATACCTCTAGGGAAAAAGGATAGAGGTAGCCATGTGTCCAAGTCACATGGATGTTGATCGAGACCTTCACATGGATTTATATAGAAAATAATCACATGGGTTCACATGCCTCTAATTTCTCAAGGTCTATCAAATGCCTCCTAAATCAAGTGAGGATTCTTCTCTCATGTACACCCCAAGGTGACACTTAGAGAAGCTTGTCCCAAGACTAAGGTTTTCACACCTTGGGATAAATCAAGCCTAAGGATCATATCAATTCAATTTAGAGCTCATATGAATGATTATCCCAATGGTTCAAACCAAAGGTTTAAGCATGTGTCAAAGGTAAATACAGGGATAAACCACAGTTCATATACATCATATTTTAACCTTTAGAATCCATATATTTAACTTTTGAAACCTGATTGGACCGAAGAAACATCGAAAAATGATCTAAGTATCTTGGATAACGAAATTTCTATTCATTCTTTACTTTGCATGCAAGGTACTATTAATAGTAAAATTGTCAGTATTTTACATGATGGTGGTAGTTCACATGATTTTATTTCTTATACATTAGTGCAAGATCTTCAATTAAATCCACTTCCTCCTATGTATAAAGTGAAGGCTGTATTTCAAGGAAATAGACATAATGTTACAAGTGAGGTTCATAATATTTAGATTTATATAGGTTCATACATAGATGAATGCACATTCTTAATTGCTCCGTTGTAGTCCTATGATGTTATACTTGGTATGCCTTTTCATCATCATTATAATCCATGCATTGGTTATCATACACATACAATGAGTTTCAAGTTTAACAATCAAGATATTTCTTTGTATGCAATGCATGACTCCCAACCCTTTCCATTAATTAGTCATGCTCAAGTAAAATGTGCATTTAGGAAATGTTGGAGTTAGACGTCTGTGGAAGCATGCGAACAACACAAGGAAGAAGAAGAAGCTTGGAGCACAACACACAATAGTGAATGTATTACTAGAGAATGTACAAAGATAAGTAGCCCATTAGGGCAATAGGCATATATACAAGTCCGGGAAAAAAAACCTCCTAAAGAGGGAAACAAGTGCCCTGACAGTCCTAGTGTGTTCACACACATCACTACCTAACTATATCAACAAATCCCCCCTGGGAGTGATGCGGTGAACAAGGAGCTGGTACTCATGTATAAGGAAGTGCCAAGCTATGTGGAATCAATCCACAAAAGGAAGTAAGCCCAAAGCTTTGCAGAATGCTTCAAACTTCTCCCTAGGCAGAGCCTTCGTAAAAAGGTCTGCAATGTTCTCCTATGTGGGCACATATGCCAAACTCATCTCCCCAGCAGAGAACCACTCCTTGACATAATGATAATGCACCTCAATGTCCTTAGTGCGAGCATGGAACACAAGGTTCCTCGCAACTGCTAATGCACTCTGACTGTTAGTGAAGATGGTGGTGGCAGAAGATTGACCAACACCCAAATTAGCCATAAGGTGTCTGAGCCACACACACTCAACAGTAGCTGTGAAAGCTTCCCTATACTCAGCCTCACGACTGGAAGTGGCCATAGTAGGTTGATTCTTGCTCAACCAAGATATACATGAGCTACCAAGCATGAAGCAAAATCCACTAGTGGACACATGATTGTCATAACAACTAGCCCAGTCAGAGTAAAAAAAGGCATGCAAATCTAGTGGTAATGATCCCTCGTTGGGATAAAACAACCCAAGTAGCCGAGTACCACTCAAGTAGCGAAAGATGCGCTTAACCGCCTACCAATGCTTGACACCTGGGCAATGCATAAACCTGCTCAACTAAATATCTTGCCGAGTAATGCATAAGTAAATCAAGCATCCAACAACCTGCTGATAAAGAACAACATCAAATGCATCTTCAGTATCTTGAAAACTCAATCGTAAACCTGTCTCCATAGGAGTGGTAATAGGCTTATAGTCTTCAAGGCCAAAATGCTGCAATGATGTGTCAATATATTTCGTTTGACACAAAGCCATTCCACCATCAACGTGCATAAATTGAATGCCCAAATAGTGATGTAAATGCCCCAAATCAGACATCTCAAATGAGGCATGTAAATCAACCTTAAAATCAGCAATATGCCTCTCATGAGGACTAGAGAGCAGCATGTCATCAACATAAACCACAATGATCAAAAGTACATCATTAGGATGCTTAACATATAAGGTGTTTTCAGTGGACTATTCTCAAAACCATGTGCAATCAGATAGGCATGTATCTTTTCATACCAAGCACATGGTGCTTTCTTTAAGCCATATAATGCCTTCTTTAACCTGCACACCTGGTTCTCATGCCCTTTCTGCACAAAGCCACGGGGCTCAAAAACATACACTTCTTCATGCAAGTCGCCATTCAGAAATGTTGTTTTGATATCCAACTGATGTACATTCCAACCATGATGAGCTACAAGTGCATAGATGCTACAAATAGTAGTCATTTGACAAGTAGGTGCAAAGGTCTCATCAAAATCAATGCCTCTTTCCTGCGCATAACCCTTTGTAACAAGCATAGCCTTATACCTGTCAACTGTACCATCAGGCTTACACTTTAGCTTGTATACCCACTTAGTCCCAATGGCCTTCTTGCCAGGAGGCAAGTCACATAAAGACCAAGTACCATTCTTCATTATAGCATCATATTCAGATTGCATAGCAGCCATCCAATTTTCTGAATTTTGTTCTTGATCAAACAAAACATGCTCATTCTCATCACAGAGACTAGATGTAGCCATAACATAGCAATTTGATGCAAAAGAGGCACTATGAGAGCCTGAACGAGTATGATATGATGGATGCATCTAATTTGATGTCACAAAGTCTTCACCAGCCATTTTGGCATAGTTTTTGCCTACTCAATATCAGCTCTCTCATCAACAAGTGCATCATGTAAATCTGCTTCCACTTGTAAAAAGAGGCATCAAAGTATCATACATGTCTTTGGAGCTAACAAATGTCTCCTTAGTACATGAAAGCAATGGCTGAATAGCATCTTCCATAAAAACAACATCATGGCTAACCAGAATGTGTTTGGCATGTGGATGATACAGACGATAGCCTTTACTTTCAGAACTGTATCCAATAAAAATACATTTTACTACTTTATCATCCAATTTTCTGTGATGTTGTTCAGGCACTAATGCATATGCGAAACAACCAAAAACACACAGATGAGCAACAAATGGCTTGTGATCATCCCAAGCCTCATATGGAGTGATAGACTGTAGTTCTTTAGTGGGACACCTCTTAAGTACCTGTACACATGACAACCTCAAGCCAGAAACTATGTGGTAAAGCCTGACTCTTGACAATACACCTCGCCATCTCCATGAGTGACCTGTTCTTTCATTTAGAAAATCCATTTTGTTGAGGTGTATATGGTAGTGTACACTGGTGTTTATCCCACGTTCAACAAAAAATGCATCAAAATCAGAAGATATATATTCCCCCCTGGATCAGAGCATAGGGTGCCCATTTTACATGCTGATAGATTTTCAGCCAAAACCAAAAACTATTTGAAGCACATGAACACTTCGGAATTTTCCTTCAATGGACATACCCATGTATGCCTGGAAAAATCATCGATGAAAGTCACGAAGTAAAGATAATTTCCAAAAGAATGTGTCTGCATAGGACCACAAACATCACTATGTACAAGTTGCAATTTCTGAGTAGCCCGAACTAAACCATCTTTTGGAAGGCAAAGAGGACATCATTTCAAATTTCTGCAGGCATAACAAAGTAGCAAAATTCAGGTGACCAAAGCGTGGATGCCTTGCATCTGCCGTAGCCTGAGAATCATGTACTGCACATGCTGAATCATTTACAGATTTTATAGTCTATGAGCTTATATAGCCCACGACATAAAATGCTGGAAGCAATAATCACATTGCCATTTGATAGATCATGAACTATACACTTGTCATCAATAAATTTCACAACCAAGCCGATCTTGACTAAAGATGAAACTGATAACAGATTCTTCTTGATCCCTGGCACAAATAAAGCATCTGACAAAGTGAAAGAACTACCACCAGCAGTAGTCAAAATGATCTTACCAACTCCCATGACAGGATAAGAGGAGTTGTTGGCACATGTGATAGTATTCCCTATAGGGGCAAGCTCGAGTGAAGTGAAGAAACTATGCTGTGAGGTGATATGATTGGTTGCCCCACTATCAAAGTACCAAACATCTGAGTCTATTGCATACATGAACTTCTCATGAGAAGATGGGTCAAAACTACAAATAGTAGTAAACGCCCATTCTTCTTCCTGCACAAGATTAGCAGACTCTATTTTTGGTGTATAGGCTTCTGCAACAACCATTCCAGTCTCTTTCTTCTTTGTGTCTTTAGCAACCAGTTTTGGAAAGTTCTTTATGATATGGTCATTTCCTTTATAGTACTCGCAAAACAATTTTTGCTTTTCTAATTTCTTTTCATCTTTGTCTTCCCTCTTTGATTGTGCGGAACTAGTAGATTTCTGTTTACTATTTGAAGAGCTCTATTTTCCTTTGCCCTTCTAACTAGCAAGGAAAGCTTGATCTGCAACACACATAATGGACCTGTTCTACCTAGACTGATCTTCTTGCAATAGAACAGAGACTAACTCCTCAAATGACAAGGCATTTGGATTGCCTTTCATCATCAAAAAAGAGTAGAAGCAAAACTCTGATATGAATCAGGAAGACCATTCAGAACGGTCTGCACAAGTGAGCTATCTGGTATAACTTCATCAGTAGAAATCAATCGTTTCTTCAAATCTTTGATCTTTGTTACTATCCATAAAATCACCTTCATTCATGTGCTCACTCTCCAACTGTTTTCGGAGGTAAGCAACACAAGCCTCATTCCTATCTTGGTACAGTGTGGTAAGTGTATCCCAAGCATCCTTAGCTATTCTACAAGAGCGAATGTGAGGAATAATGGCACGTTTGACAGACAAAGCTATCAATGCATGTGCCTGGGTATCTCTGCCATCCCAACGAATTTTCTCTACAGTAGGTGCAATAGAAACCACAACATGAATAGGAATATGCAGAATATCATCATCTTCGACACGTTCTGCATCAGCTTCAATACCTGCAACAATTGTAGGTGTGATATGACATTTTTCAACATCATGCACAATATTCCACAGTCCTTTTGCAACCAATACATGTCGCATCATATAAGCCTATAATGGGTAGTTGGCACAATCCAACTTATCCTCAATAGCCAACATACAGAATACATCACTGCTTTCAGCCATGGCCAGTGACTAAAATACCTTGATGCAGAAAATTGACTCTATCTCAAAAAGTTGAGCAGAACTGCCCAAACAAATTCTGTTAGACCTGTAGCAAACTTCGAGACGCTTATACTGGAGAGATGAAACTGATATATACCTTTGGCACAAAAAGACGAAATAGCCTCCATGAGTGCTATGATAGTGCGTTCGGAGGTCGAAACGAGCTCAGATCGTGATTTCGACGCCACAAAGCGAAGTTGTTTTGATCTCTAAAACACCTTGAGTATACGTACCAAATTTTGTGCGATTCTAAGACTTTGACTGGAGGGGTGTCGATGACGACCTAGATGAAGCGACGACCTGCTCTGATACCAATTTTTGGAGTTAGATGTCTATGGAAGCACGCGAACAACACAAGGAAGAAGAAGAAGAAGCTTGGAGCACGACACACAATACTGAATGTATTACTAGAGTGTACAAAAATGAGTAGCCCATTAGGGCAATACGTATATATACAAGCCGTGGGAAGAAAACCTCCTAAAGAGGTAAAAAGTTCCCTGGTGGTCCTATTGTGTTCACACACATCACTACCTAAATATATCAATAGGAAAGGCTACAATTCATGTATTGTTTTTGTCAATAACATAGCTGATTACACACATACACTTCCTAATGCACATAAATCATTTATGGCTTCTTATAAGGATTGTTTTATGGTTGATTTTCCTCCTACACTACCACCTTCTAAGGGATCTCTTGATCATAGTGTAGAATTAATTCCTAGTAGTTCTCCTCCCCATAAAGCACCTTATAGGCATGGACCTTTACATAAAAAAGAAATAGCTAATCAAGAAAAAGGATCTACTCCACAAAGGACTTATAAGGCCTAGTTTGTCTTTCTTTGGAGCACATGTTCACTTAGTGGAGAAGAACAAGACTTATAGGATGTGCATTGACTATAGAGAACTCAAAATGATCACAATTAAAAATAAAGATTCTATTCCTAGGATAGATCATTTGCTAGACAAACTTCATGGAACACGTATCTTTAGCAAAATTGATCTTAAATATGGGTATCATCGGATAAGAATGACACAAAATGACATTTATAAGACTGCCTTTAAAACTCAAACTAGTCACTTTGAATTCATGGTAATGCCTTTTGGACTCACCAATGCACCTACTACATTAGCGTCTATGATGAATAACATTTTTCTTGATTACAAAGATTTTGTTGTTGTTTTCTTTGATGACATACTTGTTTATAGTGAGAATGACAATGACCATGAAAATCATTTACCAAATATCTTTAATTTGTTATGCAAGAAAAAACTTTATGCCAATCTTGAAAGAGTTATTCTTCTAAAAAGAATTATAATATTTAGGCCATATTATTTCTACTCAAGGTGTTTATGTAGAACCAAAGAAAATTAAAGTAATTGAAGAATGTCATGTACCTTAATCTATGAATGATGTACGCTCTTCTCTCTGGTTAGCTAGTTTTTATAGAAAGCTTGTAAAAGGTTTTTCTTATTTAGCACTTCAAATCACATTATTATTGAAGAAAAAGTTAAAATTTTCATGGGGATTAACACAACAACAATCTTTTGAAGAACTCAAACAAGCACTTTCTCATGCACCTATTTTGCAATTACCAAATTTTGCACAACCTTTCCATGTAGTTACAGATACGTTGAGCCCATAAAAGTCATATTGGTCAAAGTCAACCATAGTCAAAGTCAACTAGTCAAAGTCAACTAGTCAAAGTCAAAAGATCAAAGTCAATCCAATCAAAGTCAACAAGATCAAAGTCAAAGTGTTCAAAATGCAGGTGTCAAAGTGCACAGGTAGTGCACAAATAATTGTTCACAAAGGTTGTATTTTGGAGAAAGTGGATTGCAGGTGCAAAGTGTCTTTCTGCAATTTCCCTAAGGTTCAAAGTGTTTTTACAGTGTTTTGAAAGGTTCTCGTGAACCCTCTCGTAGGTGCACAAGTCAAGAATTAAAAGACAAAATGTGAAGGCATGTGAAGCGGAAGCATACACAGAAGTGAAAGTATGGCCCCCCAATTCAAATTTTTGTTTTAATCTAAAGTCACTAGAGGACAAAACACGGATTCGTTGGCTGCCCACTTTTGGAGACAATCTTGGGACATCAAAGTGAGCACCAAGATACTCTTGTAGTTAGGAGTGTACATGAATTGACACTCAAATCAAGGCAAGGACTATTCTTGGACTAAGCAAGACTAAGCAAGGTGAGCATAGTCTAATCAAGGAAGAGAGAGAAGTGCAAGAGACACACAGTGTGCGACGCAGAGAAGTGAAGTGCAAGTTTTGCATAAAGAGTGACTAAGAAGTGTGCAGAGAAGTGCTAAGCTATTCACCCCAAGGATCCCAAGGTCTCATTGAAGTTGTGTGCATGCCGATAGAAGGTGTCCATCCCTCCCCCTTATTGGAAGCTTGGTGCAAGGTGTGCACAAGTGCAGGCTTGGAGAAGTGGAGGTCTGGTGCAAAGAAGGCCGGCAGCAACAAGACCCTTGGGTATTTGGTATTTTGGGTATTTGGTATTTTGTGATTGAACATTGTGTGGGACTTTGCATAGAAACATTGGATTGTATTGTGCATCACCATTGTATTTGTATTCTTATACTCAATCGACAGAGGCTTCCATTGTGTATCTTTCTTCTTTTCTTTCCCTTTTCTCCTACAAACACTCAAATCCCTTCTTTTCCAAGAATCCCCCAACAAAATTTGGCACCCACAATGGGACTCCAATGAGATTTGAGCATAGGGGAAACCAAGTGCAAAGTGTAGAAGAGGTCAAGTGTCGACAATACTACAGTGCTACTTCATTAGACTAAGAGGTAAATATTCTTATCAATTATCTCATACGAAGAGGGCTATGAACAACTCATGACTGCAACCTGGTCCCAAACATTGAGGATCACGTGCAAGGCTACAAGAAGGAAGGCTGCGAGAAGATCCCCCAGTCCACTTTTGTGAACCCCATCAGTAAAGAGCATGGCAGGTCAGGTAGACTTGGAAACCCTACTACCAAGATTGAATATAAAATTTCCTTCTTTCAAAGGCTTAGCTCAGGAAGATCCGGACGAGCATATTAGAAGGTTTTTAGCACTATGCAAAACTAGAGGTTTGATGGGAAGAGAGGATGCCCTTTTGATACTCTTCCCTGCCACATTAGAAGGGTTAGCAGATAAATGGTTCAGCCAGTTTGCTGAGAACCATTTTACAACTTGGGACTTAATGAAAGATGCATTCAAAACTCAACTCCAGCATGGAAATACTCCAGAGATCATCATAGAGGTTTTAGAAAACTTGAGAATAGGTCGAGGTGAAAAATCTCTAGAGTTTGTAACTAGGGCTAAAGCACTAATGGCTAAGTTGCCAAATCCTCCACATGATTTTTTTGTTAAGAAATGGTTAGCTAAGCCACTTCCAGTGACCACCCAATGTAAAATCAAGGAATTAGTGTTGCCCACAACCTCCATAGAGGAGTTCATCAACACAGCTACACGACTAGAGTAGATAAGGCAACAGTATGGAGCAATTTCTTCTCAACTACCCTATTCTATTGAAATGGAGGATCCAGTAATCCAGCTAAGGAGAGAGCTAGAGGGCTCACAAAGGAATGAGCCCCACAAAGAGGAGGAGAATGCTGTTACTCAGTTGAGGAGGGAGATTGAGGCATTAAAGCTCCAAAAGGAGGAGGTGGCCCAAGCAGAGGAATTGGCTCAGTTGTGATAGGAGTTGCAGGAACTCAAAAGGGATGGCATCAAGAGTGGACTTTGGTGTACCATGTGCAGCAAGCAAGGTCATATAGAAAGTGGATGTCCTCTGTTAAGTGTGACTTGCCAACTATGCAAGAAGGCTGGTCATGGGGCCCAGGAATGCCAATCAAGAGGAATGCTTGCAACAACATATTGGACACAAGGAGGACCCCTACCACCAGCAAATGTGATGGCGGCTGCACCCAATCAAGGTAACAACTATAACCCTAGACAGAGGGATAACTTTGGAAATGGGCCGAGGAGCCCAATTATTTGTTTCAGATGTGGAGAATGTGGGCATTATCAAAGTAGGTGCACTCTACCAGAAAATGCCCCTCCTTGCAGGAACTGCCCAGAGGTTAGAGACCACTATACTAATTGTTGTCCTAAGAACCAAGCATCTTCATCTGGGCCCCACATTCAAATGATTTCTGTGTGCAAAGAAGAAATGGTAGATCAAGCGAGGGTTCCATCACCATCTACGAGGGTGGTGCAGTTAGAAGAAATTGAATCTTTTACAGTGTAGACAAGAAACAAGGGGAAGGCTCAAGTGGAAATAAGGCAAGAATGAATGATTAATGGATTGAACAAAGACAAAGTTGCATCTGAAGACAAAGCCACCACAAGTATTTTTGAATTAATAAAGATGGATGGGAAATTCAAGTCAGAACTCTTGCAGATAATTGATGAAATGTCCACAACAAGTTTAGTGTCAAAGGTTGCTATTATGCATAAACATAAAGGTGTAGGGGAAGCACCCCTCACAAATTATAAGAGCCCTTGGCTAACAGTCTCTATCAAAGGTCATGAGTTTCAAGGAGTTATTGTGGATGGTGGTTCTGGCATTAACTTGATGCCTGAATATACCATGAAAAAGATTGGACTACACCCTTCAAAACCTGCAAACTTCAATGTAACACTGGCAGAGCAAAGCATAGTAAAGCCTATGGGAGTGGTCCCCGGAGTCCCAGTCAAGATACAAGGTACCATCTTTAACTTGGATTTTGTTGTTTTAAGGCTGCCACAGGTAGAAGGAAATTTCCCCCTGTTAATTGGGAGACCTTGGTTAAGGCATGCCAATGTGCTGCGTGACTAGGGTAAGGACACAATGTGGTTAAAGAAAGAGGGAAACGAGTTGCAACAGATATATTTAGAAGAAGGTCCAGACAATCAAAGACATACCATCATGATGCAGACAATTGGTATTTGTATGGAAGAAGAATTGTTGGACAACCCAGAAGCAGATCTATTTGAAGGAGCAGACTTATATGAAGATGAAAACATGTTGGCTTGGCTCCATGCAGAAGACCCATCTTCTTGCTATGGAATTTTTCCAAACTCAAGTACAGTAGAAGCATATGAAGAAAAAGAGGAAATCACTCATGTTACTGATTCGAGTGAAACAGTCTCAGTCAAAGGCCATAGCAGAGAGAAGAAAAGCAAAGCCCTTAAGTGCAGCAGTGATGAAGCTACTCCAAATCATATGTCAATGGCCACTTTTTTATGGATACTGGTATGGTTATCATCTGTTATGTCAATTTTTATGATAGTAAGTGCAGGGCTTTACAAAGATGTGGAAGGAGTACCTGCAAGTCTTTGGAAATAGAAGATGCAATATGGAGGAGATAATATTTTACTGAAGGATTTAAGGTGGCCCTATCAAATTGTCAGTACGCACAAAATAAAGACAAAACAAATGAAGTGCACTACAATTGGAGATTATGGAAGAGTTTCTCTGAGTCAACATATCAAGATCAAGGCTCAAGGCCTATCATCAAGTCAGCTGAAGATTTATGGATCACCTGGAACCTGCAAAATTTATCCAGGTTGTACATAGACTTCTCATGTCATTTTTACTTAAGTTTTAGTAGTTTTTATCCTTTTTTTCATGCTTCTTCTTTGCGTTTTTAGCAAACTTAGCAATCCTTTCATAGCCCTTGGCATAAGTACAGTTTTGGAATTTTTTGGGAATTTTTCAAGCATTTTGTAGAATTTTTCTAGCATTTTTCATCCTTTTCAAATGTCATTTTCTTGCCAAATTGGAGGAGTAATGGAAGCCCTCTGTGGTTTTGAGTGAGGAAATTTTCCTAGACCTGTAGGGAATTTTTTGAGATTTTTTTTCAAAATTTGTTTGGATTTTTTTTGCATTTTTTTCGGATTTTTTTTGTATTTTTCTCTAATTTTGGATATTTCCAAAAAAAGGCCCCCTACGGATTTTTTTTTTCGAAGAAAAAAAAAACCCCTAGGGATTTTTTTTGAAAAAAAACTCTCTCTCTCTTTCTCTATTTTTATTTTTTATATATATTTTTTTATTTTGTTTATTTTATTTATTTTAATTTAATTTTATTTTTTTCTTTTAGATCTGTGCGTTCGGATTTAAAAAAAAAACAAAGAGACACTTTAAATTTTTTCCATTATAAATAAATATGAAAATCTATATATTTTTTTAATTTTCATGGTTCCAACCTTTTGGCTCTGGATCGCGCTTCAGATGGCCATTTTTTTCAAAAGTGGGATCATTTTCATGTATTTTGGCACCTCTGGATTCATTTTTTGCCTTAATTTTTCTAAAATCTCACTTTCTCTCTGACTTTTGGTCAAAAACAACATGTTTTGAGCACATTTATCTCATGTTTTTTTTTAATCACCTGCTCCACATGGTCTATTCTCACTTTGTTTTACCTTATGTTTCACATTTTTCCATATGCACCCTCTGTAGCTTTCCTGTTTTCTCATTTTGGCTCTCACTAGACCCCATACTACTACTGCCTCACCCTCCCTTTACCCTTCTACCTATCCCCATCCTTATCCGTCCCTGCCCTATCCATCTCAGCCCCCTTAACCCTTCCTTCCCCCTCCTTTCTACCCCCCCCCCCCATTGCCTTCCTTTGCTTTTCCATGCAAAAATTCCACTTTTTGGGTTCTTATCTGGTGCTTGTTCTCTCCTGCTTCTAATGAACTTGGTAGCTGCTCAAATGTCTTTTTGAAGATTGCAGCACAAGTATCATGGTGTCATATCTGCTCAGAGTTTTGGCTATTGCTCTCGGGGACGGAGAGCACATTAGGTGTTGGGCAACTGTTGAGCCCATAAAAGTCATATTGGTCAAAGTCAACCACAATCAAAGTCAATCATAGTCAAAGTCAACAAGATCAAGGTCAAAGTCAACATGGGCAAAGTCAAAGTGTTCAACATGCAGGTGTCAAAGTGCATAGGTAGTGCACAAGTAATTGTTCACAAAGGTTGTATTTTGCAGAAAGTGGATCGAAGGTTCAAAGTGTTTTTAAAGTGTTTTGGAAGGTTCTGGTGAACCCACTCTTAGGTGGACAAGTGAAGAATTAAAAGCCAAAATGTGAAGGTATGTGAAGTGACAGAATACATAGAAGTGAAAGTATGGCCCCCCAATTACAATTTTTGTTTTAATCTAAAGTCACTATAGGACAAAACAAGGATTCGTTGGCTGCCCACTTTTGGATACAATCTTGGAACATCAAAGTGAGCACCAAGATACTCTTGCAGTTAGGAGCGTACGTGAATCAACACTCAAATCAAGGCAATGACTATTCTTAGACTAAGCAAGACTAAGCAAGGTGAGCATAGTCTAAGCTAGGAAGAGAGAGAAGTGCAAGAGACACACAGTGTGTGACATAGAGAAGTGAAGTGCAAGTTGTGCATGAAGAGTGACTAAGAAGTGTGCAGAGAAGTGCTAAGCTATTCACCCCAAGGATCCCAAGGTCTCATTGAAGTTGTGTGCGTGCCGACAGAAGATGTCCATCCCTCCCCCTTATTGGAAGCTTGGTGCAAGGTGTGCACAAGTGCAGGCTTGGAGAAGGTGGAGGTCTGGTGCTGAGAAGGCTGACAACAACAAGACCCTTGGGTATTTGGTATTTTGTGATTGAACAGACTGTGGGATTTTGCACAGAAGCATTAGATTGTATTGTGCATCACCATTGTATTTGTCTTCTTATAATCAATCGACAGAGGCTTCCAGTGTGTATCTTTCTTCTTGTCTTTCCCTTTTCTCCTACAAACACTCAAATCCCTTCTTGTCCAAGAATCCCCAACAAGATGCTAGCGGTTTAGGTATAGGTGTTGTATTAATGCAAAATGATCATCCCATTGCATTTGAAAGTAGGAAACTTAAACCTTTTGAAAAGAATTACAATACATATAAGGAAATTTTGGTTGTTGTGCATGCTTTAAAAATTTGGAAACATTACCTTATGGGTTCTGAACTTCTAATCAAAATAGTCTAATAGGCTATTAAGCATTTATTAAATCAACCATTGATTTCAGATAGATACATTAAATGGGCTTCATACATAGAAAATTTTTAGCCTATGATTCAATATCAACGTGGCAAAGCTAATGTTGTAGCTGATGCCCGCAGTCGCTTCCCATCCACACAAACAAATATTGTTTCAATTAATAATAATTCTTCTATTCATATTCATTCATTTCATGACATGATCCCTACTTATGCATCTGATTTGTATTTTTCACAAATGTGGAATACTTTCAATAATTCTATAACATTTAGTGAGGACCACTATACTTTTCAAAATGGATTCTTGTATTTCCAACACAAGTTATGCATCACACAAGGTTTTCAAGAATTTCTTATGAAAGAGGTGCATGAACCACCTTATATGGGTCATATGGGCATACAAAGGACTATTTCTACGTATAAATAATTCTTATTGTGGCAAAATATGGAAAATGATATTGCACAGTATGTTTCCCATTGCATTGTGTGTCACCATGTGAAGCGACATCATGGTAAAGCATTTAGATTATTAATGCCACCTCCCATACCTAAATGGACCATGGGAACCAAATTCTATGGATTTTAGTACTAGTCTTCCTACAACTTCATCTCATAATGATATGGTTTGGACAATTTTTGATAGGTTTAGTAAACAAGTGTATTTTGACATTCGTTGTAAAAAGACTCTTTCTGCACCTCAAGTTGCTAATTTATTTATTAAATGTATTTTTGTGCATCATGGTTTTCCAAAAGTTATTCTATTAGATCGCGATGTTTGTTTTTGTAATCACTTTTAGGTCCCATTATTTAAAAATTTAGTTCCAAAATAGACTTTAGCTCTGCATTTCGTCTTGAAAGTAATGGGCAAAGTGAAGCTACAAATAGTACTATTTTAGATTTATTACGTTGTTATTCTTTAGATAATCCAAGTAATTGGGATGGCAAAATTCATTTACTATAACTTGCATATAATAACACAATGGATACCTCTACTGGGAGTGCACGGTATGAAATTATTTATGGTAAAAAGTTTCTCACTCCCATGTCTATCACCCAAACTGGCATACCTATGGTTGATTTTTTGCATAAGATCATGTTTCTACACTTCATGAGGTTCATGAGAACATTAAAAAGAGTCAGGAACATTAGATGTGTAATGTTAATAAGAAAATTAGCTAAAAAATTAAATGAAAATGACTTTGTATGGTTAAGAATAACTAAAAGACGTTTGAAAAATATTCCACAACATCCTAAGGTAAAACTTGAACCACGTTATTTTGGACCTTTTCATATTATTTAAAAAATCAATGAGAATGCTTTTAGATTAGACATAGCTTTTTATTAGAATATACATAATTTTTTTCATATTAGTTTACCAAATCCTTTAAAGGAACTTTAGCACTGATTCCTATTTTAGATGATCCTCCTTTACTTGAAGAGGATGCTGAAATTTTAGTTCCAAAGGAAATACTTAATTATGATGTTACTACTACATGCACTGGTAAGCAATATCATAGATATTTAGTTAAATATAAAAATCACTCACTCGAAGAATCTCAATGGATTCATAAAACATCATTAACTCCACATTACAATCATTTGAATTCTCCATATCATTCGCAATCGCATTAAATTCCAATTTTCCAATTCCATGCATGTGTTTTTACATGGAACATGCTTATGATTGTTCAGTGATGGGACATGTGACTTGCCATCTATATCTATTTTATTATTATCAACTGAGGTCAGTTTCTTGTCAATTTGGAGGCATGCTATACTTTATGGAATAATGGAATGTTATATGGATTTTAATATCTTGAGGTTTTTAATGTCATTTGTGTTTTGATTTAGCAGGTGAAGACTCATGAGGATATGAACACACGTGGACTTATTTAGATATTTTTGAAGATATTTAGAAGATAGTATTTTTAGTTATTTTTGGTAAAAATAATAGATCGCTTTAGAAAGTGACACTTTTGTAAAAATAGTATAACATTTAGAAAGGGAAGATTTTGTAAATAAAGCAGATTTTTGTAAAGACATGCTTTTCGGAGTGCCAACCCATGTATCTTCTATCAGGATGTAATGAAAAATACCTATAAATATACATGCTTTGATAGACTCGTCCATCAGAGTATGTAGGGGGAGATGGTACCCAATCTTGTGTCCAGTCTCTTATCTCTTTGTATTGTGTTTATGCTTTTGTGAGATTTCATTTCTATACTATCCTCGCCGTACGTGCGTCTGCAAGATCCGATCAACATATAGCCTTACCTTTGGGTACTTCCTTCCTTCTTTTTCAAGACCCTTGATTTTTGTGCTTGTAGAGTTATTTTCAATATCCTTACTTGCTAGCATTTCTTTTATGCTTCCATAAGCTTTTTAAGAATCCATACTTGATGTTGCTTAGTCACTTGAGAGATTCTCATTGTTTTCTTATCAACATGCTTGTTTTGTTCCCTCGTAACTTATGCCATGGTTATTGATTGATACCTTAAGATGTTGTCATTGTTGAGACAAAACATGGACCGTCTACTCATAGTTCTTAGCCACTTTAAGAGTTTTTATAGCTTTAACCCACATAGTGAGGTAGTCTGTTGCAACAATGATATACTCTACATGCGAGTCTCTTGTAGGTAGGTTAATAGATCTTATGAAGTCTATACCCCACCTAGAGAAAGATTCATCACTCATCATAAGTCTTAGTGGCATGATATCCCTTCTCAAAGCATATTTAGTCCTTTGGTAGACGTGAAAACTCTTCACATATGTCTTTGCATCCATATGTAGTACAGGCCACCATAATTCTGCAAAGAGGATCATCTTCATTGTTCTTTCAGTAGAGAAATGACATGCAAATTCTCTTGCATGAGCCATTTCTAAGATTGGTAGATACTCTTCATGAATACAATGCATAATTGATTGTCTTTTCCTCTTTTAAAGAGTTGATTTCCAATAATGATATAATCATTGCTCTCTTCTTTTAGAACTCTTTTCCTCACTGCAATGGCTCCTATTGGATATGTCTTTGACTTTAAAAAGTCAACCAAGGATTTACTTCAATTTCGGGATATTTTTTAATAACCCATAGAAGAGTGTTCCTTTGGTTTAGTCACTTGACAGACACCACAATTAGCCATGTGATTATGCACTTCCCTTTGCATGTTTGGCCAATATGCACATAAGCAATTCAGTTCTTGGGTAGTTTTGACTACTCCTTTGTGTTGATTCTAAATATTTTCATGAGCTTGTTGAATCAAAGTTTGTCTTTCATCATCTTCCACACATCTCAACTATTAATGTTAGTGTCCATCTCAAAGGTCAAATGGCCACTGTATACTTTTGTATATGTTTTTTAATAAAACTTATGCAAAACTGCATTTGTAAAACCTAGGGAATCTGATTTTCAACATTCAACTGCATTTGTAAAAGCTTGAAAATTTGATTTTGTTCTCTCTATATACTATGTAATTCTATGTATTATGTAGATTTGTGCAGAGCATCATGCTCCTTGTTCGGATCTTAGTTTTGTACTATGAGGGCATTATCATGAAGCTCTAGAAAAGGCAAGTCCATCATATGCATCATCATTGCACCACTTCACTGGTATCAAAGTTGTTCGAAGCAAAAGGCTTTTTTTAGTTGTGTGAGCAGAGCAAGCACCCACCCACTGACCCATGACTTTCTCCGAAGGCTCATGAAATAACGACCAAGGCATATACCTTGGCATAACTTGTCATTCGAGTCACTTAAGTAACTATTGGCACCATTGGCTGTGCATGAGGAAGGACTTTAATGATGGGGCAAACAAAGCACAAGAACTTCTATCGGGGGGTTACCCATTCCAATAGTGTTCCCCCCAAGACTCGCTTAACAGTAGGTTTTTCTACCACTAAGTCCTTGTTGCTTCATGATTGTAGGAGTCAAGATACTTAAGGTTATCCTCATTTTGGAGCCTTCAAAGTGTCTTCTTGGCTCTCTGCATCAATTTTCTAAGAGTTTATTCGAGTGCAAAATTGGGGAAATTCAAAAGCTAATTTTATGGTTTTGAGACAGTTTTACCTACATCGTTGGAAAAATTGGTGAAGATCAATTTTGGAGCTAGCAGCACTTGAGTTTTATTCTCCTTGGTCGTGTACATTCAGATTTATGGCTATATTTTCAGCTCTTGAGTCTTTTTATGTGTTTTTGTGGAAGGCTTTCAGTTGTGGTGGGATCAACCACCACAAGTTTTCATAGGCTTTTTGGGCCTAGAGAATGGAGTTGCCAAACACTTGAAAGTGTTATTGGCTAGTGTTTAGGCTGTAAACTCAGCCTTTCAATGCCATTTTATTGCATATATTGAGCATACACATATTGAAGCATTATGATGACCACCCATAGAGATGAGTCTCTATTTCCTCCCAATCATGTGCCTCTATATATAGCTCTCTCCAAGGGTCTCACTACTATGGCAGGTGGATATTAACCATCCAAGTGTGTTCCATGTAATGACATGGGTGTCGTGTCCTAGTTAATTAGAGGCTCTTGGGGCAAATGCCAAAAACCTCTCCCATGTCTCTAATAGGAATTGAGCCCAAGACCTCTTCCTTCTCATCTATAGGACTTAACCACTAGGCCAAGCACCTTTGATTTTCTAGACATCATAAGCACCTTTACTTAAGTCTACTCTCGACACTTCTGCCCTACATTTGAATGAACAAATGATGTCGGATCTCAAATCCACTTGAACCTCTCAGACCCGCATGTTATAAACTTCCTTTATAACATTCTTATCCCCTTTGAGAACATTTTTATCATAAAAAATAGAGCTATATAAATACTCTAGGCATCCTTGGAGCCTCATGTAAAAATTTTACATGATCATATCAGTGTGTTATTTCCCCATATCCTTCCCCTTGAGAAGTATCATAAAAGATAACCTCAAAGTGAGAAACCATTTGGTGGTGTTTACCATCTCCCATAGAAACCTAATTTCCAAACTATCACTCCCATGATGCCAATATCATCTAAATTGTTGAAAATCAAGTACAATCATGCAAAAAAGGCTCAACCACGAGTTTTGCAAGTGGACCAATCAAAAAAGAGGACGCAAAGTCGTGGAATAAAGTTAGAAGCTCCATCAAACTCGATCAAATTCAAATCCCATCAAATCAGGCATCAAAAAGTGCACCTACACTGATTGGTGGGTGGTTAGCTAGATTGTAGGAAAAGTAAAACTCTATATAAGCATCATACCGCCTTTGTTTCTTGAGTTTTATGCATTCCATGAGTTTCGCACTTAGTTTAGTGAAGTCATAAACTCCAGCAAGCAACCCCCTTTCTTGCTTACCTCATTTTCTCATGATTTTTCTCCTCTGTATCTAGAGATGTAGTTAGCCTTTTCCAAATCTGATTGTACCAGATTATAGAGCATTGTTTGCTCTCTCATTGTACTCATTTTCTTGATTTCAAGCTTCATTTGGTCTCTCATATTGTTCCCTGAACTTTGCCAAATTTTCAAGTTATTTGGCTGAGTGAGTTGTGAGAAATGGCCAACTTTGTGAAGGTATATCTCTACACATAGGCAGAGAGTGTTGCAAACAGGTAGCCTGTTTTGCAGAGGATGGTTCTCCCAGGTCGAATATCCATTTGGGATTATTTAAAGCTCCTTGGGTAGCTACTATAGTCTACTAAAAGTCTGCAAAATTTCATTTTAAGTCTCTGTAGTGGTGCAGAGAAAAGTTTAGAGCAGTGAGCATATATCACTGCTTGTGGACCTAGTGGAGGGCAGTCATCTTCCATTTTGCATTGGGGTGTTAGAATCATCCCCCATCAGTGGTATCAGAGCCATTTTGGAGGCTTGGGGACATTAGTGGAATCATATTGAAGACTTGAAGGGATCAAGACAACTTGTGGAAGCACAAGGAGGACTCATCAAAGCAAGAAGACATCGAAAGGGGGCTACGTCGATCGAGATCTCAACTAGTCAAAGATTAGCAAGGGAGAAGCTACAAAAAGGTAATATCCACACCTTCTAAAGCATACAAACACTTGAGGAGAAGCTAGAGGAGCATCTTAGAGCTCAGTATGGCTGAGTATAATGCACAAATAGAGAAGTTAGAGAAAGGCAATTATCAACCATGGAAATTTAGAGTTAGCAACTACCTTATGGGCAAAGGATTGTGGGGATTAGTGAGCGGCATGGAGCCAATGCCTCATGTACATGATCCACCACTTCAAGGGCAGGTCAAGGCACTTAATGAACGGATAGAAAGGGATAGGAGAGTCATATTCATTATATCCCAACACATAAGAAATAGCATGATAGGGCATATACAAGACTTGGACACATCCAAGAAGGTTTGGGAGACCTTGAAGAGATTGTACTCTTCATCAACCAAGGCAAGGAAGATTCAGCTCAAGAATGAGCTGAATAATCTTGGGAAATCACCAAGTACTAACATAAATGAGTACATTTTGAAGGTTAAGGAGCTTTTAGACACTTTAGGCTCAATTGGGAGCCCAATCGAAGATGATGATCTTGTTGTAGACACTCTCAATGGCTTGAGAGAGGATGAAAGGTGGAAAGCATTCACCACATCAGTTTATGTGAGGGATTCCCTACCAGAATTTGATCAATTAGTCACACTGATGGTGACCGAGGAGATGAACCAAGGAGGTTCACAATCAAAGGGAAGCCAAGCCCAAGTTTTCTATGCAGGTAGAGGCAAAGGCAAAAGAGGTGGAAAAAACTCACATGGCAGAGGGAGAGGAAGGTCAAGCCCAAGCCCAAGCAACCAAGAAGGCTCCAACCAAAGCTATGGATCAAGAGGAAGAGGAAGGAGTAGAGGAAGAGGAGGAAGATCACATGGAAGAGAAGCATCCAATGGAGAATGCTACAATTGTGGAAAACCGGGCCATTATGCAAGAGATTGTTGGTCCAAAGGAGGAAGAAATCAAGGATACAAAAGGAACCAAGGTAATTATGCTAGTACTTCAACAAAATCAGAAAATGAGAACTTGCTTATGATGTATGGTTCAAGTGAAAGAGTCAATTCAGATTTTACATGGTACATTGATAGTGGTTGTAGCAACCATATGAGTTGCAATAAAGATGTTTTCTTTAATTTACATTCACCCATCACTCAAGGACATGTAGAGATAGGGGATGACACTAAGCAAAAGATTACACATGTGGGAGATGTTGTGTTGAATGGATCTCAAAGCTCCAAGGTGTTGAAGGATGTGTTGCATGTGCCAACCATCACAAAGAACTTGTTTTTGGTAGGTCAAATGGTTGAAAGAGGTTATGAGGTGAGGTTCAATGAGCAAGGATGTTTTTTTGAAGACCCCATGTAGGACTACAAGCTCATAGCAAAAGGAAAGAAGCAAGGAAGACTCTTCACCATGGAGGTAAAGCCATCAACCCCTCACATTGTCTACTTGTCAATTGGAAATAAATAGATTGTAGAAATCGACTTATGGAATAAAAGAATTGGGCACATAAACTTACAAAGGATGAAGGACATGCAAAGGAAGGGCTTGGTGATAAGGAAGTAGCAAAGGAAAGGAAAAGGCAAATGACAAAGACAATCGATGGGTAGACATGGAATCTACAAGTGATGAAGATATGGAAAGATTAGAAACTCCAGGATTTAAAGCATCTAAACCAAGGAGGAGGAGATTCCTACCACCTAATGGTGAGGTAAGGTTATCCAATAGGGTTAAATACCCTGTTCAATGGTTAACTTATGATTCATTCATTGCAAGGCACTATGCCTACATGAGTCAAGTTATAGCTTGTGAAGAACCTTAATTTTTTGAAGAAGCAAATAAGCATAGGGAATGGATTGAAGCCATGGAGGAGGAAGTCAAAGCACTTGAAGAAAATGATACTTGTTCATTGGTGCCAAGAACAAAGGACATGAAAGTCATTGGCAACAAATGGGCGTACAAGGTAAAGGGGCATGCAAATGGGAGCATATCTAGGTATAAAGCAAGGCTCGTTGCCAAAGGTTTTGCTCAAACCTATGGCATAGACTTTGAGGAAACATTCAGTCCAATAGCCAAGATGTCCACCATCAGAAGTTTGATTGCAATTTCAGCCTCAAAAGGTTGGAAGATGTACCAGTTGGATGTGAAGAATGCTTTCCTAAATGAGAGCTTGAAGAGGTAGTCTTTATGGACCAACCCCAAGGCTTTGAAGATGAGAGGTTTCCACATCATATATGCAGACTAAAGAAGGCTCTTTATGGACTCAAGCAAGACCCAAGAGCTTGGAACCAAAGAATTGTGGACTACTTGGTAAAATGTGGATACAATCAGAGTCATGTAGACCCATCACTCTTTGTGAAGAAGGAAGGTAGCAAACTTGTTTTCATTTGTATATATGTTGATTATTTGATCATTAAAGGGGATGATGGAGACAACATCAAAGGAAGCTTGAATGTGAGTTTAAAATATCAGATTTAGGGATTTTAAGGTACTTCCTTCGGATTGACATACTATATAAAGAGGAAGGTATATACTTGATGCAAAGGAAATACATTCTTGATCTTTTGAAGAAGTTTGGCTTGTGTGATTTCAAGCTCATTTCAAATCCATTAAAAGCAAATGTTAAACTAAGTGCTCATGAAGGTGAAGAAGTGAAGGATGTGACCATGTATAGGTCAATAATTGGTTCTCTCTTGTATGCTACTATGACAAGACCTGATATTGCACATGTAGTTGGAGTGTTATCTCAATTTTTGCAAGCACCAAGAGTACCTCATCTTGTTGCAGCCAAAAGGGTACTTAGGTACCTCAAATGATCAATGAATGAAGGTCTATATTATCCATTTGATGATGGATTAAATGTACAAGCTTATTGTGATGTTGATCGGGCAGGTTCCAAAGATGACAGGTGGAGCATTAGTGGATATATTATCATGCTAGGGAAGAAGACCATCTCATGGATGTCAAAGAAACAACCAACCATGGCTCTTTCATCGATTGAAGCTGAGTATAGAGGCTTAGCACAAGTCTTATGTGAGCTTATGTGGCTCAAGAAGTTGTTTGTTGATCTTGATTTGCAGGTTAAGCAAGTACCTATTTTTTGTGACAACATAAGTATCATATGCTTGGCTCAAAATCCAATGTGCCATGCAAGGTTGAAGCATATAGAAGTGCATTACCACTTCATTCGAGAGAGATCATGTCAAAGGATGTCAAGGTGGAGCATGTCAATAAAAAGGACCAATATGCAGATATGTTTACCAAAGCATTGGATGGAGTAAAACTACAACACTTCAAGGCATGCATTGGAATGAAGGACCTAGGCATTGAGACTTGAGGGGGAGTGTTGAAAATCAAGTATCAATCATGCAAAAACGCTCAACCATGAGTTTTGCAAGTAAACCAATAAAAAAAGAGGACCCAAAGTCAATCGAATTCAAATCTCATCAAATCATCCACCCAAAAAGTGCACCTACACTAATTGGTGGGTGGTTAGCTAGATTGTAGGAAACGTAAAACTCTATATAAGCATCATCCTGCCTTTGTTTCTTGAGTTGTATGCATTTCACGAGTTTCCCACTTAGTTTAGTGGTCATAAACTCCAGCAAGCAGCCCCTTGCTTGCTTACTTCATTTTCTCATGATTTTGCTCCTCTCTATCTAGAGGTGTAGTTAGGCTTTTCCAAATCTGATTGTACCAGATTGTAGAGCATTGTTTGCTCTCTCATTGTACTCATTTTCATTGATTTCAAGCTTCATTTTGTCTCTCATATTGTGCCTTGAACTTCGCCAAATTTTCAAGTTATTTGGTTGAGTGCATTGTGAAAAATTGCCAACTTTGTGAAGGTATATCTCTACACATAGGCAGAGAGTGTTGCAAACAGGTAGCCTATTTTGCAGAGGGTGATTCTCCCATCTGGAATATCCATTTGGGATTATTTAAAGCTTGTTGGGTAGTTCTTATCGTCTACTACAAGTATGCAAAGTTTCATTTTAAGTCTCTGTAGGGGTGTAGAGAAAAGTTTAGAACAGTGAGCATATATCACTGCTTGTGGACCTAGTGGAGGGCAACCATCTTCCATTTTTGCATTGGGGTGTTAGAATCATCCCCCATCATAAATGACCTTATCCTATATGATATATCCTCTATGGAGTAATGATATGAAAGACAAGTGCAAGTTTTAAGCTATATAAACTTCATCATACCTCTATGGAGATAATAAACCATAAATTCCTCTAAAGATAGAATAAAGTCCCATACAAAAAGTGACTCCAAAACCTTCTAGAACAAAGATGATAGGCTTGCTTTCATGTTTCTCAAGGTATTCCTATCCTTCAGTGTAGTCAGAAGTGATAGTTGTTACCTAAACCATCCTTATGATCTATGCCAATCCATCATCTATGTCACATATAAGAACTCCTTAGTGGTAAAATGAATTATCTACATTCTACTAACCAAGAGGTCTTTGGTTTGTCATCCATTACCTTTGGACTAAGCTCTAATTGAAGAGCATCTATTGGCACTAATACAAACTCTATCATTTTCTCTTCCCAAGTACTCATCCTCCTCGTCATCCTCATGATGAAACACCAACTAAGAGTCTAGTAACCCAATACAATGAACACAAAGAGTGATGATTCTCTATTTCCTCCCAATTATATGCCTCTATATATAGCTATGTCCAAGGGACTACCAACTATGGCAGGTGGATACTAACCATCCAAGTGTCGGCCATGTAACTATATGTGTGCCAAGTGTCCTAGTTAACTAGAGTTAACTCAAGTCAATGCTTCTAGAAGGCTCTAGAGCTCTTTGGGCAAAAACCTCTCCTATGTCTCTCATAAGACTTGAACCCAAGACCTCTTCCTTCTCATCCATATGACTTAACCACTAGGCAAAGCACCTTTGCTTGTCTAGAGAGCATAAGCACCTTGATTAATTATATTCTTGAGACTTTTGCCCTACACTTGAATGAACAAATGATGTCTGATCTCAGATACGTACGAACCTCTAAAACCCTCATGTCATAGACTTCTTTTATAATACATAGTATGAAGGATTCTGTAGATATTGCTTATGGACATCCATGTGGTCATTTACATACCAGTTACATTTTTGCATAAAGCTTTTGATGTTGATAAAGAGGATTGTGGTGATATTTTCTTAACTTGGAGACACCCAAATGTTGGGATGTCTTTGATGATGCAGGTGGAAGACTTATCCGACCTCACCATAAGAGATGTATGATAGTTGTTCATAGATGCTCGATAAGCCTAGTTGGCTTCTTTCGATTAAGCGGTTATATATAGTGATTCACTATGCAGGTTAACATGTGAACACTTGCAATTTTATAAATTTTTTGACATTGGTCATATGCTCATTTTGAAGAAGCGACGAGCAAACTTTTTCCAAGTCTTAGTTTTTTCAATTATACAGTGGTTGATTTCACTCGTTGACACACTTATTGGTGTGAACATGTACATTCTCACATAATCCTTTTGGTTGGCCATTGTTGTTCATTGATCCAATTTTTTGGGGATACTCTATTGAAATTTTCTTAAAATCTAACACTTGTTCATGCTTTTCTGAGCCTTAGTGGTGTTTGGACTATTCTAGTTCAATTATCATTCTATTCAATTCTCTATCATTATGGCATCAGAGATCTCAAAGACATCTAGTGGATTAAGAACTAATGATAGTGTTCCTAAGAGGAGCTATAACTTGTAAGATAATGACCATTTTGAGATCCAAAAATTTGATGGCACAAAATTTGATCTATGGAAGAATCAAATTAAAGATATGATGATTCAGAGGAGGCATTGGAAGCTCGTAAATGGAATCTCAAAGAAGCATGTTGTCATGGATGATGATGATTGGGATGAGTTGGATGAAATGGTTAGGTCCACCATTCAACTACACCTGGAAGATAATGCTTACTTTATAGTATTGCATTGTGAAATTCTAGAGGAGCTTTGGAAGGATTTATACAATACACATGAAAAAGAAACAACATGAAATAAAGTGTATATGATGACAGAGTTATATGATCTTTGCATGAAGTGTTGCTGCTCATCTAGATGAGTTTGATGCCATATTCTCTCCGTAATAGGCTAAAAAAAGGGAGATGTATAATGAAATAAAAGTAGTCTTTTTGCTATGCACATTTCCATCATCATGGGATACATTTTGCATAGCTATTAGCAATAGTGCACATGATGGTAAACTGGTATATGATGATATATGTGGAACACTCTTGAGTGAGGATATCCATAGAAAGTCTATGGTTGGAACTTAGAGTGGAGATGCATATAATGTTTGTGATTCTTACGAAGGAAAGAATCGGCAATGTGGAAAGATCAAGAACAAGGAAATGAATGGTCAATGGAATAAGAGTAGAAGTAAATCAAGGAAGAGTGATATTGAGTGTCATTATTGTCATAAGAAGGGATAAAACATAGTTTGTTGTAAGTTGCTCAACTAGATGACCTTGGTTACAAATTGGTTTTCTATTCTCACTCCTTCCACATATCAAATGGCAATATGTTTATTGCAAAAGAAAGAAAATTTGGCTCACTTTTTCCTTTATTTGTATCACAGAAAGAATGCTTGTTTGTTGTTACTGAACAACCTATGGCTTACATTTGGCATGGTATTTTGGCCCACATATCTTGTAGTGGAATGGAAAATCTTCCTCATTTTGGCTACATACCTGTGTTATCTTTCTCCGATTTTTCATTTTGTGAGCATTATCAATATGCAAAGAAAAATAGGAATATGCATAAGATGCACATTGACTCTTCAATTTACCCATTAGATCTTGTTCATACACGTATATGGTCCTATGCCCACAAGGTCATTAGGTGGATCTCTTTATTTTGTCACTTTCATAGATGATGCTACTAGAAAAGTCTGGGTATATCCTATCAAATCAAAGGATGAGGTAGTTCCTACTTTCAAAAAATGGTTTGCTTTAGTTGAGGCTAAAAAAGGAAATAAGCTCATTGAAGGCTTTACATTCAGATAATGGAGGTGAGCACAACTCACATGAATTCTAACTTTTCTTTCAGCCTATAGGAATTGGAAAGAGAGTTTAAAACTCCTTATACTCCAATATAGAATGGTTTAGTTGAGAGAATGAATAACATTATTCAGGATAGAGTAATTTCTATGTTGCATCATGCAAAATGTTCACAAGACTTTTGACTAGAAGCACTATTGATTTCACTTCGTGTGATTAAACTTTCACCTAATACTACCAAAGGTCTAAAAGTGGCACAAAGTTATAGACAAAAAAGACACCATATTATGATCATCTTTGAGTTTTTGTGTGTGAAGTGAATGTTCATACACCCAAGATCTTAGAAAAAAGTTGGACCCTAAGTCAAAGAAATGCATTTTTCTTGGATATGGTCGAGAAGGTCAATTTGGATATCGCTTATGGGATCCTGAAACATTGTCAGTGATCAACAGTGATTCCATTTTCAATGATTCTAAAATAAAGGAGGTTGAAGTAAGAAGAGTGCATGCATAAGAATGCTACACGTAGGGATGTTCAAGAGAATGCCCAATCAGATCAAACTTTGCAAATGTTCCTATTTATCAAGCCTTGAGACGTTCTACACATGTCTTGCATCCACCTACTAGATATGTTCCAAATTTTGGATTTTTTTATGCTAACCGATGGTTGTGAGCCTTGTTGCTACAAAGAGACTATGCACACCAAAGGATCATGTCAAGTAAGAACATGCGATGAAGAGTGAATTGGGTTCTATTCACAATAGTGTTACTTGGGATTTGGTATCTTTACCAAAGGGCAATAAATTTTTACCATGTAAATGGGAATATAATTTGAAATTCACATTAGATAGTGCTTCACCAAAGCACAAAGCACGACTGGTTGCAAGAGCCTTAAAGCAATAATGTGGTGGTTATTTATAGCAAATCTTCTCTCCAATAGTCAAGATGAATAGACTGTGCATGTTGCTTGGATGCATTGCAATTAAGGACTTAGAGCTAGTCCAAATGGACGTGAAAACGAGAGGGAGATCTTATAGATGAGATCTATATGGAATAGCAAGAGGGTTATGGATTTCTTTGCAAAGAAA
The DNA here is from genome assembly GCA_020310875.1 of Ceratopteris richardii. Lineage (NCBI taxonomy): Eukaryota > Viridiplantae > Streptophyta > Polypodiopsida > Polypodiales > Pteridaceae > Ceratopteris > Ceratopteris richardii. The sequence goes on along the minus strand of CM035423.1, from coordinate 160,951,949 downwards.
ATCTAGTTTGTAAGATGAAGAAGAGCTTATATGGACTTAAAAAATCCCTTTAACAATGGCACCAAAAGTTTGATGCTTTTATGAAGTCCCAAAATCACTCTCAAGGCAATGAGGATCATTGTGTCTACACAAAGGGATGCTTAAATGGAAACTTGATATGCTTAATACTTTATGTTGATGATATGTTGATTGTTGGGAAGTCTTATGATGACTTATCATTTCTCAAAAAGACGTTGAGCAAGATGTTTGATATGAAGAATCTAGGGGATGCCAATCATATTCTAGGCATGCACATTACTCGTGATAGGCATAAAATATGCTTGTACTTGTGTCAAAGTGAGTACATATCCAAAGTAACTGATCAAGCTTTGTAAAATACCTATCTTCATGTAACTGATCAAATAGGTTTTCCAACCTAGGCATGGAAACCTATTCTTTTTGCACATGATGTTGAGAAAGAGTTTCAATCCATTACCAAGTCCATTCACTTACAACAAACATGTCAACAACCACAACCAATCAAACCCACTTTTCCCTTCAAGCATCCCTTTTCTACTTTTTCTTCTCCTCCTTCTCAACACCCACCCACTTTTCAGCGTCCACCTATTTTTCAACACCCTCCTCAATCCAATTTCTCACCCGTACCCAAGACAAATCCCTTACATCTTATCAAACCTCCAACCCTTCAAACTACGATGATGGGTTCTCAACAAAAGAGGCCCCATATCACTTGTTGGAATTGTGGTAAGATTGGTCATACTAAAGCTAAATGTAGGTTCCAAACTAATGACATGAAGCGTGTTGGAGCTCAAATACACAACATGGAGGTGGTTTATGAAGACATTCAACCCAATTGGACCGAAGAAGCATTGGAACAAGATCTAAGTACCTTGGGTAACACAATTTCTATCCATTCTTTACTTTGCATGCAAGGTATTATTAATTTTGAAATTGTTAATATTTTACATGATGATGGTAGTTTGCGTGACTTTATTTCTCAAACATTAGTGAAAGACCTCCAATTGAACCCACTTCCTTGTACGTATAAAGTTAAGGCTGCATTTCAAGGAAGTAGATATAATGTTACAAAACACTGAGTCACAACAAAGGAGAACAAAGACATGTTCTCTTTTCCTTTTTACCTAAAGACCATTATATCAAGCAATAAAGTGAGCATTTTACAATATCTAGAAAGCATCACTTGTTCTTGCTTGTAAATATTGTCACTAGAACCTTGATCTCATATCCCAAGTAGTCAAGATAGATATAATAAAATTCTTGTTGCCATGAAAACTAGTTGTTCAGTCGATCAAGAATCCCACATCATGATCTTTGACAATAGATTAGTGTTTAAGGTACAAGTAAGAGTTCGGGAAGCTCCTTCCTTACATCCATAACCTCAACAAGCACAGATTATAGCTGATTAAAAGTTACTCAAAAATTAGAGTACATGTTAAAATCGGAACATTTTAACAAGGCAATTAAGATCATCCCCTTTGTATGGTTAAGATCCTCATTGAATGCATGGCCATATTCACAGAATATGAAATACATTTCACAAAAGCATTCCCAAGAGAAGATAATAATCAACAAAATTATACTAAGAAACATTCACACATGATCAGAGAAATGCTCAAGATAAATCAAGTTCAACACAAAGTGGAAGCAGAACTCGACATTATATTTATATTAAAATGATGTTTTTACATTTCCTGTGTAAGTACAAGAGTAATATGAATCTACAATAGAAGGTGATCATAGCTTTCCTCAGGCTCAAGGATATTGGGATCCTCTGGAACATTAGAACACATATCCTGCCTCTCTTGCTCCAAGATTGGCTCTTCAAGGTCAGCCATGTCCCCCGGTTCATCTGCAAGTGGGGGAACAGGCTCCCTTGAAGCCGGTTGGAATCTCTCCGTGTCTGCAATGTGCTTCCTTCCAACCTCTTGGTCTTCATCTGGGCATTCATTCAGCCCATTGATTCTCATTCTAATAAAGCTCACTTGAGCATCATCCTTCTCCACAGTTATGCAGTGCCTGAACATCTTTAAGGAGCAAGCCAGAGTCGTTCCTGAAACAGCAGAAAACCACTTAGAGGTGTCAATCAACCATGACTAATGAAAATTGTGAAAATTGAAATTACCTGTGCCCGAAAAAAGGTCTAGGACCCAGTCATCATCATTGGAGAATAGCTGAAGCAATCTCATTATGAGTTTTTGTGGCTTATGATAGGGGTTAACCAATGTCATGTCCCCAGCTACATGACGAAGTTTCTTGGTAACGGCTGGGAACATGAGCACATTTGAGATCCCATTCTCATTGCAATGCTCCCTGACTCTCCTTTTGCTTACTTCATCATAATAGCCAACTGTAATGCATTCAGTGGAGCTCACAAACCTATGCAAAGGAGTGTGATTTACGTTTGTCTTCACCCTGCAAACAAGAACTATTAGTCACAGAGAGCATCATTAAAGCCACGGAGATAGAAAGAAGATTACTTACCACGTGAGGCACTCCACAGCATGACATCTTGCCTTCAAAGCAGTTGAAACAGAGAAGGACTGGTCTTTGCTATGGAAAATTACTATCCTCCAAAGAGGAGACATAGTCAACTCTGCAAAATCAGTGACCATCTTCCGAATCTGAGGGTGTTTGAAGGGTTCATCATCATTAACTGATCCCAACATCCTAAATCCATAGGGTATGTCCGCTATGAGAAGGGAGAAATGTTTTCTAGGCACAACAGAACAAATATTATTTACATCACTACAGAATACATTGTAATATACAGGCCTAAGGGGGTCTAGGGGATTGGAGAAACATTTCAGATCAGGTTCATCATCAAAATCCATCTCCTTGGCTTTCAGCCTAGATTTCTCATGCCTTGCTCTTTGAATGTGAGCTAGGAATGTAGGGGGGCAATCATCCAATAGCTCCGCAGACTTACTTTTCTTTGGTTTCTGCAGAAAAAAGTGGAAAGACAACTAAATGAGCTCTTCAATACAGCAAGCAGAACATAGGGAAGCGATGAATGGCATCGATTTCATGTGGGGGTAGATGCCAGGCATCGACATATGCCACGAGGTCGATGCCAGGCATCGACTTATGCTGCAGGTCGATGCCGGGCATCGACTTATGCCCCCAAGTCGATGCCAGGCATCGACTTTTGGCTGTAGGTCGATGCCAGGCATCGACTTTAGCCGTAAGTCGATGCCAGGCATCGAATTCGTACTAAAAGCCTGGCATTAAATTGGTTTGGTGAATTAAGGCATCTAACCTAATGGCAAACCAGGCACAACCTCAGAAAGAGAACCTACCCAATCACGGAAAAGGATGAAATATTCTGATAAAGCTTTGTAGGATGATGTGGTTGGATAGTCTCTTTGGACCTCTGTCCAAGAAAAGCAACCCAGCCTCTTCATCATGACCTCCTGAATCTTCATGTAAACTTTATGACTACAGTCACAGAAATTAAAAAGAGACTAGGTTAGACCAGAAACATGGGAGGAGGGAAAAAGGATCTGAGAATAACATACATACTTATTGAGCTCAGTCACCATCTCCTCCAGGTTTAAGTCCTTGGAGATTACCCTTGACAAAGTTGATATGATCAATGTATCATCCTTGATTCCTTGAAGGGCCCTCCATGGTGTCAGCTTCATGTCCTCGGGAGCCTCTTCAATTGAGAGGTAAGCTTTCCTTCCCTTTCCCTTCAGATCTACCTGTGGGTCTAGCCTCGACTTTCGTTGCTTCTGGCCCTTGACCTCCTTGTTCTCCCACATTGTGAAAATTTTATCCTGTAGATCCCAGATCTCACCTGATCTGAATGCCAGTTGAAACCATGGATCATATTTCCTCAAGGCATCAGACTTTCTATTCTCATCCAGTGCAATTCCAACCTCAATAAGGCATTGCTTTCGTAGATTGGGATGTATTCTTCCAGCTTCCTTAACAAGACAATCTTCATATTCATGGTGGAAGAACCGAATTCTCTCTATGGAGGACATTTTTTGCCTGTAGTCATTGTCATTGTTGTGATCCCAAGCAAGAAGCTTGGCTTCCTCAGTTGTAAGACCAGCATATATCTTACACTCTGCATACCTAAAGAAAAAAGTGGTAGGGTGCTCCTTCACTAGCTGTCTACGGGCCTCTGTAGAGTGTGAACCTCCAATCACATAATAAGTATACTCCTCAAATAAACCCTCATTGAACTCGTCCACAGAGCTGCACCATGACAAGGAATGGCACAACAGTAGCATGAGGATTTATTCTCATTTTCTTCTTAAGATTCTGCACATGCAAATTGTGTGGCTCCCTGATCTCAAGGGGCCTCCTCCCTGTGACTGGATCTATTGGTGGCCTGTGGATGATATTGATTGGTAGGTGGAACAACTGCCCCTTCTTCACAATTTTTCTTTTAGCTATATCCTCCCTCATCTTGTTCTGCTCAGTACCAAGAACACCCGAGGCAAGCTCTCCACCAGGTGCAACAATTATATCCTCAGAGCTAGAGCTTGAGTCAGAAGACTCCTCTTCTGAAATTCTCTTCTTTTTCTTTTGAAGCTTCTTCTGCACGCTCTGCTTACCCCTTGCCTTTACAGGGGTTGTCATCTTCTGTTGTGTTGGCATGATGTTGCCCTGGATCCATGGCATCAAGTCCTTGATAAGATTGACTGAGTCCCTGCATATCTCAGCTAGACGATCTGGAACACAGCACTCTGGGCACAAGAAATCCATCTTGCATATAACATTTCTCAAACCTTTCGATGTCTCTACCAAGAAAAGGAGGTTGTCAGAATCCTCATCTTCATAATCCAGTTTGTACACAAGGCCATACTGAAAACCTTGTGTTGTCGTGATCTTTCCTCTCCCATATGCCCCTGCGAACACAAGAAGGACTGCATTCTTCTCTTCAACATACTGAAGGCACCACTCCAGATTTGTCATGTCCCACAATGGACGATCTGTCCTTAAAACCCCAGCGTCCCTCGACCTATCCTTCATAGTTGTATCATCCTCAGGAATTTTGATGCTACTCTGTCCACCTGAGGATATTCCTAGCGGGTTGCTGGCCTTCTCAGAGGATAAGGATACAATAAGTTTCTTTGGTTTCGCTTGGTGACCAATGCCTTTGTCACGTTGCTGATCACCAGAGCCCATGGTGACTTTCAGTTTCTTGAAGGGCCTCTCACTCTTAGACTCCGCATCCCTGAAGGCGCTTGGAATAATCAGCTCATACGTAAATGTGGTTTTCAAAGGCCCAAGTCGATGCCAGGCATCGACTTTTAGGTTCAAGTCGATGCCAGGCATCGACTTTTAAGTGCAAGTCGATGTCAGGCATCGACTTTGTGTGCAAGTCGATGCCGGGCATCGACTTGCACTTAAAAGTCGATGCCTGGCATCGACTTGAACCTAAAAGTCGATGCCTAGCATCGACTTCCACCCAAAAGTCGATGCCTGGCATCGACTTTGCACCCTAAAGTCGATGCCTGGCATCGACTTTAAGGCAAACTTCGATGCCAGGCAAGTCGATGCCTTGCATCGACTTGAGGCTGCAAGTCGATGCCAGGCATCGACTTGCAGGTGCAAGTCGATTCCAGGCATCGACTTGAAGCCTCAAGTCGATGCCTGGCATCGATTTGCACCTGCAACTCCATGCCTGGCATCGACTTGCACACAAAGTCGATGCCTGGCATCGACTTTCAGGTGCAAGTCGATGCCAGGCATCGACCTGAGGCCTCAAGTCGATGCCTGGCATCGACTTGCAGCCTCAAGTCGATGCCAGGCATCGACCTGAGGCCTCAAGTCGATGCCTGGCATCGACTTGCAGCCTCAAGTCGATGCCTGGCATCGACTTACACCTAAAAGTCGATGCCAGGCATCGAGCTGTACCCTCATTGGATCTGTATTTTTAGAGCTAAGAAAAATAAAAACCTAGAAAGCAGACTCTTTACACAAATATACAAAGGGAATCTTTTAGGAATCTTTTTTTATGGTATGATTTTGCCTACCTCTTGGTACTCTTGCCAACATTCTTCTTCTCCATTTCACATAGTTGCCTTGCTTGTATGTTGAGCTCTGTGCTCCATAGCTGTCTGTGCTCTGTTGCTCTCTGTTGCTCGTGGATTTTGAAAATGAGAATGATCTCCTCCTCTGCTATTTATAGGCAATTGGGTAGCTTGAACCAGAGACTAACTGGATCTAACTGAATGAGTCCAGTTGCTAACTATATCTGTCAACCAATCTAACCAGGGAATACCACTCACACAAATAGGTTGTTTCAGAGCCACTTTAATGAAATATTCATAGAACATTGCAACTATTTATATACATTTGCATGGAAATTACACTTCAATGGCAAGAGTATGGTATGTACATGAGGATGTCTAATCTCATGTAGAAATTTTTTCTTAGAATCTCTTGCTTGGGAGAAAATCAAGTCTAAGTTGTGTTGAATATGGGAGATTAATGACATTTATCTTGTAACACATTGTTGAAATGGAAAATCAATGTATGAATAAACATTCAAGTAAAGAACCTTGCAACTATTTATGTACATTTGCATGGAAATTACACTTCAAGTCTAAGTTGTGTTGAATATGGGAGATTAATGACATCTTTATAGTGTTATCCTCCTCACTTTAATTCATATTCACATTTATCTTGTAACACATTGCTGAAATGGAAAATCAATGTATGAATAAACATTCCAAGTACCTCTTTTACACATAATTCTTTTTTAATATACTTTCATCTACCTCTTTGAGATATAGCCAAGACTACAATGAAACCTAATCCTTGAAATCTTATTTAGTACCAAACGTAAAATTTCTTCTTGTATAGTCTTCAATGGCACTACTACAAACAATTTTAATATATAATCTAGTTGGAACTCAACTTGGATATATTTTGATTCACTCACAATGCTAAGACTCAATGACTCATATCTAGTTAGAAATCAATTGTGTTTCTCATTTCAAAAGTGAATCAAATCTTTGGTTCCCTTATTAGTGTATATTTGAGTAATTAAGTTATTTGATGTTTAATGTTATTTAATGTACTTTAATAAACTTTTGATTTCATATCTTCTTGATGTGACATTTGATGTGACATCTTCACTTGATCTCGGATTTCTACTTATTTAAAAAGGTCATTCATCTTCAGTCTTCTGTGAACTCAGTGAAGATGAGCTCAATCTTTTCAGTGGATGCTTGGGCATCAGCTTCTTCTGCTCATATTGATACAGTTTCGGATTCATTGTTCTCAGTTGATCCTTTCCACAAAAGTGATGATCCCTATGATTTAGGACGTGCTGATGGTTCCATGTTTTCTGTTGAGTCATTTAAGTTATCCAATTCATAGTGCAATGCTGCTCAACCAAATGCACCTCTTGATCTCCCATCTGATCCAACCATTGATCTCCCTTCTGACTCAAGTGCATGTGGAGCAACGAAAAAGCAAAGCAAGCTCAATCTACAATTTAAAAGAAGGCCTCGTGAAGTAAGTCAAAAAAGATTTAAATTTCTTACTTCAGATAGACAGATTGCATTGGATATTGTGAAGCATTGTTGTGGTTTGAAATGTTTGTACAATTTAGGAATGAAGAAACTAAAGCACCTAAGAGAAAAATTCCTCCATTTAGATAGTGAAAGGCAGGATATATACCTTGTTTCTCGCATGCAAATGATTGAGGATAACATGTCAGTAACACGTGTTGGTTTTGAATATTTCTTTAGTCAAGGGATGCGATGTTGTAGGGTTGCATTTAAAATTGCAATGGGTGTGGGAAATTTTAGAATACATAGGGTTCAACAAGGGCTTTTGAATGGGGATCTCATTTTGGATACGTTCCATGTTGGGACCAAAGGATCTTTTGGACGTCATGCAATGAATTGGATGATGAACTATTTTAGCTTGCATTGTGAGGTTATGCCTACAACTGGAAGGTTGCACTTGTCAGATAACTTTACTCGTCGAGAGGTATTTCAAATATATAGAGAAGACATGGAAAATAGAAATGAGAAGTATGTGTTGTATCGTCACTTTACTCGATTATGGAAGGAAGAGTTTAACAATGTTTCTATTCCTCGTAAAGTTAGAATGGGTGAATGTTCAGTTTGTGCCACTTTGAAAAACATGGCAAAAGGGGCTACAACACCACAGGAAAAGAATAATTTTAAAAACCTTCTTAACAACCATCGTGAGAGTCAAGCTTTAGAGAGAAAGAAAGCAATTCATCATCGAAGTAAAGCACTCAGAAATCCGGAGCGTTATATGTGTTTGTTGATCGATGGTATGGATAAAAAAAAACTTGTTTGCCACATTTTTATCGCATCCCTAAGGACATTGGAGATGAAGTCCTTGTGCAAATGCATTTGGTTGGTGCTTTGGTATACAATGGAACTGTAATGTCCAAGGTTTTCTTCACATATCCGAATGTGCATAATGATCCAAACCTTACAGTTACTGTCATTCATCGTGTTTTGCAATCATGGAAGGGTCTTTTGCCACCAACTCTATATTTGCAACTAGATAATACTGCAAGAGAGAATAAAAATTCTACAGTCTTTGGATATTTAAGCATGCTTGTTGAAAAACAGGTATTTCAGAAGGTTAAGGTAAATTTCCTTCTGGTTGGCCACACTCATGATCACATTGATCAAATGTTCAGTACTTTCTCTAAGAAGTTGGCACGTAACAATGCTTTTACTCTTCCGATTTTATCTGAGTTGATTTCAGAAGCATATACTCCAAAACCAGAAGCTCAACACCTCACACAGATTTATGACTTTAAGCACTTTTGCTCAATGGGCCTTGATAACAGTGCTAAGGTTTTGGCTCCATTGCACAATATTAGTTTCAACCATGTATTCTTGATGAGGAGGGTTGATGAAATAACCCTTTTATTTGCAAAGCAGTATTCATCTTCTCTTGGGTGGGAGCCTAAAGAGGGATGCAGATTCTTATTGCAGGTGCCTAATTTTTCTACTGTGACAGTGTATGGTGCAGAACAATCACCATATGAAGATAAAAACAATACAGAAAGATGTGGAAATGTGGTTGATCAAAGTAAAAGCTGGATGCATGCACTCATTGAAAAGAAGAGACATATTGAGCGTGCAAAAAAATATGCTGGAGATCAAGATGGTGGGAGGACTTTTTCAATCATCAAGAAGAGATTATACAGTATACAATTGCAGGTCACTGGCCAGTTGATGTTCCATTCACATGGGATTTTTGTACACAAAGATCCGTGAATGTGGCCCAAGCATGTAATGCAGATGCACTTCAAAGTTTTATACATCCACCAGAAAGAAATATTTATGTAGGCCCAAGGATGACAAAACAGGCAGAAGCAAGATGGCAAGGAAATTTAATAGAGATAAATGTTGGAACACTTATTGCAGTTCTTGCTGATGGTGATGAGGCTACCATACCATTTTGGATTGCAAAGGTTTTAGAGATAACTAAAGATATTGATCAGAGAAGAATAGAGGCTTTGATGGTGCATTGGTATTACACTAAAAGTAGTAATGCATTCACAGGTAAATATAACTTAGAAATGGTGTGTGATACTAAACGAACAGGTTCAAAAAAGAAAAAGAATATTCGAAGCACATCCACTCTTAAAATGGATGATGTAGATATTCTTGTTTATGATTTTTCCTTGACAAAAACAGGTCACTTGAGGAAAGCAACCATCAACATGATAAAACAAAAGCTTCCAGATGTATGTGGTGCAGGAAATCATAGGCAAACAAGAAGAGTTGTGCATGATCCTGCAAAATTTGGTATGTACGTGGATGAAGACAGAGCTCTTGTGCATATAGAAGAAGAAGAAGAGAGCTCTCAACAGTATGAGACTGAATCAAGTGCATCAGATGATGAGGGTGTAGACATAGATCGACAAAGTTGTGAGATGCATTGAAGCTCTCAGACATTTTTAGTGCTTTTGTAAATGCCTCGAAGTAGTTTGGTTAATGAAACCATGTTTTGTAGCAATTTTGACTAACAATCAGATATCCACCCATTAAAAATATGTCTAAAATGTTATTTTTGTATAAGAACTATTCAGTTCTACATTCTTTATATAGATTTTAGACATGTCAATGTCCTATCATTTAGATTTTGGACATGTCAATGTCTTATCATATACATTTTGGGACATGTCAATGCCTTATATAGTGAAATTTTGACTACATTTTGAGCTCTTTTTTTATGAGAAAATGACAAAAAATGTCAAAAATCACATGTTTTCACCTCATTTTTGTAATATATGTATACTGGTATAAAGGAATCTCAGCCATAAGCTGCCATTTGCTTGATTTTTGACGAGAGTGTTCTCTTTTTACGACATAGTTCTCGTTTGTTACGACTCGCTGTTACAAGTGAAGTGCATAATGTTCAAATTTGTATAAGTTCATACATAGATGAACGCACATTCTTAATTGCTCCTTTGCAGTCCTAGGATGTTATACTTGGTACCATTATAATCCATGCATTGATTATCATACACACACCATGAGTTTTAAGTCTAAAAATCAAGATATTTGTTTGTGTGCAATACATGACTTCCAACCATTTCCATTAATTAGTCATATGCAAGTAAAACGTGCATTTCGGAAAGGCTACAATTCATGTATTGTTTTTATCAATAACATAGTTGATTATACACATACACTTCCTGAAACACATAAATCATTTATGGATTCCTATAAGGATTGTTTTATGGCTGATTTTCCTTATAAACTAGCACCTTCTAGGGGATCTCTTGATCATAGTATATACTTAATTCCTGGTACTTCTCCTCCCCATAAAGCACCTTATAGGCATGGATCTGTACATCAACAAGAAATAGCTAATCAAGTTAAGGATTTACTTCACAAAGGACTTATAAGGCCTAGTTCTTCTCCCTTTGGAGCACCCGTTCTTTTAGTAGAGAAGAATAACAAGACTTATAGGATGTGCATTGACTATAGAGCACTCAATAAGATTACAATTAAAAATAGATATCCTATTCCTAGGATAGATGATTCGCTAGATAAACTTTGTGGAGCACGTGTATTGAGTAAAATTGATCTTAAATCTGGGTATCATCAGATAAGAATGACACAAAATGACATTTATAAGACTACCTTTAGAACTCATACTGGTCACTTTGAATTCATGGTAATGGCTTTTGGACTCACTAATGCACCTGCTAGATTTATACGCATGATGAATACCATTTTTCTTGAATACCAAGCTTTTGTGCTTGTTTTCTTTGATGATATATTTGTCTATAGTGAGAATGATTATGACCATGAAAAGCATTTAGCAACAGTTTTTAATTTGTTATGCAAAAACAAACTTTATGCAAATCCTGAAAAGAGTTACTTTTTCCAAAGAGAATTAGAGTATTTAGGCCATATTGCTTCAAGTCAAGGTGTTCATGTAGATCCAAAGAAAATTAAAGTAATTGAAGAACGGCCTGTACCTCAATCTATGAATGATGTACACTCTTTTCTTGGATTATCTAGTTTTTATAGAAAGTTTGTAAAAAGTTTTTCTTATTTATCACTCCCACTCACATTATTATTGAAGAAGAAATTAAAAATTTACGTGGGGTTTAGCACAACAACAATCTTTTGAAAAACTCAAACATGCACTTTCTCGTGCACTTGTTTTGCAATTACCTGATTTTGCACAACCTTTCCATGTAGTTACAGATGCTAGTGGCTCAGGCATATGTGCTGTATTGATGCAAAATGATCATCCCATTGCATTTGAAAGTAGGAAACTTAAACCTTTTGAAAAGAACTATTGTACATATGATAAGGAACTTTTGGCTATTGTGCATGCTTTAAAAATTTGGAAACATTATCTCATGGGTTCAAAAGTCATAATCAAAACCAGCCAACAAGTTATTAAGAATTTATTAAATCAACCATTGATTTCAAATAGACACATTAAATGGGCTACATTTATACAAAATTTTCAGCCTATGATTCAATATCAAACTGGCAAAGCTAGCATTGTAGCTGACGCCCTCACTCTTTTTCCATCCCCACACACAGATAATGTTTCTATTAATAATATTTCTGTTGTTCATATCCATTCTGTTCATGACATGATTCCCACTTATGCATATGACTTGTATTTTTCACAAACATGGAATGCTTTCAATAATTCTACAACATTTAGTGAGGATCACCACAATTTTCATAATGGATTCTTGTATATTTGATCACAAGTTATGCATTACACAAGGTTTTAAAGAATTTGTTATGAAAGAGATGCATGAACCACCGTATATGGGTCATAGGGGCATACAAAGTACTATTTCTACATGTAAAGAATTTTCCTTTTGGCCGAATATGGACAAAGATATTGCACAATATGTTTCCCATTGCATTGTGTGTCAACGTGTAAAAAGACATGATGGTAAATCATTTGGACTGTTAATGCCTCTTCCGATACCTAATGGACCATGCGAACAAATTTCTATGGATTTTATTACTGGTATTCCTACAACTTCTTCGCATAATGATATGATTTGGAAAATTGTTGATAGGTTTAGTAAACAAGCATATTTCATTCCTTGTAAAAAGGCTCTTTTTGCACCTCAAGCTGCTAAGTTATTTATTAAATGTATTTTTCCATATCATGGTTTTCCAAAAGTTATTTTAACAGATCGAGATGTTCGTTTTTGTAATCACTTTTGGGTTGCATTATTTCAAAATTTAGGTTCTAAAATAGACTTTAATTTTGCATTTCATCCTGAAAGTAATAGGCAAAGTGAAGCTATGAATAGTACTATCTTGGATCTATTATGTTGTTATTCTTTAGATAATCCAAGTAATTTCGATGAGAAACTTCCTTTACTACAATTTGCATATAATAACACAACACATACCACTACTGGACATGCACCGTATGAGATTGTGTATGGTAAAAAGCTTCCCACTCCCATGTCTATCACTCAAACTGACATACCTATGGCCGATTCTTTTGCACAAGATCATATTTCCATACTTCATGAGGTTCATGAGCACATTAAAAAGAGTCGGGAACATTACATGTGTAATGTTAATAAGAAACGAGTAGCTAAAGAATAGATTGGATATACCTTCTCATTGGAATATACATAATTCTTTTCATATCAGTTTATTGAAATCGTTCAAAGGAACTTTACCGCTCACTCCTATTTTAGATGATCCTCCTTTGTTAGAAGAGGATGCTAAAATTTTAATTCCAGAGAAAATACTTGATTATGATGTTACTACCACATGCACAGGTAAGCAATATCATAGATATTTGGTTAAATATAAAAATTGTTCACTTGAAGAATCTCAATGGATTCACAAAACATCACTAACTCCACATTGTGATCATTTGATTTTTGCGTATCATTCACAATCACATTAAATTCCAATTTTTCAATTCCATGCATGTGTTTTTACATGGAACATGCTTATGATTGTTCAGTGATGGGACATGTGATTGTCCATTGTTGGCATACAAGTCAGATGAAGAGCATACTAGCGCAACGGAGGAGTCATGCACAATACGGCAACAAGGCCCAATCATTTTTTCCATGGACCATTTACAACTCAAGTGATTTTAATCACTACACAAACATTGTGAATTCCGTTTTTGGTAGAATAGACTCCATTTTGTGCAACCCGAGGAGTCCTCGAGCTTGAGGAGTATTAGAACTAGCTACATATCAATTTTCATAATTTTTAGACTCTGTTCGAGCCCTCAAATAGGCTCTAGAACCTAATTTTTAACTAGGCCGGACACTAGGTCTGGACAAGACCAAAGCTAGTTAGAAAACTATAAAAAGAGCTAGAGAGCTCATTTTTGGGGTGAGATTGTTTGTGAATTGAGCTGATGTAAGAGACTTTTTGACTAATGCAAAGAATTCCATTGTTCCTCTCCTTGTTCTTGCCTTGTGTGCGCGTGTGTGTGTATGTGTGTGCATGCTTGTGTGCTTCTCACTCACACACTTGTGCCTTCACTTGCTCATAGTCTTCATACTAGTCCTCACGTCTCCTCGGATTGACAATTATGAGGTGAATCTTCTCACGTTGGTACTCACCATTGTGCTAGAGTGACACCAAATTTGGCGTCGTTGCCGGGGAGAGAGCTTCGAGGACGAGCGTGTGATGGTAAGACGTCGAGTTGAGACATTGGAGTTATAGGTAATATCTGTCATATGATAATCCTTGGGTGGGAACACCTTTGGATGAGGTGGCTTGATTTGCCACATGGCATCGAATGGGTACATCTTTCATATGTATGGGTAGAAGAGCTAAACAAGAGAGTCATTATGGGACTCATTATGTAGACAATCTCGGACGTGGCTGGGAGGAGAACACCATCTCTGTGTCGTTATGCGCGAGCAACCATGGCGACTTCGAAAAGGACCTTCGATCGGACAACAAAAGAGATTTCGTAATACTGGTATCAGAGCTTACTCATCCAAGCCATGCGACCACTGCTGAGCGTAGGAATTGAACTCGCACCCCCTACATGGGAGGCAAGTGGCTTATCCAAGGCGCCATCATTCTTGGCTGCTTCTATCATGTGTTCAGAGTCCTGTTGTGCGTGCGTGTCAAACATGAGCGCAGTTCTTGAACGGCAGCTTGGTCCAGCAAATCGGAAGCTAAAGATGTAGTCAGTGAGCGTTCGCCGGGCCATTACCTGCATGAACCGAGCCCTGATGGACAAGCTATGTGTCTATCTTTATGGAAGAAGGAGCATGTGCGCCCTGCCATTAGAGAGAAGGATTCCGTAAGCACATCGTAGACGACGATGGTATAAGCATTGAGTGAATCCGGCCAATGGATGGAGGAGGAGTCACATGTTCACGAGTACGGAGACAGATTCGTGCTGCCAAGCACCCATGCTATTCAATTCACCAAGGATGTTCAATTGAAGAAAAAGTCTTGAAGAGACTTTTTCTTCAAGACTTGAACTATGTGAGAAAATCTTAGAGACTCGAAGAAGCTACGGAGCTATTCAAAAAATTTTCATAGTCAAGATCAATGCCTAAGCTGCATATGAAGAGTCTACGAATGAAGAGCATATACTCCAGGACTTGTCCAAGGTCTTGATTTCAAATATACAGGCATGGAGCTTCATGTTAATCACAGGTATTATTATTTCAATTTTGAGAGGTTTGCATTTTTGAGAAGCACCATGAACTGTTAGGAGACCAAGATCCGGGAGGGAAATCATATGTACGGAGAGTATGAGGTATATATATTCTCATCTAGGATCAAAGATTCCCTCCAAATACAAGAAGGCCAAGTTTAGAGTATCTCTAAGATACTCTATTTTTATGATTTTTGCATAAATTTCAGGAGCTATTTTGGATAAATAGCCATTTCGGGAAGGGGAAAAGAGAAGGTATTTTTCATAAATTTATGGAAAAAACCATGCACATATAGTATAGTGTATTGAATTCCATCCAAGATCAAGAAATCCATAAGATACCTCAGTTTGATGGGAGTTTGAAGCTCCACAAAACCCCCTTCCATCACAGTTTGACAAAAATTTCAGCACCTAAATTTGAGAAATTCCCATTTTGGAAGAGGGAAAAAGAGGTGCGATAGCTATGAATGGATGGGAAAAGGTATGTTTACTGAGAGTATGGTGCATGGACTTCTTAGGCGAATCATTAGATTCATCAAAATGATAAGTTAAGGAGGAATTTTAGTTCCTCAAAGACCCCCTTCCCGCACTTTTTGAAAAAATTCAGAAATTAATCTTTTGCCAAACTCCACTTCTTGGAGTAAGAAAAAGATCATTTAGAGGCTTCCCATGGATTATTGTATATAATCCAAGAGAAATCCACATTTAGAGTGGATTAAAAGCTTGCTAAGAGCTCCCATTCAAGTTTTTGTATAAAAGCAAAAATCTTGATTTAGGCCTCTTTTGGGGAGCAAATTAGCATGCTTAAAGGGAGGATTTGGAAAGGTAAAAAATGGCTCAAGCATCTTCATATACCACTCTCTGAGGTTATGGAGAGAACTTTAGGATTTGCATGATGGAAGAATGCTTTTGGGCACCCCAAAAATCATATTTTTACACTTTTTCCAACCCCTCCAACAGTCCACTAGTTTGGCATGTCCCACTTGGAATGGCCATATCTTGGGCTAGGAAACTCCAAATTGGACGTGCTACGGCTCGTTTCGAAGAGCACAAGGTCTACTTTTAGTTTATGAGAAAAAATTTTGGAAAATAAGTATTTTTGCAGGTCTGAATATCTCTGCAAAGTCTGAACAGTTTTTGGCGACTACTTTCCGGGAGCCATATCTTTCAAACCGGGAAGGCGATTTGAGTAATTTCACTTCGATTTCTTTGCACATGTTATATAATTCAGTTTATGAACATTTGCAGGTCCTAAAGTGATTTTTGCAGGTCTAAAGAAGGATTACTAATGCATTTTTTGGCTAAATTTGCATTATTTTTGTAATCACCTGACCATGCTTTATGTTTTGAGGAGTGCTCCGATATTTTCGGACACTTCAAAGTGTATGTTAGGACCTGAGGAGAAAGGTGCAGAGGTCTCGAAGCTTGTCGAGAGCGATTGGATGCATGCAATTCCAAAATTAGACTACTCAGGGATGTATATTTAATGCTTTCTGGCATTTTATTTATGTTATGGCATGTTCTGTATCTACATGCATGAATGGGATTGCATACATCAAGTGTTGATCATTGTGTAAGCTCTTAAAAGTATGGATCAACATGTAGGAAGTATACTTTTTTATTGTTTGCAGGAAAGAAGATTACAGAAACCATATGGCTATGCAACACCGGGAATGGTTGCTAGCAAATGCTTTTGTGTTTTTTGCAGGTCATGGAATCCATATTTGAGTTTATGGCGTGCATGCCATGGGCTTGTCAAGCCCTATGTTTTTGGGTGGCCTGAGTGCCACTGAGTTATGGTTTAAATTTTTTGGGGATTCCATTTCCTGGGGAAATGCTGTCGAAATTTTTCCTACCGCATGGCGTTATATACGCACTTGCCTTTAGGTAGGAATGTTATGGCATCGTAGCATGCCCTTTCTGCAAACATCAATAAGTTTTAGGCATGCTTATAAGCATGTATCTGATGGACTTAGGACCATCAGAGTATTATATATAAGGCAACTTTGGTAGTAGCAGGATCCCTATATATAATCCTTATGGATTTAGACCATAGGATTGCTAACGGAAGGAGCTACACCTTCACCATTAGTAATGTGCACAAGCAATCCTATAGGTTTAGGAAGTTGCATTCAGGCTCAGGAGATACATTTAGGACAATCTCCAAGGTAGTGAAGATTTATTTATCTTCACAAAAGTCTCACAGTAGAATTAGGAGACTATGGGGTATCATGATGAATACCCAAAGAGTGACTAGTTTCACTCATGCACATCACTTGACCAACTAGTGAAGCATTTCTGCTACACTACTAAGGAAACCAATAAGATGGGATCACAAAGATGGGTTTCATGAGATAGCATCGACGGATGCTTATGTGATTCGAGTGATGGTTAGGAAGGCCATAGGCATGGCACTAGCTCTATGGTATAGAGCATAGATCCCTTAGTCAGGAACAGTTGGGGTACCCAATACATATATATGTATATCGGGATCTACAAAAAGGTACTTAGACTCAGTCTTTGTACCTAGGAACAAGTTGGTTTGGAACAGAAAGGGATATCCATTGTCACGTACTGACTAGAACCAAACTAACTAGTTCGAGGACATGGGACTCATTTCAGTCCACTGATATGATTTTAGTATATGGGATTCATTGGAGTCCACCTACATATTCCATTATATGGAATAGATATTTGGTTTAGTGTAGGTATGACACCGTGAATTGGAAGAAGTTTCCACTGGTATGGGACGGTGAAAACGACTTCCCTTTGAGCACTCTTCTTCTATGGCCAGGGAGAAAAGGACTCATCATTCATGGCATCATGTCTCACTAGATCAGAGGAGAGCTCTTAGTAGACATCTCCTTAAGAATGGGAGTTATCTTTCACAGTATGGGAAGATTTATTCTTCCAATAGAGAATGTGGTAGGTGATTTTATCACCATGGATATCACATACTCATGTTGTGCTTTAAGGAAGGATAATTCCATTAGGTTATTGGATCGTATAGATCCATGCACAGAGTATGGTTGGCAGAGATAGTTCTTCACTATGGATACACATATGTTTACGATATCATGTCACATCATTGCTGACCATTTTAGTAGAGGGCTTTGGCCCTTATTAGGAATTTATTTTCTCCACTCTTCACTACATACACCTTCATTAGTTAGCGGAGATCTGTTCTCCATCTTCATAGGAATATGTGATGAGGGATTATGCATTAGTTATGGAAGAGAGGACTAAATAAATTCATGAGTTTCTCTTTTAAGGCAAGGAGAAAGTGGGAATCAGCTCAGAGATCCATGAGGGATCTTACTTTAGTTCAGTACTCTCACTTTAGCTTCTATACTTTGGGAGAGAAAGAAGGAAAGGAAAACATAATTTCTTCATAGGGGAAGAATAGAGTAAACATCTCTTAATCTATATTTCAGAAGGAATTTGTTTACTCTACTTGTCAATATAATTTCCTTCATATGGGAGTATGATTCTCCACTATTTTAGAAGGGAAAACATGGAGAACTTATGTGCATGTTCTCAGTCATGGATGAGTAGACCTAACGGATTCAAAAGAATCTCTTTCAAAGGGAAAGGGAAAGTGGAATAGATTCCACTACTAGAGCTCTTTTCCTTAGAGGAGATTACAGAGAGAGATAGAAAGAGAGTTTCACTTTCTCACTTTTAGGTTGTCGAGATAGAAGTGGCACTCTTCTATCAAAGGCAAGAGGGAGATCAGTTAATCATGATGGTTAGATTGAGTCTCATTTGTAAACTCTAGAGAGAAACAATTATGCTATTTTCAGTGATGGTCTTTGACTAGATGAGATAATCTAGTTATTGACATTAGTTAGACTGGGAGTAGATTGATGATACTTCTCTTTTGAGTTTCCAGGAGATAGAAATATATCTAACCTATTAGGGTACCAAGCTCTTAGTTGGTGTTACATCATGAGTATGATGAGTAAATATCAGTTAGGAGGATGGGTACTTAGGGATTATTTGAATCTCAAAGGGAATGCTTTCTGCATTCATATGGCAAACTACAGGGAAGAGAAATATTAGAGTTTGCACAAGTTCCAATAGATGCTCTTCCAATAGAACCTAGTCCAATGGTAAAGGATGACAAACCACAGATTTCTCGGTTGGAGAAATGTAGAGATTGCATTTTACTACCAAGAAATTCTTATGTACGAGCTAGATGATGGATTTGCATAGTTCACAAGGTAGTTTAGACAAAACTACTACTTGTGATTACACTCAAGGTTAGCAAGACCTAGAGTGGTATGATGAAAATCTATCATTTACTCCTAGATGGGTTTGCAGTTTCTTTTTATGGGACTTTGTTCTACATTTCTTAGGACTTTATGGTTTATTGTCTCCATTATAATATGGTCAAGCCTATAAGCTTGGCACCTTACACTGGCTTTTTATCTTATTACTCCATAGAGGATACATCATATGGACTTAGGTCATTTTGGTGATGTTATATGATATGGGAGTGATAATTTGGAAGTCGAGTGTATATGGGAGATAGTAGGCACCATTCAGACGGTTTCCCACCTTTGAGATGATCTCAGATGAGATCTCTTAAGGGGAAGGATACGGGGAAACAACACACAGAGATGACCATGTACATAGAGTGCATGGGGTTCAGGGGAGTCCGAGCACTTTCTTCTACCATTAGGGACATTTCATCCACATTTTCGAGGACAAAAATGTTTTCAAGGGGAAGGAAATGTCATATGATAATCCTTGGGTGGGAACACCTTTGGATGAGGTGGCTTGATTTGCCACATGGCATCGAATGGGTACATCTTTCATATGTATGGGTAGAAGAGCTAAACAAGAGAGTCATTATGCGACTCATTATGTAGACAATCTCGGACGTGGCTGGGAGGAGAACACCATCTCTGTGTCGTTATGCGCGAGCAACCATGGCGACTTCGAAAAGGACCTTCGATCGGACAACAAAAGAGATTTCGTAATAATATCCTTCCTTCTCTTTATTTTTTTTCATTTTTTCCTTACTTTCGCATCACCATCATCACCATCATCATCCCCACCATCTCC
This sequence comes from Ceratopteris richardii, assembly GCA_020310875.1. Taxonomy (NCBI): domain Eukaryota; kingdom Viridiplantae; phylum Streptophyta; class Polypodiopsida; order Polypodiales; family Pteridaceae; genus Ceratopteris; species Ceratopteris richardii. Next base: position 160,931,738 of record CM035423.1, on the reverse strand, counting down.
CACCTCCATCTCCATCTCCACAAAAAATTTCAGTTTTTTGGTCATATTACACTCCCCACCTCATTTCCCTCATTTCATTGTGAGAGAGAGCGAGAGAGAGCTTGCATGCTATCTGTTTTTGGTGTGTTTTTGAGCTTTTGTTGCAGGAACTAGCTGTACCACCTTCTCCAGCAGTGTGCGAAGGTATGACAGACTCTGCACAGGTCCCGGGACGACGACCTCTGTCTGTCGCGACAGACAGAAAAACTTAATATTTTGTGAATGCGTGTTTGGCACGATAACCTACACCATTAGAGCACTCCAAATCATTAGAAGTTTCTCAAAAATTTGCGTTTTTTCAGTCTATCGCGACAGACACCGTCTATCGCGACAGACAGAGACCCACGATAGACCCCGTCTATCGTGACAGACACCTGTCTATCGCGACAGACCAAATTCCACGACAGATCCAGTCTATCGTGACAGACACCGTCTATCGCGACAGACCAAATCACGACAGACGACACACCGTCTATCGCGACAGACCACTCTATCGCGACAGACACCATCTATCGCGACAGACAGCGTCTATCGCGACGGACATCGTCTATCGCGACAGACACCGTCTATCGCGACAGACCACTCTATCGCGACAGACACCGCCTATCGTGACAGACACCGTCTATCGTGACAGACCCGTCTATCGCGACAGACCCGTCTATCGCGATAGACCCGTCTATCGCGACAGACACCGTCTATCGCGACAGACACCGTCTATCGCGACAGACCACTCTATCGCGACAGACACCGTCTATCGCGACAGACCACTCTATCGCGACAGACAGCCCCCACGATAGTTTGTGTCTATTGCGACAGACACCGTCTATCGCGATAGACAGACATTTTCGGCAAAAATTAAGGGGTAAATTTTTTGGAAATTTAGGCTAAATTTTGGGCATATTTGCACTCTCAAATACTCACACACTTGCAAAGGCCTTAGAAAAATGCATTAAAACTCCTGAAAGGTTCTGTTTGTCTGTTTAACCCCCTAAACCCTAAACGGTCATAACTTTTTCATAAGAAATCCATTTTTTGAGCTCTAGGGCTTGTCGGAAAGCTCGTGGCATATACTACACGCCCTCAACTGTTTTTTATAAGAATAATGCGTTGATTTTCAGATAGGATATTTGGAATTCGACACACTGAGGGGTAGGAACACCAAGGGAGCTCTAGAGGAAATTTTTAGCAATACAAAAGGGGGAACAAGGGTCATTAAAAAAGTGTCTGAAATAAATTGTCTGTCAATTGAAGGATCAAATTGAAGCTAAATTTGGGATTCTTACAGGATCATCGAGAGCTCTTGGAGAAAGCAAAGTAAGCGCCAGGGCGAACAAGCTTGGGAACGTGCTTCCTGGGTAGACTAGCATCGCCAGGAGGAGCGACTTGAGGTTGGAACATCACTTAACCCCCTCAGTCTATTCTTAGCATAGGCTAAGTGCGAGTAGTTGTTATGATTGACTAGGGGTACGATAGGAACACTCAAGTTTGAAGAGCCCTTAATTTCTCAAGTGCAAGGGTAGGCTAAATTGTAGTCAAGGGATAACTTAAAGGAAAAGAACTTAAACTAAGCGGACGCAGAACATCAAGTACGACCCACGAAAGTGCTCCTGATGACGCTTAATTAAAAACAAGAAAACACATCCAAAGGAACTTAAAAGAAACAAGTGACTGGTACCAAAGAATCAGCAACGTACAAAGGGCATATGAACCTTAGGTCAGGTAGACACCTAGGGAGAGACAGACAAAGTCTTAGATCTTTAGAGGCTAGTGTCAATCATACTGCGAGGTCTTGGGCCCAGCAGTTGAGCCATCATTCGTATTACCCTAGTTCTGAGACTAGCGAGTCTGAGATGTCCCACGGTATGGAGAGACCTACAGGAAGTTCTGGGGTGCCATATTTACATAGGGTGGAAGGCCCTTACAAGATGCAACTCGAGTACCTTAGGACCAACCGATTAGGTGCTAGCATCTATGAGGACGGCCTAGGAAGAGCGGTGGTCCAGATTAAAAACCCTGACCAATCCATTGGACTAGAGCGCCCAACTGTCAAGTTTGAAAATGGAGCATACTTGGACAAGGAAGGGACAATATATGTAGTCACCAGTCATCCCGATAGGACAGATGAATTTGGGAATGTGGTCCCGGAAACGGACTTAGGTGACCTAGAGCAAGGAAACATGGGCGAAGAACCTAGAACCCCCCGAGGCAAATCTGTTCTCACGAGGATTATCACACCAGAGTGGATTCCCCAAGATAATAAAAGCATAGATCTCATCTTGAACCGAGAGACAGATGAAGCCTTTTGGAGATATAGACCTAGTCAGCCGAGTGAGGTAGGAACAATCATGATATATGAGTTCAAAGATCCTGATATTCCAGGAAGAGTGACCTACTTAGATCACTCTTCAGAGAGGATCTTTGGGGTTACAGAAAATGATAGGCATGCTTACACTTGGAAGGGAGAATTTATTTTCCCCCAACCAAGATCGAATGTGTCCTTTGGTCGCCAAGGAGCTGGAACATCTCAAGCTCAGGGGACTCAAAGAGAAAGGAATCGAGAGAGACCTGAGGTAAGCTTTGCCAACTCTTGGGGAAGAGAAAGAACGAGAATGGAAACGAATAGAGGGGAACCTGAGGGACATAGAGCCCCAGGGAACCGAAGAAATGCCGATGATTTCCCTTTGCCAAGACCAAGAGAGCACACGAGGACCTTGAGACCGACCCAGCTAGTAAAGTCCATGAAAAACTACTTCGATGGCGATGGCACTGGAGACCCCTATGATCATGTAGCTGAGTTTAAGCAAGTCTTGAGAGCTGAACAAGTTGAAGACCTGTTCACGCAGTACAATGCCTTTGGTTTAACCCTTAGGAACACCGTCCTGACATGGTTTCAGCCACTAAATGAGAGGCAGTTTAGAAGCATAGATCAACTTTTAGAGGCATTCATTATCGAATTCTCTAAAAGTGGCATAAGGCATAATACTTCCTCATTGATATACAGCTTCAAGCAGACCCCGCAAGAGACTGTGAGACTTGCAGGAAGAAGATTTAGGCAATATCTTGAGCGATGTCCTGGTCTTGAGTTACCCACAGCCGATAAGCAAGTGGCTTTATTCTTGGATGGATTGCTAAGTACCAAATTGAGATCATATGTGTACTTGAAGGACCCCCGGACTATAGAAGAATGTGTACGCATGTGCATCGATATTGAGGATAACCTAGGGGAGGAGTTAGAGCTATCCAAAATCTACAAAGATTCAGATAGTACCTCTAGCCTCTCTTCCTCACAATCCACATCAATTGAGGAACTTGCGGAAAAAGTAGCTCAAAAACTAGGTGTCTCTAGTAAACAAATTCCTAGATTTGCCCCAGTAAAGAGGTGCTATACTTGCAGTGGTGACCATATGGCAAACGCATGTCCCATCACGGCTCAACCCCAAGTGAATCCTAGCAGCCAATATTGCACCATAGAGCGAAGGTACACAAATCACTCAGCACAGGACTGCCCATACAATAAGCAAGCGGTTAGGCAAACCTACCCTCAACCATACCCTCAACAAGGCAGATACCAGAGTCAATATTCACCACAACAGTATATTAGGCCTCAGCAAAATTACCAACCGCAATATCAGGCCCAACTGAGACCCCAGCCAGTGCTAGCACAGCAACCACCTGCTCCTACTAATGTGATCCCGGTCAAGCATGCTGCTGCAGAAGAAAACCTGAATAGAGCGATAGTCCCAGTAACACCATTAATCTCAGAAAGTGATCCCAGTGACCATAGCTTTGATTCTACACATGTTGATAGTCCCCAGGCTTACTACATGCAGTCTCCTGAACATGGTGAGTCTTACTATAGTGAGGAATCGAGTGAACCTATTTGGGAGACAGAGTATGCGAATGTCATGTACACGAACCCCAACCCTAGACCTCAACCTAGGCAGGTAAGACCTCCATTTCCTAGAGGGCCATGCTATAGATGTCAGGGAGATCATCTCATTCGTGATTGTCCCTTGCCTCCACCGACACAACCCCAGTCAGTGACAATCCAGGGTTATTGCCAAGAGTGTGGAAAGGAGAATCTCTTACGAGACTGCCCAAAAAATCCTAATAATATGCCAAAAATCACTCCTATCAATGTGATTGGCTTAGTGGTAGACTCCACAGGAACTGTGACTTCCACAGCCCCAGTACAAATCATCACGAGAGCCCAGACACTTAAGCAAAACCAAGACTTAGGCCAGGAAAAGAATGCGGAGGTTAGTGAGACTGAGAGCCAGAATAAGAAGAGGACAAGAGCTTGGAGAGATAGCCGTGAACGTATGAAAAGGCAATGGGCAAGAAAGATGAGCGAACTTGAAGAAAGCCTACGAGAAACCAAAGCCAAAATCATAGAAATCACATCTCAAACGCACTCTCACGCATCCCCGCCACTACCATCCCCTTCACCCTCCATTCCTCCACCCACCAATCCACCACACGTAACCCAATCACCACCCCGAGTAGGATCAGTCTTAGTCGATCCCACTCCTGAAGATCTAGACATGATGCTTAAAGCATATCAGGCCAGAATTCAAGAAGGGCCCAATGTAACAGATCTTGAGAAATGTTAACCTAGAGCCGATCTAGAGATAGAGCGAACAAAGCTTTGTGCTAAAATGGTCGAGTTGGTGCAAGCCATGTTTGAAGCCAGTCGTTTGTTCAATGGCTCTAACCCCATCAGAACACCATTGCACTTTGATGGTCTATTGGATAGATTGGAGGGGTTACTTGCAAAGTCTGGAAAAGGAGCCACCTCCCAGGCTAAGGAGAGGGCAAGTGATAGAATAAGCATTCCTCCCAAGGAAGCTTATGTGCCTAACTCCACTGAACCAGACACCTCTTCTTCTATGAATCAATACACACCAGAATTCTTGCGAGAGATTCAAGAAGAGAAATGGGCTAAAGAGAGTGAAGTTCCTCCTCCCATTGAACTTGTGGATGACACACACGATCAATTCCCACAAGACCTTCCTTCCATTTATGGAGAGCAGGAGAGTGCCCAATCTCAAGAAAGATTAGACTTCGAGTCTAATTCTTTACAAGAACTACCCCATTTCACAGGCCCATGGGAAGCAAAGTCCACTTGTATGAGAGCACCTACAGTCATGGTAAGAAACGAAGATTCAGTCATACCTAGGAACACAGAGGTAGTGAAGAACACCAAAGTGCAGTGCCATCTCACTTTGGAAGACCTGCTCAAGGTTAGACCAGAAGTGTGGAAACATGTAGCCAATCAAGTGCCCGAAGTAGCAAAACCACATTCCCAGGTAGGATCTCAAAGAACAGTGCCACAAATACCCTTGGACAAGATAGGAGACATGAGCGAGGGAGAAGAAGGAAACACCTATCTCCCCATCACTCATCAGGGCTACACAGCCAAGGCCATTTTGGACTCAGGTGCAGGAGTTGCAATTGTTACCACGTCCTTATGGAAACGATGGGGTAAGCCAGCTCTCAGTCCAACGAGAATGAAATTGCAGATGGCTGACGGGCACATAGAAAGACCCTTAGGACTACTAGAGGGGATAACTCTCACTACTTGTGGTGTAGAGTTTGAGCACACATTTGCTATTTGTGACTTTAGCAAAAATCAAGCCTATGAGATGATTTTGGGAAGACCATTTATGCGGCAGTTGCAAGTGGTACAGGATTGGGGAACCAATTCCTTGTATTTGCAGCACTTAGGTGTTACAACCAAAGTCAATCTCAAGGTTACTCTCATAGAGATGTCCCTCCTATCCAATGGAACACCATCCATAGAGCCAAAGATGATACGGAATCGGTGCATTCCCTAGGATCAGGATCCTCATGGATGCATGAAGACATTCACTTATGGATGTGTAAGGTAGCAGTAGAAGAAGAGAAGAGAGAAAAAGCCAAGGAGATAGGTGCAAAAGAAACCCATAGATCAATCCAAGACCCAGCCTATGCACCTGTAGTTTTTCCAGACGAAGAATTCGAACCTCACGGCTGGGCAGAAATTCTAGCAACCATGGATGTAGCCATCAATGAAGAACAATGGACACCTCACTGTGATGAGGATGGCTATGACATTTTAGTTTTCTCCATAGAACCGATCATGGGAGAGGCAGTTTTAGAAGAATGTGAACCTAGCCCTGATGCATTTGAGGGTGCGAAAGACTCCGATCTAGAATCAATCATTATGGACTCACCTTTTGCATCAGATGAAGAATACTTCTATGAAGTAGAATTTCAACCCCAGAAGCACGGAGAGCTTACAAAGGATGTAAGGCTAGCCACACATGTAACCCCTAAGGAAGAAGGAAAGGAAAGAAAGAAGAGAGAAGTCACACCAGAAGAGGAAGAATCCTTGTTTGAGGTCCCGAAAAATTTTAAGAAGTATGAGATAGATGATAGGAGAGTCATGATTAGAATGCCTAAACGAGAGGCGCAATCGGGAGAGGCCTATGATAACAAAGAAACCACCAAGAAAATAGTGGTAGCCATAGAAGAAGGAGAAGAGAGGTGCACTTACATAGGACATGACCTCACTGAGGAAGAAGAGCATGAGCTGATAGTCTTGCTAAGAGAATATAGAGATGTATTCGCTTGGAGTTACAAGGATTTGAAAGGCGTGGACCTGGACATATGCTCACATACGATTCCCATGACCACAGAGGCCAGACCCTCAAAACAAAAGCCATACACATACAATGACAACTATGCTGCCAAGATCAAAGAAGAGATAGACCGCTTGGTTGAAGCTGGATTTATCTATGAAATTGAGCACACTGAATGGGTATCCCCCATTGTAGTGGTGCCCAAGAAGAATGGCAAATTACGAGTATGCATTAACTTGAAGAAGGTTAACACAGCCACGATCAGGGATAATTACCCGCTTCCTATCACTGAGCATCTATTAGAAAGGGTGGCAGGCAAGGAAGTGTACAGCTTCCTAGATGGGTTCTCTGGCTACAATCAGGTGGCCATTGCACCAGAAGATCAGCATAAAACGGCTTTTGCCACAGAGTGGGGCATATTCGCTTTTAGGGTAATGCCATTCGGGCTTACCAATGCTCCCGCAACCTTCCAGAGATTGATGTGCCATGTGTTTAAAGAGTTCCTGAGAAAGAATTTGGAAATCTATGTTGATGATCTATGTGCTTATTCCAACATTAGACAAACACATATACCTGAACTCAGGCAAATCTTTGACAAGTGTAGAGAGTATCAAGTTTGCCTGAACCCAGAAAAGTGTGTTTTCATGGTCAGGAAAGGCAAAATTCTAGGACACATAGTGTCAAAGAATGGCATATCTACGGATGAAGAGAAAGTAAGGGCTATAGCCGAATTACCTAGGCCAAAGAATGTCAAGGAAGTACAAGCTTACATGGGGCATTGTGGTTATTACCGACGATTTATACACATGTATGCCATCATAGCAAAGCCTCTGTATGGACTGTTGACTAACTTCGAGTGGACTGATGAGTGTGAGCATTCCTTCAATGAGCTTAAACGGCGATTATGTTCAGCACCAATCTTGACCACACCAGATTGGAATAAGCCTTTCCATGTTCATGTTGATGCATCCAATTATGCTATTGGGTGTGTACTAGCACAACCTACCAGTGAAGGTAATATGGATCTTCCCATTGCCTATGCGAGTAGACAGTTGAATGCAGCTGAGCGAAACTATACCACTACCGAACGAGAGGGGTTGGGCATGGTGTATGCGGTTAAAAAGTTTAGACATTATTTGCTTGCAAATAAGTTTAAATTTTTTACTGATCATCAAGCTCTACTATACTTGGTAAACAAGCCATGCAACACAGGTAGATTGGTGAGATGGTTCCTCTTACTAATGGAATGTGACTTTGAGGTAGTGGTGAGAAAAGGCAAGACTCATTTGAGAGCAGATCATCTCTCTAGGCTCACATCCGGAGAAGCCCCACAAGGAGTATCAGATGATCTTCCTGATGCTTACTTGTTTAATTTGGAAGTAATACCTCAGTGGGCTAAGCCATTAGTGCCAGTATTGACATACGGGCCTAACCACCCAGTAATAAACACTCAAGGTAGAGAGGTAGTAAAAGCCCAGAAGTACCATATCATGGCAGGAAGCATGTACAAACAGACAGATCAAGGGATCTTGGCTTGTTGTGTAGAAGAGGACGAGTACACTAAATGGTTGTATTTAGCACATGTAGGTGCATTAAAGCAACACTACTCAAAGCAACGAACCTTACAGACACTAAGGAGACTCGGAGTGCATTGGCCGACTATGGAGGCTGATGTCCAAAAGTTGTGCAAGGAATGCCCAATCTGCTGCACTAAACCACCTGTGGAACATGCCACTCTTTATCAAGTGTCCATAGTGCCAGATTGGAGTGAACCTCTAGTATCCTTCTTAAGGACGAAAACATTCCCTCCAGACTTGACTCTGGCTAGGCAAAGGAGTTTAGAACAGGAAGCCCAGGATTATTCACTCATTGGTGATAATCTATACAAGTGTGGTAAAGACGGTTACCTGAGACTATGTGTCCATGAGAGTGAATATCTCAAAATCTTGGATACTGCTCACCAAGGTGTAACAGGGGGACACTTTGGACCAGATCGGGTAATCAAGGCAATACTATTTGCGGGCTTTTGGTGGCCAACCCTTCACATGGATGCACAGACCTATGTGAAATGGTGTGATGTTTGTCAGAGAACTCAGTACCCTATACGCAAGGATGAGATGCCACTGAAGCCTATGATGGGCGGACGTGCGTTCTCTAAATGGGGAATAGACTTTGTTGGTCCTATTAATCCCCCAGCTAAGGGTTCACATGCTGAATATATCATCGTGGCCACAGACTATCTAACCAAGTGGGTAGAAGCGAAAGCTACTACAAAAAATGATGCTCAAACAATAGCAAAGTTCTTATTTGAAAATGTATTCACGAGGTACGGATTGCCAATAGAGTTGGTGAGTGATAGAGGCACACACTTCTTGAATGAAGTCATAGAAAACCTTCTCCAAGAATTCTTGGTGATACATAAGAAATCGGCCCCCTATCATCCACAAGCTAATGGCCAGGCTGAGAGCACTAATAAGATCTTCTGCAATGTGCTGACTAAACTAGTGAACAATAAACGCTCTGATTGGGACAAACAGCTACACCATGCTGTTTGGGCATACCGGGTTGCCTATAAAACGGTACTCCAAGCCACCCCCTTTCAGATGGTATTTGGCCAAAATGCTGTGCTACCTCTGGACTTTTTGATACCTACATTGAAGGTAGCACAAGAACATGACTGGACAGGCCATGAACTCTCCTCTCAAATCTTTGATCTTGAACGTCTAGGCGAAACACGATTGAGAGCTGCAGCAGGAATCTATGCAGCGAAGAAGAGGCAAAAGGCATATTTTGATACACATGTGAAGGATAAAGGCTTGAAAGCAGGCGACCTAGTCCTAGTCTACACATTGAAGCAGCATGCACGGAAATTAGAGAAAAGAGGTTACGGGCCAATGATTATCAATAGAATCTCCACAAGTGGCGCAGTTCAACTAACCACTTTAGAGGGTGATATTCTACCAAGTTACATAAGTGGATGCAGAGTCAAGTTATATTAGGAACCCCTCACTGAAGACATGCTAAATCGACTCAACACTGCCAAGAAACGTAAAGAAGAAGAGAAACGAATTAGAGAAGAAGCACAGGCAGAAGCTTTAGAACGCATCCGACGAATGAAATTGAGGAGACAAGGCAGAGACCCGCCTATGCTTGACACTCAAGAATCTGTAGGCTATCCTATGGCCATGTGTGAGACTTCAGGTGGGCATTCCCATAGAATAATCGACCGACGGCCTTTTGTAACCCTAGGAGTAGGACAAGGAAAGGGTGCAAAGACTGTAAGAGCTTTGATTGACTCAGGTGCATCCACTAGTGCTGTCAAGTTGTCTTACTGTCAAGAATTGAAATTAACTGTCGATCCTATAGAAGCATATCTCATAGGATTGGGAGGTGTGAAAACCCCTTGCATGGGCGAGGTGGATCTTCCCATCTCCATTCAAGACGAAGTGATGACAGTCAAAGTACTAGTGTGTCAAGATGAGGACCTCACTGAGCCTCTTGTCTTGGGTCAGGACTGGATCTATGATCATGCAGTCAACCTCAACCTAAGAAGTGGACTTCTTCAGGTATGGGTAGATCATAGCCGAATTACAGTTGAATTGGAAAATGAGGCACTCAAGGAACTAGGCAAGGCACAAACTCCTGGTCCTTCCAGGGGCGCACATGAAGTTGACAATGCTATTTTTGTCCAAAACTGTATGATGCAGAAAGAGGCTTGTCTCAACAACGGAGCCAGGGAGAGGACGGAACTCCCTTCTTTTCCAAAGACAAGAAGGTTGCAACAACCAATGGCAGATCAAATACAGAAGAAGCAGAACACTACCGATACTGGATGCCAAAAAAAGGAGCAAAGCAGATTGTTTCAGCCATGGAAACAAGTATGGAGGTGAAAAGGCGAATACCCTGTTCAGACCAGGCCGACCCCACGGCCAAAACCTCTTATTAGTACTCAACAACACGACACTAATAAGAAGTCCTTCATTAATTCTTCTGCGAAAGTGAAATCTATTTGGGTACCCAAGAAGTCAATGAAGGCCAGCCCACAATCACGACAAATCTAGGTGCCTAAGGCTTGCTTGCGGGCTCAAATAGCTACACCAAGGCCGCAACCGGTACAACATGTTTCACTCACTCGAACATCTGAGGCCCAGTCTTACACATCACGCACGGACACATATTATTCCATGAGCATTAGTAGAATCACTTGTAAATGGGTCCCTAAAAAGCCTCATCTTCAAGCAGAGACCCCTATCAAACTCTTCAGAGTCTCCACAAAATCAAGATCAAAGCCCATCCACTGCATTTGGCAACCTAAAACTTGTAATAAACCCCTGGACCCCAGCTGTAAATCCATGCCCACCTACTAACTACGTCACTCTCACACTACATCATTCCACTTAGTTCTTAGGTCCAACCAATTCCTAACTACACACACAAGCACCGAGCACTTATTAACCTACTAATCCCTCCCGAACCTCATGATAATGTTGTAATGGGGACAAAACCCGTTCTAACTTGTCCTTTACAATGTTAACACATGTTTCTATATTCTCATAGAATCAGGAGGCAAGAAGTAACATGGCAGAAGCGACAGGTCCGAGCTCACAAGTAGGAATACTTACTGCAGGAATCGATGTGGATAGTCTACCTGTATATGTGCCACCAACTGAACGACCTGTGGAGCTGCAACACCTTCAGCAGATCCCGGTATCGGATCCACCCATAGGGATCACAGAAAGAGTCCATGCCAATTCTCATTGGTTCAATGGCATGCCAGGTCCATTAGGAGAGGCCAAGTATATATGGGAGTCTAAGTGCGAGTATGATAGATCATGGGTTCGATTCCAATTTTTCTCCAAGGAGTTTGAGACTCAGCATAACACCGAGGATCTCCAGACCATATGGCAACGTGCAGGGCTAGCAGAATACTTTGAAGCACCACTACCTAAACCGGATCTCCTCCGATGCTATTATTTGGTCTCCACATTACAAGCTAATGAAGAAAAGGACAAACCAGGATCATTTGTTCTTCCTTCCTTGCTAGGCAACAACGAGTTAAAGAGGTTTGAACTTACCGTGGAGTTGGTGAGCTCTGCTTTGAATATGCATGGCACACATGTACCTTCTGAGAAGGATGCTCTTGTTCCTACTAACATGAAGGATAGGAAACTACTGAAGCTTAAAGACATGGCAGCACTCACACCAAACGTGTCCATCCCTCTCCGTATGTGCATGCAACATTTTGCTTTCCCCGGCCAAGACCGCTTCACACAACCACACAAAAGAATTTGGTTCGCTCTCTACTTAGCGGAGACAGGTGCGTTACCAATTAAGCTGCCTGTATGGATTATAGATCAATTGTATGAAGCAAATAAAAGGTCTTCTAGGAAATTAGTGGTGAACGGTTGCTGTGCAATCACACGCATTATTTACCGGTGCCTAGCATACGATGTTCCCATTGAACGTGCCTTAACTTGGGCACAATTACAAATGTTTAAGAAGCTCAAGACGTCCACACATCAATCCAAGCGCATGAGGGGTGCGATCCCTTGTGTCCAGATAAGGGAAGTTCTGACTACTCCTGAAGTATTGCCACGAGGGGAGGCCACTGTACCTCCCTTTACCATTAGGATACCCAGGACTGGATCTGAAACTACGACACAAGCTGCCCCTTCAGCTCCTCCTGCTCCATCTGAATTTGAATTTGCTACAACTGGAGATGCTGAAGGAATGGATCCCCAGGACTTCGAAGCATTCTTACAAAGTACACAACTCTCTGATGTAGAGTTTTATTTAGATGCAGAAGAACAAGGCACATCTTCACAAAGAAGAAGAAAATCTACAGATGGCCGCCATGTACATTGGAGTGACGCTCAACAAGGACACCTAGAAGAAGAAGGAGCATATGAAGAGGAGACCACTGAAGCCCCAGCCTATACAGCAGAACTCCGAAGGCTGTATCAAATTATGGAACGAGTGCGATCGCAACAACTGCTCACCGAACAGAGCAGTAGAGTACTCATGACTCAGCTGTTGGAAGAAGCAGGAGTTGACTCAGAATATAGTGAAGGTCTCTTATTGATGGCAGAAACATATGGGGTAGTAGAAGCAGTGCGGACCGCCATTAGGAGGTCTCCAGTTCAATATGATCCACGAAGATTCCAGACACGACCACGCTCAGGTAAGAATATCCAGATCCCCATTACAACGGCAGAAGGGCCAATTATTACATCCGAACCCATCGGGACAACCTCCCAAGCAACAGAAACTGCTAGCCAAGAGCACCCAGTCACCCATGAGGAATCCACCGAGCCACTACCATCCACACCCCCACCATCGCCTCCTAGAGCAGAAACCGTGGAAATCACCTCGACCACTCAACCCACCGAACCAACCTTCATCTTCCGTACTCCCATCTCTAGTTCAACCCTATTCTCCACCTCTGATAACCCAATCTATGAAGCAACCCCCATCACTACACAATCCACCGAATCGCTCATAGAGCCTGCCCTAGGACAACGATCCCTCATGCCCTCAGCCATAGGTCATCCTGACCCTAGATCCATATTCATGGGTTTCCCTGCTACCACGCAACCCTTCATGCCCTCCTCAACTCTACAACCTCAAACCCCAACATCCATCTCTCCACTTCTCCAATCCCTCCATAACTTCCTTGCTAGAACTTTTCAACCCAGGTCTCAACCATTCCCTTTATTTTCAGCTCCCCACCCCACTTCTCATCTATTCACCACTTTCACACACACACCACCTACCATTCCAATGTATATGGTAGACCCCACACACTGTTGGAATTTGGGGCCCCAGGATCGTTCCAATACTAAAACCTCTTGAGCATACACAACTTAATTGACAAGATGATAAGTGAGATAGAGAAAGAAAGAGATCTTGAGACAAGGATAGGGAACGTAAGCTGGATGCTTACTTCACTAAAAATAATAGATGTCCAAATTACAACATGGGAGTACTACTCAACCATATAAAGTGGTGCACTCACTAATGAAAGAATAAGAAGATGATGATACAAATTTTAGATTATGTCGAAATAATCTAAGTGTGTGTGAAGAGAATGAAGCAATGAAGCTAACAAAATAGTGTAATGAAATTGTAAATCAACCACAAGGTTAACTCACAAAGGATAGTTACCACCACCTCGTAGAAGACTTCCTGCTGCAATGAGAGTAGCCTCTCCTTCACCACAACTTCACCTCCTTCAAGAGTGTGAGAACACTCTGTCTTCAAGAAGATCTCCAAGCTCTAGATCTTTGAGTGAGTGATTATACAAGGAGCCAAGGGCCTCCTTATATAGTAGTTGTGTATCCATTGAAAAGCAATAAAAAGCTACGATCGTCCATGAATAAAGCTCTTGCGATTTAATTACAAAAGCAAACTCATATCGTAAAACTTCTACGCTTTTCTATATGCGATATTAAAAAAACGTAAGCTTTGCTTTTGATTTTGTTTTCTTTTAACTTTCTAAAAGATGGTTTCACACTATGAAATTTCAGGTTCGTATGGACGAAAAATTATTGGACATGGATTCCAACAATCCCTCCTTCAATGTCACAATGATATAAGCTTCAATAACCTGCAAATCTTCTCATGACTATCTCTAGTTAATGCTTTGGTAAAAATATCTGCAACATTCTCACTAGTAGGAACATAAACTAGCTCAATGTGCTTCTTAGCTATCTGCTCTCGTATATAGTGGTAGTGTACCTCTATATGCTTTTTCCTTGCATGATGCAATGGATTTTTAGCTATAGCTATAGCACTCTGGCTATCTGAAAATATCTGAATGGGTTGATGTACTCTTACATAAAGATAACTGAAAATCTTCTGTAGCCATACTGACTCTAGAGTAGCTGTAAATGCTGCACGATATTCAGCTTCACACGATGAAGTGGCAATAGTGGGTTGTCTTTTTGAAAACCATGAGATAAGACAATCTCCAAGATAAAAACAAAATCCACTAGTACTTCTTCTTGTGCCTCTATCACCTACCCAATCAGAATCTGAAAATCCTTTTAGTAACAAATGTGTAGATTTCGAAAATACCATAGCATAATTTGAAGTTCCCTTCAAATAACGAAAGATCCGCTTTACTGCTTTCCAATGTAACACTGTCGGATTCTGCATGAACCTTGATACTTGAGAAACTGCAAACTGTATATCAGGACGTGTATTACAAAGATAAATCAAGCAACCAACTGCTTGACTATATAGAGTAGCATCAAATGGCTCTGCATCTGCTACCATTTGTAAAGACGTGTTCTGATCCATAGGTGTTTGCATAGGTTTAGAATCACCCATCTGAAACCTTTCCAAAAGTTTCTCAATGTACTTCTGTTGTGTCATGTAGATACACTCATCTCGAAACAGAAACTGAATCCCAAGATAATAATGTAGAATGCCTGTTTCAGCTTTGACATAAAGAGTTGGAGCTGCATCCGAGTTATGGAAACCAATGGATAAAAGATATGTATGTATCTTTTCATACCATGCTCTAGGTGCCTGTTTTAAACCATACAAAGCTTTTATAAGCTTACACACTAAGTGTTCTTTTCCTGTCTCTTCAAAACCTTCTGGCTGCTGAATATACACATCCTCGTGTAAATCACCATTTACAAAAGCAGTCTTGATGTCAAGTTGATATATATGCCAACCAAAATGTGCTGCTAGAGCAAGTACTGACCTAATAATAGTCATCCTAGACGTAGGAGCAAATGTCTCATCATAATCAATACCTTTTTGTTGTGCATATCCTTTGACAACCAACCTGGCCTTGTATCTATCAATAGTACCATCTGCTTTCCTTTTGATTTTGAAGATCCATTTTACACCTATAGCCTTCTTTCCTTCTGGTAACTCACATAGCTACCAAGTTTGATTCTTATGAATAGAATCAATCTCTTCTTGCATAGCTTTTCTCCAAATAGAAATGTTAAGTGCATCTTTAACACACGCAGGTTCATCTTCAACAGTCGTAAGTGCCAAAATATCATGAATCTCAAAGTCTTCAGCAAAACTTACATGATCTTTTTGCTGTCTAGTTTGACTTCTTGTTCTTACATGATCTTGTTGTTGTTGTCTAGTCTGACTCCTTGTTCTTCTAGTAAAAGTCTTTATACCACTATCTTTCCAAGTCTGATATAACCACGTAGGTGTATCCTTGAATAGTGGTGAAACTCTTTCTGAACTTTCAGCTTCCACAGGTTCTGGAACTTTTCCTGTCGATGTACTAGGACTTTCTGGAACTTTAACTTCTTCCATTTCTGGAATCAAAGTCTCTTGTGGAACTGACTCTGTAGAAGGTTGTGAAATTCCTCTTTCTTCAACTTTTTCTTGAATACTAGGAATTTGAGGTTTAACTCCCTCCTGATATGGCTGAACATGTACATCCAGAATCTTTTTAAAAATTCCATAGTCATTTTCACTAATGAACTCCGGAATTTCTGCTTCTTTATCATAAACCTTATCTTCAGCAATATAAGCATTACGTGAAAGAATAACTTCACCTGTCTCTAGAACATAAAACCTGTATCCTTTGCTTTCAACAGGATATCCAATAAAAATAGCTTTCTTTGCCTTTACATCTAGTTTGCCTCGGTCCTTTTTCTCAACATGTACATATGAAAGTGATCCAAACACTTTGAAGTAACTCACATTAGGTTTTCTACCATAATAAGCTTCATACGGTGTGATTACCTTTAAAGCTTTTGTAGATGACCTATTTAAAATGTGATTAGCTGTATGTACTGCATCAAACCAGAATTTCGGTGAAAGCTTCTTGGACGCCATCATGCTCCGCATCATTTCAACAAGCACTCTATTCTTTCTTTCTGCAACACCATTTTGCTGAGGAGTATAAGCAATAGTAAGGTGTCGAGTAATACCTTTCTCATTGAGAAATGTCTGGAACTCATTTGACAAGTATTCTCCACCTCTATCACTTCTTAGAATCTCGACAGTTTCGTGACTTTCATTTTCAACCATAGCTACAAACTTCTTGAACATAGGAAAGACTTCTGACTTCGACTTAAGACCATAGATCCATGAGTATCTTGTAAAGTCATCCACAAATAGGACAAAATACCTGAAACCCTGAATAGAGTCTGCTCTCATAGGTCCATTCACATCTGAATGAAGAATCTGCAATTTCCTGGTAGCTGTAATATGACCATGTTTCTTGAAAGGTAGTTTATGCATCTTACCTTCAAGACAACCTTCACATATATCTGAATCATCAGGTAGCTTGAATGAGGGTAAACTCTCAACCATACCTCTGTCTTTGATATTCTTGAGAGCTCCAAAACTGATATGTCCAAATCTTTCATGCCATAGCTTCATATCTTCCACCGGTGACGAAGATTTGACTGCATATGCTTGACTGATTTTTGACAAAACAAAGACCCCTCCTTTATGCTTACCTTGTAAAAGACACTTGTCTTCTTTATGTGATAAGATCTTACAAAGATCTTTCTCAAATACAACTTTAAAACCATCACTTAAAATTGCAGATATAGATAGCAGATTCTTCTTCATTTCAGGTACATAAAGGACATCTGAAATTTGAAAAACACCACCTTCTCTTGACTTTAGGGTTACTGTACCTATTCCCACAACATCCAAATCATTGCCATCTGCAATAGTAACTCTTCTACCTGAAGAATAGGAAAGAGAAGAAAATACATCTTTGCAACCTGTCATATGCTTAGTAGCACCTGAGTCGAATATCCAAGGACTTGCTGAAAGAACTTGTAAAGCTGCTTGATCAAAAGCTACTTCCTCAATAGTGATACAGGCAAAAGAATCACCTTGAGATTTCCCTTTTTTATCATCTTCTGCAACATTACCTGATGCCTTTTTCTTTTCTGCTGCAATCCTTTTATAACATTCTGATTGAATATGTCCACGTTTCTTACAAAAAGAACATATTTTTACCTTCTTCTTAGAAGAATTCTCTTTAGATGTCGTAGATACAGAATCTGAAGTAGAAGGTGAGAGGGACCTACTTTCCTTCTTGGATTTTTGTTCCTTCTTCTTATCCTTCTTCTTCTTACCCTTTGATGAAGATGAAAGTGCTTCTTCATTCTCGTCCATTCCCTTCAACTGATCTTCATCTTGAAGCAACAAGAACTCTAACTCTTCAAATGTAACCTCTCTATCTCTTGTGGTAAGAGTAAGAGTGGTTATGAAGGATCGATATGAAATAGGAAGTGAATTAATCAGCGTATTTACCATTTCTTCATCTGATATCTCAACTCCTACATTTAGAAGTTGATCTCTCAAGTCAACGAGTCTCGTAATGTGGGTTTGAATTGACTCACCAGCTTTCATCCTTGTATTTGCTAGTTGTCTCCTCAAGTGAGCTTTTCTAGCAGGATTTCTGCTCTGAAAAAGATTCTCGAGCTTTAACCAAGCTTGACTAGAACTTCTGCAAGATTTGATCTGTGGTAGAATATGCTTTTTGACACTCATTGCTATGAATGAAAGTGCTAAAGCATCTCTAGCATCCCATCTTGCCTGATCTTCAGTAGGAGGAACTCTAGGTAAAGACCTAGCAGTGACTCTGGATGTCGAAGTGGTTACCTCTTCTTCTATTGGTTCTGTAATAGCAATTCCAGTACCTGTTGAAGCTTCTGTGGACCCTTCTTCGCCTTCTTGTCTTGGTCTTGTTAAGGATCCATTGACGATACTCCATATATCCTTTGTCA
Source organism: Ceratopteris richardii (assembly GCA_020310875.1). Lineage (NCBI taxonomy): Eukaryota > Viridiplantae > Streptophyta > Polypodiopsida > Polypodiales > Pteridaceae > Ceratopteris > Ceratopteris richardii. Next base: position 160,913,341 of record CM035423.1, on the reverse strand, counting down.
CTAACAAGTTCATCATCATGAAACTCCACATGGGATAATTAGAAGATCCATCCAACTTGTCTTCAATCTCAATTCTAATCTCACTCATCTTATCTTAAGTGTGTATGTCAATTATGTAGCTCTGATACCAAGTGTTGGAATTTGGGGCCCCAGGATCGTTCCAATACTAAAACCTCTTGAGCATACACAACTTAATTGACAAGATGATAAGTGAGATAGAGAAAGAAAGAGATCTTGAGACAAGGATAGGGAACGTAAGCTGGATGCTTACTTCACTAAAAATAATAGATGTCCAAATTACAACATGGGAGTACTACTCAACCATATAAAGTGGTGCACTCACTAATGGAAGAATAAGAAGATGATGATACAAATTTTAGATTATGTCGAAATAATCTAAGTGTGTGTGAAGAGAATGAAGCAATGAAGCTAACAAAATAGTGTAATGAAATTGTAAATCAACCACAAGGTTAACTCACAAAGGATAGTTACCACCACCTCGTAGAAGACTTCCTGCTGCAATGAGAGTAGCCTCTCCTTCACCACAACTTCACCTCCTTCAAGAGTGTGAGAACACTCTGTCTTCAAGAAGATCTCCAAGCTCTAGATCTTTGAGTGAGTGATTATACAAGGAGCCAAGGGCCTCCTTATATAGTAGTTGTGTATCCATTGAAAAGCAATAAAAAGCTACGATCGTCCATGAATAAAGCTCTTGCGATTTAATTACAAAAGCAAACTCATATCGTAAAACTTCTATGCTTTTCTATATGCGATATTAAAAAAACGTAAGCTTTGCTTTTGATTTTGTTTTCTTTTAACTTTCTAAAAGATGGTTTCACACTATGAAATTTCAGGTTCGTATGGACGAAAAGTTATTGGACATGGATTCCAACACACACGCACCCACTCCTGAAAGTATGGACATTTCACCACCCACGGCACCTCCCCCTCCCCCCACGCTTCCACCTCCTCCCATTCCCCCTCCACCAATTTCACCCACACACGTCTTCAATAGACACATCATTCACTCTTCCCCTTCCCCAATTCCCTTCCCATGCATCTTCCATTGTAAACACCACCCCCTCATCTATAGGCACTGCATTGGACACCATGCTAGCTTGTATATCAAACTTAAGGACAGATTACAATCAGCTCCATCAACAGAATGAACGCCTGCAAGAGCACTCGGAGACACTACAACACCGCCTTGCTGCACTAGAGGAGGAAAATGCTCGCCTCCACACACAATTCCAAACTCTCCAAGAGGCTCATAGCATATTGGAGGTACAGTTACAGAACACAGATCAGGAAGCAATACAAGTGGTAGAAGGTCATCTACGGACACAACTGGAACGCAATTCAAAGCTTCAGCGAAATATGGCCCTACTCAAGAGACATCTTGCTGCCGCTCATGAAGAGAATCGACGCCTGCAATTACAAAATCAGGAAAACCTAGAAGCAGCTATCGAAAGCACACTTGGGCACCCATCAGCCCATCAAAGTTTCAAGCAGTGACCCCCGACAATATCAAGATCATATTGGAAGACTATGCCATGCTGCTTGAAGCACATGACCTGCTATCAGAGGAACTGGGTCAACTGAAGCAGAAACACCAAGAAGAAACAACAACAGCCTCTCAAACCACCTCCTCCACGGCTTCACTTCTCACAGACTCAGAGGCCTTAAAAGATCTCCAGAAACAGGTCACCAAATTGCAAGCACGTCTACTACAATATGAGAGACCACCTTCCCCTCCAGAGGCTCCCACCGACGAAGAAGTAGTACAAATTACGACCCACAACCCTTCCCAGGAGGCCAACAAACGGAAGAAGCTCAAGACACATTTGAAGCACCACGGCCTCCATGGCTACGTCAAGTGGAGGAAATCGGGAGTTCTCACGAAGAGCGCACAGTAGTGCAAAATCAGGCCATGAGGGTCATAGAGGAAACTATGCTACAATCTGCTTACTTCAAGAACCTGTCATCGAGACGCCTTATCCTCTCATTTGAACTCCAATACAGGCCTTATTATATTATCCTGGCTTATTATAATGCAGAAATACAGAGAGTCACGGGTAAGATTCCTACCTTTGCTACCCAATTTCAACCTGAAGACCTTCCTCCAGAGGTGCAAAAAGGCAAAATTCGTCAACCCACCTGGCGGCAGAAACTTCTAGAGACATATCCAAAAATGCTACGCACATGGAACAACGCGCCTTTACATCTCCTATACAATCCATGCTACGGTCCAGTTCAACGCCGCAGGTCTTGGAAGGCATTCAATATCAAAGTGCAGAACAACGCGCAATGCAAGGAATGGCTAAACTACCCGTACATTGCGCCACCACAGGGACCACCGTCGGTAGCGTACATGATGGGAACAATTCGACATTGGATGCCGCGATTGAAGCCCATGCCAGATGTGGCAGCTCAAATGATGCTTAAGATTTTAGATATGATGCAGGTAAACCTGAAAACCTTTAAAAATGCAGCCGCACCACAGGTACGTCTACCGGGGTTTACCAATGGAAATTATGATTTGGTGTATGACATGAGCACCACCCCCAGTATTCGTGTGGCTTACGCCTGGCATGCACACATCAAATACCTCCCTGCATGTTACAAACAGACCTTCAAAGAAATGTTCAGATCAGATTTCTGGGACTATCACTTGGAGGTCTTCGCACCGAAGCCAACACACCTGCTCCATCTCTTTGCTTGTGAACAAGCAATGTACTCTGAGTACTACACCACACCGCAACCAGAGGTCCCTGGCGCAATAAATTGGGATGCATTGGAAGCTGATCTAGCAAGAGGCTTAAGGATAGGAGAACACGAACTTGCCACCAATGTCATCCAATACTATATCGACCACCCTATAGAACAGAGGTCTATCAGGGGCGACAGACGCTAGGAAGGGGGGAGTGTTGGCATACAAGTCAGATGAAGAGCATACTAGCGCAACGGAGGAATCATGCACAATATGGCAACAAGGCCTAATCATTTTTTCCATGGACCATTTACAACTCAAGTGATTTTAATCACTACACAAACATTGTGAATTCCGTTTTTGGTAGAATAGACTCCATTTTGTGCAAGCCGAGGAGTCCTCGAGCTTGAGGAGTATTAGAACTAGATACATATCAATTTTCATAATTTTTAGACTCTGTTTGAGCCCTCAAATAGGCTCTAGAACCTAATTTTTAACTAGGCCGGACACTAGGTCTGGACAAGACCAAAGCTAGTTAGAAAACTATAAAAAGAGCTAGAGAGCTCATTTTTGGGGTGAGATTGTTTGTGAATTGAGCTGATGTAAGAGACTTTTTGACTAATGCAAAGAATTCCATTGTTCCTCTCCTTGTTCTTGCCTTGTGTGCGCGTGTGTGTGTATGTGTGTGCATGCTTGTGTGCTTCTCACTCACACACTTGTGCCTTCACTTGCTCATAGTCTTCATACTAGTCCTCACGTCTCCTCGGATTGACAATTATGAGGTGAATCTTCTCACGTTGGTACTCACCATTGTGCTAGAGTGACATCCATCCATGTCTATTTTATTCTTATCAATTGCAGTCAGTTGCTCGTCAACTCAGGGGCATGTTATACTTTATGGAATATTGGAATGAAACAAGCCAAGGTAAAAAATCTCTTAAAGAGGGAAAAATTTTTCTGACGGTCCTAAGTATGTTCATGCACATCACTACCAAAATATATAAAAAAATCCCTGCTATGAGTGGTGAACAAGGAGCTTGCACTCATGTATAAGGAAGTGCCAAGATTTGTGGAAAGAGATCAATCCACAAATGGAAGTAAGCCCAAAGCTTTGCAAAAAGCTTCAAAATTCTCCATAGGAAGAGCCTTTGTAAAAAGGTCTACAACATTATCCTATGTGGGCACATAAACCAAACTGATCTCTCTAGTAGAGAACCTCTCCCTGACATATGATAGTCCACCTCAATGTGCTTTGTGTGAACATGAAACACAGGGTTCCTTGCAACTGGTAATCCACTCTAACTGTCCTTGAAGATGTTGGTGGTAGAAGACTAACCAACACCCAAATCATCCAAAAGTTACATGAGTCATACACACTCAACAATGGCTATGAAAGCTACCCTACACTTAGCCTCACAATGAGAAGTGGCCATAGTAGGTTGCTTCTTGCTCAACCAAGATATGCATGAGCTACCAAACATGAAGGAAAAACCCTCATGGACACATGAGTGTCATAGAAACTAGCCTAATCTGAGTGAAAAAAAGCATGTCAATCTGGTAGTAATGATTCTCACTTGGGATAAAACAATTCAATTAGGCGGGTAATACTCAAGTAGCAAAAGATGCACTTAGCCACCTACCAATGCTTGAGAGATGGGCAATGCATAAACTTGCTCATCTGAGAGATAAAAATTGAGTATTGAGAATCACTATGCACAAGTAAATCAAGCATCCAACATCTTGTTGATAGAGAAAAACATTAAATGCATCTCCAGCATCATGAATACTCAACCATAAACTTGTTTCATGGGAGTGCCAATAGGTTTGCAATCTTCAAGTCCAAAATTCTTCAATAATGGGCCAATATATTTTGTTTGACACAAATCTACTCCTCCATCAAATTGCATAAACTGAATGCTTACATAATGATGCAAATGCCCCAAATGTGACATCTCAAAAGAGGCATGCAAATCAGCTTTAAATTCAGCAATATGCTTCTCATTAGAACCAGTGAGCAACACATCATCAACATATACAAAAATGATAAGAAATACATTATTTGCACGCTAAACATATAAAGTGCTCTTAGTTGGACTATTCTCAAAACCATGCACTAGCAAGTAGGCATGTATCTTTTCATACCAAGCATGTGGTGCTTGCTTCAAATCATATAATGCATTTTTCAACCTGCACACTTTGTTTTCATGCCCTTGTTGCACAAAACCACGGGGATAAAATACATACACTTCTTCATTTAAGTCACAATTCAGAAATCTAGCTTTAGTGTCCAAATGATGTACATTCTAACCATGATGAAGAACAAGTGCAAAAATGCTACAAATAATGGTCATTTGGCACGTGGGAGCAAAGATCTCATCAAAATCAATGCATGCCTCTTGAGCATAACCTTTGGCAACAAGCCTAGGCTTATACACAATTTTCCATTGGGATTAGGTTTTAGCTTGTTTATCCATTTAGTGCCAACAAACTTTTTCCTGGAGGCCAATCACATGAAGAACAAGTACCATTGTTCATAATAGCATCATATTTTGATTGCATAGTACACATGGAATTTTTTGAATTTTGTGCTTCATCAAAAGAAACAAGCTCATTCTCATCACAAAGACTAGAGAAAACCATTGCATAGAACGAGTATGCTATGAGAAAGTGCATCTAATTTGCTATCTCTCAAAGTTTTCACTAGCAATTTAGGCATAGTTTTAGCCTCCCAATATGCCAACCTCACAAAAATAACTTTATCATCCGATTTCAATGCTTTATCATCCAATTTCTTACATTGTTGTTCAAGCACTAATGCATAAGTCAAACAACCATGGACCCTTGATAAGTACATACTCTGTACACATAACAACCTCAAGCCAGAGGCTATGTGGTAAAGCATGAACTTTAACCATATGTGTCACCATTTCCATGACATAAATGTTCTTTCTTTCAACAACTCCATTTTTTTGAGGTTTGTACAGCACTGTTAACTGATACTTTATCCCACACATCCATAACTGCATTAAAATAAAAAGACATGTATTCCCCCCTTAATAAAAATGGAGGGTGCCCAACTTACATGTTGTCAAATTTTCAGCCATAACTACAAAATCTTTGAAGCATGTAAACAATTCAAACTTTTCTTTCAATGGATACACCCATGGATGCCTAGAGAATTCATCAATAAAAGTCACAAAGTAAAGGTAGTCCCCAAATCAAGGTGTCTACATGGGACCCCCCAACATGACTATGAACACATTACAATTTATGACCAGCTCAAACTAAACCATCTTTTGGGAAGGAGGAGTGCTGCATTTTTCCATAAATACATCCTTCATAGACATGTTTACAATGTGCCTCAAGTTTGGGAAGAGAGAACACCTATAGCCCAAGCATGAGCACCACCTCCTTTACTTTTCAATCTGTGGAGACATGAGGAGGATATGAAGGTAGTGGGCAATTGTGGCAAGAAAATTTGAGTGAAAAGCACATAAATGCATGTACACACACATGCACACAAGGCAACATAACAAAGATAAGAACAATGGAAGCTTTGATTCTCAATAACTCGATTTCACTCTTCAAGAAGCTCTATCTCTCTATCTCTAACTTGCTAACCTCAAAAGTTCTCAGCTCCAACTAACTCTCCTAAAAAATGAGCTCTCTAGCTCTTTTTATAGTTTTCTGACTAGTTTTGGCCTTGTCAAGGCCTAGTTTCCGGCCTAGTTCAAAAATAGTTTCTAGGGCTTATTTGAGGGCTCAAACGAAGTCTAGAAATCATGAAAATTGGTATGTAGATACTTATGATACTCCTCAAGCTAAATGAGTCCTTGGCTTGAACAAAATGGAGTTACAAAAATGTGAAATGATATTTATAATGGTCCTAAGTGATCAAAATCACTATTTTTATAGGGGTTTCTTTTGAAAATTTTACATATACTTCTTGGAGATCCCTCCCTACATGCTCCCTCTTCTTTTGTGTGCACTTCTTTGACGTGTTTCCACATCTTGTGTTTGACCTTGAGTGCCAAAACCACCCCTCTTGAGTTTGCCATCCCTAGTAGACCCTTGTTGGAGTGGGTGTTCCATGTAGTACTTTGAGAGGTAGTGTCCATCATGTATCACAAAAGCAATTTTTCTACCAAATGTAGTGAGGTTAGTTGTCCCATTCTTCATTTTGTCACTGATAGCCTTTGCAATTTTTAGTCCCTTTGTATGTACTTCTTCCTTGGATCCCAACATGATGGTGTATTTTTGAGGTTTCAAAAATTGCGAGTTGCTCAAAAGAGGTTGTCCATGTTGATTTTGAGTAGTAGTTGACTGTGAATTACTTTATCAGTACTGATGTTGTAACCTTGAGGGTCCTCGCAATCTTTCAAACATGGGTTTCACAACTATCATGCCAAGTACTCATAACCCATAATCAATGATGGGTAAGTGTGTTAGTGCATGGGTTGAAGAAAATATGTGCCTTGTGCATGGCCTTGTAATGTGGCCCTATGCATGCTTACTTGGGGAATGCACTGTAAGAAGTAAGGTGCAAAAAATTGGGTTTTGAGCTAAGTGCTCAAGGGTATGGTGATTAAGAGGTTTCCTGATCTATCATTGGTATAGTGATGCAAAATTAGGGGATTATTACCATGGTGAAAGGTTGGTCAGTATTCATGTCTTCATGTTGTACTCCCCTGACATTGATTGACCATTGGCTTCTCTTTCATCATTGATGGATTTCCTTGTTGATGGTTCACTAATGATATTCTTCTAGCACATGATCTTGTTCCTTCTTAGAGTCCTTTACATCCTTAATCATTTTGTTGGTTGAAGTGCTTTGTTTGTTCCATGATGATATTCCTTTGTCCATTGAGTTGTATAGCAAATGACCACCTTTGACTTTGTTTTGTGCTTTCATAAAAATAATGGTGCTCTACTCCAAGTCTTCTCTTCATCATCAAATGTAGGGGTTGCCATCTTTATCCTCCATCATGTAAGCAAAAGATTAACAATGCAAAGAAATCATGTACATTGTATTTATATGTGCTCTCTTGATGCATGGGTTTTGAAACGTGGGATGCCTAATGCATGGCCTTTAGATGAGGCCCTAGTCTTATGCTACTTGATCTGCAATTCAAACGTATGTTGTGCATCGGGCAGAGTTGGGATGGGAACCCATGTTTGCTGCACGAAGAGGTTTTTGTTTTTGTGTACTTGAACTATCTTTAGGATTGGAATTATTCTGAGATCCCAATTCAAAAAAATTGGAAATTTTAGGCCTCCATATCATCTTTTCCTTATTACTCTTGGGCCTAAATTGCATATGAGGATTCTTCATTTGATTTTGCTTTCGTATTTTGAATCCTTGTTCTTCGTGGCCTTTTGGATTCATGAGACTTTATCATGCTAGGCCAAATGGATGTAGTCTAAGTGAAATATTTTGATGTACAGCTAGGAGAAGCATGAGAAAGGAGTTTCTTTGGGACCCAACTAGCTCACTGATTTGGTTGTGCTTGATATTTTTGCGATTTCATAATTTCCTCTTTGTTTGTTTTCACATTTTTATTTGTGGATCCGAAGGTTAGGACATATATCAACTTATTTTCCCATTTTGTAACAACTTTTAAATTGAGCACATAAGCATCGGGTAGTTCATCAGACACTCCTCATGGTGACTCTCCTGAAGTGATGCGGGAAAGATGATCCGCCCTAAAAAACTATAGGGGTGGTACATCTCTAAAGGCATATCCTTCATATTGACCTTGCTCTAGTCTTTCTAATAATCCTTGGAAATGCAAACTCGGTTTGATAGAATTTTTTTGATTGAACAATTGATTGGCCTCGAGCATAACCTAAGCTAGTTCTACCATTTTCATGCAAAATTTTGTCTGTTCAATCTCTAAATCTACTCTAGAGTAACTCTTGTCTAGGTTTGCAACTCATGGCCCTTCTTGAAGTCGAGACTGGTAGGCCTTGAACATCATGTTCAAGCCTTCTAGGGTTGGATCTGTGAGAACAAACCCTGGTTGTGGTCCATTTGCAATGAATGGTGGGGTGGAATGAAGTGGAGTGGGTGGAGTTATGGAATGCGAGGGGTTTTGAGATGAAATATCTGCTATTTTTATTTTTAAATCTCTCAAGCTTTCTTCTAGTCTGGATAACTTTCTAGAATACTTAAGATTGGCCTTCTCCCAGGTATCCTCCATGTTCTTGTTTTCCTCCTACTAGGCTCTCTTGATTCACTTGACTCTAATTGTTCAGCTGGTTTAGCTTGTTTTAAGGCTACTTGAACTTCAATCCACCACTAAGCCCACCACATTAATGGGTGTAACCTTGGGTGCACTAGAGGGGTTCCTTGGACAACCTCTTGGGAGATGTTCCTTGCCGCACTTAGGACAAAAGCCTTGTATTGTGATGGTCGATCCTTGTCCCAGAGCTGGTAGGTGGGGACATTAAAAAATGAAATGGTTGCCTTGGCATCTAAAACATGGTCCTCTATGGGCTTGTAGTCTCATTTGTCTCAATTGGGGCGTAGGGTTGGGATTTGCATACATGGCATTGGAGTATTTTGGCTCACAATTTGGTTCCATAGGTAGTGTCTCATATTGATATCGGTAAGTTGCACTATGCTCTGGGGACTTCGTGTAATAGGTTCATGGACTATCTTCACAAGTGTGGTTAGAACTTTGAGCATGAGGTTTACATATAGAGACCAAAGAGGTCATCGACACCAATCCTCTATTGGGGTTCTCCTCTACCACTACACACGTAACCAGAATCACATTGTTAGGAGGTGGTTGTTGGTTTCCTAGGACCAGTTGTGGCCTATATGGTGCTTGATATTACTCTTGGTATTGAGGTTGATATTGTTGTTGTGGCCTATAATACGGTTGTTGGTATTGGTTCTGATACCTACCTTGTTGGTAAGGTTGCTGATAACTTTGTCTGACATTCTGCCTATTGTACGAACAATCCCGATGGGCATACATTAGCCATGTGGTCACATCCACAAGTATAACATCACTTCAACGAGGTAACCCTAGGTGTTTGTCTATTTTGAACTCCTAGCTTCTTGGCAACTTGCTCAGTTAGCTCATCTATCAAAGTGGAGGGTCTGGAAGTATGACTAGTAGAACTGTTAGAATCCTTATAGAGTTTGGAGAATTCTAACTCCTCGTACGATCTAAGTTTCCCACTTAGAAGTCCATCTAAAAATAGGGAAACTTGTTTTACCTGTGCAGGTAATTCAAGTGTGGGGCATCTTTCCATGTATTGTTTAAATCTCCATCAGGCTAGCCAAACTATTTCTTGGGGTTTCTACTTGAAGCTATGGATCAAGGATGGTGTTATGCATGATGCCACTCTTGGAAAATTTTGTGATGAATAATTCTAGGAGTTGACCTATATTTTGGTAATTGTGACTATTTAGGGGGGTGAAACCAAGCTAAAGCAATACCCTTCAGGCTCAACCAAATGCCTCAAACTGGGTGAACAAGTCCTCGACCTGTTTACCTGTTAGCCCTTGTGTCAACTTGGCCACATGATCATAAGGATCTGCTGACCCATCAAAGTAGTTTTTCATTGTCTTGACCACTTCAGAGGGTCTAAGGGTTCTTGGGTACTCTTGGGGTCAAGGAAATGGAAAATCATGTTCACCTCTTTGAGGCCGATGTGCTCTATGTCTCTCTCTTTCATGTGTTTCTCTTTCGAGTCCTCATCTGTCTCTGCCCACCATGTGTGTGAAGCTTACCTCGGGCCTCTATCTAGTTCATTCTCATTGTAAGGGATGATCCTGTACCTCCCTAATCTTGATAGGTAGTGGATGTATGTAAGTCAAACATTGGTTTACACTTCCACATGTAAGCAAGCCTATTTTGATATGTCATTGCAAATAATCTCTCTGAGGTGTTGAAACTGCTATGACAACCTGATGATATGGCCATTGGATTACTTGCACGCTTAGAGGACAAGGACAATATGCTCTTCTTTTGCTTCAGCAAATTTCCAATGCGTCTATCTTGAGCAGCCTCTCCTGAGCTACATATGGTCACCTTCAACTTCTTAAAGGATTTCTCCTTTCTCTTCTCAACATCCCTGAAGTGAAGAAATTTTTGTTAGCCAAAGGTATGACATTGTCTTAGGATAACATTCATCTCAATGTTTGGGTGCAAAGTCAATGCAATGCATCAAACTTCTGCTGCAACTTGATGCCTAGCATCGAATGTTGCCTATAAGTCGATACCAAGCATCGATCTTAATGCCCTTGGTCCTATTCGATGCGAGGTATCAAATTTGGGGATCAACTCGATGCTATGCATCCACCTTATATCGAGCAACTCGATGCCAAGCATCGGATTGGGCGATAAGGTCGATGCCAGGCATCAACTTGGGCAAGGAACTCGATGCCAAGCATCAAATTGGCCGAGCAAGTCAATGTTAGGCATCAACCTTCCCTCCGAAATTGATGCTAGGCATCAAGTTGGGCGAGCAAGATGATGCTAGACATCAACTTGAACCACTAGGTTGATGCCACGCATCGACCAAGTCAATGCCAGACATCAAATTGCTTCCCCAACTCAATGCCTGGCATTGAGTTTGGAGGGCAATTTGATGCCTGGCATCAACCTTGTCGCCCAATTCGATGCTCAAGTCGATGCCTAGCATCAGCTGTGCCCAAAACTTGATGCCTAGCATCGAATTTCACCCAAAAGTAGATGCCTAGCATCGACTTTTCCTATAGTGTCGATGCTTGGCATCAAATTCCATGACTCTAAACTGGGACAAAAATGTGAATTACTTCAAATAGATTACTTATTTTCTAGGGTTTTCAAAGGGAATCTTTTTGGAATCTTTAATTTTTGGGGTATATTTAGGTTACTTGTGAGTTTTTTCTCAAGCTCCCTTCTTCTCCATTGCTGACTTTTGCTTTGTTTAAGCTTTTTTTGTTGTTTTTCTTTCTGTGCTCTTTTGCTCTGTGTGATCTATCTTGACTCACACATTTGTAAAGTGATCCTCTAGTCTTATGATTTATTATAGACACTGGTTGAGTTGAACCAAGAACTAACTAGGTGTAACTTGATGGCACAACTAGGTGTAACTGAGTCAAACTAGGTGTAACTTGATGGCCCAATTAGACTATATAATTGAAGCAAGTCCATTCTTTTATTCATAAAAGCCCAAAACCCGACAGGTAAGGTGAGAAAGCAAAATTTTAGTTGAATCCAACTGTCAAAAAGTTTGGTCCTTGAGAGATAAAACACTCGACTACTAGAGGGTCTTGAGATTAGCCTTAGAGGGATTAGTTTTTAAGTTGGAAGTAATGAAGAAAACTTCAATGTTTTTTTAATGTCAAAGCAAGAGTATATGTTCACGTTTATAAAAAACTTAAGTAAAATGCATGTCAACACATACTAACAATGTAGCATGGGGTTTAGGACATAGCCTCCATATCTTTGCAAGAAAAATAGTCTTCAAGATTGAGTACTGATTTCTTCACACTCCACAATATTGGAGGATTTCTCTTAACTAAAGTCTCACTCCAAACAAGGGTTTAGGACCTAGTCTTAACAAGGGTGGATACTAGAGTGTGAAGAGGGTTAGCTTTTAAAACGGAAAAAGCTTTCAATTGAATTTTCTCATATTCAATGTATAGTGTAATCAGCTTTGAGTTTCTTGGAAAATCTTTTGGATTTTCCATGAGTGAGGCTCGTTTGCATATGTAATTTATGCATGTGTGTGTGTGCATGACTCATAGGATGGTGGAGATCATCATATTGCTAATTCCTCTCTCTCATTGACATTTTGTGAGCCATGATCAATTGCTTAAGTACTGAATATGGTAAATGTTCCATGATGGATTGCCTAACCAATTTTTAATGAGCAATGAAATCATACCTCTAAATGATTCTTGATTATGGCATAAAGTCAAATCCTAAAACCCATAATAATGGGCACTATCCATCTTCATAATTATCTAGATACGTGATTTGGGAGATATAATTGCTTGATGTTACACTTCCATTGTTTCTATATTATAAAAGGAATGTTCTTACACTTCCATTGTCAATGAAGATGAGCTCTCTTTTTTTGGTAAATGCTTGAGCAACGCCTGTCTGTAGGGATCGAGTGAGACTTTCAAATTCATTGTTTTTAGTGGATCCTTTCATGAATGATGTCCATGGCTTATAATGTATTAATGATTCTCTATTCTCAGTTGAGTCATTTAAGTTAGATTCTCAATGCAACAATGGTCAATCCCATCCATCTATTGAACTCGATCCACCTATTGATCTCTCTTCATATTCAAGTGCATGTGGAGTAAAGAATGTCAGCAAAGAGAGAGAGAGTATACAAAGTATGTGGCGTTTTAAGCAAAGGCCTCGTGAAGTAAGTAAAAAAAATATTTCAATTCCTTACTTCAGATAGACAAATTGCATTGGAGATTGTGAAGCATTGTTGTGCTTTGAAATGTTTGTATAAATTAGGAATGATGAAACTAAAGCAGCTAAGAGAGAAATTCTTCCATTTAGATAGTGAAAGGAAAGATTTATACCTTGTTTCTCACATGCAAATGATTGAGGATAACATGTCAGTAACCCATGTTGCTTTTGAATATTACTTTACTCAAGGGATCCAATGTTGTAGGGCTGCATTTAAAATTGTGATGGTCATAGGGAATTGCTGAATACATAAGATTCAACAAGGGCTTATATGTGGAGATCAATTTTTGATACATATCAGGGAGTTGGGACCAAAGGTTCTATTGGTCATCATGCAATGAGTTAGATGATGAACTATTTTAGTTTGCATTGTGAAGTTATGCCTACAATTGGGAGGTTGCACTTGTCAAATAACTTTACTTGTCGAGAAGTATATCAAGTTTATAAAGAAGAAATGGAAAGTAAAAACATGTATCGACATTTTACTCTATTATGGAAAGAAGAGTTTAACAATGTGAGTATTCCTCGTAAAGTTAGAATGGGTGAATGCTCAGTTTGCCACTTTGAAAAACATGGAAAAGGGGGCCACAACACCACAAGAAAAAGATAATTTTAAAAGCCTTCTAAAGAACCATTGTGAGAGTCAAGCTTTAGAAAGAAAGCAACCAATTATCATCGAAGTAAAGCACTCAAAAATCCAGAGCGTTATATGTGTTTGTTGATTGATGCTATGGATTAAAAGAAAACATGTTTGCCCCATTTTGCTCACATTCCTAAGGACATTGGAGATGGTCCTTGTGCGAATGCATTTGGTTGGTGCTTTGATATACAATGCAATCATAAAGTTGAAGGTTTTCCTCACATATCCCAATGTGCATAATGATCCAAACCTTATGATTACTATGACTCATAAAGTTTTGCAATCATGGGAGGGTCTTTTGCCACCAAATCTCTATATGCCGCTTGGTAACACTGCAAGAGAGAAAAAAATTATATAGTATTTGGATATTTATGTGTTCTTGTTGATAAACAAGTGTTTCACAAGGTTAAGGTAAATTTCCTTTTGGTTGGGCACACTCATGATCACATTGATCAAATGTTAAGTACCTTCTCTAAGAGTTTGGCATGCCATAATGCTTTTACTCTTCCAATACTATCTGTGTTGATTTCTAAAGCATACACTCCAAAGCCTGAAGTTCAACACGTTACATAGATTTATGACTTTACGTTGTTTTGCTTAGCAGGTATTGATAACAGTACTAAGGTTTCGGCTCCATTGTACAACATTAGTTTCAACCACATATTATTGATGAGGAGGCTTAATGACATTACTCTTTTATTCCCAAAGCAATATTCATGTTCTCCAAGGTAGGAGCCTAAAGATTGATACAAATTTTTACTGCATGTGCCTAATTTGTCTAAGGATGGTGCAAAATAAATACCATGTGAAGATAAAAGCAATATGGGAAGATGTGGAAATATGGTTGAGCAAAGTAAAAGGTGGATGCATGTACTTATGGAGAAGAAGAGACAAATTGAGCGTGCAAAAAAAATGCTGGAGATCAAGATGTATCTTGGTGGGATGAGTTTTTTAACCATCAAGAAAAGATTATAAAGAATACCATTGTAGGACATTGGCCGATTGATATTCCATTCACATGGGATTTTAGCACACAAAGATCAGTGAACGTGGACCAAGCATTTAATGCAGATACACTTCATAGCTTTATGCATCCACCAGAAAGGAATATTTATGTAGGCCCAAGGATGACAAAATAGGGTGAAGCACAATGGAAAGGAAATTTGCAAGAAATACATACTAGAACACTTATTGCAGTCCTTGTTGATGGTGATGAGGCTACTATACCATTTTGGGTAGCAAAAGTGTTAGAGGTCATTAACAATATTGATCAAAGAAGAATAGAGGCTTTGATAGTCGATTGGTATTATACGATAAGTAGTAATGCATTCACTGGTAAGTATAACTTAAAAATGGTATGTGACACTGGAAAACGAATAGGCTCAAAAAAGAAAAAGAGCATTTGAAGTACATCCACCCTTAAAATGGATGATGTATATATTCCTATTTATGATTTTGCCTTGACAAAAACGTGTCACTTCAAGAAAGAAAGGATCAATATGATAAAGCAAATGCTTAGAGATGTATGTGGAACATCTAATCATAGGCAAACAAGAAGATCTATGCATGATCCTATAGAATTTGGTATGTACTTGGATGATGATAGAGCTCTTGTTGATATAAAAAAAGAAGAAGAGAGCTCCCAATAGTCTCAATCTGAATCAAATGCATCCGACGACATGGGTGTAGACATAGATCAAGAAATTTGTGAATTAACTTGAAAAACTATGACATTTTTGGTGCTTTTACAACTGCTCGAAAGCACTTCGCATAGAGAAACCATGTTCTTTGCATTTTAATTATTGTTGAAGATCCTCTATCAAGATATGTTTAATCTTTATTTTTTATAGAAGATTTTTTATCACTTTTATATTTCTCATATAGATTTAGAAGATATCAATGTTAAATAGGTCTAAATTTTAGGCACATTTTTACCTCTTAAATTTTCAAAAAATGGCAAAAAATGTCAAAAAATACTTGATTTATGAAATGTATGTATACTGGTGTAAAGGGTTTTCAAACATAAGATGTAATTTGCTTGATTTTTGACGAGGGAGTTCTCTTTTTATGACATACTTCTCATTTTTTTTTACTCGCTATTCATATACAAATGACACAAAATGACATTCCATATTGTTTTTAGTCAAGGTGTTCATGTTGATCCAAAGAAAACAAGAATGGCTTGTACCTCAGTCTATGAATGATGTATGTTCTTTTCTAGGGTTAGCTAGTTTTTATAGAAAGTTTGTAAAAGGTTTTTCTTATTTACCACTTCCACTCACATTATTATTGACGAAATGTTATACTTCATGGAATAATGGAATGTTATATGGATTTTAATGTCTTGCGGGTTTTACTATGATTTGTGTTTTGATTTAGCAGGTGAACACTCATGATGGTGTGAACATGTGTGGACTTATTCAAATATTTTTTAATATATTTAGAAGATAGTATTTGGGTTACTTTTTGTAAAAAATAATAGACCGCTTTGGAAAACGAAGTTTTTGTAAAAAAAGTAGATCACTTGAAAAGCGATGATTTTGTAAATAAAGCAGATTTTCATAAATGCAGGCTTTTTGAAGCACCACCCTCATGTATCTTCTATTCATGACTTAGTGAAAAATACCTATAAATACACATGCTCTGGTAGAGTCGTCCATCAGAGTATGTGGGAAAAGATTGTACCCAATCTAGTGTCGATTCTCTTCTCTCTTTCTATTCTCTAAGTAATTTTGTGAGATTTTCATTTTCATACTATCATCTGCATATGTGCATCTATAGGATCTGATCAATAGTGGTATCAGAGCCAAAGCACATCTGCGGAGGTGGTTTCTTGGCATTTGTTCTGTCCCTGATTTGGCATTCGTGTCAAATTTTTTTCGAATTCGGTACTATACACTATACCCACTATACCCCTGTGCTCACAGTACTCATTGTGCTCATTATGCTCACTGTACTCATTGTGCCCAGTGTACCCCTTGTGCTCATTATACTCACTACATTTACTATACCCACTGTACCTCCTGTGCTCACTATGCTCACTGTTCACTATTTGAATTCGGTTTGATCATCGAAATAGTTTATCAAGTTAGTTTATCAAGTTCATATATCAATTCGATTACTCCTTCGGTTACTCCTTTATGAAGTTTGTTTATCAATTCGGTTATCATTCAGTTACTCCCTCAACTACTCTCAACTTTGTTTATCAAGTTCGTTTATCAACTTGGTTACTCCTTTATCAAGTCGGTTCATTTGTTTACTCATTCAGTTACTCCAAAGCGTAGACTAAGGCATAGAACTCTGGCATAACTTTGACATCTTTGGCTTCTTTGGCACTCATGGTTCTCTTGGTTCACTTTGGTTCCCTTTGGTTTCATTGGCAGCCTTTGGCTACTCACGAACCAATTCTAACTTATGAGTGGCAATAAGTGCTTAGTTATTTCCCCAGTAATCTTACTTATTTCTCTAGTTAGCCTACTTAGTTCCTTATTTAGCATGTATGGGATTTGAACCCACAACCTCATACTTTCAAGGGATAAGCTTTATCCACTAGCCTATTTTCACTTACTGATACCCATGCCTTTTAATTAATATTTAACAACTTTTAACACTCTCTTCAACTTATTTATTTGTTTATTTATTGAGTTAATACTCTCTTCCCTTTATTTATTTATTTATCAAACACTCTCGTTTATTTTATTTATTTATTTATTATTATTATTATTATTTTAATATAGACTATTGTTAAAATTCTTTTCACATGCTTAATCCTAGGTTTCGATTCTATATAAACACATGGACCCTACCTAGAATACTAAGGATTTGGTACATCATCCCTATCTGGGTACCGAAAGACCAAGAGTTGGAACTTTTGTGACACAAACTCCAACATACCCAAAATGAGATTAGGGAACGCAACATTGCACTCCAACAAATGCATAGTGATGACAACAATCTAGTTAGGGTGGTGAAGGCCATCATCAAAGCTCAAGAACAAGGCACATTGTCCAAGATTCGTGCTAAAAATTTCCAATTTTCGTGATTTGATCGGTGAAAGGATGGCCAATTTGTTCTTTCATGGCTATCCCAATTTGATGATTTTTATTCTCATGAATCGTATTTTGAAATTGAAAAAGTGAAGTTTGTTACTAATTATTTGGTGGGAAAGGCCCAATTATGGTGGAATGTTTTGCGGCATAGCATCGATCGCCCCACCACATGGGTTGCATTTCAAAAAAAGATCAAGGAATCCTTCCTTCCTCCTCAGTTCCACTTATATGCTCATCAATCATGGACAACTTTTGGATGGAAAGATGGAGATACTGTGTTGACCTACACTAAACACTTTTTGTAATGACTAATACTTATTCGTTTGCTTGAAGCAATTCCTGAAGATACTTTGCAACAAAAGTATGAAGATGGTTTGGAGATGAGAATCCAAGACAAGCTCAATACACTACGTCCAATGACTCTCTATGAAGCTATTTCTTTTGCACATGATGCGGAGAAGGAGTTTCAGTCCATCACCAACTCCATTTGCTTACAACAAATGTGTCAACGACAACAACCAATCAAGCCCAATTTTCCTTTCAAGTGCCATTTCACTACTTTCTCTTCCCCTAATTTTTAGTGCCCACCTACTGTCAATGCCCACCTACTTTTCAGTGCCCTCCTCAATCCAATTTCTCATTGGTATCCAAGACAACCCCCGTATAACCTAGCAAACGTCCAACCCTTCAAACTATGATGATGGATGCTCAACAAAAGATGCCTCGTATCACTTGCTGGCATTGTCATAAGTTTGGTCACACTAAAGCTAAATGTAGGTTCCGAACTAATGACATGAAGCCTATCAGAGCTCAAGTACACAACATGGAGGTAGTTCTTGAAGGCATTCAACACGATTGGACCGAAAAAGCAGTGGAAAAAGATCTAAGTACCTTGGGTAACACAATTTCTATTCATTCTCTACTTTGCATGCAAGGTACTATTAATGGTAAACTTGTTAATATTTTACATGATGATGATAGTTCACATGATTTTAATTCTCATACACTAGTGCAAGCTCTCCAATTAGATCCACTTTCTTCTATGTATAAAGTTAAGGCTGCATTTCAAGGAAATAGATATAATGTTACAAGTGAAGTGCATAACCTTTAGATTTGTATAGGTTCATAAATAGATGAATGCACATTCTTAATTAATCCTTTGGAGTCCTATGATGTTATACTTGGCATGCCTTCTCATCACCATTATAATCTATGCATTGATTAACATACACACATAATGAGTTTTAAGTTTAAAAATCAACGTATCTACAATGCATGACTTCCAACTATTGATATATTTAGGTAGTGATGTGTGTGAACACTCTAGGACCCCCGGGGCACTTTTTTCCCTCTTTAGGAGGTTTTTTTCCCTCGGCTTGTATATATGCCTATTGCCCTAATGGGCTACTTATCTTTGTACATTCTCTAGTAATACATTCAGTCTTGTGTGTTGTGCTCCAAGCTTCTTCTTCTTCCTTGTGCTGTTCGCGTGCTTCCGTAGACGTCTAACTCCAACAATTGGTATCAGAGCAAGTCGTCGCTTCTTCTAGGGTGCCGTCGACACTCCTCCGTTTGCAGTCTCAGATTCGCACGAAATTTGGTGAGCATACTCAGGGTGTTTCCGAGATCAAAACGGCTTCGCTCTGTGTGCCGAAATCGCGATCTGAGCTCGTTTCGGCCTCCGAACGCACTATTGTAGCGCTTGTGCATGCTATTTCATCCTTTTGTGCCAAAGGTATATACCAGTTTCTGTTCGCCAGTTTAAGCGTCTCAAAGTCTGCTACAGGTCTAGCAGAACTCGTCTGGGCAGTTCCGTTCAACTTTTTGAGATACAGTCAATTTTCTGCATCAAGGTATTTTAGTCACCGGCCATGGCTGAAAGCAGTGATGTATTCCGTATGTTGGCTGTTGAGGATAAGTTGGATGGTACCAACTACCCATTATGGGCTTATATGATGCGACATGTACTGGTTGCAAAAGGATTGTGGAACATTGTGCAGGGTGTTGAAAGATGTCCTGTTACACCTGTAACGATAGGTACTGCAAATACAGGTGTTGGAGCTGATGAAGATGGTGTTGAAGATGATATTCCGCAGATTCCTGTTCATGCTGCTGTTTTTGTTGCACCTACTGCAGAGTAGATTCGTTGGGATGGCAGAGATGCCCAGGCACATGCATTGATAACTTTGTCTGTCAAACGTGCCATTATTCCTCACATTCGCTCTTGCAGAACAGCAAAGGATGCTTGGGATACACTTACCACTTTGTACCAGGCTAGGAATGAGGCTCGTGTTGCTTACCTCCGAAAACAGTTGGAGAGTGAGCACATGAATGAAGGTGATTCTATGGACAGTTTTCTTACAAAGATCAAAGACCTGAAGGAACAATTGATTTCTGCTGATGAGGTTATACCAGATAGCTCACTTGTGCAGACCATTCTGAATGGTCTTCCTGATTCATATCAGAGTTTTGCCTCTACTCTTCGATTGATGATGAAAGGCAATCTGAATGCCTTGTCATTTGAGGAATTAGTCTCTGTTCTGTTGCAGGAAGATCAGTCCAGGCAGAACAGGTCCATTATGCGTGTTGCAGATCAAGCTTTCCTGGCTAGTCAGAAGGGCAAAGGAAAATGGAGCTCTTCTACTAGTAAGCAAAAATCTGCAAATGCTGCACAATCGAAGAACCAGGATAAAGATGAGAAGAAATCAAAAAAGCTGAAATTGTTCTGCAAGTACTGTAAAGGAAATGATCATATTATAAAGAACTGTCCAAAACTGGCTGCTAAAGAGGCAAAGAAGAAAGAGGCTGGAATGGTTGTTGCAGAGGCCTCTACACCAAAAACAGAGTCTGCAAATCTTGTGCAGGAAGAAGAATGGGCGTTTACTACTGTCTGTAGTTTTGACCCATCTTCTCAAGATCAGTGCATGTCTGCAGTAGACTCAGATGTTTGGTACTTTGACAGTGGGGCGACCAAACATATTACCTCGCAGCACAGTTTCTTCTCTTCACTTGAGCCTGCCCCTATAGGGAATACTGTCACATGCGCCAATAACTCCTCTTATCCTGTTATGGGAGTTGGTAAGATCATTTTGACTACTGCTGATGGTAGTTCTTTCACTTTGTCAGATGCTTTATTTGTGCCAGGGATAAAAAAGAATCTGTTATCAGTTTTTGCATTAGCCAAGATTGGCTTGGTTGTGAAATTCGTTGATGACAGGTGTATAGTCCATGATCTCTCAAATGGCGATGTGATTATTGCTTCTGGCATTTTATGTCGTGGGCTGTATAAGCTCATAGACTATGAAAGATCTGTGAATGATTCGGCATGTGTAGTTCATGATTCTTAGGCTATGTCAGATGCAAAGCTTTGGTATGCACGCTTTGGTCATCTGAATTTTGCTAGTTTGTTACGCGTGCAGAAATCTGAAATGGTGTCCTCTTTGCCCAAACTTGAGGCACCTGGAAAACATGTTTGTGAAGGCTGTATTTTGGGCAAAATGCAGCGTTCTTCCTTTCCAAAAGATGGTTCAGTTCGGGCTACGTAGAAATTGCAGCTTGTACATAGTGATGTCTGTGGTCCTATGCAGACACCCTCGTTTGGAAATTACCTTTACTTCGTGACTTTCATTGATGATTTTTCCAGGCATGCATGGGTATATCCACTCAAAGCAAAGTCCGAAGTGTTCATGTGCTTCAAACAGTTTTTGGTTTTGGCTGAAAATCTGTCAGCATGTAAAATGGGCACCCTCCATTCTAATCGACGGGGGGAATATATGTCTTCAGATTTTAAGGCATTTCTGGCTGAACGTGGGATAAAACACCAGTGTACAGTGCCGTATACACCTCAACAGAATGGAGTCGCTGAACGGAAGAACAGGTCTCTCATGGAGATGGCGAGGTGTATGGTCAAGAGTCAGGCTTTACCTCATAGTTTCTGGCTTGAGGCTGTCATGTGTGCAGCATATGTACTGAATAGGTGTCCCACTAAAGCGTTGCAGTCTATCACTCCATATGAGGCTTGGCATGACCGCAAGCCATCTGTTGCTCATCTGCGTGTTTTTGGTTGTTTGGCATATGCATTAGTGCCTGAACAACATCGTAGAAAATTGGATGATAAGGCAGTAAAACGTATTTTTGTTGGGTACAGTTCTGAAAGTAAAGGGTATCGTCTGTATCATCCACAGACTAAACTCATTCTGGTTAGCCGTGATGTTGTCTTTGTGGAAGATGCTATTCAGCCATTACTTTCATGTACTAAGGAGACATTTGTTAGCTCCAAAGACATGTATGATACTTTGATGCCTCTTTTTACAGGTGGACAGGCTAGTGCTGGTCCTAATGAGGCAACTTCTCAGCCTTTGCAGGTTTCATATGATGATGCAGATCATTCCATTTCTGATGTAGATTTACATGATGCACTTGCTGATGAGAGAGTTGATATTGAGCAGGCAAACACTATGCCAAAATGGCTGGTGCAGACTTTGCGTGACAGCAAATTAGATGCACCTTTGTCATATCGTACTCGTTCAGGCTATCATAGTGCCTCCTTTGCATCAGATTGCTATGCTATGGCTGCATCTAGTCTCTGTGATGAGAATGAGCCTGTTTCTTTTGATGAAGCACAGAATTCAGAAAATTGGATGGCTGCTATGCAATCTGAATATGATGCTATAATGAAGAATGGTACATGGTCTTTATGTGACTTGCCTCCTTGCAAGAAGGCCATTGGCACTAAGTGGGTATACAAGCTGAAGCATAAACCTGATGGTACAGTTGACAGGTATAAGGCTAGGCTTGTTGCAAAGGGTTATGCGCTGGAAAGACGCATTGATTTTGATGAGACCTTTGCACCTACATGCCGTATGACTACTGTTCGGAGCATTTGTGCACTTGTGGTTGGAATGTACATCAGTTGGACATTAAAACAGCATTTCTGAATGGTGACTTGCATGAAGAAGTGTATGTTTTTCAGCCCTGTGGCTTTGTGCAGAAAGGGCATGAAAACCAGGTGTGCAGGTTAAAGAAGGCGTTATATGGTTTAAAGCAAGCACCATGTGCTTGGTATGAGAAGATACATGCCTATCTGATTGCACATGGTTTTGAGAACAGTCCAACTAAAAGCACCTTATATGTTAAGCGTGCTAATGATGTGCCTCTGATCATTGTTGTCTATGTAGACGACATGCTGCTCACTGGTCCTATTGAGAAGCATATTGCTGATTTCAAGGCTGATTTGCATGCCTCATTTGAGATGTCTGATTTGGGGCATTTGCATCACTATTTGGGCATTCAGTTTATGCAAGTTGATGGTGGAATGGATTTGTGTCAAAGGAAATATATTAACACATTATTGCAGCGTTTTGGCCTTGAAGACTGTAAGCCTATTGCCACTCCTATGGAGACAGGTTTACGATTGAGTCTTCATGATGCTGGAGATGCATTTGATGCTGTTCTCTATCAGCAGGCTGTTGGATGCTTGATTTACTTATGCATTACTCGGCCAGATATTCAGTTTGCTATCTCACAGATGAACAGGTTTATGCATTGCCCACGAGTCATGCATTGGAAAGCGGTTAAGCGCATCTTTCGCTACTTGAGTGGTACTCGGCTACTTGGGTTGTTTTATCCCAAGGGGGGATCACTACCGCTAGATTTGCATGCTTTTTCTGACTTAGATTGGGCTGGTTGCTATGACACTCGTGTGTCCACCAGTGGTTTTTGCTTCATGCTTGGTAGCTCATGTATATCTTGGTTGAGCAAGAAACAGCCTACTGTGGCCACTTCCAGTTGTGAGGCTGAGTATAGGGCAGCTTTCACAGCGACTGTTGAGTGTGTGTGGCTCAGACGCCTTATGGCTGATTTGGGTGTTGGCCAGTCTTCTGCCACCACCATCTTCACTGACAGTCAGAGCGCATTGGCAGTTGCGAGGAACCCTGTGTTCCATGCTCGCACTAAGCACATTGAGGTGCATTATCACTATGTCAGGGAGAGGTTCTCAGCTGGGGAGATCAGCTTGGCATATGTGCCCACGCAGGAGAACATTGCAGACCTTTTCACGAAGGCTCTGCCTAGGGAGAAGTTTGAAGCTTTCCACAAAGCTTTGGGCTGGAGTGATTTCCACATAGCTTGGCACTTCCTTATACATGAGTGCCAGCTCCTTGCTCACCGCATCACTCCCAGGGGGGATTTGTTGATATATTTAGGTAGTGATGTGTGTGAACACTCTAGGACAGTCGGGGCACTTTTTTCCCTCTTTAGGAGGTTTTTTTCCCCAGGCTTGTATATACGCCTATTGCCCTAATGGGCTACTTATCTTTGTACATTCTCTAGTAATACATTCAGTCTTGTGTGTTGTGCTCCAAGCTTCTTCTTCTTCCTTGTGTTGTTCGCATGCTTCCGTAGACGTCTAACTCCAACACCAACCATTTCCATTAATTAGTCATACCCAAGTAAACCATGCATTTAGGAAAGGCTACAATTCACGTATTGTCTTTGCCAATAATATAGTTGGTTACACACAAACACTTCCTAATGCACATAAATCGTTCAGGGATTCCTATAAGGATTGTTTTATGGCTGATTTTCCTTCTAAACTACCACCTTCTAGGGGATCCCTTGACCATAGTATAGACTTAATTCCTGGTAGTTCCCTTCCCCATAGCTATAGCCATGGACCTTTACATCAACAAAAAATAGATAATCAAATTAAGGATTTACTTCACAAAGGAATTATAAGACCTAGTTCTTCTCCCTTTGGAGCACCTATTCCCTTAGTGAAGAAGAAGAACAAGACTTATAGTATGTGCATTGACTATAGAGTTCTCAATAAAATCACAATTAAAAATAGATATCCTATTCCTAGGATAGATGATGTGCTAGATAAATGTCATGGAGCACATGCCTTTAGCAAAATTGATCTTAAATTTGGGTATCATTAGATACGAATGACACAAAATAAAATTTACAAGACTGCTTTTAGAACTTAGATTGGTCACTTTGAATTCATGGTAATGCCTTATGGACTCACCAATGCACTTGGTACATTTGCACACATGATGATTAACATTTTTCTTGAGTACCAAGCTTTTGTTCTTGTTTTCTTTGATGGTATACTTGTTTATAGTGAGAATGATAGTGACCATGAAAATCATTTAGGAATTGTCTTTAATTTATTAGGCAAAAACAAACTTTATGCCAATCTTGAAAATAGTTATTTCTTTCAAAAAGAATTATAGTATTTAGGCCATATTCTTTTTAGTCAAGACATTCATGCAGATCCAAAGAAAATTAAAGTAATTGTAGAATGTCGTGTACCTCAATCTCTGAATTATGTACACTCTTTTCTAGGGTTAGCTAGTTTTTATACAAAGTTTGTAAAAGGTGTTTCTTTTTTATAACTTCCACTCACATTACTATTGAAGAGAAAGTAAAAATTTTCATGGGGATTAGCACAACAACAATCTTTTGAAAAACTCAAACATGCACTTTCTCATGCACCTTTTTTGCAATTACCAAATTTTGCATAACCTTTCTATGTAGTTACAAATGCTAGTGGTTTAAGTATAGGTGTTGTATTAATGCAAAATGATCATCCCATTGCATTTGAAAGTAGGAAACTTAAACCTTATGAAAAGAATTATAGTGCATATGATAAGGAGCTTTTAGCTATTGTGCATGCTTTAAAAATTTGAAAACATTCCCTTATGGGTTCTGAAGTTCTAATCAAAATAGATCAACATGCTATTAAGCATTTATCAAGTCAACCATTGATTTTCGATAGACACATTAAATGGGCTTCATTCATAAAAAATTTTCAGCCTATGATTCAATATCAACCTAGAGAAGCTAATGTTGTAGTTGATGCTCTTAGCCGCTTCCATCCCCACAAACAAATACTGTTTCAATCAATAATATTTTTGCAATTCATATTCATTCATTTCATGACATGATTCCTACTTATGCATCTGATATGTATTTTTCACAAACATGAAATACTTTGAATAATTCTACACCATCTAATGAGGATCACTACACTTTTCATAATGGATTCTTGTATTTCCAACACAAGTTATGCATCACACAAAGTTTTAAAGAATTTGGTATGAAAGAGATGCATGAATCACCATATATGGGTCATAGGGCATACAAAGTACTATTTCTACATGTGAAGAATCTTTGTTTTGGGTAAATATGGAAAAGGATATTGCACACTATGTTTCCCACATTGTGTGTCAACATGTGAAATGACATCATGGTAAAGAATTTGGATTATTAATGCCACTTCCCATACCTAATGGACCATGGGAAAAAATTTCTTTGGATTTTATTATTGGTCTTCCTACAACTTCATCTCATAATGATATGATTTGGACAATTGTTGATAGGTTTAGTAAACATGCATATTTCATTCCTTGTAAAAAGACTCTTTTTGCACCTCAAGCTGCTAAGTTATTTATTAAATGTATTTTTCTCCATCATGGTTTTCCAAAAGTTATTCTTTCAAATGGAAATTTTTGTTTTTGTAATCACTTTTGGGTTGCATTATTTCAAAACTTAGGTTCCATTACATTGTTATTCTTAAGATAATCCAAGTATTTCGAATGAGAAACTTCCTTTACTACAATTTGTATATAATAACACAACACATACCACTAGTGGACGTGCACTGTATGAAATTGTGTATAGTAAAAAGCTTTCCACTCCCATGCCTATCACTAAAACTAATATACTTATGGCTGACTCTTTTGCACAAGATCATATTTCTTCACTTCATGAGGTTCGTTAGCACATTAAAAAGAGTCAAGAATATTACATGCGTAATGTTAATAAGAAACGAGTAGCTAAACAATTTAATGAAAATGATTTTGTATGGTTACGAATAATTAAAAGATGTCTGAAAAATATTTCACAACATCCTAAGGTTAAAT
Source organism: Ceratopteris richardii (assembly GCA_020310875.1). Classification (NCBI taxonomy): domain Eukaryota; kingdom Viridiplantae; phylum Streptophyta; class Polypodiopsida; order Polypodiales; family Pteridaceae; genus Ceratopteris; species Ceratopteris richardii. The sequence continues at coordinate 160,886,582 of CM035423.1, read as the reverse complement.
TTGCACCATGTTATTATGGATCTTTTCATATTATTCAAAAATTTATGAGAACGCTTTTTGACATACCTTCTCCTATTTTAGATGATCCTCCTTTTTTAGAAGAGGATGCTAAAATTTTAATTCCTGAGAAAATACTTGATTATGATGTTACTACTACACTTATAGGTGACGACTAGGTCCCACTTGGTCTCCCTAAAGAATCGGTTGGCCAGATAAGGGGAAAAGTCACACGTGACTTAGTTCCTCTAGGTGACGACTAGGTCCCGCTTGGTCCGCCTAAAGAATCGGTTGGTCGTCGATCGCAATGAATACATGACTTTCTCCTGGAATCCCACTTAGTCCGCCTGAAGAAGCCGTTGGCTATCGATCGCGATGGATAGGAGTCACAATTGGTTGGCCATCGATCGCGAGGGATACGTGACTCACTATCGATCGGTAGTCGATCGTGCTGGATAGGTGACTTGGTTCTCCTGGACTCCCACTTAGTCCGCTTGAAGAAACGGTCATCGATTGCGACAGATAGAGGACTCACTTCTCCTGAATGAGCACGATGCTCTATCGACTCCTATGATCCAGCAATCCCATGCGTTAAGCTCTGCGTCTGTGTCGGCACAGTTTAAAGATTGTGCCGTGCATTCTTGATGTAGATGCATACATACAAGTCCTCTGTCACAAGTCCATCCACCAACAGGTCCTCCATCCCAGGTCGCTTCATCTCACAGGCCCGTCACAGGTCGCTTCCATCCAACAGTGTTCCATAGGATGCTTCATCTCATAGGTCCATCAAAGCTATCTATGCACGACATCTCGAGAACAATTATCTTTCTCGTTAGTGTTCTGCTTACAGCCACGACACACAGTGACCATGTGTGTCCTTATTGAATGTGTTTATGTGAATTGTGATCAATGTATGCACATGCATTGAGTGTACTTATTATTAATGCATGATTGGTTTCCTTGCATACATTTATTTCCAGACTAACAATAGGTCAATTCTTTCTATCTGTGCTTCTGAGTGAAATTTGTTTTTATATTCTAGTTCGCTGTTCGTATGCACATAAGGATTAGTCTCATGAATCCTCAACTTCTCTAAACTGATGCTAAATTCTAACTTTCATGTCATGATCCCCTATATGTACTCCATTCCATTTGAATGCCAAAATTGAGATGTAAAGTTGCTAATGGATGCAATCTTCCCGTGCTTTTGAAAGGAATCATCACCATAGATGTGTGCTAGTTGGTTACCCTTTTATAGGAGGGACAATGTCCTTTCATGATCATTTAAAGGTTTAAGGTTATCAAAATATACACTCGCCTTGGAAATAGAGATTGCACATAGTTGCATATCATTTATCGATGCTAGAAAATTGATTTCCCTTTCATCCACGAGTGTCTCTAAGATTTCTCGAAGTAAGTTTTTTCCTTTCTTCCTCTCTCCTTTCCATGAGCATCAGGACATACCTAGTAAACCCAAAAAAAAAGGAGGAATGCTATTCAATCATTCCAATGTGAGTTGTTAAACAAAACAGCTATTTAATGGCAAATATATTGCATGGTTTTATAAAGAATATGAACTTGAAGCAAAATATCTTGGCATAGGTCTCGTGTCTATGTTTGATTAAGAGCTCATTGAAAATTTCATATATATATCCGAGTTACATCTGCAAAACCAACTTGTGATGGAAACACAAACTAAACGATCACAATATAAATCATTGCTTCTCAAGATGTTCATGGTTGAGGACATAGACAAGGTGATATAGACAATGTTTCTAAATGGATACATAAGATAAAGGATCAACCAATCTTAGAATTCAAGAGAGAATTTGATCGTTGAAGATTTATTTGATTATGATAGGTCATGCATAATGAAAATGTATCATTGTTTTTATGGGCAATGGATATGAAAGCTCAAGAAGAACTTCTCCTATAATTACAAGATATGGAATATAAGTTGAACTTTATAAAAGACTCAAAATTGATTCAAGAGGTAGTCAAAAGAAACACAAGAAAGAAAAGGATGATGGCAAAGTTTATGCAAGATTGGCAAGAAGACTTGCACGAGGAGTAAATGCAAGGAATGCAACAACTTGTTCCAAACAAGCAAGATAATCCACTGGCTCTAACTACAAAGGAAATTGTGCCTCCTAATACTAATAGAAGAAATGTTTAGGAAATTTAGTGATCTCACAATCTAAAGCATTAAACACATGATTGAATCTCAATCCTTATAAGCAATGAATAATAAACCTATAAAAGCACCAAAGGTCAAGAGGTGTATCTGGTGTGACTCTTTGGAGCACAATAGATATTTGTGTGAAAGCTTTAAAGATGATCTATCCAAAAACTTGTTATTTATAAAGGAAAATGATGGTGATCATGTTGTACATCTCAAGAAAGCTTTGTAAACACTTGGAGAACATAAATTGCATGGAAAGGGAGTATGTGTTTCTTTGCCAGGGACAAATTTGTGTACCTAGGAAGAGCCATATCTAAAGATGGCATTCATATAGACCAAGATAAAGTGAAACCAATAGTTGATTGGCTAGTTTCTAAAACAATTTCTCCAAGATAGCTAATCCTCTCATAGAATTGACTAAAAAGAATGACATATTTATGTGTACTAATGTCTATCAATCATCAGTTGAATAATTGAAAAAAAAATTAAAAACTAAGATATACAAATACAAGAAATGGGAAAACCTTTTATTGTTGCATCACATGTAAGTGGTAGTCAAATTGGATGTGTTCTTTCACAAGATGTAGGATGGTCGCATATGAATCAAAAAAAATTAAGGAAACATGAACTTAATTACCATATTCATGATCTAGAAATGTTTGTTGTTGTATATGCACTTAAAATAATATTCGGAGGTTGATTTGGACCTAGGGAATCTCTAACATTATTGTGTAGATTGAAGACCTAAACACTTTTTTCTCTCACAAGCATTTTGGAATTCCACACAAATTTTGAGTTATAAGGCCCAAAAAGTGCCAATTTTTCCAACACATGTGTAAAAAACGAATGAATGGCCTTTTCTATTATCATTTGGATCCATAACTTTGATGCATTTGTGTTCTTGTGCATGTTTTGATTATCGATATATATGTCTTTCTTTTTAGTTTTCTTCTACATTTCACACACGTTGGAAAACAAAGCAACTCGCCACTAAAACACACGTTTTTTACTAAAGTTTTGCATGCAAGATTGGGATACATGACTTTTGCTAAATTGGTGAATCATGCACTTCATTCCTTCAACTCTAGTTTTGGGAAGATTGTTATGTCGTGCAAAAGGAGGCCTTGAATCAAATATTTTCGGTGTGATTTTATTAGTCCATCCCAATGATCCCATTCCTTTTGCATGCAACCTGAGGTGGACGATGAGCTCGATGCTAGCTATCTCTTTGGGACTGTTTACATGTACGGTGATCCATTATGTTCCTGCCTCCCAACCACATATTTATTTTCATACTCTCTCACACTTTCCAAGATGTGGATCTCCCACATGGCTTCTCACATTGGTGCCACATGGCAATCATTTGAGAGTCCATGTGTGCATATTTCTAAGGGTGGGTTCACACATCCTTTTCTCAAGGCTTCCATATGATATTTCCTTTCTCTTAACTCTATTTTTTCCTCAAAAATGCGAAGATCCTTGGGAAGGCAGCATAAATTTGGGAAATCATCTTTGAAGGATGCTAACATGCTCCCATGTAGCACTATCTTCTAAACTATCTTTCCACTTTACTAGGCACTCTTTCTATAAATGACTCATCTTCCCTTTCTCTCAAGTAGTACGCTCTCATGTTGATGAGGAATGGATTGAGCATAAATAAGCTCTACTACTTCACTATATGGAATGAGATTGTAAAATTCACCCAGCCTCTTCTTAAGCTGGCTAGCATGAAATACTAGATGGATTTGGCTATGCTTTGGAAGTTGGAGCTAGTAATCCATCTTTCATATTCTTTTTAGTATTAGGAATGGTCCACAATACCTAAGATATAATTTTGGACAATGTTCAATTTTCATGGTTTTAGAACTAGTGGGAACTCTAAGATAGACTTGCTCTCCTACCTCAAAGTTGACTACTGTCCTTTGAGGGTCAAAATATGCTCCAACTCTATCCCAAGCTCTTCTAATGTTGTCCTTAAGAAGACTAAACATATCCTTCATCTCTTCCAAGAAGTCCTTTGTATCTTGGACTTTCTCATGTTGCAATTCTACTACATAAGGAGCTCTTGGTTGAAACCCATACATAAGCATAGATGGACTATGCCCAATGGAGGAGTGCTTGCCACTATTATATGCAAACTCTACTATAGGTAAGTACTATTCGCAATTATTTTGTCTTTCATTTACATATGCTTGAAGCATATCTTATAGGAGTTGGTTAACCCTCTCTATTTACGTATCTATCTGCGGATATTTGGCCATAATCATACTAAGTTTAGTATCCAACCTCTTGAAGACTACTCTCCAAAAGTGGCTAGTAAACTTACTATCCCAATCTAAAACAATGGCTAATGGATGACCATATAACTGGTATAGGTTCTCAGTAAATAATCTAGCCAATTCAATTGTCTTCACTTTACTATATGCCAGAATAAACCTAGCCATTTTGGTTAACCTATCCATGATTATCCAGGCTCATTTGTGCCATGTTTGTGTCTTAGGTAATCATACTATGAAATCCATGGAGATACTCTCGCACTTCCCATTGGGAATGTTCAATGGGTGGAGTACACCTCCAATCCTAAATCTCTTAGCTTTATTGGTATGTAATTTTAATCATTTAAGCATATTTTCTACACTGTCCTTATGAAATCTAGGCTAGTAAATGCCTCTTAACAAGATCATAAGTCTTGTTAACTCTTGGGTGTCCCGCACTAGGTGGGTCATAAATCTCATGCAATATATACCATCTCATCTCAAAATCTCTAAGGAAACATACCCTACAATCACATTATAATCATGGTAGGAACTCATCTTTGGATGAGTTGTCACATGTCACTTTAGTAGTGCACTTGCCATATAGTTATAGATTTAGACTCATTGAGTATGAGGCCAAGAGCATCTTGACAATTAGGACATATTTCAGATGATCTATGTGTGTATGTTGTATGTCATGGGCTTCGCAAGTTGAAGGTAACGAAAAAAAGATGTTTATATCATAGTGAGATTGGGAGTAGAGTAATGGCAACTCTCTTTAGGGTTTCTAGAAGATAGGGATAGATCTAACCTATTGGGTTACCAAACTCTTAGTTAGTGTTTCAAAATGATGTTTGAACATCAGTTAGTAGGATGGGTGCTTAAGGATTATTTAAATCTCAAAGGGGATGATTTTTGCATTCATATGGCAAACTAAAGACATGCAAAAAATTACATTTTTCACTAGTGCCAATGAGGGTGGAATAATTAAAGTATCCATGATGGATATGTGTTATATAAAGGTAAGTATGATATAAACATCTTTTTTGCAATGGTTTTCCAAATATCGATATATGTAGGATCAAGCCTACATTTCTCGATGATGGATTCAAGTAGCTCACTAGTGATATGAGTAAAACTCGGTACATTGGGAATAGGCATGCAGCTAGGTGAGTCAGCCACCACATTAAACTTTTCCTTCCTATACCTAAGCTCATAGTCAAACTCTTGAAAAGTTTCTACCCATTTGGACTTACAATCTTTAAGGCTTCTTTATTAGAGAGCCACTTAATGCTCTCTTGATCACACACTATCATGAACTTGGCATCATATAAATAATGATTCCACTTCTTCAAAGCATGGACAATTGCATACAACTTCTTCTCATAGAGGAGTAATTCTTCTTAGTCTATTCTAGTTTTTTGCCCTCAAAATCCATTGGTCGATCATCCTAAACTAAAACCACTCCTACAACAAAATCACTCATGTCAATCTCAACTACAAAGGGTTTATTGGGATCCGCTATATGTAAAAGTGGAGTTGTAGCAATTGCTCCCTTCAACTTTTCCATACTTGGATTTTGTTTGTCTCCCCAATGAAAGGTTTTCCGTTTCCCATTAAGTTGTTCCATCAATGAGACGACAATCTTGGTATAATTCGTAATCAATCTATGATGGAAACCTGATAAACCAAGAGAGATATGAAGCCCTGCTAAGTTTCTTAGATGTGCCATTCCATAATAGCACATACTTTATTAGGATCCATCTATATTCTATCTTGAGAGACTATATGCCAAAGGTATCTCACCTTTGTTTTTGAAAATTCACACTTTGAATCCTTAGCAAAGAGTGAATTCACTTGTAGCACTTGGAATACTTTCCTCAAGTGTTCCAAGGGTTCTTGTTCTAATCTACTATAAAACAAAAAATCATCCAAAAAATATACTACAAAATGTCCTAGATATGGTCGTAGAACATTTTTCTTGACTTCATGAAAGTGACACGAGCATTGGTGAGACCAAAAGGCATCACCAAAAACTCATAATGCCCACATCTAGTACTAAAAGCAGTTCTAGGGACATCCTCTACCCTGATTCTAATATGATGATATCTTGATCTAACATCAAGCTTGGTAAAATACCTAGCTTGATGTAACTAATGAAATAGGTATTCCAACCTAGGCATGGAAACCTATTCTTGGTCATCACCTTATTAAATGCTCTATAGTCTATACAAAGTTTCATAGAGCCTTCTTTCTTTTTTACTAGGAGCATTGGTGAAGCCCATGGTGAGTTACTAGGTCTAATGAAGCCTTTATCCAAATAATCTTGAAGTTTCTTGTCTACCTCCTGATGTTGAGATACACTAAGCCTATAAGGTGGCTTGCAAATAGGGTTAGTGTAACTACCTCAATGGCATGGTCATTGTCTCCTCTCTTGGGTGGTAGCTCTCTAGGAAGCTCAATGCGAAAAAGAACTTTAAAATCAAATATTAAATCCTTAAAACCTTTAACTACACAATCTTCAAAAAATTAATAATGGAAATTCTTTTCCTTATTTACATTACTCTTGGAGTTTGAGGTCTATGAAAGCACACGAACAACACAAGGAAGAAGCATAAGCTTGGAGCGTAAGACAATACAAAAAATATTACCAATTGAATGTACAAACATAAGTGAGCCATTAGGGTATAGGAGTATATAGAAGCCAAGGTAAAAAAAACTCTTAAAGAGGTAAAAAATTGCCTCACAGTCCTAAGTGTGTTCACACACATCATTACCAAAATATATCAAACCCCCTTGTCAGTGATGTGGTGAAGAAGGAGTTCACACTCATGTATAAGGAAGTGTCAAGCTTTGTGGAAAGAGATCAATCCATGAATGGAAGTAAGCCCAAAGCTTTATGAAAAGCTTCAAACTTCTCCCTAGGCAAAGCCTTTGTGAAAAGGTTTGCATCATTATCCTATGTGGGCACATAAATCAAACTCATCTCTCCAATAGAGAACCTCTCCCTGTATAGGTGTCCAAATCAATGCAATATGAATCTTGTAACTTGTAATATGTATATAGATTAGTTTTTGTGCAAAAATTAATAAAAAAAACTCATGCGAATAGGCGTTTTCTTAGATCTAGTCTTTGTTAAGTATCCGGTGTCTTGCTAGAGACACATCTCTCTTCATACTTTCATCTCTCACCCAATATGAGGTTTTTTTCATCTGTTATACTTCAATCTTCAGTCAGATAGTTATCCATATCGTATTGTAGCAGGTCTTGACAAGGTTTTGGTACCTTGATTTCAAACTACTACTTTGCGAGCTATACTCAAGATTCTTTTATAAATTTTTCTTCTAAAGTATGCTAAACAAAGTCTAATTTCATGTTGTATAATTTCTTTAAACTAGTTTTACTCAAAGATTTCTAGGGATTATTTTTCTACATTCGATCATCTTTATTTTCTTGACAGTTTGCAGGCAAGTTTGATCTTTGAAATTTGGAAACATATGTTTGATCTTTTGAAGATGTTGGGAGGTCTGATCACTTCTAGCTATTCACTTTGATGTCTACAAGTTTGCAAATGTAACAACATGTGATGCAAGTGGTAGTCAAATAGGAGGTGTTCTTTCACATAATGGTAGGGTGGTTGCATATGAAACCAAAAATCAAGGAAACATGAACTTAATTATCCTAGTCATGATCTAGAAATCTTTGCTATTGTACATACACGTAAACCATTGGGTAGCCAATTTGAACCTAGGGTGTCTCTAACATTGTTGTGCAGATTGAAGAGTTGAACACTTTAGTCTCTGATAAGCATTTTGGAATTCTGCATAGCTATTGAGTTAGAGGGCCTATAAAAGTTTTTATTTTCCAACACTTAAAAAAAAAGCAAGTGGGATTTTTTATTATTATTTTAAACCATGATTTTTATGGATACATGTTCTCATGCATGTTCTAGTTCTCAACATATATGTCGTTTTTTTTCTTGTACTTTTGATAGGTGTTGCTCTAGAATGCAATTAACTACTAAAACACATGCTTCTTATGAAAGTTCTAAATGCAACAATGGGAGAACAAACTTTTGTTGAATTTGGTGGATCACACACTTCCTTCCTTTAACTATGTTTTTGGGGAGATCATTGTCTCCTACAAGAGGAGGCCGTAAGTCAAAGATTTTCCTTGTGATTGAGAGTGAAATTGTGATTGAGAGTGTGATTGAAATGATGAGTGTGAATGAGATTATGATAGCTCAAGGATTGCCCAGAGATCAAGGATTCATCAAGAAGCTATTTTTCATAACCTATGTTGTCCATTTCAAGTCTATAATACAAGATCATCTTTATTTTTGCATCACATATTGTCACCAATCTTGGACTGTATGCCTTGTTCTTGAGCGATGATAATGGCCTTCTCCACTATAACTAGCTTGTTGTCATCACTCTACATTTGTTGGAGTGCAACGTTGCATTCCTTAATCTCGTTTTGGTCATGTTGGAGTTCATGCCACAAAAGCTCTAATTGTTACTCGATTGGTGTAGGGGTGATGTACCAAAATCCTCGGTATCATGGGTAGGGTCCATGGCTTAGTAGAGAATCAAAACTTAGGACTAAACATGTGAAAATAATTTTAACAATAGTGTATATATAAAATAATAATAATAATAATAATAATAAGTAAATAAAATAATTGAGAGTGTTCGATAAAAAATAAATAAATAAAAGAAAGAGAGTGTGAAATAAATAAATAAGGTAAAGAGAGTGGTAAATGTAATGTTAAATATTAATTAAAAGGAATGTCGTATCAAGAAGTGAAAATTGTTGGAGATAGACGTCTGCGGAATCACGCGAACAACACAAGGAAGGAGAAGAAGCTTGGAGCACAACACACAATACTGAATGTATTACTAGATAATGTACAAAGATAAGTAGCCCATTAGGGCAATAGGCATATATACAAGCCGGAGGAAAAAAACCTCCTAAAGAGGGAAAAAAGTGCCCTAGTGGTCCAAGTGTGTTCACACACATCACTACCTAAATATATCAACAAATCCCCCCTGGGAGTGATGTGGTGAACAAGGAGTTGGCACTCATGTATAAGGAAGTGCCAAGCTATGTGGAAATCACTCCACAAAAGTAAGTAAGCCCAAAGCTTTGCCGAAATCTTCAAACTTCTCCCTAGGTAGAGCCTTCCTGAAAAGGTCTGCAATGTTCTCCTGTGTGGGCACATATGCCAAGTGGATCTCCCCAACAGAGAACCTCTCCCTGACATAATGATAGTGCACTCAATGTGCTTAGTGCGAGCATGGAACACAGGGTTCCTCGCAACTGCCAGTGCACTCTGACTATCACTGAAGATGGTGGTGGCAGAAGACTGACCAACACCCAAATCAGCCATAAGGCATCTGAGCCACACACACTCAACAGTCACTATGAAATCTGCCCTATACTCAGCCTCACAACTGCAAGTGGCCACAGTAGGCTGCTTCTTGCTCAACCAAGATATACATGAGCTACCAAGCATGAAGCAAAAGCCACTAGTAGACACACGAGTGTCATAGCAACCAGCCCAATCAGAGTCAGAAAAAGAATGCAAATCTGGTGGTAGTGATCCTCCCTTGGGATAAAACAACCCAAGTAGCCGAGTACCACTCAAGTAGTGAAAGATGCGCCTAACCGCCTGCCAATGCTTGACTCTTGGGCAATGCATAAACCTGCTCATCTGTGAGACAACAAATTGAATACCTGGCCGAGTAATGCATACGTAAATCAAGCATCCAACAGCCTGATGATAGAGAACATCATCAAATGCATATCCAGCATCATGAAGACTCAATCGTAAACCTGTATCCATAGGAGTGGCAATAGGCATACAGTCTTCAAGGCCAAAAGGTTGCAATAATGCGTCAATATATTTCGTTTGACACAAAGCCACATTTCAACCATGATGAGCTGCAAGTGCACACATGCTACGAACTGTAGTCATTCGGCAAGTAGGTGCAAAGGTCTCATCAAAATCAATGCCTCTTTCCTGCGCATAACCCTTTGCAACAAGTCTAGCCTTATACATGTCAATTGTACCATCAAGCTTACGCTTCAGCTTGTATACCCACTTAGTCCCAATGGCCTTCTTGCAAGGAGGCAAGTCACATAAAGACCAAGTACCATTCTTCATTACAGCATCATATTCAGATTGCATAACAACCATCCAATTTTCTGAATTTTGTGCTTCATTAAACAAAACAGGCTCATTCTCATCAGAGAGACTAGATGCAGCCATAGCATAGCAATCTGATGCAAAAGAGGCACTATGAGAGCCTGAATGAGTACGATATGACAGAGGTGCATCTAATTTGCTCTCACGCAAAGTCTGCACCAGCCATTTTGGCATAGTTTTTGCCTGCTCAATATCAGCTCTCTCATCAACAAGTGCATCATGTAAATCTGCATCAGAAATGGGATGATATGCATCATCACTTGAAACCTGCAAAGGCTGAGAAGTTGCCTCATTGGGACCAGCACTAGACTGTCCACCCGTAAAAAGAGGCAGCAAAGTATCATACATGTCTTACGAGCTAACATATGTCTCCTTAGTACATGAAAGCAATGATTGAATAGCATCTTCCACAAAAACAACATCGCGACTAACTAGAATGCGTTTATTCTGTGGATGATACAGACGATAGCCTTTACTTTCAGAACTGTACCCAACAAAAATACATTTTACTGCTTTATCATCCAATTTTCTGCGATGTTGTTCTGGCACTAATGCATATGCCAAACAACCAAAAACATGTTGGAGTTAGACGTCTGCAGAAGCACGCGAACAGCAGAAGGAAGAAGAAGAAGCTTGGAGCACAAACACACAATACTGAATGTATTACTAGAGAATGTACAAAAGATAAGTAGCCCATTAGGGCAATAGGCGTATATACAAGCCTGGGGAAAAAAACCTCCTAAAGAGGGAAAAAAGTGCCCCGGTGGTCCTAGTGTGTTCACACACATCACTACCTAAATATATCAACAAATCCCCCCTGGGAGTGATGTGGTGAACAAGGAGCTGGCACTCATGTATAAGGAAGTGCCAAGCTATGTGGAAATCACTCCACAAAAGGAAGTAAGCCAAAAGCTTTGCGGAAAGCTTCAAACTTCTCCCTAGGCAGAGCCTTCGTGAAAAGGTCTGCAATGTTCTCCTGCGTGGGCACATATGCCAAGCTGATCTCCCCAGCAGAGAACCTCTCCCTGACATAGTGATAATGCACCTCAATGTGCTTAGTGTGAGCATGGAACACAGGATTCCTCGCAACTGCCAATGCGCTCTGACTGTCAGTGAAGATGGTGGTGGCAGAAGATTGGCCAACACCCAAATCAGCCATAAGGCGTCTGAGCCACACACACTCAACAGTTGCTGTGAAAGCTTCCCTATACTCAGCCTCACAACTAGAAGTGGCCACAGTAGGCTGCTTCTTGCTCAACCAAGATATACATGAGCTACCAAGCATGAAGCAAAAACCACTGGTGGACACACAAGTGTCATAGCAACCAGCCCAATCCGAGTCAGAAAAAGCATGCAAATCTGGCGGTAGTGATCCCCCCTTGGGATAAAACAACCCAAGTAGCCGAGTACCATTCAAAAAGCGAAAGATGCGCTTAACCGCCTTCCAATGCATGACTCCTGGGCAATGCATAAACCTGCTCATCAGTGAGACAGCAAACTGAATATCTGGCAGAGTAATGCATAAGTAAATCAAGCATCCAACAGCCTGTTGATAGAGAATAGCATCAAATGCATCTCCAGCATCATGAAGACTCAATCATAAACCTATCTCCATAGGAGTGGCAATAGGCTTACAGTCTTCAAGGCCAAAACACTGCAATAATGTGTCAATATATTTCATTTGGCACAAAGCCATTCCACCATCAACTTGCATAAACTGAATGCCCAAATAGTGATGCAAATGCCCCAAATCAGACATCTCAAATGAGGCATGCAAATCAGCCTTGAAATCATCAATATGCTTCTCAATAGGACTAGTGAGCAGCATGTCATCAACATAGACAACAATGATCAGAAGCACATCATTAGCACGCTTAACATATAAGGTGCTTTCAGTTGGACTGTTCACAAAACCATGTGCAACCAGATAGGCATGTATCTTCTCATACCAAGCACGTGGTGCTTGCTTTAAACCATATAATGCCTTCTTTAACCTGCACACCTGGTTTTCATGCCCTTTCTGCACAAAGCCACGGGGCTGAAAAACATACACTTCTTCATGCAAGTCACCATTCAGAAATGCTGTTTTAATGTCCAACTGATGTACATTCCAACCATGATGGGCTGCAAGTGCACAAATGCTCCGAACAGTAGTCATACAGCATGTAGGTGCAAAGGTCTCATCAAAATCAATGCCTCCTTCCTGCGCATAACCCTTTGCAACAAGCCTAGCCTTATACCTGTCAACTATACCATCAGGTTTATGCTTCAGCTTGTATACCCACTTAGTGCCAATGGCCTTCTTGCCAGGAGGCAAGTCACATAAAGACCATGTACCATTCTTCATTATAGCATCATATTCAGATTGCATGGCAGCCATCCAATTTTTTGAATTCTGTGCTTCATCAAAAGAAACAGGCTCATTCTCATCACAGAGACTAGACGCAGCCATAGCATAGCAATCTGATGCAAAGGAGGCACTATGAGAGCTTGAACGAGTACGATATGACAAAGGTGCATCTAATTTGCTATCACGCAAAGTCTGCACTAGCCATTTTGGCATAGTTTTTGCCTGCTCAATATCAGCTCTCTCATCAACAAGTGCATCATGTAAATCTGCATCAGAAATAGAATGATCTGCATCTACATATGAAACCTGCAAAGGCTGAGAAGTTGCCTCATTAGGACCAGCACTAGACTGTCCACCTGTAAAAAGAGGCATCAACGTATCATACATGTCTTTGGAGCTAACAGATGTCTCCTTAGTACATGAAAGCAATGGCTGAATAGCATCTTCCACAAAGACAACATCACGGCTAACTAGAATGCGTTTAGTCTGTGGATGATACAGACAAAACCCTTTACTTTTTAGAATTGTACCCAACAAAAATACATTTTACTGCCTTATCATCCAATTTTCTACGATGTTGTTCAGGCACTAATGCATATGCTAAACAACCAAAAACACGCAGATGAGCAACAAATGGCTTGCGGTCATGCCAAGCCTCATATGGAGTGATAGACTGCAGCGCTTTAGTGGGACACCTGTTCAGTACATATGCTGCACACATGACAGCCTCAAGCCAGAAACTATGTGGTAAAGCCTGACTCTTGACCATGCACCTCGCCATCTCCATGAGTGACCTGTTCTTGCGTTCAGCAACTCCATTCTGTTGAGGTGTATACGGCACTGTACACTGGTGTCTTATCCCACGTTCAACCAGAAATGCATTAAAATCAGAAGACATATATTCCCCCCCTCGAGCAGAACGGAGGGTGCCCATTTAGATGCTGACAGATTTTCAGCCAAAACCAAAAACTGTTTAAAGCACATGAACACTTCGGACTTTGCTTTGAGTGGATATACCCATGCATGCCTGGAAAAATCATCAATGAAAGTCACGAAGTAAAGGTAATTCCCAAAAGAGGGTGTCTGCATAGGACCACAGACATCACTATGTACAAGCTGCAATTTTTGCATAGCCCGAACTGAACCATCTTTTGGAAAGGAGGAACGCTGCATTTTGCCCAAAATACAGCCTTCACATACATGTTTTCTAGGTGCCTCAAGCTTTGGCAAAGAAGACACCATATCAGATTTCTGCAGACGTAGCAAACTAGCAAAATCATATGACCAAAGTGTGCATGCCAAAGCTTTGCATCTGACATAGCCTGAGAATCATGAACTGCACATGCCGAATCATTCACAGATCTTTCATAGTCTATGAGCTTATACAGCCCATGACATAAAATGCCGGAAGCAATAATCACATCGCCATTCGATAGATCATGAACTGTACAGCTATCATCAACAAATTTCACAACCAAGCCAATCTTGGCTAATGCAAAAATTGATAACAGATTCTTCTTGATCCCTGGCACAAATAAGGCATCTGACAAGGTGAAAGAACTACCATCAGCAGTAGTCAGAATGATCTTACCAACTCCCATAACAGGATAAGAGGAGTTGTTGGCACATGTGACAGTATTCCCTATACGGGCAGGCTCAAGTGAAGAGAAGAAACTGCGCTGCGAGGTAATATGTTTGGTCGCCCCACTGTCAAAGTATCAAACATCTAAGTCCACTGCAGACCTGCACTGCTTATGAGAAGATGGGTCAAAACTGCAAACAGTAGTAAACGCCCATTCTTCTTCCTGCACAAGATTAGCAGACTCTGTTTTTGGTGTACAGGCTTCTGCAACAACCATTCCAACCTCCTTTTTCTTTGCCTCTTTTGCAGCCAATTTTGGATAGTTCTTTATGATATGATCATTCCCTTTACAGTACTTGCAAAACAATTTCTGCTTTTCTAATTTCTTCTCATCTTTATCCTGGTTCTTCGAATGTGCAGCATTTGCAGATTTTTGCTTACTAGTAGAAGAGCTCCATTTTCCTTTGCCCTTCTGACTAGCCAGGAAAGCTTGATCTGCAACACGCATAATGGACCTGTTCTGCCTTGACTGATCTTCCTGCAACAAAACAGAGACTAACTCCTCAAATGATAAGGCATTCGGATTGCCTTTCATCATCAACCGAAGAGTAGAAGCAAAACTCTGATATGAATAAGAAAGACCATTTAGAACGGTCTGCACAAGTGAGCTATCTGGTATAACCTCATCAGCAAAAATCAATTGTTCCTTCAAATCTTTGATCTTCGTTAGGAAACTGTCCATAGAATCACCTTCATTCATGTGCTCACTCTCCAAGTGTTTTCGGAGGTAAGCAACACGAGCCTCATTCCTAGCTTGGTACAATTTGGTAAGTGTATCCCAAGCATCCTAGCTGTTCTGCAAGAGTAAATATGAGGAATAATGGCACGTTTGACAAACAAGGCTATCAATGCATGTGCCTGGGCATCTCTGCCATCCCAACAAATTTGCTCTGCAGTAGGTGCAACAGAAAAAACAGCACGAACAAGAATCTGCGGAATATCATCTTCGACATCATCTTCATCAGCTCCAAGTCCTGTATTTTTAGTACCTATCGTTACAGGTGTAACAGGACCTCTTTCAACACCCTGCACAATGTTCCACAATCCTTTTGCAACCAAAACATGTCGCATCATATAAGCCCATAATGGGTAGTTGCTACCATCCAACTTATCCTCAACAGCCAACATACGGAATACATCACTGCTTTCAGCCATGGCCGGTGACTAAAATACCTTGATGCAGAAAATTTACTGTATCTCAAAAAGTTGAACAGAACTGCCTAGACGAGTTCTGCTAGACCTGTAGCAGACTTCGAGATGATTAAACTAGCGAACGGAAACTGGTATATACCTTTGGCACAAAAAGACAAAATAGCCTGCACAAGTGCTACGATAGTGCATTCGGAGGCCGAAACGAGCTCAGATCGCGATTTCGGCACCCTAGATGAAGCGACGACCTGCTCTGATACCAATTGTTGGAGTTAGATGTTTGCATGAGCACGCGAACAACACAAGGAAGAAGAAGAAGCTTGGAGCACAAACACACAATACTGAATGTATTACTAGAGAATGTACAAAAGATAAGTAGCCCATTAGGGCAATAGGCATATATACAAGCCGGGGGAAAAAAACCTCCTAAAGAGGGAAAAAAGTGCCCCGGTGGTCCTAGTGTGTTCACACACATCACTACCTAAATATATCAACAAAACACGCAGATGAGCAAAAAATGGCTTGCGATCATGTCAAGCCTCATATGGAATGATAGACTACAGTGCTTTAGTGGGACACTTGTTAAGTACATATGTTGCACACATGACAGCCTCAAGCCAAAAACTATGTGGTAAAGCCTGACTCTTGACCATACACCTCGCCATCTCCATGAGTGATGTGTTCTTTCGGTCAGCAACTCCATTCTATTAAGGTGTATATGGCACTGTGCACTCATGTTTTATCCCACGTTCAGCCAGAAATGCATTAAAATCAGAAGACATATATTCCCCCCCTCGATCAGAACGGAGGGTGCCCATTTTACATGTTGACAGATTTTCATCCAAAACCAAAAACTGTTTGAAGCACATGAACACTTCGGACTTTGCCTTCAATGGATATCCCATGCATGCCTGGAAAAATCATCAATGAAAGTCACGAAGTAAAGATAATTATCAAAAGAATGTGTCTACATAGGACCACAAACATCACTATGTACAAGATGCAATTTCTGAGTAGCCCGAACTGAACCATCTTTTGGAAATGAGGAATGCTGCATTTTGCCCAGAATACAGCCTTCATAAACATGTTTTCCTGGTGCCTCAAGTTTGGGCAAAGAGGACACCATTCCAGATTTCTGCAGGCATAACAAACTAGCAAAATTCAGATGACCAAAGGGGGCATGTCAAAGCTTTGCATATATACAAACTAGGGGAAAAAAACCTCCTAAAGAAGGAAAAAAGTGCCCCGGCGGTCCTAGTGTGTTCACACACATCACTACCTAAATATAACAACAAAAATAGGCTAGAGGATAAAGCTTATCTCTTGGAAGTATGAGGTTGTGGGTTCAAATCCCTACATGCTAAATAAGGAACTAAGTAGGCTAAGTAGAGAAATAAGTAAGGTAACTAGGGAAATAACTAAGCACTTATTGCCACTCATAAGTTAGAATTGGTTTGCATGTAGCCAATGGATGCCAAGTGAACCAAAGTGAACCAAGAGAACCATGAGTGCCAAAGAAGCCAAAGATGCCATAGTTATATGCCTTAGTCGACACATTGGAGTAAGCTGAAGGAGTAACTAAATGATAAACGGACTTGATAAACAAACTTGATAAACTAAATTGATAATAAAACCGAGCTCGAACAGTGAATAGTGCATAGTGAGCACAGTGAGCAAAGGGGGTACAGGGTGTTGATATATTTAGGTAGTGATGTGTGTGAACACACTAGGACCGTCGGGGCACTTTTTTCCCTGTTTAGGAGGTTTTTTTCCCCTAGCTTGTATATACGCCTATTATCCTAATGCACTATCACAATGCTTGTGTAGGAAATTTTATCTTTTTGTGCCAAAGACATATATAGGTTTTGGTTTGCCAGTATAAGCATCTCGAACTCTACTACAAGTTTAGCAGAACTTGACATGGTAGTTCTATTCAACTTTTTGAGATACAATTATTTTTCTACATCAAGATATTTTACTCAGTGGCTATGGCTAAAAGCAGTGAATTATTCCATATGTTGGTTGTTGAGGATAAGTTGAACGGTACCAATTACCTATTATGGGCTTCTATGATGTGTCATGTATTAGTTGCAAAAGGTTTGTGGAATATTGTGTCGAGTGTTGAAAAACGTCCTATTACACCTATAAACACAGTTGCTAAAGGTGATGCATACGACATTGAAGATGGCAATATTCTTCATGTTCTTGTTTGTGTTGTGGTTCCTGTTGCACCTACTGCAGAGCAAATTTATTGGGATGGCAGAGATTCTCATGCACATTCATTGATAGCCTTGTCTGTCAAACATGCCATTATTCCTCACATTCAATCTTGAAGAATAACTAAGGATGTTGGGATACACTTGCCACTTTATACTAGGCAACGAATGAGGCTCGTGTTGCTTACCTCTAAAAAATAGTTGGAGAGTGAGCACATGAATGAATTCCATGGAAATTTTTCTAACAAAGATCAAAGATTTGAAGGAACAATTGATTTCTCTTGATGAAGTCTTGCATGATAGTTCACTTTATGTAGACTGTTCTGCATGTTCTTCGCGATTCATATCAAAATTTTGCTTCTACTCTTCATTTGATGATCAAAGGCAATCGAAATTCCTTAACATATGAAGAGTTATTCTTTGTTCTGTTGAAGGAAGATCAGTCTAGGTAGAATAGTTCCATTATGCATGTTGCAGATCAAGCTTTCCTAGAAAGTTAGAAAGGAAAATGTAAATGTAGCTCTTCTACTAGTAAGTAGAAATCCGCCATTTCTGCATAATCAAAGAAGGATAACAAAGACAAGAAGAAAATTGTTTTGCAAATACTGTAAAGGAAATGATCATATCATAAAGAGTTGTCCAAAATTGGCTACTAAAGAGGCAAGGAAGAAAAAGGCTAGCATGGTTGTTGCAAAGGCATCTACACCCAAAAGAGCTAATCTTATGCAGAATGAAGAGTGGGCATTTACCACTATTTGCAGTTATGACCCATCTTCTTATGAACAGTGTATGTCTATAGTAGGCTCAGATGTTTGGTACTTTGATAGTGGGGTAACCAAACATATTACCTCGCAACACTGTTTCTTCACTTCACTCAAGCCTGCCCCTACAGGGAATAGTGTCACATGTGCCAACAACTCCTTTTATCCTATTATGGAAGTTGGTAAGATCATTCAGACTACTACTAATGGTAGTTCTTTTACATTGTCAGATGCTTTATTTGTCCCACGGATCAAGAAGAATCTCTTATCAGTTTTAGCTCTAGACAAGATTGGCTTGGTTGTGAAAATTATTGATGATAGATGTACCGTTCATGCTCTATCAAATGATGATATCATTATTGCTTCTGGCATTTCATTTTGTGGGTTGTATAAGCTCATAGACTATGGAAAATATGTGAATGATCCAGCATGTGCAGTACACGATTCTCAAGCTTTGTCAGATGCAAAGGTTTGGCATGCATGCTTTGGTCATTTGAATTTTCCTAGTTTGCTATGGCTGCAGAAATCGAAAATGGTATCCTCTCTGCCCAAACTTGAGGCACCTGGTAAACATGTCTGTGAAGGTTGTATTTTGGGCAAAATGCAGCATTCCTCATTCCCAAAAGATAGTTCAGTTTGAGCTTCTCCAAAATTATAGCTTGTTCACAATGATGTCTGTGGTCCTATGCAGACACCCTCTTTTGGAAACTTTCTTTACTTCGTGACTTTCATTGATCATTTTTCTAGGCATGCATGGATATATCCATTGAAAGCAAAGTTTGACGTGTTTATGTGCTTCAAATAGTTTTTGGTTTTTGCTGAAAATATGTCAGCATGTAAAACGGGCTACCTTCATCTGATTGAGGGGGAGAATATATGTCTTTTGACTTCAATGGATTTCTAGCTAAACGTGGGATAAAACATTAGTGTACAGTGGTGTATACACCTCAACAGAATGGACTTGCTAAACGAAAGACCAGGTCACTCATGGAGATGGTGAGGTGTATGGTTAAGAGTCATGCTTTACCACATAGTTTCTGGCATGAGGCTATTATGTGTGCAACATATGTACTTAGCAAGTGTCCCACTAAAGCATTGCAATCTATCACTCCATATGAGGCTTGGCATGGTCGCAATCCATTTGTTGCTCACTTGCGTGTTTTTGGTTGTCTAGCATGTGCATTAGTGCCTCAACAAGAACATAGGAAATTGGATGATAAAGCAGTGAAATGTACTTTTGTTGGGTACAATTCTGAAAACAAAAGCTATCATCTCTATCATCCATAGACTAAAACCATTTTGGTTAGACGTGATATTGTTTTTTTGAAAGATGTTATTCAACCATTACTTTCATGTACTACGGAGGCATCTATTAGCTCCAAGGATATCTATGATACTTTGCTGCATCTTTTTATAGGTGGATAGTCTAGTGTTGGTCCGAATAAGGCAATTTCTCAACCTTTATAGGTTTCATGTGATGATGCATATCATTTCATTTCTTATGCAGATTTACATGATGAACTTGTTTATGAAAGAGCTGATATTGAGGAGGCAAAAACTATGCCAAAATGGCTGGTGCAAACTTTGCGTGATAACAACTTACATGCACCTCTATCATATTGTACTCATCCAAGTCCTCATAGTGCTTCTTTTGCATTCGATTGCTATGCTATGGTTGCGTCTACTCTCTGTGATGAGAATATGCATGTTTCGTTTGATGAAGCACAAAATCTTGAAAATTGGATGGCTACTATGCAATCAAAATATGATGTTATCATGAAAAATGGTAACTGGACTTTATGTGACTTGCCTCCTGGCAAGAAGGCCATTGGCACTAAGTGGTTATACAAGTTGAAGCATAAGCCTGATGGTATAGTTGACAGGTATAAAGCTAGGCTTGTTGCAAAGGGTTATACTCAGGAAAGAGGCATTGATTTTGATGAGACCTTTGCTCCTACATACTCAATGACTACTGTTCATAGCATTTGTGTACTTGCAGCTCTTCATGGTTAGAATGTACATCAATGGGACATTAAAACTACATTTTTGAATGGTGACTTGCATGAAGAAGTTTATGTTTTTTAGCCCCATGGCTTTGTGGAGCAAGGGCATGAAAACCAAGTGTGCAGGTTGAAGAAGGCATTATATGGTTTAAAGCAAGCACCACATGCTTGGTATGAAAAGATACATGCCTATGTGATTGCACATGGTTTTGAGAACAGTCCAACTGAGAGCACCTTATATGTTAAGCATGCAAATGATGTGCTTTTGATCATTGTTGTGTATGTTGATGACATGCTACTCACTGGTCCTCATGAGAAGCATATTGCTAATTTTAAGGCTGATCTACATGCGTCATTTGAGATGTCAGATTTGGGGCATTTGCATCATTATTTGGGCATTCAAGTTATGCAAGTTGATGGGAGAATAGCTTTGTGTGAAACAAAATATATTGACACATTATTGGAGCATTTTGGCCTTGAAGATTACAAACCTATTGCCACTCCTATGGAGACAAGTTTACAATCGAGTCTTCATGATGCTAGAGATGCATTTGATGTTGTTCTCTATCAGTAGGCTATTGGATGCTTGCTTTACTTATGCATTTCTCGGCTAGATATTTAGTTTGTTGTCTCACAGATGAGTAGGTGTATGCATCACCCATGTGTCAAGCATTGGTAGGTGGTTAAGTGCATCTTTCATTACTTGAGTGGTACCCAACTACTTGGATTGTTTTATCCTAAGGGGGGATCACTACCGCCAGATTTACATGCTTTTTTTGACTCTGACTGGGTTGTTTGTTATGACACTTGTGTGTCCACTAGTGGCTTTTGCTTCATGCTTGGTAGCTCATGTATAGCTTGGTTGAGCAAGAAGCAGCCTATTGTGGCCACTTCCAATTATGAGACTGAGTATAGGGTAACTTTCACAACGACTATTGATTTTGTGTGGTTAAAACACCTTGTGAGTGATTTGAGCGTTGGTCAGTCTTCTGCTGCCACCATCTTGAGTGACAGTAAGAGCACATTGGCAGTTGCGGGGAACCCTATGTTCCATGCTCGCACTAAGCACATTGAGGTGCACTATCATTATGTCAGGGGGAGGTTCTCTGTTGGGGAGATTAGTTTGACATATGTGCCCACACAAGAGAACATTGTAGACCTTTTCACAAAGGCTCTAGCTAGGGAGAAGTTTGAAGCTTTTCGTTAAGCTTTGGGCTTATTTCCTTCTGTGGATATTCCACATAGCTTGGCACTTCCTTATACTTGAGTGCCAGCTCCTTGTTCACTGCATCACTCCTAGGTGGGATTTGTTGATATGTTTAGGTAGTGATGTGTGTGAACATACTAGGACCATCGAGGCACGTTTTTCCGTGTTTAGGAGGTTTTCCCCCTGGCTTGTATATATGCGTATTGCTCTAATGGGTCAGTCATCTTTGTACATTCTAGTGGTAATGCAATGGTATGATCATTTTGCATCAATACAACACCTATACCTAAACCACTAGCATTTGTAACTACATAGAAAGGTTATGCAAAATTTGGTAATTGCAAAAAAGGTGCATGAGAAAGTGCATGTTTGAGTTTTTCAAAAGATTGTTGTTGTGCTAATTCCCATGCAAATTTTTACTTTTTCTTCAATAGTAATGTGAGTTGAAGTTATAAAAAAGAAACACCTTTTACAAACTTCGTATAAAAACTAGCTAACCCTGGAAAAGAGTGTACATCACTCACAGATTCAGGTATAGGACATTCTACAATTACTTTAATTTTCTTTGGATCTGCATGAATGTCTTGACTAGAAACAATATGGCCTAAATACTATAATTCTTTCTGAAAGAAATAACTCTTTTCAAGATTGGCATAAAGTTCATTTTTGCCTAACAAATTAAAGACAATTCCTAAATGATTTTCATGTTCATTATCATTCTCACTATAAACAAGTATATCATCAAAGAAAACAAGCCTATGTGATTGCACACGGTTTTGAGAACAGTCCAACTGAGAGCATCTTATATGTTAAGCATGCAAATGATGTGTTTTTTATCATTGTTGTGTATGTTGATGACATGCTACTCACTGGTCCTCATGAGAAGCATATTGCTAATTTTAAGGCTGATCTACATGCGTCATTTGAGATGTCAGATTTGGGGCATTTGCATCATTATTTGGGCATTCAAGTTATGCAAGTTGATGGCAGAATAGCTTTGTGTGAAACAAAATATATTGACACATTATTGGAGCATTTTGGCCTAAGATTACAAACCTATTGCCACTCCTATGGAGACAAGTTTACAATTGAGTCTTCATGATGCTAGAGATGCATTTGATGTTGTTCTCTATCAGTAGGCTATTGGATGCTTGCTTTACTTATGCATTACTCGGCTAGATATTTAGTTTGTTGTCTCACAAATGAGCAGGTTTATGCATCGCCCATGTGTCAAGCATTGGTAGGTGGTTAAGTGCATCTTTCATTACTTGGGTATTGTTTTATCCTAAGGGGGGATCACTACCGCTTGATTTACATGCTTTTTTTGACTCTGACTGGGTTGTTTGTTATGACACTTGTGTGTCCACTACTGGCTTTTGCTTCATGCTTGGTAGCTCATGTATAGCTTGGTTGAGCAAGAAGCAGCCTACTGTGGGCACTTCCAGCTGTGAGACTGAGTATAGGGTAGCTTTCACAGTGATTATTGATTTTCTATGGTTAAAACACCTTATGACTGATTTGAGCGTTGGTCAGTCTTCTGCTGCCACCATCTTCAGTGATAGTTAGAGCACATTGGCAGTTGCGAGGAACCCTATGTTCCATGCTTGCACTAAGCACATTGAGGTGCACTATCATTACGTCAGGGAGAGGTTCTCTGTTGGGGAGATCAGTTTGGCATATGTGCCCACACAAGAGAACATTGTAGACCTTTTCACAAAGGCTCTGCCTAGGGAGAAGTTTGAAGCTTTTCGCTAAGCTTTGGGCTTATTTCCTTTTGTGGATATTCCACATAGCTTTGCACTTCCTTATACTTGAGTGCCAGCTCCTTGTTCACCGCATCACTCCCAGGTGGGATTTGTTGATATATTTAGGTAGTGATGTGTGTGAACACACTAGGACCATCGAGGCACTTTGTAGCTCAGTGATGAGTAGCACCTCCTTTAATTGTCAATCCGGGAAGACATGAGGATGGTATGAAGACCACGAGCAAGTGGAAGCACAAGTGCGTGAGTGAGAAGCACACAAGCATGCACACACATACACACACACGCGCACACACAGTAAGAACAAAGAGAGTAAGACAATGGAATCACTTCTATTGCAAGAAAGTTCTCATACAAGCTCAAACTACAAGAAGCCAACCCAAAAATGAGCTCTCTAGCTCTATTTATAGTTCTTGACTAGCTTTGGCCCTGTTCAGACCTAGTGTCCGGCCTAGTTAAAAATTAGGTTCCGGGGCTTATTTGAGGGCCCAAACGAGATCTAAAAATTATGAAAATTGACAGGCAACTACATCTAAGGCTCCCCAAGCTCGAGGACTCCTCGGCTTGTACAAAATGGAGCTACAAAAAGGTGAAATGATATTTACAAGGGTTCGTAGTGATGAGAATCACTTTAGAATGATGTGGGGGTTTTTGGAAAAAATGAAGGGTAGCCTCAGTGCTAGATCTGCATATGTGTCCATACTTGCTTCTTCCCGCATCCTGTCAACACCCTCCCCCCCCTAGGGTCTGTCGCCTCTGACAGACCTCTTTTCCGCTGTTTGATCAATGTATGTTTGCAGGAGGTCCGTTGCCACTTCATGTTCTTTGATTTTTAAACCTCTGATTAGATCTCGTTGCAAGGTCTCCCAATCCACTGTACCAGGCATGTCAGGTTGTGGCATCGTGTAGAGCTCGGAGTGCATTGTTTGCTCACATGCAAAGAGATGGAGTAGATGCGTAGGCCGTGGCGCAAATACCTCTGAATGTGCTTCCCAAAACCCCGTGGTGAACATGTCGTCAAATGTTTGCTTGTAGCAGGCAGGGAGATATCTTATGCGTGCATGCCATGCGTAAGCCACTCGTATGCTCGGGGTTGTGCTCATATCATATAGCAGGTCGTAATTACCATTGATAAACCCTGGAATAGGAGGTTGAATATGGCATACATTGCGAAAAGTTTTGAGTACGACCTGCATCATGTCGAGGATCTTGAGCATCATCTGGGCAGCGACATCTGGCATCGGGTGGAGGCATGGTATCCAATGTCTGATGGTTGCAATCATGTATGACACTGTAGGAGTACCGGTTGGGGGGGCGATAGCGGGGTAATTGAGCCATTCCTTGCAGTTTGCGTTATTCTGAACCTTGATGGCAAAAGCTTTCCAGGATCGGCGTCTTTGCACTGGCCCAAAACAAGGATTGTACCTCAAATGCATGGGGGCATGATCCCATGTTCGAAGCATTTCTGGGTAAGTTTCGAGTAACTTTTGCCTCCACGTTGGTTGGAATATGATCCCTTTTCGTGCCGCTTCTGGTATGTCTTCTGGTTCGAACTGTGTGGCAAATGTGGGGCACTTGTTGGTGACCCGTTTGATTTCTGCATTGTAGTCAGCTAACAGTACAAAATAGGGCTTGTATTGCAGTTCTGAACTAGTGATAAGGCGTCTAGGGGCGATGTGTCTGAAGTATTCTGAGTGAAGGATGGTGTCCTCAATGGCCTTCATTGCCAGCATCTGAGTGGATATCCGCTCCTGATGAGTTTGCCCCATCTCCTCTACTTGTTTCATCCATGCTGATGGGGGTTCCTCATAGGTATCTTGGCCTTCTTCTGTTACGCGTCCTCCTGGGAATGGTTGAGGCTCGTAGGCGTCGACTAATGCTTCCTCCACTGGGATGGTAACTGCTTCTTCTTCTGACGGTTGCTCTGGTGGGGAAGGGGGTCGTTCGTACTGCATCAACTTCAGTTTTAAGTCTGCGATCTGCTGCCGTAACTCCAGCACGTCGTTGGGCGTTGAAGGTTCCGGTTCGGTTGAAGTAGCAGCGTCTGTCATTTCTTTATGCTCCTGTCGGTGTGGTGTAGACTCTTGGGGTCTCTGCAAGTCCTTTAGCTGGTCGGCAAGCTGATCATGTGCTTCTAACAGATTGGCATACGTTTCCAATATTTGTTGTATGCTCTCTGATGGGACCGCTTGAAATTTCACAGGGTCTATGGGTGCTCCCGAGGTGTTTTCCATGGCAGCCTCGAGGTTCTCTTGGTTTTGTTGTTGAAGCCGTCTATTCTCTTCTTGCGCTGCTGCCAGATGTCGTCGTAGCAAAGCCATGTTTCGTTGAAGCCGTGCATTGCGGCCCATTTGATCGCGCAGCTGTTCCTCCATGGCTTTGCTCTCTTCCATATGTCTCGCTTTGAGTTGCGCCTTTTCTTGTTCGAGGGCGGAGATCTTGCTTTGTGACTCCGTATGAATGAACTCCAAAGCATTGACACGCTCTTGGAGTGTTGCTGAGAGGGTGCAAAGCCCTTTGTTATTTTCTTCCAATAATGTATATTCTTGCTTAAGCTGAGTGGCAGCTTCAAGCATCGTGTCGAGTGCAAGACTAAATGAGGTGGACGATGCAGGGGGTTGGGAAGTGGGAATGGGACAAGTGGATGTTGTGCCTACCGTGTGTGGAAGTGGTGCTGTGAGTGTAATAACCTGTGATGGTGTTGTGAGGACAGTGGTTGTGGGTGATCCAGCGGATGGTGAGATGTCCATGGGATCGGACATGAGTGAGTGTGATTCGTGAAATGTGAACACCGGGACGGTGGGTGGTGTGATAGTGGTGGCCGTGAATGTGGGGGCGTGAATTTGGGGATGGGACTTTGTCTTATGTTCCTCGACCTGTTGAAGAATGTTTACAAGGTAGGTCCAGAAGGAGGGTTGGGTGGTTAGTGTGGTGCTCGAGGCAGTTACAAGGGACGGGGTAGGTAGGGTTTGGGGGGGAGGAAATGGAGGGGTGGAGGGTAAAGGGAAGGAAAGAGTCTGACTAGTGACAGATGGTTGTCCAAAGGCATGGGGGAAGAAAGGATGACCTAATTGAGGTTCAAAAGCCTGAGTGACAGAGATGGATGAGGGTGAAGGGAGGAGAGTGGAAACGGGGGTGTGTACAATGGTCTCACTATAGGAGGAGAATGTTTGTGTAGAAAGACACGTGGAGAGAGGCTCTGAGGGTGGGATAGGAGATGATGGGGGAGATGGGGCATGCGTAATTTCCTCCGGTTCATCATTGTGCCTAGGGCTAATCATGTGTACATCTTCGGAGGTGGATGTAGCTAACGCGGTAGATACTTCCATCTGAATCATCTTTCCTTGTCGCGGCCGTGTATCAATTCTTCTTTGATCATAAGCAGGGTTCTCTTGACAGACCATGGTTCTCATTGCTTCACTGATGCCACAGGTGTCCGCCAATAGATTCAGTGATTCTACAAACTGGGGTTCGATATGCTCTGACTGTAACATCTGGTTTACTAGGGCCCTATTTGCTTCTTCTGACATTTTATGGCGGCTTTGTACCTGCTTGATTGTCTGGTATAATCGTTTGAGCTGTGCCGTATATGCAGGGGCTTCGTCTTCACTCTCTTCTGGGTTATTCCTTGGTGCCTGCTCCTGAGTTTGTGTATTTAGTCTTTGAGGGGGTTGCGTCACTCCTAGCTCCTGTACGCTGCTTGTCTCGCCTAGTGCATGTTCTCTTTGGGTAGACGTCCGCGGATCGACATTGTCAGGGCAATCTTCACTGTCTGATAGATGAGCCGTCTGCAGAAATGTTTCAAAATCAAAATTTGGGTCTTCGGTGAAAGTGGCCATCGCTGCAAATTCTGCATCGGTAGGTAGCGGAGGGGCAGAGGGGGTGGGCTGTACCACCTCTCTTGGTTGAGACTCCTGGAGATGAATTGTGATTGGTGCCACCGGGGCTTCCGCTCTAGTGGAGACTTCGGTAGTGGTTGCTGGAGGGATCAAGACTTGTGAAAGGGATCCACGCATTCTTTTTGCAGGCTGACTCCCTGACTTTCGCCCCTTAAACAACTCCAGATGTGCATACTTTAGGGCTCGCGCAACTGGTACATCGTATGCCAGGCATCTGTAGATGATTCTAGTCAACGCACAGCAACCATGTAGAGTGGGTTTCCTCACCCCACGCTTACCTGCCTCATATACCTGATCTAAGATCCATACTGGCATCTTAATGGGCAAGCTGCCGGTCTCTGCTAAGTACAGTCCGTACCATATCTTCTTGTGAGGCTGAGTGAAACGGTCTTGAGCTGGAAATGCGAAGTGCTGGAGGCACATCCGCAGGGGTATGGCGATGTTGGGGGTGAGGGCGCACATGTCTTTGAGCTTCTTGACTCTATTGCTTTTCATTGATTCTGGTATCAGGGGGTCGCGATCTGAAGGCACATGAGTGCCATACATTTGAAGGGCTTCCCTGATTAATGTTACATTTAGTTCAAACTTCCTCATCTCCTCCAGATTAGCTAAGGAGGGCACCCAGAATGTGCCTGAATGATCTTTGTCCCCAGTAGGTTTCATCGTAGCAATCAAGTAGTAACACCTGAGGAAGTCAGGTTTTGGTAGAGCTGCACTGAAGTAAGTTTGCAGTCCAGCCTTTCGCCAGATCTCTTGAAGGGGAGCTGCATTTTGTAAGGCCTCAAATTCTCTTGAAAAGAATTGGAAGGTCCACCAAACCCCTCCGCACTCCATCTTGGACTCCCAGATGTGGTCCGCGTCTCCCAAATCCCCTGGCATTTCATTGAACCAATGGGAGTGCCCTTTTACTCTTTCAGTTAGCCCACTGGGTGGATCTGGAATAGGGATCCTTCGCACATTCAAGAATTCTTCGGGCCTAGCCGTTGGTGGAGCTTCCACTGGCATGGCATCCCAGTTGATAGGGGCACCAGATCCTGCCTGAGAGCTTGTGCCTGCCGCGGTTGCCATGAGAGTAGGTCGCTTATCTGCTGGAAGACGAAAGGCACATTAGTGTTGCATAGGAAACAAGATGTAATGATGTTCCCTTCACAATACTAACATGACAATCCCGGGGGTCAGTGGTTAGTGGTGAGGTGTTTATGATATGTGTGAGTGGTGATTAATGGTCAGTGTCATCCTAGATGCATACTTTGGTTATGCAATGGACTCGAGATGCTTTTGTGTTAGTGTGGACGGATTTACAGAATAAGGTCAGGGGGTTTAGTACACAGTTTAACTCTCCACACTTTGATACAGGAGTCGTAGCTCTTAGAGCTAAGGACAGGTGAAGATTTTAGTCTGAGTGTGTGATGTGGTTGGGACCTTGTGGGTACCCATTTCCAGACATTCCTGGGGTTGATGGGAGTGTGGGCAGTGAGAGGTGTAGGTATCTTGCCACTTCCTGAGTTGTTGGCCAAGAGTGCTTGTGAGAGCTGCTTCATCCTTGTGCCTGTGGTTGAAGTAATTTGGGCTTGTAAGCTAGCCTTGGGCACCCATATCTGTCTAGCACTAGGGATAGCCTTCATTGACCGCTTAGGAACCCAAATAGAGATGGTGTGCCTAGGGGTTATCCTAGGGGGCTTCTTAGTTTTGTTCCTTGATTGTGAGGCTCGTTTCTTGTCTCCTTGAGAATCTGCGATTGGAGCTGTAAGTCTCCCATCCTTGCGTATCCAGACCTGCTTCACGCCACGAGATGCTCCATGATGCGCGGGTTGGCGCTCCTTCCTCTTGATCAGCGGTCTCCCTCGTATAGAGTGATGTTTGGTCCGTTCGTTTAGAATCTCCTGTGGAGCAATTAGGAACTCCTTCTTGGCTCCTGAACCTTCAGTAAGGTTGACATTCCTCTGCACCATAGAAGTTTGGTCAAGCACATCGTGGTTATCTTCATATGGATTCCTGGAGGGACCAGGAGTTGTTGCCTGTTCTATTGGTTTGAGTGCTCGATTTTCTAATTCAATCGTGAGACGACTTTGGCCTACCCAAGCCTGAAGAAGTCCACTTCTTAGGTTCAGGTTGACTGCGTGATCATAGATCCAGTCTTGGCCCAATATAAGCGGTTCGGTCAGATCCTCGTCTTCACACACTAGCACTTTTAGTGGCATGCGGACCTCTTGTATGTAGAGGGGAAGATCCACCTCTCCCATACAAGGGGTTTCAACACCTCCTAATCCTATCAGGTATGCTTCTATGGGTTTTACCTCCAACTGCAGCTGCTGGCAGTAAGAAAGCCGAACTGCACTTGTGGCTGCTCCTGAATCAATCAAGGCCCTCACGCTTGTTGTGTTGTCCTTTTTTCCTATTTCTAGGGTCAGAAAAGGTCGTCGGTCTACTATCTTGTGGGTGCGTCCATCTGGAGCCTCACACATGGCCATGGGATAGCCGGGGGACTCTTCAGTGTTAGTCCTAGGCTGGTCTCTTCCTTGTCTTCTCAACTTCATTCGTTTAATACGTTCTAAGGCCTCTGCCTGTGCTTCTTCTCGAATTCGTTTTTCCTCCTCTTTACGTTGCTTAGCAATATTGAGTCGGCTGAGCATCTCCTCCGTGAGGGGTTCCTGATATAGCTTGACTCTGCATCCGCTAATATAGTTTGGGAGGACATCCCCCTCTAACGTGGCTAGTTGTACTGCTCCACTCGTGGAGATCCTATTAATGATCATAGGTCCGTAGCCTCTCTTCTCTAGCTTTCTTGCGTGTTGTTTCAATGTGTAGACTAACACTAGATCTCCTGCTTTCAAGCCCTTATCCTTCACATGGGCATCAAAGTATGCCTTTTGCCGTTTCTTTGCAGCATAGATACCTGCTGCTGCTCGTAGCCTCGTCTCACCTAAGCGCTCTAGATCAAAGATCCTCGAGGACAACTCGTGTCCATTCCACTCATGCTCTTGTGCTACTCTTAAAGCTGGAATTAGGAAATCTAAGGGTAGCACCGCATTTTGTCCGAAGACCATCTGAAATGGGGTGGCATTGAGTACCGTTTTGTAAGCAACTCGGTATGCCCAAACAGCATGGTGAAGTTGTTTGTCCCAATCAGAGCGTTTATTATTGACCAGTTTCGTCAATACGTTACACAGGATCTTATTCGTGCTCTCGGCTTGTCCGTTAGCTTGTGGGTGATAGGGTGCAGACTTCTTATGTACCACCATGAATTCTTGAAGGAGATTTTCAATGACCTCATTCAAGAAGTGCGTACCTCTATCACTAACCAACTCTATTGGTAGCCCATACCTAGTGAACACGTTTTCGAATAAGAATTTAGCCGTCGTTTGAGCATCATTCTTTGTCGTGGCTTTTACTTCCACCCATTTTGTAAGGTAATCTGTGGCCACAATAATGTATTCTGCATGGGAGTTCCTAGCTGGGGGGTTGATGGGACCTACAAAGTCTATACCCCACTTTGAAAATGCACGTCCTCCCATCATTGGCCTCAAGGGCATTTCATCTTTTCTTGTCGGATATTGGGCACGTTGGCATGTGTCGCAACTCTTCACATAGGTATGTGCATCCATATGAAGAGTGGGCCACCACAGTCCTGAAAATAGAATGGTCTTAATTACCCTGTCAGGCCCAAAGTGTCCACCTGCAACACCGCTGTGTGCCGTTTCTAAGACTTTCAGGTAATCTGATTCATGTACGCACAGTCTTAGGTAACCATCCTTGCCTCTTCTGTATAGGTTATCCCCTACTAAGGCATAGTCTT
The DNA here is from genome assembly GCA_020310875.1 of Ceratopteris richardii. Taxonomy (NCBI): domain Eukaryota; kingdom Viridiplantae; phylum Streptophyta; class Polypodiopsida; order Polypodiales; family Pteridaceae; genus Ceratopteris; species Ceratopteris richardii. The sequence goes on along the minus strand of CM035423.1, from coordinate 160,855,154 downwards.
GAGCCTCTTGCTCCATGCTTTGTCTTCTTGCAAGACTAGCCTGATTGGGTAATGTTCCCGATCTTATGAACTCGACCAGTGGAGCACTCCAATCTGGGATTAAGGACATGTGATAAAGAGTGGCATGCTCCACTGGGGGTCTCTCCTGGCACTCTGGACAGCTCTGGATCCACTCTTGTACTTCTTTGTCCATGCTAGGCCAATACACTCCTAAGCGTTTTAGATTCTGCAAGGTTCGTTGTTTAGAGTAGTGATTCCCTAGCGGTCCCTCATGGGCTTGTTGCAGCCAACTAGCATGTTCATCCTCCTCGACACAACAAGCTAACACCCCTTCTGTATCTTGCTTGTACATACTTCCAGCCAAGATTTGATACTTTAATGATTTTACAATTTCCTCTTTGCTTGTCTTAACATTTTTGTTTGCAGGCCCGAAGGTTAGGACTGGTACCAACTTATTTGCCCATTTAGGTACAACTTCTAAATTGAACAGATAAGCATCGGGCAACTCATCAGACACTCCTTGCGGTGGCTCTCCTGAAGTGATGCGAGAAAGATGGTCAGCCCTAAGATGGGTTCTACCTTTCCTGACAACCACTTCAAAGTCGTATTCCATTAGTAAGAGGAACCATCTTACTAAGCGGCCTGTATTGCAAGGTTTATTGACCAAATATAGTAACGCTTGATGATCAGTGAAAAACTTGAACTTGTTGGCCAATAGGTAGTGTCTAAACTTCTTCACGGCATATATCATGCCTAAGCCTTCTCTCTCCGTTGTGGTGTAATTTCGTTCAGCTGCATTTAATTGCCTACTAGCATAGGCTATCGGCAAATCTAGGTTTCCTTCACCTGTGGGTTGTGCTAGCACACACCCTATTGCATGATTGGAGGCATCTACATGGACATGAAAGGGTTTGCTCCAATCCGGAGTAGTCAATATTGGTGCTGTGCACAAACGTCTCTTCAGCTCATTGAAGGAAGTCTCGCATTCCTCATTCCATTCAAAATTCGTTAACAGCCCATAAAGAGGTTTAGCTATGATGGCATACATATGGATAAATCTACGATAATATCCACAATGGCCCATAAAGCCTTGTACCTCTTTCACATTTCTTGGTCTGGCCAACTCTGCTATTGCTCTCACCTTGTCTTCGTCTGTTGATATTCCATTCTTCGAAACAATGTGACCTAAGATCTTACCTTGGCGTACCATAAACACACACTTCTCTGGATTCAGACACACTCGATAATCTCTACACTTGTTGAAGATTTGCCTAAGCTCAGGGATGTGGTAACTCCTTTCTTGGGAATGAGCGCATAAATCATCCACATATACTTCTAAGCTCTTTCGCAAGAACTCTTTGAAGACATGACACATAAGTCTTTGGAATGTTGCAGGTGCATTGGTGAGCCCAAATGGCATCACACGAAATGCAAAGATTCCCCATTCTGTGGCAAAAGCCGTTTTATGCTGATCTTCGGGGGCAATGGCTACTTGGTTGTAACCTGAAAATCCATCAAGGAAGCTGTAAACTTCCTTGCCTGCAACACGCTCCAAAAGATGTTCGGTGATTGGAAGAGGATAACTATCTCGGATCGTAGCGGCATTAACTTTTTTAAGGTTAATGCACACTCGCAATTTCCCATTCTTCTTGGGCACCACTACAATAGGGGACACCCATTCAGTGTGCTCAATCTCATAGATGAATCCGGCTTCAATCAGCCTGTCAATTTCCTCCTTTATTTTGGCCGCATAATTGTCATTATATGTGTAGGGTTTTTGTTTGGTGGGCTTAGCTTCAGCGGTCATCGGAATCGTATGAGAGCAGATCTCTGGATCTACTCCTTTCAAGTCTCTATAATTCCATGCAAACACATCCCTATATTCCCTTAATAGAGCTACAAGTTCTGCTTCTTCTTCTGCACTTAGGTCGTCTCCTATGTACGTACATCGCTCTTCGTTCCCTTCAATGGTCACTACAATTTTTTTGGTCTTTTCTTTATTGTCATATGCTTCTCCTATAATGGCCTCTCTCTTAGGCATTCGTACCAAAATTTTCCGGTCTTCCACTTCATATTTCTTGAAATTCTCTGGTACTTCAAACAATGATTCTTCCTCTTCTTGTCTCACTACTTTCCTTTTCTTTTTCTTTTGACTTCCTTCACTTCCTTTCTTTGAATTTATCGTTTTAATACTCGCAAGGGGTTCTTCTTCTTTTTGGGTTAACCCTCCTATGTCTTCTAAGTAGTGTTCCTCTGAGTCGAAGTAAGTATCCATCACAATGGATTCTGGATCATCGTCACTCTCTTCTTCTTCCATGGACTCACTAGGATCACACTCTTCCAACAAGGGCTGACACATGAACACTGAAATATCGTAGCCCTCCTCATCGCAATGGGGTGTCCATTGTTCCTCATTGACTGCAATGTCCATGGTAGCTAAGATTTCTGCCCAACCATGAGGCTCAAATTCCTCGTCAGGAAATATCATCGGAGTATAGGCTGGGTCTTTTATTGGTCTATCTCCTGGGGGAGCTCCTTCTTCTCTCGCTTTTCGGCGCTTTTCCTCTTCCTCCGCGACCTTGCACATCCACAAGTGAGTATCTTCATGCAACCAGGATGGTTCAGGTGAACTTCCAGAATGCACGGAGATAGAATCTTCTTTCGCTTTGTGGATAGGATTCCACTGTAGGGGTGGTACATCTCTAAAGGTGTGATCCTTCAGATTGACCTTGGTGGTGACCCCTAAGTGCTGTAAGTACAAGGAGTTGGTCCCCCAATCCTGTACTATTTGCAATTGTCGTAGGAAAGGTCTTCCTAGGATCATCTCGTAAACATTATTCTTCTCAAAGTCACATATGGCAAACGTATGTTCAAACTCTATACCACAAGTGGTTAGAGTTATCCCTTCAAGCAATCCGAGAGGTCTTTCAAAATGACCATCTGCCATTTGAAGTTTCATTCTCGTTGGTCTTAAGGTGGGTTTGCCCCATTGCTTCCACAGGGAGATGGTCGCGATAGCAACTCCCGCACCCGAATCCACAATTGCTTTGGTTGTGTAACCTTGATAAGTGATCGGAAGATAAGTGTTACCTTCTTCACCTTCGCTCATGTCTCCTATCTTGTCGAGAGGTATCTCGGGAACTTTCTGCTTAGGGCCTACTTTTGGTAAATTGGATTCAAGTTCTGGAACCTGATCCTTCACATGATTCCAGAGCTCCGGTTTTGCCTTGAGCAGCTCCTCTACAGTGAGGTGACATTGAACCTTAGTGTTTTTCACAACATCAGTGTTCCTGGGAATCACTGAGTCTTCATTTCTTACCAATATAGTGGGCGCTCTGATCTGGAGAGATTCAGATTCCCATGGGCCTGTGAAATGAGGCAACTCTTGTAAAGAATTAGATTCAAAATCTAATCTCTCATCCTCTTGTTGCTCTGCTTGATCCCCATAGATAGAGGGAATGTCTTGGGGAAATTGATCATGAAGGTCATCAATCTCAGGAATAGGAGGGGAATCACCCTTTTCCTTGGCCCATTTCTCTTCTTGTATTTCCCGCAAGAACTCTGGAGAGTACTGTTGCATTGAAGGAGGTATTCCAGCATCCGTAGAATTAGGAACATAAGCTACCATTTGTGGTGAGCGTCCTCTTTCAACGACTGGTTGAGCCTGTGGAGGTAAAGAAACTTGTGATTTGTTTACCAACTGCTCTAATTTTTCTAGTAAGCCTTGGAAATGCAACTCTGGCTTGACAGAGTTTGTCTGATTGAACTTTTGGCTAGTCTCAAGTATAGCTTGAGCTTGTTCTACCATTTTCATGCACATCTTCATTCGTTCAATCTCTAAGTCGGCTCTAGGGTAACTCCTGTCTAGGTTTGCAGCTGTTGGCCCTTCTTGAAGTCGAGCCTGGTAGGCCTTGAACATCATGTCCAAGCCTTCAGGAGTGGGGTCAGCTAATACTGATCCTACTCGGGGTGGTGGGTGGGTTACGTGGGGTGTATTAGAGGGTGGAGGAATGGAGGGTGATGGGGGAGGTAATGGTGGAAGTGTGTAGGAGTGCGGTTGAGATGTGATCTCTGTGAGTTTTGCCTTGGTTTCTCTCAAGCTTTCTTCAAGTTCGTTTATCTTGTTTGCCCATTGCCTCTTCATCCTTTCACGACTCTCCTTCCAGGCTCTAGTCCTCTTTTTGGTTATGCTCTCTGTCTCACTCACTTCAGGGCTCTGTTTGGGTCCAACACCTTGGTATTGTTGAAGTGCCTGGGCTCTTGTGATCACCTGCACAGGTGCAGTGGAAGTCACGCTTCCTATGGAGTCTACTACTAATCCCACAACGTTGATAGGAGTGATCTTAGGCATGTTATTGGGGTTTTTTGGGCAATCTCGTAGGAGATGCTCTTTCCCGCAGTCTTGGCAAAAGCCCTGAATGGTCACTGGCTGAGGTAGTGTAGGGACAGGTAGTGGACAGTCACGTACAAGGTGATCTCCCTGACATCTGAAACATGGCCCTCTAGGAAATGGGGGTCCTACCTGCCTAGGTTGAGGTCTAGAGTTGGGGTTTGTGTACATGACATTAGAATACTCCGGTTCCCCGCTATTTTCACTTGGGTCCTCATAGTAGTATGACTCGTTATGCTCGGGTGACTGCATGTAGTAAGCCTGTGGGCTATCAATATGTGCGGAGTCAAAACTATGGTCACTGGGGTCACTGTCTGATAGCAATGGGGTGACTGGGACTATGGCTCTATTCGGATTTTCTTCAGTAGAGGCATACTTCACTGGGATCACATTGGTTGGAGTAGGGGGTTGTTGCACTAGGACTGGTTGAGGTCTCTGCTGCCCTTGATAAGGTGGCTGATAAGTTTGTTGCGGTCTGTTGTATTGTGGCGATGGGTACTGATTCTGGTATCTCCCCTGTTGTGGATATGGCTGAGGATAATTTTGCCTAACAGTTTGTTTGTTATATGGACAGTCCTGTGCCGAGTGATTGGTGTACCTGCGCTCTATGGTGCAGTACTGGCCACTAAGGTTCGCCTGAGGTTGGGCCATAATGGGGCATACACTTGCCATATGTTCGCCGCCACAATTGTAACACCGCTTAACTGGGGCAAATCTCGGAATTTGCTTACTAGAGACACCTAGTTTTTGGGCTACCTTCTCTGCAAGTTCCTCGATGGATGTGGATTGGCCAGATGTCTGTTTACTAGAGCTATCAGAATCCTTATAGATTTTTGATAGTTCTAACTCTTCACCTAGATTGTCCTCAATGTCTATGCACATGCGCACGCACTCCTCTATCGTTCTAGGGTCCTTCAGGTACACATATGACCTGAGCTTAGTGCTCAACAATCCATCTAGGAACAAGGCCACTTGTTTGGCTGGTGTGGGTAACTCTGGCATAGGGCATCTCTCCAGGTACTGTCTAAATCTTCTTCCAGCTAGTCTGACCGTCTCTTGAGGTGTTTGTTTGAAACTATGAATTAGTGAGGAGGTGTTATGCCTGATTCCACTCTTAGAGAACTCGACAATAAATGCCTCTAAGAGTTGGTCTATGTTTCTGAAATGCCTCTCATTTAGCGGTTGGAACCAAGTAAGGGCAGTGTTCCTAAGGGTTAGACCGAAAGCATTATATTGTGTGAATAGGTCCTCCACTTGTTCAGCTTTCAACACTTGTCGAAATTCGGCCACATGGTCATAAGGGTCTCCCGTGCCATCGAAATAATTCTTCATGGACTTCACAAGTTGGGTTGGTCGTAGGGTCCTTGTGTGTTCTCTCGGCCTTGGCAAAGGAAAATCATCAATGTCCCGGTGATTCCATGGGGTTCTATGTCTCTCAGTTTCTACTCTATTCCTTTCTGTTCCCGTTCTTTCTCTTCCCAGGGAGTTGGCAAAACTTACCTCAGGTTTGTCTCTACCTCTATCTCTTTGAGCGCCATGAGCGAGGGAGGTCCCGGTTCCTTGATGACCAAAGGATACATTAGACCTTGGTTGGGGAAAAACAAATTCACCCTTCCAAGTGTAGGCATGTCTGCCCTGCTCAGTGACCACGAAGATTCTGTCTGATGCAGTGTCTAGGTAGGTTACTTGGCCTGGACTATCAGGGTCTTTAAACTCGTAAATTGTGAGGGTGTTCCCCTCCTGAGGTTGAGAAGTTCTATATCTCCAAAAAGCCTCATCGGTTTCCCGATTTAAAAGCAGATCTATGCTTTTATTATCTTGTGGAATCCACTCAGGAGTCATGATTCTGGTCAAGACAGACTTACCGCGGGGAGTTCTTGGCTCTCTCTCTAAGTTCCCTTGCTCTATATCTCCTATGTCGGCCTCCGCAATCACATTTCCAAACTCATCAGTTCTATCGGGAAGAGTGGTGACTACATATATAGTCCCCTCTTTATCTAGGTATGCTCCATTCTCAAACTTGACTACCGGGTGGTCTATTCCATGGGGTTGGTCGGGGTTCTTAATCTGGACCACTGATCTTCTCAGTCCGTCTTCGTAGATGCGAGCACCTAGACGATTCGTCCTGATATATTCCAACTGAGTCTTATAAGGCCCCTCTCGCTTTTCTAGATATGCCAACCCTGAACTACCTACTGATCTCTCCATGTGATAGGACATCTCAGAATCACTTGTTTCTGATCTGGCAGTGTATGGGTAATCACTCAACTGCTGGGCCCAAGACCTGGCAGTGTGATTGACACTAGCTTCAGAAGATCTGAGGCTTTGTCTGTCTCGGCCTAAGTGTCTGCCTGATCTAAGGTTCATATGCCTGATTTATTCACCCCCTGGAACCCAAGCACACTCTCGTTGCAGGTTGATTTTGCCCCAATTACTTTGTTCTTTTTAGTTGAATAGTATGTTTATGGTCTTGTCTAAAATTGCGTCGTCAGGAGTACTTAAATGAATTTCCGCACTTGATGAGTGATCGATTCCCGTTTACCTTTTTGTCCCTTAGTGTTTTCGCACTTAAGGCCTATTTATTTTCTTGCACTCGGTTGATTAATTCTCTTGGACTTACTTCGTGCCTAACGTTGCCCTAGTTAGTTACCACACCTAAGTCGTACTTAGCCTAGGCTAGGAATTGACAAAAGGGGGGTTATAAGATCTTCCAACCTCAATCCGCTGGTTGACCAGACAGCTATGCAAGCCCAGGAAGCCTTCTCCCAGGCCCGGTACTCACCCTTGCTAGCTTGCTTTGATTGCCTTGAGTGCCCACAAAGTTCCTGCAAAAACTCACCAGTTAGTATAGCTTTATTGCCACAAGTATTTGAAAGGCCTGCTTCAATAATTTTTAACCCCCTTGGGTAGCTCACTGTACCCCCTGTCTCTGAGAATCACTTAGTCCCACCTATCTCGGGTTTCTATGCTTTTTGCCCCCTACCACGGTTCTAAGTTTTACCAATATGTCAAACACCAAGCTCACTACCCTTCAACCACACAAAAAATTATCTCTCAATTTTCATGCGTTAATGGCCGTGTATCGCGATAGGTCGGGTCGAGGTGTCGCGATAGCTCGGAGTGTCGCGATAGCTCGGAGTGTCGCGATACCTTGGGGTGTCGCGATAGCTCGGAGTGTCGCGATACCTTGGGGTGTCGCGATAGCTCGGAGTGTCGCGATACCTTGGGGTGTCGCGATAGCTCGGAGTGTCGCGATAGCTCGGAGTGTCGCGATACCTTGGGGTGTCGCGATAGCTCGGAGTGTCGCGATACCTTGGGGTGTCGCGATACCTTGGGGTGTCGCGATAGCTCGGAGTGTCGCGATACCTTGGGGTGTCGCGATAGCTCGGAGTGTCGCGATACCTTGGGGTGTCGCGATACCTTGGGGTGTCGCGATACCTTGGAGTGTCGCGATACCTTGGGGTGTCGCGATAGCTCGGAGTGTCGCGATACCTTGAGGTGTCGCGATAGCTCGCGGGGTGTCGCGATAGCTCGAGATATGGCGAATTTTCCTGTTCTATCTAGGGTTTCTAGGAGCTCTAGGCCTGCGCAATGCCGTGGTGCACTCAGAATCGTGAGAGGTCGAGCTTTTCGGAGTGTCGCGATAGCTCGAGCTCAACGCCTCGGGGACTGTGTAGGCAGTTTCTGTACCTGCTGAGCTGGCTGGAGATGGTGATGGAGCTGGTACCTGCAAGAAACATGCAAAAAACACACAAATGCAAACACACACAATCGCTCTCTCTCAAACTCGCACACAACAAATGAGGGAAAGGAAGGGAAGAGGGGATATGTAGTGGGGAAGGAGGTGGAGGTGGAGATGGAGAAGGAGGTGAAGATGAAGATGGAGATGGAGAAAAATCAGAAATTTACCTACTACTTACCATTCCAACGCGTCCTCTCTACGTCTTACCATCACACGCTCGTCCTCAAAGCTCGATCCCCGGCAACGGCGCCAAAATTTGGTGTAGCTCAGTGATGAGTAGCACCTCCTTTAATTGTCAATCCGGGAAGACATGAGGATGGTATGAAGACCACGAGCAAGTGGAAGCACAAGTGCGTGAGTGAGAAGCACACAAGCATGCACACACATACACACACACGCGCACACACAGTAAGAACAAAGAGAGTAAGACAATGGAATCACTTCTATTGCAAAAAAGTTCTCATACAAGCTCAAACTACAAGAAGCCAACCCAAAAATGAGCTCTCTAGCTCTATTTATAGTTCTTGACTAGCTTTGGCCCTGTTCAGACCTAGTGTCCGGCCTAGTTAAAAATTAGGTTCCGGGGCTTATTTGAGGGCCCAAACGAGATCTAAAAATTATGAAAATTGACAGGCAACTACATCTAAGGCTCCCCAAGCTCGAGGACTCCTCGGCTTGTACAAAATGGAGCTACAAAAAGGTGAAATGATATTTACAAGGGTTCGTAGTGATGAGAATCACTTTAGAATGATGTGGGGGTTTTTGGAAAAAATGAAGGGTAGCCTCAGTGCTAGATCTGCATATGTGTCCATACTTGCTTCTTCCCGCATCCTGTCAACACACTTTTTTCCCTGTTTAGAAGGTTTTCCCCCCTGGCTTGTATATATGCATATTGCTCTAATGGGTCAGTCATCTTTGTACATTCTAGTGGTAATGCAATGGGATGATCATTTTGCATCAATACAACACCTATACCTAAACCACTAGCATTTGTAACTACATAGAAAGGTTATGCAAAGTTTGGTAATTGCAAAAAAGGTGCATGAGAAAGTGCATGTTTGAGTTTTTCAAAAGATTGTTGTCGTGCTAATCCCCATGCAAATTTTTACTTTTTCTTCAATAGTAATGTGAGTGGAAGTTATAAAAAAGAAACACCTTTTACAAACTTCGTATAAAAACTAGCTAACCCTAGAAAAGAGTGTACATCATTCACAGATTCAGGTACAACACATTCTACAATTACTTTAATTTTCTTTGGATTTGCATGAATGTCTTGACTAGAAACAATATGGCCTAAATATTATAATTCGTTTTGAAAGAAATAACTCTTTTCAAGATTGGCATAAATTTCGTTTTTGCCTAACAAATTGAAGACAATTCCTAAATGATTTTCATGGTCACTATCATTCTCACTATAAACAAGTTTATCATCAAAGAAAGCAAGAACAAAAGCTTGGTACTCAAGAAAAATGTTAATCATCATGTGTGCAAATGTAGCAAGTGCATTGGTGAGTCCATAAGACATTACCATGAATTCAAAGTGACGAGTCTAAGTTCTAAAAGCAGTCTTGTAAATTTTATTTTGTGTCATTCGTATCTAATGATACCCAGATTTAAGATCAATTTTGCTAAAGACATGTGCTCCATGAAGTTTATCTAGCACATCATCTATCCTAGGAATAGGATATCTATTTTTAATTGTGATCTTATTGAGAGCTCTATAGTCAATGCACATCCTATAAGTTTTGTTCTTCTTCTTCACTAAGAGAATAGGTGCTCCAAAGGGAGAAGAACAAGGTCTTATAACTCCTTTCTGAAGTAAATCCTTAACTTGATTAACTATTTTTTGTTGATGTAAAGGTCCATGGCTACAGCTATGGGAAAGGGAACTACTAGGAATTAAGTCTATACTATGGTCAAGGGATCCCCTAGAAGGTGGTAGTTTAGAAGGAAAATCAACCATAAAACAATCCTTATAGGAATCCCTGAACGATTTATGTGCATTAGGAAGTGTTTGCATGTAATCAACTATATTATTGGCAAAGACAATACGTGAATTGTAGCCTTTCCTAAATGCATGGTCTACTTGGGCATGACTAATTAATGGAAATGATTGGAAGTCATGCATTGTAGATATGTTGATTTTTAAACTTAAAACTCATTATGTGTGTATGATAATCAATGCATGGATTATAATGGTGATGAAAAGGCATGCCAAGTATAACATCATAGGACTCCAAAGGATTAATTAAGAATGTGTGTTCATCTATTTATGAACCTATACAAATCTAAAGGTCATGCACTTCACTTGTAACATTATATCTGTTTCCTTGAAATGCAGCCCTTAACTTTATACATAGAAGGAAGTGGATGTAATTGGAGAGCTTGCACTAGTGTATGAGAAATAAAATAATGTGAACCACCATCATCATGTAAAATATTAATAACTTTACCATTAATAGTACCTTGCATGCAAAGTAGAAAATGAATAGAAATTGTGTTATCCAAGGTACTAAGATCTTTTTCCACTGCTTTTTCGGTCCAATCGTGTTGAATGCCTTCAAGAACCACCTCCATGTTGTGTACTTGAGTCTGATAGGCTTCATGTCATTAGTTCTGAACCTACATTTAGCTTTAGTGTGACCAAACTTATGACAATGCCAGCAAGTGATATGAGGCCTCTTTTGTTGAGCATCCATCATCATAGTTTGAAGGGTTGGATGTTTGCTAGGTTATAAGGGGGTTGTCTTGGATACTGGTGAGATATTGGATTGAGGAGGGCACTAAAAAGTAGGTGGGCATTGACAAGTAGGTGGGCACTAAAAATAAGGAGAAGAGAAAGTAGTGAAAGGGCACTTGAAAGGAAAATTGGTCTTGATTGTTTGTTGTCATTGACGCATTTGTTGTAATCAAATGGACTTGGTGATGGATTGAAACTCCTTCTCCACATCATGTGCAAAAGAAATAGCTTCATAGAGAGTCATTGGACGTAGTGTATTGATCTTGGCTTGGATTCCCATCTCCAAACCATCTTCATACTTTTGTTGCAATCTTCAGGAATCGTTTCAAGCAAACGAATAAGTAGTAGTCATTACAAAAAATCTTCATTGTAGGTCGACATAGTATCTCCATCTTTCCATCCAAAAGTTGTCCATGATTGATGAGCATGTAAGTGTAACTGAGGAGGAAGGAAGGATTCCTTGATCTTTTCTTGAAATGCAACACATGTGGTGGGGCGATCGATGCTATGCTGCAAAGCATTCCACCATAATTGGGCCTTTCCCACCAAATAATTAGTAACAAACTTCACTTTTTCAAGTTCAAAATACGATTCATCACAATAAAAATCATCAAATTGGGATAGCCATGAAAGAACCAATTGGCCATCCTTTTGCCGATCAAATCATGAAAATTGGAAATTTTTAGCACCAATCTTGGACAATGTGCCTTGTTCTTGAGCGGTGATGATGGCCTTCACCACCCTAACTAGATTTTTGTCATCACTATGCATTTGTTGGAGTGCAATATTGCGTTCCCTAATCTCGTTTTGGGCATGTTGGAGTTTGTGTCACAAAAGTTCCAACTCTTGGTCAATCGGTACCCCGATAGGGATGATGTACCAAATCCTTAGTATTCTAGGTAGGGTCCATGTCTTTATAGAGAATCAAAACCTAGGACTAAGCATGTGAAAAGAATTTTAACAATAGTGTATATTAAAATAATAATAATATTATTATTAATAAATAAATAAATAAAATAAATGAGAGTGTTTGATAAATAAATAAATAAAGGGAAAAGAGTGTTAAATAAATAAATAAATAAGTGAGTGAATAAATAAATAAGGTGAAGAGAGTGTTAAAAGTTTTGTTAAATATTAATTAAAAGGAATGGGTATCAATAAGTGAAAATAGGCTAGTGGATAAAGCTTATCTCTTGAAAGTATGAGGTTGTGGGTTCAAATCCCATACATGCTAAATAAGGAACTAAGTAGGCTAGCTAGAGAAATAAGTAAGAGTACTAAGGAAATAACTAAGCACTTATTGCCATTCATAAGTTAGAATTGGTTCACGAGTAGCCAATGGCTTCCAATGAAACCAAAGGGAACCAAAGTGAACCAAGAGAACCATGAGTGCCAAAGAAGCCAAAGATGTCAAAGTTATGCCACAGTTCTATGCCTTATTCGATGCTTTGGAGTAACTGAATGAGTAAACAATTGATAACTAAATTGATAAACCGACTTGATAAAGGAGTAACCGAATGATAACCGAGTTGATAAACGAACTTGATAAACAAACTTGATAAACAAACTTGATAAACAAACTTGAGAGTAATTGAAGGAGTAATTGAATGATAACTGAATTGATAAACAAACTTCATAAAGGAGTAACCAAAGGAGTAATCAAATTGTTAAATGAGCTTGATAAACTAACTTGATAAACTATTTTGATAATCAAACTGAATTCGAACAGTGAACAATGAGCACAGTGAGCACAAGGGGGTACAGTGGGTATAGTCAATACATTGAGCATAATGAGCATAGGGGGTACAGTGGGCACAATGAGTACAGTGAGCATAATGAGCACAGTGAGTACTGTGAGCACAGGGGTATAGTGGGTATAGTGTATAGTACCAAATTCGAAAAAATTTGAAAAAACAAAACGGCAAACTAAAAACAACAAACTTGATAAACGAAAACTGGGACCGAATGGTTGACATGAATGCCAAATCAAGAATAGAACAAATGCCAAGAAACCACCTTCGCAGATGTGCTTTGGCTCTGATAGCACTGTTGATCGGATCCTGTAGATGCACATATGCAGATGACAGTATAGAAATAAAAATCTCACAAAATTACTTAGAGAATTGACACCAGATTGGGTACAATCTTTTCCCACATACTCTGATGGACGAGTCTATCAGAGCATGTGTATTTATAGGTATTTTTCATTACATCCTGAATAGAAGATACATGAGGGTGGTGCTTCAAAAAGCATGCATTTATGAATATCTACTTTATTTACAAAATCATCGCTTTTCAAGTGATCTACTATTTTTACAAAAACTTCGCTTTCCAAAGCATTCTATTATTTTTTACAAAAAGTAATCCAAATACTATCTTCTAAATATATTAAAAAATATTTGAATAAGTCCATGCACGTTCACACCCTCATGAGTGTTCACCTGCTAAATCAAAACACAAATCACAATAAAACCCTCATGACATTAAAATCCATATAACATTCCATTATTCCATGAAGTATAACATTTCGTCAATAGTAATGTGAGTGGAAGTGCTAAATAAGAAAAATCTTTTACAAAGTTTCTATAAAAGCTAGCTAACCCTAGAAAAGAGCATACATCATTCATAGAGTGAGGTACAAGCCATTCTTCAATTACTTTAATTTTCTTTGGATCAACATGAACGCCTTGACTAGAAACATTATGGCTTAAATACTCTTATTCTTTTTGAAAGAAACAACTCTTTTTTGGATTGGCATAAAGATTGTTTTTGCGTAACAAATTAAAAACAATTGCTAAATGATTTTCATGGTCATTTTCATTCTCACTATACACAAGTATATCATTGAAGAAAACAAGAACAAGATCTTGGTAATCAAGAAAAATGTTATTCATCATACATGCAAATGTACCAGGTGCATTGGTGAGTCCAAAAGGCATACCATGAATTCAAAGTGACCAGTTTGATTTCTAAAGGTAGTCTTATAAATGTCATTTTGTGTCATTTGTATATGAACAACGAGTCATAACAAACGAGAAGTATGTCATAAAAAGAGAACTCCCTCATCAAAAATCAAGCAAATTACATCTTATGTTTGAAAACCCTTTACACCAATACATACATTTCATAAATCAAGTATTTTCTGACTTTTTTTGTCATTTTTTGAAAATTTAAGAGGTAAAAATGTGCCTAAAATTTGGACCTATTTAACATTGATATCATCGGATGCATCTGATTCAGATTGAGACTGTTGGGAGCTCTCTTCTTCTTTTTTTATATCAACAAGAGCTCTATCCTCATCCAAGTACAAGATTATGCATAGATCTTCTTGTTTTCCTATGATTACATGTTCCACATACATCTCCAAGCATTTGTTTTATCATATTGATCCTTTCTTTCCTGATGTGACACGTTTTTGTCAAGGCAAAATCATAAGAATATCTACATCATCCATCTTAAGGGTGGATGTACTTCGAATACTCTTTTTCTTTTTTGAGCCTGTTCATTTGCCAGTGTGTTGACCTAAGCTTCAACTTAGGGACTTGCGGAGAAAGAGACTATACCTCAATCCCCTCACAAGTGCATATAGTGGGGATACACGCTTTTAATTTATCAATCCGAAGAGTATACTAACCTAGCCGAGTGTATGAAGACATGCAAATGCGTAATGGTCAATGCAAAAGTATTACTCAAAAGTGAAAATGAAGAAATCACTTATCCTAACAAGCTTCAACTGTAGGTCAAGACGAAACGATACTTGGTGCAGCAGCCGTCAGTATTTTGGACTTTTCTCCTAGCTCCGAGCTCCAAACATAGCGAATAGCATATGCGTTTCGAAGCTCTCGAGAAGACGCATCCAATGGCAGTGGTTTCACGCAATTCCGACACTCCTACTTCAAGTTATGATAGAAATACTGAGTCGCGGGAATACTTTCCTACACTTCAGCACCTCCTACACCTCGCACACACCTCTCCTACAGCAAAGAAACACTCTCAAGGATAAATCACACTCACAAGCACTCTTTCCAAGCAATGCACATGCATACAAGCTCACGAAGAAGAAGATGAAGAGGGAAGAAGACACAAATTCGAATTTCTGTGCTCTCTATTCTCACAATGGCAAAAAGTCCTTTACAAAGAGTCACATTTGACTTATATACTAGTGCCCTAAAAATGGTCCTTTCACACAAGTGACCGGCACTTTATTCCCTAAGAGCTAATTTCCTACTATTTTACATGGGTAAGCTTCTATTCTTCTATGGGAATGCATCTAGAGGACTCCTCTAGTGCCTTTACAAGGGAAATATATTACAAAAATGAATATGTTACAAAAAATGTGTGGTCCAAATCGGAAAAAATTTTGGGGCCCGTCTTTTTCTCTGCTTTGTGCGCTCTTTGGCTCTGCAACACTCTCCCCCTCTTCGCCTCTGTCGTCCCTTGACAGACTTCGCTTCCTTTGACAGACTTTGCTTCGCGCACGCGCCCTATGGTCAGTATTGTCTGCAGTTAAACAGACATGCAGATTCGATGGCCTTCTTGATTCAAGCTCTACTACTCGAGAGCCTGATGTAATTGTCTTGCCTGTTGACTTGGGTTGCCACGCACGCCACCAGTGACTAGGAATGTGCTATTCTTAGTCACCCTCTTCAACTTTTCAGCCTCTAGCCCTTTCTAACTTTTGGTCCTACTCTGATGTTTGAAAAATCCACTCCTCTGGACCCCGGGGTTTAGCTTTGTAGCCTGGTGCGTGCCCCTGCGGGGCTCTGTGCAGAGATGGGTGTTGCGCCCCTGCGGGGCTTCCTGCAGAGATGTATCTTTACATTTGTCTGATCTTCAAATTTGCCTTTTAGTGAAGCTGTTTCTTTCGTTGCTTTCTCTTTTTCCTCTTCTTACTCGTCTCGCCCTCAACACTGCCCCCCTCCTGAACTCTGTCGTCCCCGACAGGCTTTGATAAGCGCCGGGCATATGTTCTGTATACTTGTTGCTCTGTGTCATTTAGCAGATTGGCTTCACGTATCATGATCTGTTTCCATTGTTCAGCTTTGACTCCATCGTTTGGCGGTTGTCTATGATCTGCGAAGAAGCTTAATTCGTAGGCCACAAGTCTGGCATTCAGATTAGATGACATCTTTAAAAATATCTCTGAATCTATTTCAAAAAATCCTGTAAAAAATGCTTCTTCAAATATTTGCATGTATGGACTTGGCAAAAACATGAGTCTAGAATAATATGCCATTATTGTGGGGCGGCTCGGCATTACTGACAAATCAAAAATAAGTATATCTGTGCCTTGATTAATGCCGATGAAGTTCAGAAATGTATACGCTGCATGCTTGAAGACCTTCAAAACTGTAAGTAGCATGCTAAGTATTTTATTTGTCATCTTAACTGCTAAATCTGGTACTGTCGCATAGTTTTGTAGCCAAAATTCTATGGTTTTGATCATATAATCCTCGTTTGGCAAATAATTATGTGGCGGGCTAGGTAACATCGGATAGTTTAGCCACTGCTTATTAAGATTGCCGCTGCGTTGTAAAGCCAAAAATTCTGTTGTACCCCTTCTTCGTGGTATTGGACAAAACGAAGGGTTTACCTGTAATAAATAAGGTGCGGCTTCCCAGTGCACCCGTAGTGTGGGATGTTTCTCCAAAAACTTTCTCCTCCACACTGGCTGTGCAGCTTCGAACTCTGCTTGAGTGTACGTGAATGTATCATTCTTGAAATTAAGCTGCTGATCTGGACTTTTGTGTGTAACCTTCTTTATATATTGCCTTGTTTTCTCTTTCAACAGTCCATATGGAATGTTGAAAGGCTTGATGATCTTCTCCAAGTCTTTACCTTTGATTTTGGCTTCCTTCATGACCTTGATGACTTCATTCTCAAAACTTTCCGTCAATCGGGACACCACTAGTGCCCGTTCCTTCTGACTTATTTCTGCAGTGTATGGCATTGGATGATCATCATGCATATCCGCCATCTGCTCATGCATTGGAGAATGATAGATCGGTTGAGATAGAGGACTTACCTCTACCTCGTCAGTAGGATGTTCTTTTTCTGGCACTACTGATGTCCCGATCGGTTCTTTACCTTTCTGCTGATTCTGTAGCTCTTCAATGCATTCTTCCTTTTCTTTTATCTTTTGCAGGGCTTCACCGAGTTTTTCTTTGGTGGCTAGGAGCTCCTTTCCTATGTCGGCTACGTGATCCATGTTTTCACTGTAGCTCTGTACCAGTTTGGCCTGTGCTGAATTCAGCTGCCTTTTGAGCTCACTTATTTCTTGATTGTGCCGCCGTTCTGATTCTTCTTGTACTTCTTTAGCTTGTCGTAGCAACTTGGCATACTCCGCTATCTGTTCTTTTAATTCCTGTTCTTTAGTTTCTGAGGGGCCCTGTTGTATCAGTGGTTGATCATATAATAATGATTTCATTAATTCTTTATTCCTATCGCGCAGGCTGTCGTTCTCTTCGAGATATAGCTTGAGTTGTTGCTCTAATAGTACGCTTTGCATCTTCATTTTTTCTTTCTCAGCCTCGCTTGCTTTGTGTATTTGTTGCAACTCTTCTAGTTGTGTAAGCAGCTTTTGATTTTGGGCAATGGATTCGTCATATTGTGTCTTAATTGCTAGCACTTCAGTATTTTTGTTTGCCACTTCTTTTTGTGCTGCAATTAGCTGTGCCGATAACTGTTCACTCATGAGTTGAAACTGATTTTTTTCTCTTCGTGCTTGATCATATTCAGCATCTGTATCCATCATTTGCTGCTGGGTGTCCATGGCTGTCTAGATCATTTGCTTTACTACCGGCTTCAGTTGAGTCACATCCACATTGAGCCATGTTTTTGGTATTGATGGTTCTGCTCCGGTAGTCACGTCTTTGCCTTGAGCAATGTGTAAAGTGGTATCATGGGGCTGCCTGATTTGAAGCTGTATCCGTGGCTCAGCCCTCATGTTTTCATCTTGTGCTTGAGGTGTGTCATCAGGCACCTCGATTATTGTTTGTTCTTTTTGTGGGACCTCTCCCGCATCCATATTCTTTGGGGTTTGTTCTTCCTCTTTAATAGGTATTTTGACATGTGTAACCCCAGTAGTTGTGTCTTCCTTGATGCTTACTTTGGTAGTGTCATTCAATTGAATGACATGCTCCTGTTCCTGAGCCTCATCCACCTTCTTTTCTTTTGCCTTCTGGCTGTCTGGTGTTACTTCCATTTGATTGACCTCTGGTCCTTCGTCTTCATAAGTTTCTGTCCTGATATCAGTATCTAGCGTATCTTTCTCAGGACTGGATTCCGTATTCGTACTTGAGTCATCAATGCCCAATTCTTGGTATCTTCCAGGTTGCTTTGGAGGTGTTTCTGTACTCTGTTTTTGCTGAATTTGACTCGCTTGTCTATATTGATGTCCTTGGACATTTAGATTTACCTGCCCTTGCATATACTGGTGTGTTTGCTCGAGGGCCGCAGACAAGTCTCTTTTTGAAATCGGCATTTGAGCCGTCGTGACCTTAGGCAAGAGATGCGTTCTCTTGGACTGAGGTGTTGCTTGGGCTTCTTCTTCTCGCAAGCGTTTTGTACCCCTCATGGGCTTCTGCGTGCTGGTTCCGGCCTCTTCCACTACAACTGCTGCTTTCTTTTTCTTAGGAACAGAAGCGGATTTTGCATACCTTGCTAGCCCTTCTGCTGTCGGCATCTCTCGTAAGCAGTGTCTCATGTCTAGGGCTTCATATATCAATAAGGTCAAAGCTGAACCACCGTTCAGGAACTTCTTTTGCCCCCATTTCTTCTGAGCTTCAAACAATCGCTCTTGTATGTAGCCTGTGAGATTCACTTTGTTTCCTATCTGTCTCATGGCATGGGAGAGTAACTGAACTACAATCTTCTGAGGTGCAGTGTATCTGTTCATGCCAGGAAAACAAAAGTGTTGGTGTACCAAACGTACTGCATCTTCGATATCTACTCTGTTAATCTCCAGGAAGGATCTTTTCTTGGGGTCATGGCATTCTTCCTTAATATTGGTAATGCCTTCTTGATTCCATCCAAAGGCCTTATTGATCAATTCATGAGTGAATTGAACTGTCTTCCATGCGCCTACCTTGTCCAAAACCTTTGCTTCTGGAACCGAAATCTTTGTAGCAGCCGGCTGCATGGTATTCATCACTTGCGTACATCTTTGGAAGTCTGGTACGCATATAGGTATCTTCAAAAATGCTTCAATGCCAGCTTGAGTCCATACTTCCTCGATATGTGGTAACCCTTGTATTATGGTCTTGAAATCTTGTGACATAATAGGGAAACAGTGGTCTCTGTCCATGATCTTGATAGTTGCCATGAATAGAAGTTCCGAGATAGGTTGGTCATCTCGAAACCAATGTCCTCTGACCTTGGTTATTGACCCCAATGGAAGAAGTAGTTCCTCTTCCTGCTGTGTGGCTTCTGAGTCAGAAGATGTCATCTGCACTCAATTATAGAGGATGAATTAGTATCCACATCTTTTTTCAGAAATCCTCCTCCATATGTTGATTAATAATTCGACGTTGCTCCGAGTGCATGGTGCCGTCCCTTCCCCGTGGGTGTGAGAAAGGTAATACCTGAATTTTTCATGCATTTTTATATATATATATATATATATATTTTTTTTTTTTTTTTTTTTGCTGAAAAGAAAATATAAAAGTTAGTTCATAGCCGAAGCGGTTAGTGAAATTTTTTTGGAGTAATAATTTAAGTATGTACAAGTGCTCTCCTATTTCCAAAGGGAAAATGTGCGTGACTATCCGAAAATAGAAGAAGGACGTGCCGAATGCTTGGCCTTGTAATGTGGCCCTATCATGCATACTTTGGACCTTGACAATTCCTCATGTGTGCAATTGGAAGTAGTAGTTCGATGTATGCAGCTTGTCTTGTCTTTAGGCATCCAGATTTGCTTCACTTGGGAGGAATGTACTGTATTCTCCACCTTTTTGATGAATGCGGTTCGTCTTCGGTAGTATGTCTGCTGATTCTGTTTTGGGAATTTCAGGTTGGTTCGCATTGTATCTGTAGATTCCTTCTTCCTCCAATATGTCCTTTCCCTCGTTTGATGTGTCTGTTGACCAATGTGATTCTGATAGCTCTTCTGAGGATGTTCCTTGTTTGGGATGGTAGTCCTTTGGGTACGTGACTTTGGGACCCAAATTTTGGTTCGATCAGGTTGTGCAGTTATTAGCTTCTTTGGGATCCATATGCTCTTGAGTCGTGGTTGCTGAAAGTGTCCGAAATTCTTTGTCTTCATATACAAGTGCTCATGCTGCTGTCGAAGACGTTTCTGTTGCTGGAGATATGCCTTCTTTTGATCCTTTCTTATCCAAGCTAGTGTAGAGTGTGGAATGGGGTACACTTTCACGGGTGTAAGCTTCACTTCTGGCAGAGGAATAGTCTCTCTTGTGCTTTGTGGTTCTCTGTGCTTGATTTCATGTTCTTGTGCACTCTTGTGACTCTCTAAACTCAAGGATGGAGTACACACAGGACTCACGGTATTTTCACATGAAGTACTTGACGATGGGGTTCCTATATTGCTAGTGAACATACAATCATGACTGTGTTCATTAGGGTGAACTTCTGGCTCTATAATAGCAGCTTTGGGTGGTCGTTCGTCTAGCAAACTATACACTTCACGAGGTCCTATCCTGGCCGAGATGTATCCTAAAGCCAATTGGATGGTTACCTCATATTCATATATCCAATCTTGACCTAACACCACATCTTCAAGCAGATCTTGGTCCTGACACACTAAGAGTCTCTGCTCCATTGTGTTGTTCCCCATATGTAAAGGTAAAGTGATCTCACCTATGCATTGAGTAACTTTTCCTCCTATTCCAATTAGCTGTGCCTTCGATGGGCGTAACTCCTCTTTAAGTCTCTGAGATAAGGAAGATCTAATGCAGCTTATTGCTGCTCCTGTGTCTATAAGAGCATCCACTAAGTGGTACTCTTTTCGTCCTGCTCCCAGATTCAAATAAGGCTGTCTTCTTTGTTTTCCAGAGTTCTCTGTGGCTCTAAGATTAGCCATGGGGATGAGTTCTTCTCCTAATCTATATCTCTCGTCTCTTTCCCTCATCCACTCTTTCCGTTTTCTGATACGTTCTAGGGCTTCCTGTCTAGCTTCTTCTCGTATGCGTTCTTCTTCCTTTTTCCTACTCTGAGCTCCTAAGAGTCGTGCTAACATTTGATCCGTTAGAGGCTCCATGAATCTTTTCACTCGGCATCCACTGATGTAATTGGGAAGAATATCTCCGTCTAGTGTGGCGAGATTGACTGCACCACTAGTAGAGATTCGATTTATAATCATGGGTCCATATCCGCGTTTTTGGAGCTTCTTTGCATGCTGTTTGAGGGTGTATACTAGGACTAAGTCGCCTTCTTTCAGTCCCTTGTCTTTTATATGTGCATCATAATAAGCCTTTTGTCTCCGTTTGGCTGCATAAATGCCCGCTATCGCTTGCAATCTTGTCTCGTGTAACTTTTCAATCTGATCTAATTGCTGAGATAATTCGTGACCGTTCCACTCATACTGCTGGGCTACTTTTAATGTAGGCACTAAGAAGTCAATTGGCAAAATTGCATTCTGCCCATACACTAGGTTGAAAGGTGTAGTTCCAATGGCCGTTTTGTATGCCACACGGAAGGCCCAAATTGCGTGATGCAATTGCTTGTCCCAATCTGACCTTCCATTATTGACAATCTTTGTCAAAACAGTACATAGTACTTTGTTGGAACTTTCAGCCTGCCCATTAGCTTGAGGGTGGTATGGGGCTGACTTTTTATGAATCACTAAGAATTCATTCATTAGCGATTCAATGACTTCGTTTAAGAAATGCGTTCCTCGATCACTCACTATCTTGATCGGTAGTCCAAAGCGTGTGAATATGTGCTCGAAGAGAAATTTTGCTGTGGTTTGAGCATCATTCTTTCTAGTGGCTTTTGCTTCTACCCACTTAGTCAAGTAGTCGGTGGCTACTATGATGTACTCTGCATGTGATCCTTTCGCAGGTGGATTGATAGGTCCTATGAAGTCAATTCCCCATTTGGTAAATGCTCTCGCACAAACCATGGGTCTTAAAGGCATGTCATCTCTTCTAATAGGATATTTTGCTCTCTGGCATGTTTCGCAGCTTCTCACATATGTCTCCGCGTCCATATGTAGAGTTGGCCACCACAGGCCTGCAAAGAGAATCATCTTGACCGTTCTGTCTGCTGAGAAGTGTCCTCCTGCAGCTCCTGCATGTGCCATTTCTAATACAGAGAGATATTCATTTTCATGAATGCACAGTCTTAGCTGGTTATCCTTTCCGCGTTTAAAGAGTTGTTTTCCTAGGATGACGTAATCTTTGCTCTGTTCTTCAAGAGCACGTTTCCTTGCTAGGGTAGCTCCATCAGGGTACTCTCGAGTTTTCAAGAACTTTACTAAAGGCATGCTCCACCTTGGTGCTATTGTAGAATAGCATAACGTAGAGTTCTCATCTGGAATTTGTTCTTGACAGGTCTGACAGGTTGACACATAATGATGTGCATCTCGTTGCATGGTTGGCCAATATATGCCAAATCTCTTGAGTGTTTGCCATGTTCCATTTGCGTTCAAGTGAGTGTTCCATTGATTTATGTGTGCTTTCTGAAGCCACATGTTTTGTTCATCTTCTTCCACGCATCTCATCAGTAGTCCGTTTGACTCCTGGTGGTATAAACTTCCAGCAATAATGTGAAGGTTTTTAGTCTTCCACAGATCTTGCTTTCGGTTTGGCGTGACCCCATCTTTAGGTCCATGTGTAAGTATTGGGATCAACTTTTCGGCCCACTGAGGACATACTTCCAGGTTAAAAAGATAGGTGTCTGGCAAATCATCAGGAACTCCGCTAGGTGGCTCCCCGTGTTTTAACCTAGAAAGGTGATCTGCTCTCACATGCGTGTTTCCTTTTTTGACTATTACCTCAAAGTCAAACTCCATTAGTAACAAGAACCATCGCACCAACCTTCCCGTGCTACAAGGTTTATTGACTAAATACAACAAAGCTTGATGGTCTATGAAGAATTTGAATTTGTTGGCTAAGAGGTAATGTCTAAACTTCTTGACTGCGTAAACCATTCCTAAGCCCTCTCTTTCTGTAGTCGTGTAATTTCTTTCGGCTTGGTTTAATTGTCTACTAGCATAAGCGATTGGATGGTCAAGCTTTCCCTCATCAGCCGGTTGTGCTAGGATACATCCAATTGCATAATTCGAAGCGTCAACATGAATATGAAAAGGCTTACTCCAGTTGGGTGATTTTAGAATTGGGGCTGTACTCAACCTCTTTTTAAGCTCGTTGAAGGCCTTCTCACACTCGTCTGTCCAAGTGAACTGAGTCAATAGACCGTATAAGGGCTTAGCTATTATGGCATACATGTGAATAAACCTACGGTAATATCCACAATGTCCCATAAAGGCTTGTACTTCCTTCACATTTTTGGGTCTCGGTAAGTCCAATATGACTTTAATCTTATCCTCATCCGTCGATATCCCATTTCTAGAAACTATGTGTCCTAGTATTTTGCCTTGTCTTACCATGAAGACACATTTTTCTGGGTTTAGGCAGACTCTATACTGTCTACATTTGTTGAATATCTTCCTTAATTCCGGTATGTGATCGGGTCTTTGATTGGAATACGTGCAAAGATCATCTACATACACTTCCATGCTTTTTTTTAAGAATTCCTTGAACACGTGACACATTAATCATTGGAAGGTAGATGGCGCATTAGTGAGTCCAAAGGGCATCACTCTGAATGCATACACACCCCATTCAGTGGCAAATGCTGTCTTGTGTTGGTCCTCAGTCGCAATAGCCACCTGATTGTATCCGGAGAAACCATCAAGGAAGCTATAGACCTCTTTGCCTGCTACCCTCTCCAATAGATGATCCGTAATCGGTAATGGGTAGCTATCACGTATAGTGGCTGCATTCACCTTCTTCAGATTTATGCACACTCTCAATTTTCCATTTTTCTTGGGCACTACCACTAATGGCGATACCCATTCTGTGTGTTCTATCTCGTATATGAATCCAGCATCCAACAACTTATCTATTTCTTCTTTTATCTTGGCTGAATACACATCATTATAAGTATAAGGTCTCTGTTTGGAAGGTTTGGCCTCGGATGTCATGGGGATTCTATGCGCACATATAGATGGATCTACTCCTTTTAAATCCTTATAGGTCCAAGCAAAGACATCCCGGTATTCTCTTATGAGTCGAATTAGCTCTTGCTCCTCTTCCTCTGAGACATCCTGTCCTATGAAAGTACATCGTTCCTCTCCTCCTTCCATGGTTACCACTATTTTTTTGGTTTGCTCTTTATTATCATATGCTATTCCCGGTTGTGCCTCTCTTTTAGGCATTTGAATAGCAATCTTCCTCTCTTCTACTTCATATTTTTTGAAATGAGCTGGTACCTCAAATTGGTCTTGAAGCTTATTATCTTCATCTTCTAACTCCCTTTCAACTTCTAATTCTTCCTTTTGTGTGAGATCCTTATGTTGTTCATTGGCAGTGATATCCATGTTGGTGGTACTAATCCCTAGATCCATAGGTTCTGGTTCCATTTCAATGCTCTCGTAGTCCTCCTTCCAGTCTTTCTCAATTACTTCTCCTTCTTCTGCCTCCCGAAGGACTACCATATACAGACTAATATCATAACCCTCCTCGTCAATACATTCGTTCATAGTTACCACTTCTTCGTTTACACAAACATCGAGGGTGGCTAAGATTTCCATCCAACCATGAGGTTCGAATTCTTCGTCTGGAAATACTTGTGGCATATAAGCTGGATCTTGTACCGATCTTACTACACCTTGTTTCTGCTGCCAACTTTTTCTTCTCTCTTCTTCCTTTTTTGCCGCTTGGCATATCCATAGATGAGTGTCCTCGTTCATCCAGGATTGGTCACTAGAACCTGCACTATGAATCGATTGATCGTCTTCCTCTTTATGGACTTGATTCCATTGCAGAGGTGGTACATCTTGATATGTGTACGTATGTAGGTTGATCCTAGTGGTGACTCCTATGTGTTGTAGGTACACTGCATCTTTTCCCCAGTCTTGTACAACCTTTAGCTGTCTCATGAATGGCCTTCCCAAGATCATCTCATAGTTGCTCGGCCTTTCAAAGTGACATATTGCTAAAGTATGTTCGAATTCCACTCCGCACGTAGTGAAGACTACTCGTTCCAATAATCCTAAGGGTCTTTCCGTATGTCCATCTGCCATCTGAATTTTCATACGTGTTGGTCTCAATGCTGGTTTTCCCCATTTCTCCCAAATTTCTTTGGTAGCAATGCCAACACCAGCTCCTGAATCTAATATGGCTTTGGTTGTGTAACCCCTATAGGTGAGTGGAAGACAGGTATTTCCTTCATCTCCTTCACTAAAGTCTCCTACTTTATCCACTGGAATTCTCATTGTTTTCACTTCGTCATCTACCTCCTTTTTTTCTTCCTTGACTTCCCACTGATTGATCAATTTTTCTTTTAGATGTGGTTTCACCTTTAACAGTTCTTCGAATGTTAAGGTACATGGGATTTTCACCTCTCTAAGGCGTTGTATGATCTCCGATGTTTGAACTGATGGATTCGTTTCTCGTCTCTGTATTGACGGAATGCGATACAATTCTGAGTTGTGCTCGTATTCCCCGGTGTAATTCGGTAGTTCCTTTACATCGTCTTCCGCTTCTTTGTCACTTGCATCCATTGGAAAAATTTCTTCTGAATTAAGTTCAGGTATTGAATCCTCTATTTCGTTTTCTGCTTTCAACTCTTCAAAAGGCGGTTCCATTCCCTCCACCTTTTTCCACTTGTCCTCTTGAACTCGCGCCCATAAATCCTTAGTCCAATCTCCTTCTGTTTCAGGGACTATGGATCCTTCCTTTCTCTCAATACCAATTTCATCATCCAGAGGTCTACTTACATTAGGCTTTTCCTGATTGTTTAGACACTCTTGGAATTTTTCTTCGCCAATTCGATTGTTCGGTAAAGGTGATGCGGGTTTTTCTAATGTTTGTTGGGCAACTTCTATCAATTTTTTGCAGATTTCCAATCTTTCTTTCTCTAGGTCACCTCTCGGATATTCTCTCTCATGTTGTTCTATGGTAGGTCCTGCTTTTATTCTCGCTTTGTATGCCTGAATCCACATAGCTAAATCTTCAGGCATTGGATCTGCTAATACCGATCCTACCTCCTTCTTTTCTTCCTCCATTTTATTTTCTTCTTCCACTCGTGCTTCTTCTGTTGAATTGTGTTTACTCTTTTCATTTTCCTTCTTTTGCAACAATTTCTTTTCTTTTATCCTGTCTCTCCTTTGCTTCCATCTTTGGGATCGTTTGCTGGTGATACTTTTTTCTGGTTCTTCTGAGTCTTCTACTCTGTGAGGGATGGGTGTATTTCCCTCTTTGTCACTTTGATTATTTTCTGCGGTTTTATCAGGGTCTTCTCTAGCCCTTGCTCTTGTTATGGCTTTTAAAGGTATAGTGTACTCTTTATCACTCCCTGATGATTCAATTACCTCGATCACGTTAATCTGTACGTTAGATGTGACTTTGTTTGGGTTCTTGGGACAATCTCTGAAAAGATGTTCCTTTCCACAATCGCTACAGTAACCTTCCCAAACTCGTTGTGGTGGTGGTGGGTTTGGCAATGTACATTCTCTAATATAGTGGTCTCCTCCACACCTGTAGCATGGTCCTCTAGGTACAGGCGGTCTATTCATTGGTCGAGGTGGCATGGTTGCTCTTGGAGCTGTATACATTAATGATACATAATCTTGCTCGTAGTTGTATGCATTCTCTGGTGTCTCCATGCCATAAGCATATGGGTCGTGTTGTTGCCCATATTCCATTGTTGAGCTCTCATAACCTGGGTATGTTCCTTGACTAGGTTCGTAAAATGAGTCATATGGTTCACTACTAGTCAACGGTGTTGCTGGCACTATGGCCCTTTCTAAGTTTTCCTCTGGCTGCGCTATCTTAACTGGGACAACGTTCTGAGGGTGGGGCGGTTGTTGTCCTAGCACTGGCTGAGGCTGTGTATATCCTTGGTATGTGTATGGTCGTGCTATTGGTGCCTGTGGCTGATATGAGGGATATCTGAAGGCTTCTCCTCCCTGCTGGTTCTGCGGATATCCATATGGTCTCACATAAGGCTGGGTGGGTCTGGTTTGCCTATTGTAAGGGCAGTTCTCCGTGCTATGATTTGTGTATCTCTGCTCTATGCTGCAATACTGCAGTGGTCCTGGGACAGAGGGTCTCTGAGGAGCATAGGCAGGTGGTGGGACTACTCCCCTAGTACACAAGTGAGAAGGATGATCTCCTCCGCACTGCATACATCTCCTAAGCATAGGCATTCTCATAGGATTGGTGGGATAATTCCTCTGTCCTTGCATATTCAGTTTTTTTGCTAGCAAGTCGGCGATTTCCTCTATGTTGTTTTTAGGGTTTGATGTGCTATTTGATGACTCTTCACTTTTCACACTTCCTTGGGGTATTTTCAAGTCTCCTGCAAGGTTATCCTCCAGGTCTATACATTCCTTCATACACTCTTGCAGAGTTTGAACTCTCTTCACATACACTAATGACCTCAAGGTTCCGTTTAATAGTCCTTCTAAGAACAATGATACCATTTTGTTTTGTGTTGGTCTCTCTTCTACGGGACATCTATCCACATACTGCTTGAATCTCCTGGCTGCCAATCTGACTGACTCAGTTGGAGCTTGTTTGAAGCTGTGGATTAATGACGAAGAATTGTTCTTGATTCCAGACTTGGTAAATTCTTCAATCATTTCTTGATACACTTGATCCATGTTCTGGAAGGTATTTGGATCCAATGGCTGGAACCAGGCCAATGCCGTGTCTGACAAGGTAAGGCCAAAAGACTCATATTGAATCATGAAGTCATCTACCTGCTCGGCTCTAACTACTTGTTTAAATTCTGCTATATGATTATAGGGTTCACTCGAGCCATCATAATGATTTCTCATGCACTTGGCCACTTGGATCGGTCTTAATCTCCTACCTGCTTCAGGTTGCCTTGGCATTACAGGGTAATTTGGTCTTCCTATTGGTATGCCTGGTCCTCGTACTACCTGTGGTCTGACTGGAGCATGAACTCCTTGTCTTGGGTCACTGGCTGGTTGTGGCCGGTAGTTAGGATTAGTGGCAGGCATTGTGAATTGTACATGTGGTCTGATGGGAATCTGGGTTTGTTGAGTTTGTTGTGTTTGTCCCGAATGTTGACTTGAGTCATTTTGAGAAGTTCCATGTGGGTTCCGTGAAGTGGTTGCTTGGTCCCTTGGGGGGAACACTGGAATGTTCTGATATTTCAGCTCAGCTCTCTCTAATTCAGTGACTGGCCAATACCTTCTGTGGTCTTTGTCCAAATATGTGATGATAGTGGGGAATTCAGGATCTTGTAACTCATAGATGGTAACTGGGTTAGGAGCAGCTTCCCATATAGAAGAATGGGCTCTGAGCAGTTGCTCCATCCCGTTGATCAAATACACATCTATTAGAGTGTCATCCTGGGGAACTAAGTCTCCTCTCCAAAGTTTAGTAATTGTCGATCTACCTCTAGGAGTTGTTACTTGTTCCTCAGTTCCATGTCCATTTAAACTTGAAGTGTCATTTTCCTCACCACGCTCATTAATGATTTCCGGGTGTTCGGTGACCATGTATTGAATGTCTTGTTTATCCATGTACAGTCCTCCTATGTACTTAACTGCTGGTCTTGGCACTATGTAGGCCTCTGAAGCCTTCCTCAATCTGGCCACTGATCTGTTTAGACCATCTAAATAGATAGGGATCTCATTGTGGTTAGTGCTCACATATTCTAAGGAAGTTCTGTATTCGCCCTCAATGATGGACATCCGGCCAATCATGGGCACAGTGTTTTGCATATCCTCGGAAGCCATGGGGATTTCTCCTTCTGACTCACTGGAGGTCTCAGAATAGTGTGAACGGTTACTTGGTTCGGCAACACTCCCTACGGAAGAAATTACACTTCTTCGGCTTCCTAGGGTTCTTCCTGATCTCAAGTTCATTCACTTAAGAGCTCTAATCAAATCTTGTCCACCTTAAGTCTCTAGAGTTCTAAGTTATGGTTTAGAAGTCTAGGGAAAGCTTAGGCTGGAATGTGACTGAAAGAGAAATTCCAATCACGATACTTGACTCTCACACCCTCTGAGAAAACGATCGCTGACAAACGACCTTTGAGAGAAACGATCGCTGAAAAACGATCTTTCCCCAAAGCGATCTCTGACTGGAAACGATACACGATCTTTCAATGAAACGATCTACGACCTCTGACCAAAACGACCGCTCACAAACGATACTTGACCAAAACGATCGCTGGAAATCGACCTTTGACCAAACGATCTCTAGTAAAACGATCTCTGGCAGGAAGCGATACACGACCGACGATCTCTAGCAAAACGATCGGCGATACTTGGGCTGAAACGACACACAATCTCTCACTAGACGATACACGACACTCGAATAGAAACAATCTACGACCTTCACTAGAAACGACCGGCGATACCTTACTGAAACGATACCGATCTTTGTCAAATGTCGCGATCTCCGCCAAACGATCGACGACCGACGACACCTATGACAAACGATACACGACCTTTGACAAATGTCGCGATCTCTGGATAGCGATACTTGGCAAACGATACGCGACCGACGACCTCTGATCAAAACGATCTCTAGCAAAACGATCTGCGATCTCTATCAGAAACGATCTCTAAATGAAACGATCTACGACCTTTGTCTGAAACGATCTCTAACGAGACGATCTCTAGCGAAACGACCGACGACCGCTGGGAAATATCGCGATACTCAACCGCAGGAGTAAAACGATACTCGACCGCAGGAGCAAAGCGATACTTGACCCTTTTTCAAATTTTTGAGATGTTTTTTGAGGTTTTGATGTTTCCCCCTTTCTCTCCTATCCCTTCTCTCCTACTCTCACCCCCTGTAGCAATCAACACAATACTCTCAACCCCCTGAAGGCCCAAACGACACTCAGCGCAGGTCGTTTTTTTTTTTTTTTTTTTTTTTTTCTTTCCTAGGTTGAAATGCTGAAATTTTTGAGCAAGGAGGTGGTTTAGTTTACCTTGGAAGCTCCCATGATCTCTTGGTCCAACTCCTTGCACTGAACTCTCTCCACTATTGCTTGCTTCCCTCGAAACGATCGCTGGGCTCACACGACACTCGACACAGCTCTCCACGATACTTGTTCAACAAGTAACTTGAAAATGAAAAATTTTTTGGCTTTTATACTTGGGAATTCCTAGCTTACAGAAAAATGAAAATTCTTGAACAAACCTAAAGCCTACTCTACTCTCCACTCACTCCTATTCTACTTCTTCTACTCACTCCCCTAATCTATCAACTCACTACACACACTCCAAGAATGAGAAGTAGCAAGTGCGGTTGAAATTGACTTACCAAAGAAGAGAAGATTTCCGCTCCGCCACGTTCTTCAAAGCAAAAAAGCTACTTACCATCACACGAATGCCTCGGTTTGATTCGTCACTCCCCGGCAACGGCGCCAAAAAGTGTGTTGACCTAAGCTTCAACTTAGGGACTTGCGGAGAAAGAGACTATACCTCAATCCCCTCACAAGTGCATATAGTGGGGATACACGCTTTTAATTTATCAATCCGAAGAGTATACTAACCTAGCCGAGTGTATGAAGACATGCAAATGCGTAATGGTCAATGCAAAAGTATTACTCAAAAGTGAAAATGAAGAAATCACTTATCCTAACAAGCTTCAACTGTAGGTCAAGACGAAACGATACTTGGTGCAGCAGCCGTCAGTATTTTGGACTTTTCTCCTAGCTCCGAGCTCCAAACATAGCGAATAGCATATGCGTTTCGAAGCTCTCGAGAAGACGCATCCAATGGCAGTGGTTTCACGCAATTCCGACACTCCTACTTCAAGTTATGACAGAAATACTGAGTCGCGGGAATACTTTCCTACACTTCAGCACCTCCTACACCTCGCACACACCTCTCCTACAGCAAAGAAACACTCTCAAGGATAAATCACACTCACAAGCACTCTTTCCAAGCAATGCACATGCATACAAGCTCACGAAGAAGAAGATGAAGAGGGAAGAAGACACAAATTCGAATTTCTGTGCTCTCTATTCTCACAATGGCAAAAAGTCCTTTACAAAGAGTCACATTTGACTTATATACTAGTGCCCTAAAAATGGTCCTTTCACACAAGTGACCGGCACTTTATTCCCTAAGAGCTAATTTCCTACTATTTTACATGGGTAAGCTTCTATTCTTCTATGGGAATGCATCTAGAGGACTCCTCTAGTGCCTTTACAAGGGAAATATATTACAAAAATGAATATGTTACAAAAAATGTGTGGTCCAAATCGGAAAAATTTTGGGGCCCGTCTTTTTCTCTGCTTTGTGCGCTCTTTGGCTCTGCAACACTCTCCCCCTCTTCGCCTCTGTCGTCCCTTGACAGACTTCGCTTCCTTTGACAGACTTTGCTTCGCGCACGCGCCCTGTGGTCAGTATTGTCTGCAGTTAAACAGACATGCAGATTCGATGGCCTTCTTGATTCAAGCTCTACTACTCGAGAGCCTGATGTAATTGTCTTGCCTGTTGACTTGGGTTGCCACGCACGCCACCAGTGACTAGGAATGTGCTATTCTTAGTCACCCTCTTCAACTTTTCAGCCTCTAGCCCTTTCTAACTTTTGGTCCTACTCTGATGTTTGAAAAATCCACTCCTCTGGACCCCGGGGTTTAGCTTTGTAGCCTGGTGCGTGCCCCTGCGGGGCTCTGTGCAGAGATGGGTGTTGCGCCCCTGCGGGGCTTCCTGCAGAGATGTATCTTTACATTTGTCTGATCTTCAAATTTGCCTTTTAGTGAAGCTGTTTCTTTCGTTGCTTTCTCTTTTTCCTCTTCTTACTCGTCTCGCCCTCAACACAGTGTCACATACCATTTCTAAGTTATACTTACCAGTGAATGCATTACTACTTTTCGTATAATATCGATCGGCTATCAAAGCCTCTATTCTTCTTTGATCAATATTGTTAATGAACTCTAACACTTTCTCTACCCAAAATGGTCTAGTAGCCTCATCACCATCAACAAGGACTGCGATAAGTGTTCCAGCATTTATTTCTTTCAAATTCCTTGCCATTGTGCTTCAGCCTGTTTTCTCATCCTTGGGCCTACATAAATATTCATTTCTGGTGGATGCATAAAGCTTTGAAGTGTATCTGCATTAAATGCTTGGCCCATGTTCACTGATCTTTGTGTGCTAAAATCCCATGTGAATGGAATATCAATCGGCCAATGTCCTGCAATGGTATTCTTTATAATCTCTTCTTTATGGTTAAAAAATTCATCCCACCAAGATACATCTTGATCTCCAATATTTTTTTTGCACACTCAATTTGTCTCTTCTTCTCCATAAGTACATGCATCCACCTTTTACTTTGCTCAACCATATTTCCACATCTTCCCATATTGCTTTATCTTCACATGGTGTTTGTTCTACACCACCCTTAGACAAATTAGGCACATGCAATAAAAATTTGCATCAATCTTTAGGCTCCCACCTTGGAGAACATGAATATTGCTTTGGGAATAAAAGAGTAATGTCATTAAGCCTCCTCATCAATAATACGTGGTTGAAACTAATGTTGTACAATGGCGCCGATACCTTAGTACTGTTATCAATACCTACTAAGAAAAACAACTTAAAGACATAAATCTGTGTAAGGTGTTGAACTTCAAGCTTTGAAGTGTATGCTTCAGAAATCAACACAGATAGTATTGGAAGAGTAAAAGCATTATGGCATGCCAAACTCTTAGAGAAGGTACTTAACATTTGATCAAATGATCATGAGTGTGCCCAACCAAAAGGAAATTTACCTTAACCTTGTGAAACACTTGTTTATCAACAAGCATGCATAAATATCCAAATACTATAGAATTTTTATTCTCTCTTTCAGTTTTATCAAGCTGCAAATAGAGATTTGGTGGCAAAAGACCCTCCCATGATTGCAAAACTTTATGAATCACATTAATTGTAAGGTTTGGATCATTATGCACATTGGGATATGCAAAGAAAACCTTCGACTTTATGATTCCATTGTATATCAAAGCACCAATCAAATGCATTTGCACAAGCACTTCAATGTCCTTAGGAATGCATCTCTAATGTCCTTAGGAATGCAAGCAAAATGGGGCAAACATGTTTTCTTTTGATCGATACCATCAATCAACAAACACATATAACGCTCTGGATTTCTAAGTGCTTTACTAAAGTATTTTGATGGCGATGCACCACAGTGCGCTCTCCTTCTCGAGAGCTCCATGAAGATATCCTCGGAGTAGAAAACTGAGCTCCTAAGGCTACACACAGTACGTAGTACAGAAGTTGCAGAATACCCAGAAAAACACAGTACAGAGGGAGCATGAAGATAGACTTCTTAGGTCTTACAAATGTGATCGAACTTACAATCTGTGACTGACTAGGCCACTATATGTTTTATTAAAGAGCATATAAAAAGAAGTATCCAGTGACATTTGGCCTTTCACATGGACACTAATGGTAACAATCTCCCACTAAAGGCCAATATGGCCAAAGTAACTATGGGAGAAAAATAAAGAATGATAAAGAATACCTGAGTGTAAGTATACACACTATACCTCCCACCTGATGGGCATGTTACACAGTATACAAGTGACTGTGTAAGATCAGGAATCAAGTAACCCCCATCAAGTGACAACCGTGTCAAAAGCTATCATGTGGTGGAGCTTTAGTCAAAGCATCTGCAACATTATCTCGAGTGTGAACCTTCTCAAGAATAATGCGCTCAGTGGCTAAGAAATATCGAATAAAGTGATACCTCACCTCAATGTGCTTGGCCTTTGCATGATAGATCGGATTCTTAGCCAAAGCAATGGCACTCTAACTATCACTGAGCAAACGAGGTACATGTTGAGGTAAACCCATATCACAAGCAAGACAAGAAAGCCACAACGCTTCCTTACATGCCTCACTTGTTGCAACATACTCTTCTTCTGTGGTGGAAACAGTTGTACATTCTTGAAGATGAGATCTCCAAGAGATAACACCTCCGGCAAAATGAAAAATGTACCCTGATGTAGACTTACAATAGGCAGAAGCCACACCAAAATGTACAAGACTATGCCACTCTATTCCGGACTCATTTACGGTAGCTACCACCAGCGCATGCCAACTTACCAGACGACGTCATTACCTAGTGGTTCATAAAAGGATTAAATCCCCAATTAAAACAGATTATGATTATATGATGTGTGGGAGGAATGACCTTGGATGCCGTAATCGCTATGGCGTTACAGTTAGAAAATAAAGTGGGTGGATACTGAAGATCTAGAGTGGTTGAAGGTGTCCAAGCATTCAAACCAGGATCCTCATAAACAAATTTACTGTACTAAATGTAAAAACATAGGACACAGCAGCTCAGCCTGCGCTTTGAATCAGATGTATTGCGCCATTTTTCATGCCGCGGACCATGCTACGCAAACTTTCCCTTATAAGACAAAGGTACAAAGTAGAGCAGGTTTCAATGCTATTATTCAAGAACAAGGGCAACCAACCATTCATTACATACCACCACAAATGAGGAATACTCCTTATCAAGGATACAAGGGTTATAGAGGAGCACGATCAACTAACTTTGGACAAACTCGGTGGAATGCGGGTCCATCAGGTGAAGGTGCATCTCCTCCACCACCTAAATGTCATTTTTGCGGTGAAATAGGGCACATCCGTAGGTACTGTAAAGATGCGGCTGAGTATGATAAAAGGAAAAAGGAACGACAACACCCGATGGCAAACATGGTGTACATTTCGGTAGTTGACACTCAAACGGCAGTGGTGCAAACATGCTCGGGAAAGCAATTACAGCCAACTACGGAGATTTTTGAACTTGGAATTCGTGAACAGCAGAAGGTGTTTACTAAAGCAAGCAAGTGGGCAACCCAAGACAAAATGTTTTTCCTGACCCAGTTCCGGTGACACAGCAATGTATACCTCAAGTAGTATCGGAAGGAAGGAAGTTGACCGCCGCTATATCGGAACCCCCATCAGACTCCATATCGGAAACAACAAAAAATGATCCGGTGTGGGATGTCTTATCCAAGGCATCAATTACACTACCATTGGAACAACTGTTGGCTTTGGTCCTAGAGTGCACCAACAGGTCCAGCAGCAGGTCAGTCCAGGACCTTCATGTGCCCCTTCGACAGCAACAATCCAGCCCGAACTTGATCCGGCGGTGGATCATACGGTGCGCTTGATTACGGTCTGGTATAAGAATCATAAAATCACTCAAGTATTAATTGATGGAGGTTCCGGTGTAAACATTGCAACAGCAGCACTTTGTCAAAGGATGGGATGGACACAAATCGAACCTGTCCAATTTTTTGTCCGAATGGCTGATCAATCCCGAGTTCATCCGGTGGGATTGGTGCGAGATATTCCTATTACTCTTCAAGGAGCTATCTTTAAAATGACCTTTGTTGTTCTGGAATTACCCGAATCCAGCCTTGACTATAACCTTCTCTTTGGATGACCATGGTTAAGCAAGCTAAGGTAGTTCAAGATTGGTCAGCACATGAGTTGATTTTTAAGAATAACCACCGAAAATATGTCGTTCCACTGGACGACATGAAGCCTTGCGACTTGCATGCACGACCATATGTAGCCGAACCTATACACATGTTGGATGGCCTTTCAGATGATGAAGAGGAAGCTTTTCTTAAAGCCAACAAGGATCTGATGGTACTCGGCACTGTGGACTTACAAACAGTTGCAGATAATTGGAGTCCGGCAGCCTGTACGATAGTACCACTGACCAGTCAACCCGAATCAAGCATAGCACAGATCTTCGATGATACA
The DNA here is from genome assembly GCA_020310875.1 of Ceratopteris richardii. Classification (NCBI taxonomy): domain Eukaryota; kingdom Viridiplantae; phylum Streptophyta; class Polypodiopsida; order Polypodiales; family Pteridaceae; genus Ceratopteris; species Ceratopteris richardii. Next base: position 160,819,306 of record CM035423.1, on the reverse strand, counting down.
ATGCTACAACAATCGCTTCAGTCAGGTGATGACTTTGCCATGCTCCGGCATTTCTATGTACCGGAAGACCAATTGGTTACCTGCAACTTAGGTGATGAAACTAACTCACGGCCAGTGAAGATTAAGGCGGGACTATCAGAGACGTTCCGGGATAACTTACTGCAATTACTACGTGAATTCTCTGATGTGTTTGCATGGGATTATCGAGATATGAAGGGGTTGGACCCGCATATCTATCAGCATGGGGTTATGTTGAAACCAGATGCTCGGCCTATTAAACAACCCAGCTATAGAATGAATCCTCACTATGGGGCACAGGTCAAAGCAGAATTGGATCAATTGCTGAAGGTTGGATTTATTGTCCCTATCGAGCATGCGGAGTGGATTTCCCCCATTGTCATAGTCCCTAAGAAGAATAAGCAGTTACGGATATGTGTGGACTACCGGAAATTAAATGCACCAACAGTACCTGATCCATTCCCTCTGCCGTTTTTGGACACAATGTTAGATGATGTGGCAGGTCGTGAGATGTACTCCTTTTTTTATGGATATAGTGGTTATAACCAAGTATGAATGGTGGAGCAGGACATTCCAAAGATAGCATTTATAACAAATTGGGGTGTTTATGCGTGTACAGTGATGTGGTTTGGTCTGCAAAATGCTCCAAGTACGTTTTAGCGCTGTATGCAGGAAGTTTTCTCTCCTTATCTAACCACATTCATGAGAGTTTACTTGGATGACTTCTCCTTATCCGGTGATACTTCGGTGCATCTGTACCATTTACGATGTTGTTTTTCAAAGTGTCGAGAATACCATTTGTGCTTAAACCCAAATAAATCTGTATTCTCGGTATCTTACAGCAAGTTGCTAGGGCACATTATCTCAAAACAGGGGATTCAAGTTGATCCACATAAAGTGAAGGTAGTACTGGAGGCCCCTGCTCCCAAGACACCCAAAGAAGTGATGCGCTTCTTGGGACAAATCTGGTGGCATGGACGACATTTGCGGTGGCTTGCTCATCCGGGCACGCCACTCAATCGACTGATAATCAGTACTCCCCATCAGTTTGAATGGACTGAGGCATGTCAACTCTCTTTCGATTGGTTGAAATCACTATTAACGCAGGCTCTTATTTTACAAGCACCAAATTGGGAACTACCATTTCATGTCTTTGTGGATGCATCCGACATTGCAATTGGCAGCGTGCTGATGCAGCAAACGAAAAAATGGTTCCATCCAGTGTATTATGTGAGTCATAGATTAGCTCCGTTAGAGTGCAATTATTTAGTCACTAAACGTGAATGTCTCGGATTAGTGTATTCGGTGAAGAAATTCTGGCATTATTTATTGGGATGCCGCTTCACCTTTCATGTCGATCATGCAGCCTTGGTGTACCTTGTTCGCCAACAACATCTGGGAGGAAGGTTAGCAAGATGGGTATTGTTGCTTCAAGAGTTTGATTATTCAATAGTACATCGACCAGGGTCCGTGCATGCCCTTGATGATTTTCTATCTCGGTTGGATTCCGGTGAACCTCCGGAAGGAGTTGATGATACTATACCTGCTATCTATGCAACGGAGACCGTATAGGATTATCAACAAGAATTGCCGATAAAATCCTCCTATTATGACACTTTGATGCTTTTCTTGACCAGTGGATGTCCTCACGGCACGACCTATCCTGTGGCTCATCGTAAATTGGCCATGTATAGTCGATGATTCTGGCTACTTGTAGGGTAGTTATATTACATGGATCACTTGGGAGTGCTGCTAAGATGTGTTCAACCACACGAAATTGCTTCAATAATCACAATGGCTCATTCTACCCCAGCTAGAGGTCCTTTTGCGGTTGACTTGACCCACCGAAAGATTTTACACAATGGCTTATGGTGGCCTACTATGTACTGAGATGTGACCAAGTATGTGCGATAGTGTGATGAGTGCCAGCGTTCGGGTCAACCTTTACAACGACATTACTTTCTGCTCCAACCAGTTTTGCCTCTTGAACCCTTTCAGAAATGGGGTTTGGATTTTATCGGACCAATCACACCTCCTACGATACTTATGAGTAACAGTTATATTCTTACCTGCACAGATTATGCAACTAGGTGGGCTAAAGCTTGGGCTCTATGGTCAGCCATAACTGCTGCGGTCGCTAAATGTTTAATGAAAGATATTTTTCCACGCTATGGTTTACCTTTGGAGATTGTGACTGATCAAGGTACGCACTTTGCAAACACATTAATGCAAGTGCTTACTAAAACCTTCTAGATTGTGCATAAGCTCAGTTCTCCCGACTATCCACGAGCGAATGGACTCGCCGAGAGCACCAACAAATCTCTGTTGAATATCCTAAAGAAATTGTTATTAGATTGCCGGAGAGATGCAACCAACTCCTACCTGCGGTATTATGGACTTACCGTACAACATATAAAGTGGCGACTGGAACAACTCCTTTCAAGTTGGCTTATGGTTTGGAGGCCATTGCTCCTATGGAACTGGTGGTTCCCAGTCTGCGAGTGGCCTTAGAGCAGAAATTACTATCGGAAGAATCATTTCCTTTCCGATTGGATGCTTTACGGTCTCTAGATGAACAATGCCTTGAGAGTTTTCTGGTGTTGTAGGAAGTTCAGCTCAGACAAGCAAGAACTCACGATCGTTTCCTTAAAACCCTCGTGTTTACCATCAACCAATTAGTGCTCTTTTATAATCCTAAATCTAACCAATCCGCTGGAAAGTTTAAACTATGATGGTTCGGTCCCTACCGCATGGCCGAGCAAGTGGAACCAGCAACTTTTCGGTTATCCACCTTAACTCGTACCCTTCTTCCTAAAGCGATCAATGGATCAAAGCTTCGTCCATATTACTCACCGCCTTCATCCTCATGATGCGTGATCGGTATTTTTTGCTCATTGTTCTACCTCGCCATTCCTATCCTTTGTGCATTATTCGGGTTGACCACTTGACTGTAATCCTTCAGTTTTCTTACCTAACCATGATTAGTAGTCGCCTTTTGTGTCTTCGATTTTGTTAATGCGAGCATGTCGCCATTATAACTATATATTTCCAACACTACGTGATGATTAGGCTTCTTTTCATATGATTCTTCCAATGTTTCTACTTAATCCTGTTCTTCACGCTGTTATTTGCTATTGCGTCCTTGTGTGCTTGCGACTCCTGTACTACCTGTGTTCTTGTGTGTTTTGATTGTGCCATGGAATCTCTAGCGAACATCGTTACCTTCCGTGCTGGTCTCGCTCTGGATGTGAGCAAGTTTCTGTGTGCTTGAGGTCTCCTGGACTTCGTTGAATTGTCTTGGCATTCACTGGAGTGTCATCCATTTTGTGCATAGATAATCTCTGCCATTGCGACTATGCCTACTACAAAACAATGCTGGCCGCTGGCATGTTTGAACCCCCGCATCGTTGTTACACTGAGCATAGTCGCTGAGGGATTTCGTCTCCCTCAAGAGGGTCTAGTCGATGGACCTCTCCTTCCTATGGCGACAATGAAGGAACTCTTCCCTAGGCACTCGTCTAATGAGTTTGCTATTTTATGTCACCCCGAACCAGAGCGCACCGCACTTCAATTCCTAGTAGCTGCCCTAAATCTCCAAAAACACACTTACGGCATCTCTCGCCCATTTTACTCCATGGTCAATACTACAACATGAGAGGCTGTTAATTTCACATCTTTCTTTTTCCGGTGCATTCACTGCGAATGCCAAGCCGTTTCGAAGCAATTAGCCAAGAATGAGATCCCTAGGACTCGTTTGCCGCACCTCATCACGTTCCTCCTCCTGACAATTCAGGCCGCACAACCTCCTCCTTTACCTACAATTCTATTACATGAGGAGTCTACACAAATGCTGGAGGATGATGATGATGAAGATCTTCTCCACTTCTTCCAGTGCAAGCATAGACGCATCAGTCCATCCCAAAGTCAAGTACAGGAATCAACCGCTATGCAAGAGGTTGAAGTCTTCCATGATACTGCAACGTCATTACAGGTAGCATCTGCCCAATCCTCTCCTATTAAGCAGCAAGATACTGATGTCAGCATGGAAGATGTGGCTGAAACTTCGCAGCGGGATGAAGTACAACACCTGGATGATACGGCTGTGAAGGATACAGTGGATGATCGCACTATCATTGTTTGTCATCCATCATCCTCACAATTAGTAGATGATCAAGCAGGCATGGCAAAGCCACAGCCAAGCGCTGAGGAGGTAGTTACCGAAATTGCCGTTGTTTCTTCTTTGCTTCAAAACGAGACAAGTATTGTCCTCGTTCAGACCCCTCTTCTCCCTCTTCCCCCTCCAATCACACTTCTTGCCACTGCTATTACTTCTTCCTCCTCGCCTCCAATCGCAATCCGTGAGGCCATGCCCAAAGTTCCTTCTTCTCCCGACTACTCTCCACCTTCTTCTCCACACCTCCTTTCTTCCCAATCATCACATCCTACACCTTCTATTCCCACCCCGGTTATGTTCACTGAATTGGCATCCATGGGCCAGTTTTTAGTACAGTTATCCCAGCACTTACCCCTTCAATTGCAGGTGGCAACATAGACCATTCTTCAGGAGCTGCAAACTAAAGTAGACATCCCGGGACATAAAATTATCGAGGTTTCACCAAATCGTCAGCTGACTGTAAAAGTTGATGTAGGGTGGCTCCATCCATAGCAACACTATCATTGGCATCCGCCTCTCCGGTCACGGGAACAACCGTACAGGCTGCCGGACTCCACTTGTCCGCTACTGATTGAAGATCTACAGTACCTAAAGAGATCAGATCTGTATTGTTCTTCAAAAACGCCTCTTCTTCATCGTCAGATAAGCCATCCAACATGTGGACCGGCTCCGCTACATATGGTCTAGCATGAAGCTCGCAGGGCTGGATGGCATCCAGTTTAACAACATATTTACGGTGATTATCTTTGAAAGTCAATTCCTGCGCTGACCAATCCTGTATAACTTTGGCTTGTTTCAACCATGGTCGACCGAAAAGTAGATTATAGTCGAGGCTAGATTCGGGTAGTTCTAAGACTACAAAAGTCATTTTGAATGTGGTACCCTGCAAAGTTATCGGGATATTCCGTACTAGTCCCACCGAATGGACTCAAGATTGGTCGGCCATTCTTACAAAAAATTGGATGGGCTCAACTCGGGTCCATCCCAATTGCTTGCAGAGAGCTGCAGTTGTTGTGTTCACACCCAAACCACCATCAATTAGCACTTGAGTGATCTTGTGATTTTTATGCCATACCGTGATTAAGGGGACTGAATGATCCACCGTAGAATCAGCTTCCGGTTGTATTGTTTCCATCACCGGAGTATAGGAAGATCCAGGACTGAGCTGTTGCTAGAATTGCTACCGAACTCCTGGCCTAAGGGGAGTGTAATTGAAGCCTTAATGAGAATCTCCCATACCTGATCGGTTTGCATCGTACTCTTCACCGAGTCTGATGATGATGCTACTGTTACTGGGTCAGTGTTTTGTTCATTCGGCCCCGCCTTTGGCAAGGGAACCTGGGTCACCGGAATTGGATCAGGGAACACCACTGGCTCTTTAGTGGTCCATTGACTAGCCTTTGCATACATACGCTGCTGCTCACGGATACCAGGTTCGAACACCTCAGCTGTTGGTTGCAACTGCTTACTCGACCGTGTCTGGACCACTACTGATTGTGATTCTACTGGTGAGATATAGACCATGTTGGTCATCAGATTTTGACGCTCCTTCCTTTTGTCGTATTCTGCTGCATCCTTGCAAAGTCTCCGGATGTGGCCAATCTCCCCGCAAAAATGGCATCGAGGTGGTGGCAGAGAAGTACCTTCCGCTGATGTACCTGCCTGCCATTGATTTGAATTAAAATTGGTATTCCGCTGACTTTGGTAATTTCTGTATCCTTGTGACTGATTGTTTCACATCTATGGTGGCACGTAATGGGTTGCGGGCTGCCCTGGTTCCTGTATAATGGCATTTACAGCTGCTCGTCCGTGCACCTTGGCATTATACGCATAATTTTTTGTTGAGTGTCCGGTGGTGTTGCTGATAGCACAATACATCTGGTTAAGGGCACATGTAGCACTGGTGTGCCCTGGATTTTTGCACTTGGTGCAATATATCTGTTTAGCCGGATCATCTATACCGTTCTTACTGGCTTTGAGCCACTCCAAGTCTTCAGTGAATCCTCCAACTTTATGCTCGAGTTGTAGGGCCATTGCAATAACAGCATCTAGTGTCATAGCACGCACACAACGGATGATCATAATTTGTCTTAATTGTGGGTGAGACCATTAATGAACCACTAAGTTATCACATCATCCGGTAGATTAGCATGTGCCGGAGGCAATTGTCTTAAATGAGTTCTAAACAATGTTGCGTATTCCTAAACAGTCTGATGTGGCTTTTGCCGATTGTTCTGCAAATAATCGAAGATTTTGGCAGGGTTTATCTTCAACTAGAACCTCTGTAAAAATGCATCTCTTACCGCATCATAGTTAATGAAATGGTTGAAATCATACTCTCTTAACCACCTCGCTGCTTCATTGACTAATGTTGACTGAAATACGATGGCCTTGTACGCCGGATCGGGTGGATGGTTCAGCACTACATAGCTTATCTCAAAGGTGCGTACATGTGCATCAGGGTCGTCACCTGGAAATCCACCAAACTTTGTGTAAGTCACCCCTGTTGGAATCGGTCGAAGTGGAGGGGGCTGTTGTTGTTGCTGATGTTGTTGTTGTTGTTGCTGCTGTTGCTGACTACTCATGGTGCTATTATTGGTACTGTTGCTGTTACCGGAGTTTTGAGGGGGTGTCTTTTGCCCTTCGGAATCTGTATGGTCATACTGCTCACCTTCCCGCTTGAAAATAGCGTTCAATCTCTTACGGATCTCCAAATCGAAGAGCCTATCCTCAGCTTTGCTATCCCAGGTAGGCAAATTTGCCCCGAACAGTGATGTCTGAAATGAAGATTCACCAGGGAGTATTACACTGTCACCAGAAAACTGTAAATTCCCCGAAACTGGTACCGAACTGTCACCGGATTTTGTCGAACTTTCCCCAAAACAGGGTATTCTTTCACCTGCAATGATCTCTCTCGATAACATAACTTTATCCTCAGAAAGGTTCGAATTCTGACCAGACGGTGTCGGGTCAACTACGCACTGCATCCTTGTACAATCCAAAGTTACTGTACCTTCTGCAGATTGTACCGAAATTACACCGGAATCTACCGAAATCTCATCATCTATCATTGGAATAGTACCGGAATCACTGCTAACTGGCTTCGCTCCCTTGACAATTGGGCTTAACTGATCTATACCTCTGCCGCCTGGGGGTGTCCCTAACAAATTTGGTACCGTCCAGGGATGCTAGTCTCTCTTATACTTCGGATAAGACTCGCGGGACCGAGTAACCGGCATATATCACCTTTGCACCACTTGTGTACTGCTCCACCTTACTAATTATTCACAATCTGTTGTCACCTTCCCACAGACGGCACCAGTGTTAAAAGTGCGGTTCTCCGTCACAAGCACTTTTAAGTTTCTCAGGTTCTTGGGAGTGATAGGGGTCTGATAAATCAGAGGCCTTGTATCTTAATTTTCCCAACTAACTTATTCAATGCGTAGTATGTTAGTGTTCAATATCGGATCGTTTACTATCAAAATTCTGGTTAGACTCTTCACAGTACGTAACACAGGAGTTATTCATTACCGTCACACAGACTTACGATCTACAACTTAACAGTATTGTGTTAATCACAAATTAATGTAATTAAACAAAGTAAGAGTTAACAGTACTCAGGATGTCACGAATAATACACCACAGCGTCTCCACGGACTGCAATTGCCTAGACAGACAGTCTGGCGATCCCGCTTTTCTCTCGCTGGAGATTCACTGTAATGTCTTTACATTGATTGATAAAAAGGTCCAACACTTCACTACAACCTTTCGGTACGTGCGGTAATGGAAAATATAGAAAGATATGAATTTACAAAATGCCAATCCGACGGCTTACAACTATATGTGTCCTTCATATGAAGGTCATATAATTTTCTCATCAGATATACTTTATTTGATGCCGTCTCTTTTTCATATGTATTGCATTACTTCTTCCGAAGCTCCTCTTTAATTTCACACTCTAATATTGTAAAGTAAACATTATCTGCCAAGTGCAAGTGAATGATAAACCTGGCCATTTCATCTAACTCATCCCAATCATCTTCATCCATGTTAGCAGGCTTCTTTGAAATTCCATTTACTGGCTTCCATTGCCTCCTTTGAATCAGCACATCTTTAATCTGATTCTTCCATAGAGCAAAGTTTGTGCCATCAAGTTTTCGGATCTCAAAATGATCTTTGCCTTGCAAGTTATAGCTCCTCCTTGGAACACTAGCACTAGACCCTGATCTACCGGATGTGCCTAAGACCTCTGACACCATGATGGTAGAGAACTGAATGGAATGATAATAGAGCTAGAAGAGTACGAACACCAACGAATAATTGTATCAAGAAGTAAATCGACCACTGTATAGTTGACAAAACCAAAAATCTGGAAAAAAAATTTCTAGAGTATCCTTTGCAAAATGAGTGTATGACCAGTGTCAAAATATCATAAAACTATAAGTACTGACATGTTTGCCTGCATAGTGAATCATTGACTCCACTGCATATAATCAGCTACCCAATAGAAGCCAACTAGGCTTATCGACCACCTATGAATAGCTATTATACATCTCCTATGGCGAGGCCGGGTAAGTTTTCCACCTGCATTACCAAAGAGACCCCGACATCTGGGTGTCTCCCGATTAAGAAAACCTCACCACGACCCTCTTTATCAAACGTAAAAGGCTTTATGCAAAGAACGTAACCGCTATATCAATGACCACATGGACGTACATAAGCGGTATCCATAGAAGCGTACATGATGTGTATTTGCTCAATATATGCAGTAAAATGATACTAAAAGGCTGAATGCATAGCCCAAAAACTAGCCAATAACACCTGCAAGTGTCTGTCAACTCTGATGTTTTTGGCTCAAAAAACCTGCATAAATTTGTAGTGGATGCTCCCACCAAAACTGAAATCTTTCAAGAAACCTGTAGTTTTACGAGTGTGGATGAAAACACAGCCCCAAAGGTTGATATTTATTGTTGTAGAAGTACAAAGAACACTCTTCTTGATGTTCTTGGACTTGTGTGAAGAGAACTATGTGCGGAAGTACTCCAAAATGGCTCCAAAGGACACCCCAAAAATGCTTCAAAAATAGGCTTTGAAAGCAAAGAATGAAGCTTTGAGGGACCAAAACATGTTCAAGTAATGTCAACCTTAGTCTTTCCCCTTCTTCAGACACCACAAGAGTGTATCTTAGTGGCAAGAGATTGCCACGGTTAAGCGAGCTCCAGGGGGAACAGTACTGGGATGGGTGACCTCTCGGGAAGTACTAGGAACCTCTATATTCGTTGATCGTTGAGGTCCTCCCTCGTGCGCAGCCAACGGCTTGGTGATCAAAAGCAACATGTGTTACTGTTGGCATACAAAGCAACAAAGGAGTCATGCACAATACGGCAACAAGGCCAGATCATTTTTTCCCATAGATTATGTACAACCCAAGTGATTTTAATCACTACACAAACATTGTAAATCCCGTTTTTGGTAGATTAGACTCCATTTTGTGCAAGCCGAGGAGTCCTCGAGCTTGAGGAGTATTAGAAGTACCATCGTACCAAATTTCATAATTTTTAGACTTCGTTTGAGCCCTCAAATAAGCCCTGGAACCTAATTTTTAACTAGGCCGGACACTAGGTCTGGACAGGGCCAAAAGCTAGTCAAAAACTATAAAAAGAGCTAGAGAGCTCATTTTTGAGGTTAGATTGTAATTGAAACGAACTTGTAAGAGCTTGTGAAAGTAATCTAAAGCACTCCATTGATTCTCTCTCTTTGTCTTGCCGTGTGTGCGCGCGTGTGTGTATGTGTGTGCATGCTTGTATGCTTCTCACTCACGCACTGGTGCCGCCACTTGCTCGAGGTCTTCATACCATCCTCACGTCTTCCCGGATTGACATTAAAGGAGGTGCTACTCATCACTGAGCTACACCAAATTTTGGCGCCGTTGCCAGGGATCGAGCTTTGAGGACGAGCGTGTGATGGTAAGACGTAGAGTTGACGCGTTGGAGTGGTAGGTATTTTCTTCACTCTCATCGAATTTCTTTTACTTTCTTCACCATCTTCATCACCATCATCATCATTCCCATCTCCCACCTCCATCTCCATCATCGCAAAAATTTCAGTTTTTGACTATATCCCCATCTCCACCTCATTTCCCTCATTTCACTTGTGAGAGAGAGCGAGAGAGCGAATTTGCATGCGCTGTTTTTGCATGTTTCTTGAGCTATTTTGCAGGTTTTTTGCTGTACCATCATCCCCAGCAGTGTGCGCAGGTACGACAGGCTCTGCACAGTTCCCGAGATGACGATCTCTGTCTATCGCGACAGACAGAAAATCTTAACATTTTGTGAATGCATGAGTAGCACTGTAACCTACACCTTGAGGGCATTCTAGATCACTAGAAGTTTTTCAAAAATTTGCGTTTTTTCTGTCTATCGCGACAGACACCGTCTATCGCGACAGACACCGTCTATCGCGACAGACAGAAATCCGCGACAGACACCGTCTATCGCGACAGACAGAAATCCGCGATAGACACCGTCTATCGCGACAGACACCGTCTATCGCGACAGACAGAAATCCGCGACAGACACCGTCTATCGCGACAGACACCGTCTATCGCGACAGACACCGTCTATCGCGACAGACAGAAATCCGCGACAGATACCGTCTATCGCGACAGACACCGTCTATCGCGACAGACAGAAATCCGCGACAGATACCATCTATCGCGACAGACACCGTCTATCGCGACAGACAGAAATCCACGATAGACACCGTCTATCGCGACAGACACCATCTATCGCGACAGACAGAAATCCACGATAGATACCGTCTATCGCGACAGACACCGTCTATCGCGACAGACAGAAATCCACGATAGATACCGTCTATCGCGACAGACACCGTCTATCGCGACAGATAGAATTTCACGATAGACACCGTCTATCGCGACAGACACCGTCTATCGCGATAGACAGGCATTTTCGGCAAAAAATTAAGGAGTGAATTTTTGGAAATTTAGGCTAAATTTTGGGCATATTTGCACTTTCATGTACTCATCTACTTACGAAGGCCTTAGAAAATGCATTAAAACCCCCGAAAGGTTCTGTTTGTCTAGTTAACCCCCTAAACCCTGAACGGTCATAACGTTTTCATACGAAATCCATTTTCTGAGCTCTAGGGCTTGTCGGAAAGCTCGTGACATATACTACACGCCCTCAACTGTTTTTTATAAGAATAACGCGTTGATTTTCAGATAGGATATTTGGAAGTTGACACACTGAGGGGTAGGAACACCAAGGGAGCTCTAGAGTAAATTTCTAACAATGCAAAAGGGGGAACAAGGGTCATTAAAAAAGTGTCTGAAATAAATTGTCTGTCAATTGAAAGATCTACTTGGAGCTAATCTTGGGATTTATGGAGGCCTATTGAGAAGCGACTGAGAGTATCCAAGCAACGGTGTGGCACACGCTTGAGAATCAACTTCTCGAGCACTAAAGAGCAAGGTTCGGCAAGAAAGGTCGGAATATTCTCAACTCCTCTTCGTCAATTCCTAGCTTAGGCTAAGAGCGATTAGAAGTAGGAGCAAGTCAGGGCGACGATAGGCCACTATCAAGTTGAAGACTACTTAAAAACTCAAGTTCAAGCTAAAAACTTAATCTCTGTACTGTCGACAACATAAAGGAAAGAACCTAACGTGGAACGATCAACCTGAAAGTACGGAGAACATTCAAGTATTCCTGACGACGTAATAACAGATAAGACTTTAAACACGAGGAATAACTAAAAAGAATCAAGTGACTGGTACCAATTGAGCGGCAACGAGGTTGTACTCTGGAAAAAATTTGGGGCTAATCAGATAGGCATATGAACCTTAGATCAGGACGACACCTAGTAAGAGAGAGACAAAGCCTTAGATCTTCAGAGGCTAGTGTCAACCACACTGCTAGGTCCTGGGCCCAGCAGTTGAGTCACCACTCTCATTACCCTAGCTCGGATACCAGTGAATCAGGGATGTCTCAAGGCATGGATAGACCTACGGGAAGTTCAGGTATGCCTTACTTGTACAGGGTGGAAGGCCCTTACAAAACACAGTTGGAATACCTTAGGACCAACCGATTAGGTGCGAGCATCTATGAGGACGGCCTAGGAAGATCTGTGGTCCAGATTAAAAACCCTGACCAATCCATAGGACTAGAGCACCCAGCTGTCAAGTTTGAAAACGGTGCATACCTGGACAAGGAAGGAACCATATACGTAGTCACCAGTCATCCAGATAGGACAGATGAATTTGGAAATGTAATTTCAGAAGCGGACTTAGGTGACTTGGAACAAGGAAACATGGGAGTGGAACCTAGAACCCCTCGAGGTAAATCAGTTCTCACTAGGATTATCACGCCTGAATGGGTCCCCCAAGACAACAAGAGCATAGAGTTGCTCCTCAATCGAGAAACTGATGAAGCCTTTTGGAGGTATAAGTCTAATCAGCCAACAGACATAGGAAATATCATGATCTATGAGTTTAAGGATCCGGACAGCCCAGGTAGAGTGACTTACTTAGATCATGCTTCAGAACGGATCTTTGGGGTGACAGAAAATGATAGACATGCCTACACTTGGAAGGGCGAATTTATTTTCCCCCAACCTAGATCAAATGTATCCTATGGTCACCCTGGGGCTGGAACTTCCCAAGCTCATGGTACGCAAAGAGACAGAAGTAGAGATAGACCGGAAGTAAGTTTTGCCAACCCAGTGGGCAGAGAAAGAACGAGAACCGAGACGAATAGGGTAGAACCCGAGATGCATAGAGCCCACAGGAACCAAAGAAATGTAGATGGATTCCCTCTGCCGAGACCTAGGGAGCACACAAGAACTTTGAGACCCACCCAGCTAGTTAAGTCCATGAAGAATTACTTTGACGGCACAGGAGATCCCTATGATCATGTGGCGGAGTTCAAGCAAGTCTTGAGAGCCGAACAAGTTGAGGATCTATTCACGCAGTACAATGCCTTCGGTCTAACCCTGAGGAATACGGCACTTACATGGTTTCAACCATTGGATGAGCGCCAGTTCAGGAGCATAGACCAACTCCTAGAAGCATTTATTATTGAGTTCTCCAAGAGTGGCATAAGGCACAACACCTCCTCACTGATTCACAGCTTCAAACAAACCCCTCAAGAGACTGTGAGACTTGCCGGAAGAAGATTTAGACAATATCTTGAAAGGTGCCCTATTTCGGAGCTACCCACATCTGCTAAACAAGTAGCCTTATTCCTTGACGGATTGTTGAGTCCAAAATTGAGATCCTATGTGTATCTGAAAGACCCTAGGACTATAGAAGAGTGTGTACGTATGTGCATTGACATTGAAGATAACCTAGGAGAAGAGCTAGAGCTGTCCAAAATTTACAAAGATTCAGATAGTGCATCTAGTCAATCTTCCACACAAGCCACATCAATTGAGGAACTGGCCGAAAAAGTAGCTCAGAAATTAGGTGTGACTAGCAAACAAATTCCAAGGTTTGCTCCTGTGAAAAGGTGCTATACATGCGGTGGTGACCATATGGCGAACGTCTGTCCCATTATGGCTCAACCCCAAGTAAACCCTAGTAGCCAGTACTGCACCATAGAACGGAGATACACCAACCACACCGCACAAGACTGCCCATACAACAAGCAGGCGGTTAGGCAACCCTACCCTCAGCCCTACCAACAAGGCAGATACCAGAACCAGTACCCTCCACAACCATATGGCAGGCCACAACAAAATTTCCAACCTCAATATCAAAACCAACAAAGGCCTCAGCCTGTGCTAGCACAACAAACCCCAGCCCCAGCTAATGTGATTCCGGTAAAGTATGCTGTTGCAGAAGAAAACCTGAATAGAGCTATAGTCCCTGTAACCTCCTTGATCTCTGAAAATGACCCAAGTGATCATAGCTTTGATTCTACCCATGTGGATAGCCCTCAGGCTTACTACATGCAGTCTCCAGAACATGGTGAGTCCTACTATAGTGAAGAGCCGAACGAACCTAGTTGGGAATCAGATTACACGAACGTCATGTATACAAACCCCAATCCTAGGCCTCAATCTAGGCAAGTCAGACCTCCATTCCCAAGAGGGCCGTGCTACAGATGCCAAGGTGATCACCTCATTCGTGATTGTCCCTTACCTCCGCCTACACAAACTCAGTCCGTGACTATCCAAGGCTTTTGCCAAGACTGCGGAAAAGAGCATCTCTTACGAGATTGCCCTAAGAACCCCAATAGCATGCCAAAAATCACCCCTATCAACGTTGTTGGGTTAGTGGTAGACTCCTCAGGAAGTGTCACTTCCACTGCACCAGTACAGGTAGTCACTCGAGCTCAAGCTTTGCAGCAAAACCAAGGGGTAGGCCAGGAAAAGAGTCCAGAGGCTAGCGATACTGAGAGCCAAAATAAAAAGAGAACAAGAGCTTGGAAAGATAGCCGCGAACGTATGAAAAGGCAATGGGCAAAGAAGATGAGTGAACTTGAGGAAAGTCTACGAGAAACCAAGGCTAAAATCATAGAGATCACATCTCAACCGCACTCTCACACGTTACCACCGCTACCATCCCCATCACCCTCCACCCCTCCACCCTCTAAGACAGCCCACGTAACCCACCCACCACCCCAAACAGGATCGGTATTAGCTGATCCCACTCCCGAAGACATAGACATGATGCTTAAAGCATATCAGGCCAGAATCCAAGAAGGGCCAAACGTCACGGATCATGACAAGTGCTATCCTAGAGCTGACCTAGAGATAGAAAGAACCAAACTATGCGCGAAAATGGTCGCATTGGCTCAGACTATGTTTGAAGCCAGTCGCCTTTTCAATTACTCAGGCTCAGCCAAAACGCAATTACACTTGGATGGATTCCTAGAGAAGTTAGAGAGGATAATTGCAAGATCTGACAAGGAAGAAAAAAATCAAGACCAAGAAAAAGCAAGCAAAAACAAGAATCAGTCCCAATCAGAAGTGTATGTGGCCAATGCCCCTAAACCGGACAACTTCCCCTCCGTAGAAAGAATAGAGAGGCCAATAGCACAGCCAGAAAAGGAATCTACCCCTCAAAGAAAGGGAAGGGCAAGAGAACGGGTAAGCCAGCCTCTCCAGGAAGCCCGTGGGCCTCCTCAAGAAGCTTATATTCCCCCCCAAAAGGCAGATGAGCCCCCCTCGAAAGCTCAAGTACCTCCACAGGTTGCCTACATTCCTTCTCAGGGAATGTGTGAGCCTGTTCGGAAAAGTAATAGAATAAGTAATCCTCCCCAAGAAGCTTGTGCTCCAGCCATTTGCGAGAACGAGGAGAGAGTCAACAATAGAATCAGCCCTCCTTCACAGGTTGCTTATGCGCCCAATTCTACGGAGCCAGACACTTCTTCTTCTATGAATCGGTTTGCACCAGACTTCCTACGAGAGATTCAAGAAGACAAATGGGATAACGAAAGCGAGGTCGCCCCTCCTTTTGAACTTGTGGACGATGCACACGACCAATTCCCACAAGACATCCCATCTATTTACGGGGAGCATGAGAGTGTTCAGTCTCACGAGAGATTAGACTTTGAGTCTAATTCCATACAAGAGCTACCCCACTTAACAGGCCCATGGGAAGCAAAGTCCACATGTATGAGAGCACCCACAGTCATGGTAAGGAACGACGACTCAGTCATTCCTAGGAACACAGAGGTAGTGAAGAACACTAATGTGCAGTGTAATCTCAGGTTAGAAGAGCTACTCAAGGTTAGACCTGAATTATGGAAACATGTAGCCAAACAAGTACCAGAGATAGCAAAACCTCGTTCCCAGGTAGGATCCCATAGGACAGTGCCAGAAATTCCCTTGGATAAGATCGGGGATATGTGTGAAGGTGAAGAAGGGAACACCTATCTTCCCATCACCTACCAGGACTACACCACGAAGGCAATTTTGGACTCAGGTGCAGGAGTTGCAATTGCCACTACCTCCTTATGGAAGCGTTGGGGCAAGCCAGCACTCAGGCCAACGAGAATGAAATTGCAAATGGCAGATGGTCACATAGAGAGACCCCTAGGATTGCTAGAAGGAATAACTCTCACCACTTGTGGTGTCGAGTTTGAACATACCTTTGCCATATGTGACTTCAGCAAAAATCATGCCTATGAGATGATTTTGGGAAGACCATTCATGCGACAGTTGCAAGTGGTACAGGATTGGGGGACCAATTCTTTGTACCTGCAGCACTTAGGTGTTACAACCAAAGTCAATCTCAAGGATTATTCTCATAGAGATGTCCCTCCTATCCAGTGGAATCCCATCCATAGAGCTAAAGATGACACAGAATCGGTGCATTCCATAGGTTCTGGATCCTCATGGATGCATGAAGACACCCACTTATGGATGTGCAAGGTAGCAGTAGAAGAAGAGAAGAGAGAGAAAGCCAGAGAGGTAGGTGCGAAAGAAACCCATAGATCAATCCAAGACCCAGCCTATGCACCTGTAGTTTTTCCAGACGAAGAATTTGAACCTCACGGTTGGGCAGAAATCTTAGCAACAATGGACGTAGCCATCAACGAAGAACAATGGACACCTCACTGTGATGAGGATGGCTATGATATTTCAGTCTTCTCCATAGAGCCAATCATGGGAGAGGCAGTTCTAGAAGAATGCGAACCTAGCCCTGATGCATTTGAGGATGCAAGTGACTCCGATCTAGAGTCAATCATTATGGACCCACCATTTGCATCAGATGAAGAATACTTCCATGAGGTAGAATTTCAAACCCAGAGGCATGGAGAGCTGACAAATGACGTAAGATTAGCAACACATGTGACCCCTAAGGAAGAAGGAAAGAAACGAAAGAAGAGAGAAGCCTTACCAGAAGAGGAAGAATCTTTGTTTGAGGTCCCAGAAAATTTTAAGAAGTATGAGATAGATGACAGGAGAGTCATGATTAGAATGCCCAAACGAGAGGCACAATCAGGAGAGGCCTATGATAACAAAGAAACTACCAAGAAAATCGTAGTGGCCCTAGAAGAAGGAGAGGAGAGATGCACGTATATAGGCCATGACCTGACAGAAGAAGAAGAGCACGAATTGATTGCCTTGCTAAGAGAATACAGAGATGTATTCGCTTGGAGTTACAAGGATTTGAAAGGGGTTGACCCGGACATATGCTCGCACACCATCCCCATGACCTCAGATGCCAAACCCTCTAAGCAAAAGCCTTACACGTATAATGATAATTACGCTGCTAAGATCAAGGAGGAGATAGATAGACTGGTCGAAGCTGGATTTATCTATGAAATTGAGCACACTGAATGGGTATCCCCCATCGTAGTGGTGCCCAAGAAGAATGGCAAGCTACGTGTGTGCATTAACTTGAAAAAGGTTAATGCCGCCACAATTCGAGATAACTATCCGCTTCCCATCACAGAACATCTCTTAGAAAGAGTGGCAGGCAAGGAAGTGTACAGCTTCCTTGATGGATTTTCTGGCTACAATCAAGTAGCCATAGCTCCAGAGGATCAGCATAAGACAGCCTTTGCCACAGAATGGGGCATTTTTGCTTTTAGAGTAATGCCATTTGGGCTTACCAACGCACCAGCTACCTTCCAGAGACTGATGTGCCATGTGTTTAAGGAGTTCCTAAGGAAGAGTTTAGAAGTCTATGTTGATGATCTTTGTGCTCATTCCAACGTTAGACAAACCCATATTCCTGAACTCAGACAAATCTTTGACAAATGTAGAGAATATCAAGTCTGCCTAAACCCAGAAAAGTGCGTTTTTATGGTCAGGCAAGGCAAGATTCTAGGACACATAGTGTCAAAGAATGGCATATCTACCGACGAAGAGAAAGTGAGAGCCATAGCAGAGCTACCTAGGCCAAAGAATGTCAAGGAAGTACAAGCTTTCATGGGGCATTGCGGTTATTATCGACGATTTATACACATGTATGCTGTCATTGCAAAGCCCATGTACGGACTTCTGACTAACTTTGAGTGGACGGATGAATGCGAGAATTCCTTCCAGGAGCTTAAACGAAGATTGTGTTCAGCACCAATCTTGACCACACCAGATTGGAATAAGCCATTCCATGTTCATGTTGATGCATCCAATTATGCTATAGGATGTGTGCTTGCACAACCTACTGGTGAAGGTAATATGGATCTTCCAATTGCCTATGCCAGTAGACAATTGAATGCGGCTGAACGGAATTACACCACTACAGAGCGCGAAGGATTAGGCATGGTATATGCAGTCAAGAAATTTAGACACTATTTGCTTGCAAATAAGTTTAAATTTTTTACTGATCATCAGGCATTGTTATATCTTGTAAACAAGCCATGCAATACAGGAAGATTAGTGAGATGGTTTCTCTTGCTAATGGAATATGATTTTGAGGTTGTGGTAAGGAAAGGGAGGACTCACTTGAGAGCAGATCACCTCTCTAGGCTCACATCGGGAGAAGCCCCACAAGGAGTGTCAGATGACCTTCCTGATGCTTACTTGTTTAATTTGGAAGTTGTACCGCATTGGGCTAAGCCATTGGTACCAGTATTGACATACGGGCCTAATCATCCAGTCGTAAACACACGGAATAGAGAGATCGTAAAAGCCCAAAAGTACCATATCATGGCAGGAAGCATGTACAAGCACACAGATCAAGGGATCTTGGCTTGTTGCGTAGAAGAGGATGAGTACGCTAAATGGTTGCAATTAGCACATGTAGGTGCGTTAGAGCAACACCATTCAAAGCAAAGAACTTTGCAGACTCTAAAGAGATTCGGAGTGCATTGGCCAACTATGGAAGCTGATGTCCAAAAGTTGTGCAAGGAATGCCCAATCTGTTGCACTAAACCACCTGTGGAACATGCCACTCTCTATCAAGTATCCATTGTGCCAGATTGGAGTGAACCTCTAGTATCATTCTTGCGGACAAACACATTCCCCCCAGACATGACTCTAGCTAGGAAAAGGAGTTTAGAACAAGAAGCCCTCGATTATTCACTCATAGGTGATAATCTATATAAGCGCGGTAAAGATGGTTACCTGAGGTTATGTGTCCATGAAAGTGAATATCTCAAAATCTTGGAGACTGCTCACCAAGGTGTAGCAGGAGGACACTTTGGACCAGATCGGGTAATCAAGGCAATACTATTTGCGGGCTTCTGGTGGCCTACCCTTCACATGGATGCACATACCTATGTGAAACGGTGTGATGTCTGTCAGAGGACTCAGTATCCTATACGCAAAGATGAGATGCCACTGAAACCTATGATGGGTGGACGTGCATTCTCTAAGTGGGGAATAGACTTCGTAGGTCCTATTAATCCCCCAGCTAAGGGTTCTCATGCGGAATACATCATTGTGGCAACAGATTATCTCACCAAGTGGGTAGAGGTAAAAGCTACAACCAAGAACGATGCTCAAACAACTGCCAAATTCTTGTTTGAGAATGTATTCACGAGATATGGACTACCTATAGAGCTTGTAAGTGATAGAGGCACTCATTTCTTGAATGAAGTTATTGAAAATCTACTCCAAGAATTCTTGGTAATACACAAGAAGTCTGCCCCTTATCACCCTCAAGCTAATGGTCAAGCTGAGAGCACTAATAAGATTTTGTGCAATGTGCTGACAAAATTAGTGAACACTAAACGCTTTGACTGGGACAAACAGCTACACCATGCTGTTTGGGCATACCGAGTTGCCTACAAAACGGTACTCCAAGCCACCCCCTTTCAGATGGTATTTGGCCAAAACGCTGTGTTACCCTTGGACTTCCTGATCCCTACATTGAGAGTAGCACAAGAGCACGAATGGACAGGTCATGAGCTCTCCTCTAGGATCTTTGACCTTGAACGATTAGGGGAAACGAGACGGAGAGCCGCTGCAGGGATATACGCAGCCAAGAAGAGACAGAAGGCATACTTTGATGCCCACGTGAAGGATAAAGGCTTGAAAGCAGGAGATCTAGTTTTAGTCTATACACTAAAACAACACGCGAGGAAGCTAGAAAAGAGAGGCTACGGACCTATGATCATCAATAGGATCTCCACGAGCGGAGCAGTACAATTGGCCACATTAGAAGGTGATGTTCTCCCAAATTATATTAGCGGTTGCAGAGTCAAGTTATATCAAGAACCCCTCACGGAGGAAATGCTCAGTCGACTCAACACTGCTAAGAAACGCAAAGAGGAAGAAAAGCGAGTTCGAGAAGAAGCTCAAGCTGAAGCTTTAGAACGCATCAGAAGGATGAAATTACGAAGGCAAGGCAGAGATCAGCCTGGAGCGAATGACTATGCAGACCAAGGATTTCCCATAGCCATGTGTGAAGTTGCAGGAACAAGCTCGCATAGGATAATTGATAGACGTCCTTTCGTAACCTTAGATATAGGACAAGGAAAGCGTGCAAGGACCGTAAGGGCCTTGATTGACTCAGGAGCAGCCACTAGTGCTGTTAAATTGTCTTACTGCCAAGAATTACAATTAACTGTCCACCCTGTGGAAGCATATCTCATAGGATTGGGAGGAGTGGAAACCCCTTGCATGGGCGAGGCGGAACTTCCCCTTTACATTCATGATGAGGCAATGACAGTTAAAGTACTGGTGTGTCAAGATGATGATCTCACTGAACCTCTAGTCTTGGGTCAAGATTGGATCTATGACCAAGCAATTAACTTAAACCTAAGAAGTGGACTTCTCCAGGTTTGGGTCAATCATAGTCGAGTTACAGTAGAATTAGACAATGGAGCACTCAAGGAACTAGGAAAGGCACAGACTCCTGGTCCTTCCAGGGATACACATGAAGATGACCATGCTTTTCTTGTTCAAAACCCTGTGATGCAGAGGAATGATATTTGCAAAAAAGGAGTCAGGGATGCAACGGAACTCCCTTCCTTTCCAAAGGCCAGAAGGAGGCAGCAACCAAAGGCGGATCACAAGCAGAAGAAGCAGAGTACTACCTATGTCCGAGATCAAAAGTACCTGCGCAGCAGAATGTCCCAGAAATTAAACCAGGTGTGGGTGCGGAAAGGCGAACAACCGGTTGCACCACCGTCAACTACACGGGCAAAGCCTCTTATTAGTAACCAACAACACAACGCTAATAAGAAGTCTTTCAGGAACTCTTCTGTTAAAGTAAAATCTATTTGGGTGCCCAAGAAGTCGATGAAGGCAAGCCCACAATCAAGACAAATTTGGGTGCCTAAGGCTTGCTTAAGGGCACAAGTAGTTACGCCAAGGCCACAACCTATGCAGCATAAGTCATCTACGAGTACAACCAGCATTCCCTCGTGCTCAACACTTAGGAACACACCAAGACCCATGAGCATGCATGTAATCACTTATAAGTGGGTCCCTAAAAGGCCCCACTCCCAAACAGCGACACCGACACAGCTCTCTGGAGTCTCTACGAAACCGAAAGCAAAGCCCATCCACTGCATTTGGCAGTCTAAGATCTGTAATAAACCCCCCGACCCCGATTTGTAAATTCACCCCACTTACTAACGGCATTAGTCTCCTAGGAATACACAAACGTTAACTACACTCACTGTCTTCGTGCACTTACTAACCACTAACTCACCATCTACCTCATGTTAATGTTGTAACGGGGACAACAACGGATTTATTTTGTCCATTACGATGTTAACACATGATTCTATATTCTCACAGAATCAGAAAGCAAGAAGAAAAATGGCAGAAGCGACAGGTTCGGGCTCACAAGTAGGGATACTTACTGCAGGAATTGATGTGGATAGCCTACCCGTGGATGTGCCCCCGACTGAACGACCAGTGGAGATGCAACACCTCCAGCAACTCCCGGTGCCAGATCCACCTACAGGAATCACGGAAAGAGTTCATGCGAATTCTCATTGGTTCAATGGCATGCCCGGTCCATTAGGTGAGGCCAAGTATATCTGGGAGTCTAAATGCGAGTATGACAGATCATGGGTGCGATTCCAATTTTTCTCCAAGGAGTTCGAGACTTTACAAAACACAGAAGATCTACAGATCATATGGCAACGAGCAGGATTGGCGGAATATTTTGAAGCCCCACTACCTAAACCCGATCTCCTCCGATGTTACTATTTGGTCTCCACATTACAAGCTAATGAAGATAAGGACCAACCCGGATCATTTGTTCTCCCCTCATTGCTGGGCAACAACGAGTTGAAGAGGTTTGAACTTACTGTGGAGTTGGTAAGCGACGCTTTAAATATGCATGGCACGCATGTACCCTCAGAAAAGGATGCTCTCGTTCCCAACAACATGAAGGACAGGAAAGTAGTGAAGCTGAAAGACATGGCAGCCCTCACCCCAAATGTGTCCATCCCTCTCCGCATGTGCATGCAACATTTCGCCTTCCCCGGTCAAGACCGATTCACGCAACCACACAAGAAGATCTGGTTTGCTCTCTACTTGGCGGAGGCAGGTGCGCTACCTATTAAGCTACCAGTGTGGATTATAGATCAGTTGTATGAAGCGAACAAACGGGCTTCTAAGAAATTAGTGGTGAACGGATGCTGTGCACTCACACGCATCATTTACCGATGCTTGGCATATGATGTCCCCATTGAGCGTGCCTTAACTTGGGCACAATTACAAATGTTTAAAAGGCTCAAGACATCCACACATCAGTCCAAGCGCATGAGGGGCGCGATTCCGTGTGTCCAGGCAAGGGAAGTCCTGACTACTCCTGAGGCATCACCATTAAGAGAGGGCACTGTACCTCCTTTTACCATTAGGATACCCAGGTTGGAATCTGACACTACGACACAACCCACCCCATCGGCTCCTCCGGTTACACCTGAATTCGAGTTTGCTGCCACTGGAGAGGCGGAAGGACTGGACCCCCAGGATTTCGAAGCATTCCTACAAAGCACACAATTCTCTGATGTAGAGTTTTATTCAGAGGCAGAGGAGCAGGGCACATCCTCACGAAGAAGAAGAAAGTCTACAGACGGTAGACATGTCCATTGGAGTGACACTCAGGAAAGTCAACAACACGGACATCCGGAAGAAGAAGAAGCGTATGAAGAAGAGACCACTGAAGCCCCAGCATATACATCCGAACTCCGAAGGCTGTATCAGATTATGGAAAGAGTACGATCGCAGCAATTACTCACTGAACAGAGCAGCAGAGTACTTATGACTCAGTTGTTGGAAGAAGCGGGAGTTGACTCAGAGTACAGGGAAGGTCTCTTATTGATGGCAGAAACATATGGAGTTGTAGAAGCTGTGCGCACTGCCATTCAGAGGCCTTCAGTTCAATATGACCCACGAAGGTTCCAGACACGACCTCGCTCAGGTAAAAATATACAAATTCCCGTTACAGTTGCAGAAGAGCCGACTACTACACCTGAAACTATCAGAACAACCTCCCAGACAGCTAGCCAACAGCACCCAGCCACCCATGAGGAGTCCACCGAACCACTACCACCTACTCCCCCACCATCACCTCCTAGAAGAGAAACAGTAGAAACCACATCGACTACTCAACCCACCGACCCCACCTTCATCTTCCGTACTCCGATCTCCAGTGCCACCCTATTCTCTACCACTGATAATCCTATCTTCGAAGACAACCCCAACACTACACAATCCGCCGAACCCCTCCTAGACCCTGCCCTAGGGCAACCATCCCCAACGCCCTCAGCCACGGGTCATCCTGACCCTAGATCCACATTCATGGGCTTCCGTGCTACCACGCAACCCTTTCAGCCCTCCTCAAATTTACGACCCCAACCCCCGATATCCCTCTCTCCATTTCTACAATCCCTCCAGGACATCTTTGCTAGGGCTTTTCAACCAGGCCCTCAACCATTCCCTGTCTTTTCAGCTCCCCACCCCACGTCACATCTATTCACCACTTCCACACACACACCACCTACCATACCAATGTATATGGCAGGCCCCACACTAACACCCACTCCTGAAGGTATGGACATTTCACCACCCACGGCACCTCCACCCACGGTTTCACCTCCTCCCATTCCCCCTCCACCAATTTCACCCACACACACAACTTTCGTAGACACATCATTCACTGTCTCCCTTCCCCAATTTCCTTCCCATGCATCTTCCACAGTAAACACCCCCCACTCATCTATAGGTAATGCATTGGACACCATGTTGGCTTGTATATCAAATTTAAGAACAGATTACATTCAGCTCCAGCAACAAAACGCACGCCTGCAAGAGCACTCAGCGACACTACAGCTCCGCCTTGCGGTACTAGAAGAGGAGAATGCTCGCCTCCACACACAGTTCCAAACCCTCCAAGACGCCCATAATATATTGGAAGTACAGCTACAGAACGTAGATCAGGAAGCAGTGCAGGTGGTAGAAAGTCACCTACGGACACAACTGGAACGCAACTCAAAACTTCAGGGAAATATGGCGCTACTTAAACGCCATCTTGCGGCTGCTCAGGAAGAGAACAGACGTCTGCAAATACAAAATCAAGAGAACCTGGAGGCAGCTATTGAGAGCACACCGGGGGCACCCATCAGCCCATCCAAGTTTCAAGCAGTGACCCCCGATAATATCAAGATTATATTGGAAGATTATGCCATGCTACTCGAAGCACATGATAAGCTATCGGAGGAGCTAGGACAACTGAAGCAGGAACACCAACAAGGCCCAACAGCTGCCCCTCCAACCACCCACTCTGCAGCTTCGCTTCCCTCCGACGCAGAGGCCATAAAAGATCTCCAGCAACAGGTAACTGAATTGCAGACACGCCTACTACAATATGAGAGGCCATCTTCCCCTCTGGAGGCTCCCACGGACGAAGAAGTTGTGCAAATTCCTGTGGAACAAACGTTTGATGAAGAATATGATCCGCAACCATTCCCAGGAGGCCAACAAACAGAAGAAGCGCAGGACACGTTTGAGGCACCACGGCCGCCATGGTTACGACAAGTGGAGGAAATAGGGACCTCGCATGAAGAGCGCACCGTAGTGCAAAATCAGGCTATGAGGGTCATAGAGGAGACTGTTTTACAATCAGATTACTTCAAGAACTTGTCATCGAGACGCCTGATCCTCTCATCGGAACTCCAGTACAGGCCATATTATATTATCTTGGCTGATTATAATGCAGAAATACAAAGAGTCACGGGTCAGATTCCTACTTTTGCGACCCAATTTCAACCTGAAGACCTTCCTCCAGAGGTGCGAAAAGGCAAGATTCGTCAACCAATATGGCGGCAGAAACTTTTAGAGACTTATCCAGAAATGCTACGCACATGGAACAACGCGCCGTTGCACCTCCTGTACAACCCATGCTACGGTCCAGTCCCCCGCCGCAGGTCGTGGAAGGCATTTAATATCAAGGTACAGAACAATGCGCAATGCAAGGAATGGCTGAACTACCCGTACATCGCGCCACCACAAGGACCACCATCGGTAGCATATATGATGGGGACCATTCGCCACTGGATGCCGCGCTTGAAGCCCATGCAAGATGTAGCAGCGCAAATGATGCTTAAAATCTTAGATATGATGCAAGTAGTGCTAAAGACCTTTAGAAATGCAGCCGCACCACAGGTACGTCTTCCGGGGTTTAGCAATGGAAATTACGACTTGGTGTATGACATGAGCACCACCCCCAGTATCCGTGTGGCTTACGCTTGGCATGCACGCATCAAGTACCTCCCCGCCTGCTACAAACAGACCTTCGAAGAAATGTTCAGATCAGGTTTCTGGGAGTACCACTCGGAGATTTTCGCACCAAAGCCGACACATCTACTTCAACTGTTTGCTTGTGAACAAGCAATGTATTCAGAGTACTACACCACCCCGCAACCAGAAACCCCCGGTGCAATAAATTGGGAGGCATTGGAAGCCGATCTAGCCAGAGGCTTAAGGATAGGAGAACATGAACTGGCCACCAATGTCATCCAATATTACATCGACCACCCGCGCGAACAAAGGTCTGTCAGGGGCGACAGACGCTAGGAAGGGGGGAGTGTTGGCATACAAAGCAACAAAGGAGTCATGCACAATACTGCAACAAGGCCAGATCATTTTTTCCCATAGATTATGTACAACCCAAGTGATTTTAATCACTACACAAACATTGTAAATCCCGTTTTTGGTAGATTAGACTCCATTTTGTGCAAGCCGAGGAGTCCTCGAGCTTGAGGAGTATTAGAAGTACCATCGTACCAAATTTCATAATTTTTAGACTTCGTTTGAGCCCTCAAATAAGCCCTGGAACCTAATTTTTAACTAGGCCGGACACTAGGTCTGGACAGGGCCAAAAGCTAGTCAAAAACTATAAAAAGAGCTAGAGAGCTCATTTTTGAGGTTAGATTGTAATTGAAACGAACTTGTAAGAGCTTGTGAAAGTAATCTAAAGCACTCCATTGATTCTCTCTCTTTGTCTTGCCGTGTGTGCGCGCGTGTGTGTATGTGTGTGCATGCTTGTATGCTTCTCACTCACGCACTGGTGCCGCCACTTGCTCGAGGTCTTCATTGTAAATCCCGTTTTTGGTAGATTAGACTCCATTTTGTGCAAGCCGAGGAGTCCTCGAGCTTGAGGAGTATTAGAAGTACCATCGTACCAAATTTCATAATTTTTAGACTTCGTTTGAGCCCTCAAATAAGCCCTGGAACCTAATTTTTAACTAGGCCGGACACTAGGTCTGGACAGGGCCAAAAGCTAGTCAAAAACTATAAAAAGAGCTAGAGAGCTCATTTTTGAGGTTAGATTGTAATTGAAACGAACTTGTAAGAGCTTGTGAAAGTAATCTAAAGCACTCCATTGATTCTCTCTCTTTGTCTTGCCGTGTGTGCGCGCGTGTGTGTATGTGTGTGCATGCTTGTATGCTTCTCACTCACGCACTGGTGCCGCCACTTGCTCGAGGTCTTCATACCATCCTCACGTCTTCCCGGATTGACATTAAAGGAGGTGCTACTCATCACTGAGCTACAGTTACTGACATGTTATCCTCAATCATTTGCATGTGAGAAACAAGGTATAAATCTTGTCTTTCACTATCTAAATGGAAGAAGTTCTCTCTTAACTGCTTTAGTTTCATCATTCCTAATTTATACAAACATTTCAAAGCACAACAATGCTTCACAATCTCCAATGCAATTTATCTATCTGAAGTAAGGAATTGAAATATTTTTTTACTTACTTCACGAGGCCTTTGCTTAAAACACCACATACTTTGTATGCTCTCTCTCTCTCTCTCTTTGCTGACATTCTTTACTCCACATGCACTTGAATATGAAGAGAGATCAATAGGTTGATCGAGTTCAATAGATGGATCGGATTGACCATTGTTGCATTGAGAATCTAACTTAAATGACTCAACTGAGAATAGAGAATCATTGATACATTCTAAGCCATGGACATCATTCATGAAAGGATCCACTGAAAACAATGAATTTGAAAGTCTATCGACTCGATCACTAGAGACAGGTGTTGCTCAAGCATCTACCAAAAAGAGAGAGCTCATCTTCATTGACAATGGAAGTGTAAGAGCATTCCTTTTATAATATACAAATAATGGAAGTGTAACATCAAGCAATTATATCTCCGAAATCACGTATCTAGATAATTATGAAGATGGATTGTGCCCATTATTATGGGTTTTAGGATTTGACTTTATGCCATAATCAAGAATGATTTAGAGGTATGATTTCATTGCTCATTAAAAATTGGTTAGGCAATCCATCATGGAACATTTACCATCTTTAGTACTTAAGCAATTGATCATGGCTCACAAAATGTCAATGAGAGAGAGGAATTAGCGATATGATGATCTCCACCACCCTATGAGTCATGTGCACACACACATGCATAAATTACATATGCAAACGAGCCTCACTCATGGAAAAGCCAAAAGATTTTCCAAGAAACTCAAAGCTGATTACACTAGACATTGATTATGAGAAAATTCAATTGAAAGCTTTTTCCTTTCTATATTCATCTTTTAAAAGCTAACCCTCTTCACACTCTAGTATCCACCCTTGTTAAGACTAGGTCCTAAACCCTTGTTTGGAGTGAGACTTGAGTTAAGAGAAATCCTCCAATATTGTGGAGTGTGAAGAAATCAATACTCAATCTTGAAGGCTATTTTTCTTGCATAGATATGGAGGCTATGTCCTTAACCCCATGCTACATTGTTAGGATGTGTCCATCATGCATTTTACTTAAGTTTATCATAAACCTGAACATATACTCTTGCTTTGACATTAAAAAAACATTAAAGTTTTCTTCGTTACTTCCAATTTAAAAACTAATCACTCAAAGGATAATCTCAAGACCCTCTAGTAGTCGAGTCTTTTTATCTCTCAAGGACCAAGCTTTTTGAGAGTTGGATTCAAGTAAAATTTTGCTTTCTCACCTTACCTGTCGGGTTTTGGGCTTTTATGAATAAAAGAAGGGAGTTCGTGGTGAACACACTTAATTGAAAATTACACTGTAAGGAAGGTATGAAGCTTAATGTCTTAGGGAAAGTGATGTTTATCGACACATTTGTGATCTCATTTATTATTCCTTTGTTTTCTAATTCCTAATAATAATACATTTCTCAAACATGGAAACAACATGCAAAGACTTCCTAACTAGAAGTGGGTGCCTAGAATTAAGTGGGACAAAAAGTACTTGACATTGGTTGTGGCATTGGTGGTGAAGATTTTTACGTTGATGTCAGTGTAGTGGGCATTTACATTAGCTTTGGAAATGCTCTGTGCAATTTGAGATAGCAGATTGCACAACAATCGTGATACACTTCTGCATATCCAAGTAAGTTCTTTCATCCAAACTCACATTTTTTCATGTCTTGCCCATAAATGGGCTTTCCAAATTATTTTTTTTCGACCTTTTCTACTATCTATATTTAGCACATGTCAAAGATTGCATGATGTCGATGTGTATGGCCAAGTAAGTGGTCCTACTGAATCTTTTGTTTCGAAACATATGATAAATAAATATGATATAACCAAGTTTGATCAGGCTACAATTGGTTGCTTCTTGCTTCAATTCTATAGTCTAATTGGGCCATCAAGTTACACCTAGTTTGACTTAGTTACACCTAGTTGTGTCATCAAGCTACACCTAGTTAGTTCTTGGTTCAACTCAACCAATGTCTATAAATAGATCATAGGACTAGAGGATCACTTTACAAATGTGTGAGTCAAGATAGATCACATAGAACAAACAAGCACAAAAAGAAAAACAACAAAAAAATCTTAAACAAAGCAAAAGTCAGCAATAGAGAAGAAGGAAGCTAGAGAAAAAACTCACAAGTAACCTAAATTTACCCCAGCAATTAAAGATTCCAAAAAGATTCCTTTTGAAAACCCTAGAAATTAAGTAATCTATTTGAAGTAATTCACATTTTTGTCCCAGTTTAGAGTCATGGAATTCGATGCCAAGCATCAACACTATAGGAAAAGTCGATGCTAGGCATCTACTTTTGGGTGAAATTCGATGCTAAGCATCACGTTTTGGGCACAGTTGATGCTAGGCATCGACTTGGGCGAGGAACTCAATGCCAAGCATCAAATTGGGTGACAAGGTTGACGCCAGGCATTGAATTGCCCTCCAAACTCAATGCCAGGCATTGAGTTGGGCAAGCAAGTCGATGTCTGGCATTGACTTGGTGGATGCGTGGCATCGACCCAGTGGTTCAAGTCGATGCCTAGCATCGACTTACTCGCCCAACTTGATGCCTATAATCGAGTTTGGAGGGAAGGTTGATGTCTGAAATTGACTTGCTCAGCCAATTTGATACTTGGCATTGAGTTCCTTGCCCAAGTTGATGTCTGGCATCGACCTTATCGCCCAATCTGATGCTTGGCATCGAGTTTCTCGATATAAGGTGGATGTGTGGCATCAAGTTGATCCCCAAATTCAATGCCTCGCATCAAATCAGACCAATGGCATTAAGGTCGATGCTTGGTATCGACTTATAGGCAACATTCGATGCTAGGCATCGAGTTGCAGCAGAAGCTTGATGCCTTGCATTGACTTTGCACCCAAACATTGAGATGAATGTTATCCCTTAGACAATCTCATACCTTTGGTTAACAAAAATTTCTTCACTTCAAGGACATTGAGAAGAGAGAGCATAAATCATTTAAGAAGTTGAAGGCGAACATATGTAGCTCAGGAGAGGGTATTCAAGTTAGACGCATTGGACATCCGCTGAAGCAAAAGAAGAGCATATTATCCTTGTGCTCTGAGTCTGCAAGTAATCCAATGGCCATATCATCACGTGGTCATAACAATTTCAAGCCCATTGAGGAGGAGCTAGGCAGAAAAGATATATCCAAAGAGACTGAAGTGAGTAGAAAAGATAGACCACTTCAAGACATGAAAAATTTGGAGTGGTGCCTTCAGTACATAGAGCAGAAAAATGCCACTCGGCTTGTGTTTGCTGGCACCTATGTTGGGAAAGATGGATGGACACTTCAAGAGATTGAGTCGGTACTGCCAAATCGTGCTTTGTACCAGCCCTTGTGAGCTTCAGAGTTGATAAGTGGACCTCCTTAGCTTTCCAATGACACCATAAAATGGCCTATGTACTTTGGAAATGATGTGTGTAATGATTGAACCAAAACAGATAACTTTGAACTTCAAAATCTCAAGAAAACCTTCTATTTATGTCTTGACACCTGCTCGATCTTTTACTCACTATGACCAGCACAGTATGAATTGGAAAAGTTCCTTTTAGGGGTATCTAATTAGCTTAGCAAGCTAAGTATTCCAAGTGGAATGATGTAAAAAGACTAACTATGATCAGAGAAATCACTTTAGCAAATTAAACTTTACCCCCGATTTTTTAGGACTGTAACAGACAATGAACAATGATCACCTTGACACACTTTTCTCTGAAATGGCTGAATAGAATCTTCTAAAAACTTTGATACTATGTAGATAACTTCAAGCTGAATCCAACAAGCTTTGAATCTTTGAATTTGTTCGAGAAATGATCGAGATATGCACTCCACAAGTTGACAGACTTTCAAGTAGTATGACAGAGAACTTAGAGATAACTAATGAAGATATATGTATTAATGACCACTTGTATACAAATCCATTGGCATGAATATCATTTCCTAATGATGTGGATAGGTGTGGGCTAGAGTGTAGACCTCACACATACTGAGAAACTATAATGAGAAGCTCGGGAGTGATGAGTCTTACTGGGACTTTTTCATGACCATTTTTATAGAGAGTAAGTAAAAATTTGAATTCAAATTCAAACTTTTGGCTCCCTATGATTAAGATCCTATATCCTAGGAGATATTCCTTCAATCAAAAGCTAACTTTTTCCATGAATCCTTTTAGTAGGTGTTTACAAAGATTCCAAGTCAATTTGACTTTTACAAAGAGATAAAGTGGTAATTAACCACTAGCAATAGTTCCTATGTTTCTCCACATGTGTATGGACTTCAATGTATTTATCAAGCCAAATGTGTAGGCTTGTGAATTACACCAACAACTCCCCCTCAATCCAAACATTTTGGCTTGGTCTTCATCCATCATTCTTCATGTATATCCTACAATCCAATCATTGCTTTGAACCTGCAAAGTTTGGTTCCATCCAAAGCTTTAGTCAACAAATCTGCACACTGCATATTGGTTGATACATAGGTTAGTTGAATGTCTTTGTTTAGCAACTTCTCTCTCACATAATGGTAATGGACCTCTATGTGTTTGGTCCTAGCATGATAGATAGGATTAGCTGCAAGGTGAAGTGAGCGTGTATTATCTCCAAAGATTATTGGTGACCTAGTATACAAACCCAAGTCTGTATACAATAGCTTGATCCATATGGCTTCTTGTGTGGCATTAGACAGTCCTCTATACTCTGCTTTTGTGGAAGACAAAGCAACTATAGGTTGCTTTTTTGAAGACCATGAAATTGGCTTATCACCTACAAATGAAATGTATCCAAAAGTGCTCCTCCTATCATCCTTGCATCCTGCCCAATCTGCATCTGAGTAAATTTTGATATCAATATCTGAAGTGTAGGGGAAATACAAACCATGATGTTGTGTACCCTTGAGATACTTCAAGATTCTCTTGGCAGCTTCTAAGTGAGGTACCCTTGGCTTGTGCATAAACTGACTTAGCACACTGACTCCATATGCAATATCTATCCTTGTTAAGGTAGCAGAGTTCAAGCTACCCACCATACTTTGATAACCTGTAATGTCATTAACTTCATCACCTTCATGGGCACTGAGTTTTAGGTTTACCTCCATTGGAGTACTTGCCACTTTGGCATCCTGCAAGTGAAACTTCTTCAACATATCCTGTATGTACTTTTTCTGAGTAATGTATATTCCAGAGTTAGTATAAACTAACTCAAGCCCAAGAAAATACTTTAGTAGACCAAGATCATTGATCTTAAACTCCTTCATCATCTGACTCTTTATTTTCCTGATTCCATTCACATCATTACATGTAAGTATGATGTTATCAACATAAACACATAGGTATATTACCTCTGAATTACTTCTCTTGATGAATAGAGAAGTGTCTGCCTCGCTCATGACAAAACCTTGGTCTTGAAGGTAAGTGGTCAACCTGTGATTCCATGCCCTAGGTGCCTGCTTTAATCCATATAAAGCTTTATTCAATTTGCACACATATGATACCTTGTTTTGATCCTCATAGCCAGGAGGTTGTGACATATATACCTCCTCTGAAATCCATCCATTTAAGAAAGCATTTTTGACATCTAATTGGTACATGTTCCAATTTTTTGATGCAGCCACACTTACCAACACTCTGATAGTTGGCATCTTGGCCACAAGAGAGAATGTCTCTTCATAATCAATGCCTTGGGTTTGTGGAAAACCCTTGGCTACCAATCTGGCTTTATACCTATTAATTGACCCATTAGAATTTCTTTTAAGTTTGTAGATCCATCTGGATCCTATTACCTTCATGGATTCCTTCTTTGGTACTAGCTCCCATGTGTCACTTTCTTTGAGTGCTTCAATCTCCTCATCCATAGCTTCTTTCCATTCTATCTTGGTTATGGCTTCTTCAAATGATCCTGGTTCTTCAATTGAAAAATCCTTGGCAAGATAAACATAGTGTTTAGTAACAAGAGATGTATCATACCCATATCTGATAGGTTTTTTGCTCTCTCTTTGTGATCTTCTGATTGAAGATTCAGGTATGTCTTCAAGCTTCTTCATTTTGACTGATTTGAAGATTCAGATATGTCTTCAAGCTTCTTCATTTTGACTTTGCCCTTGGACTTCCATGCCTTGAACTCTTCAAGGTTGATAACATCTTCCTCATCTGAATTTGAGTCTTCATTCTGAGTAGGTTCCTCCTTTGCAAGACTTGGAAACTCCTCTTCCAAGTCATAGGGTAGTTTAAACTTCCTGCATTCATTCTCATACCAAGAATCATTTTCGTCAAAGACAACATCTCTACTAACCATAAATCCCTTATTGGAAGGGTTGTAAAACCTGTACCCTTTTTGATTCAGATCATATCCAATAGAGATGCACTTTTAGCCTTTGGGTCTAGCTTACCTCTTATCTAAAAAGGAATGTGTACATATGCTACACATCCAAATATCCTGCAATGGTCAAGTGAGGGTCTCTTCCCATGCCATGCTTCATAGGGTGTCATCCCATCAAGGGACTTAGATGGTAACCTATTTATGAGGTAAGTGGTAGTAGAAACACTCTCTGCCCATAGGTAATTAGGTAAGTTTTTTTCATTCAACATAGACCTAGCTGTTTCAACAATCAATCTATTTCTTCTCTCAGCTACACATTCTGTTCAGGAGAATACCTTGTGGTGATTTCTCTTTTGATACCTCTGTCCTGCAAGAAGTCTTCAAACTCATTGGAGAAGTACTCACCTCCTCCATCTGACCTTAGTCTCTTCAAATTCTTTCCTGTCTGATTTTCAACTAGTGCAAGATATTTTTATAAGCAATTAAACACCTCATCCTTGTGCTTCATGAAGTACAATACAGTCCATCTGCTATAATCATCAATAAAAGATACATAGTACCTTGATCCTGAGATTGAGGGGTCTTTGCTTGGTCCCCATACATCTGTGTGAACAAGTTCTAGGTAGTCCTCATGCATGTAACCTTTCCTTGAGAAGGGTAACCTGTGAGACTTCCCAAATTGACAAGCACTACATTTGTATATCATGTGTTGTTTGGAAACATTGGGTATTCCAATAACACATTGATCCCTGTATCTATTTCAAGGTTCTTTCTCCTACATGCCCTGATCTTTTGTGCCAAATCTCAAGCTCTGAAAGTGTTTAATCTTTATAACTGTATAGTGCAATATTCTTTGTGTCTTCTAGCTCAAAAGTGAAAAGTCTACCTGATTTTTCTCCTTTAGCAATCCTTTTGAATCCCTGCTTAGGATCTTCCACAAATGCTCCAAATTGGTTGAATCTAACTTGCAAACCTTTCTCCACAATCTGTCCAACACTCATCAGAGTTTTGGTAATGGTTGGTACATAGAGTACCCTACTCAACAAGTTCTGATTTCCATCACAAGTCTTAACATTTCCAACTTTAACTACTGAGTGCTTTTGTGTCATCACCTATTTGGACTTGATGCTTACCTTTTGGTTCCTCAAGATCAGAGAGTCGTGCTACATTGCCAGCCACATGATTTGAGCATCCTGAGTCAATGTAGAATATGTGGTCATCATTAGTACCTGGTTTTGAAGTCATGTTCATGATCAGAAGAGAGTCATCTTGCTCCTCTGTATAGTTGTTGTAGTCCTTTCTGGATTTGAATCCTCCTTGGTAGTTGCCATTGTAATTGTTGTTGTAGTTGTTGTTGTAGCTTTGGTGATGGTTGAATCTACCTCTTGACTGTGAGTATCCACCTCTTTGATATCCTCTTCCTCTCTGATTTTTGTAATTCCTGAAACACTCATCTGTAGTATGATTTGATAAACCACAAATGTTGCACGGTGAGGAGTTATGGATCTCCCCCTTCCTTGCTTACCTCCTTTGTCCCTTCCTCTTGATGATCTACCTCTTCCAGCATAGTTTGCTTGGGAGGTAGAGACTTCATCTTCCACCTTCTTATTCTTGCCTTTATCTTTAGACTTTTTATCAGTATATAGAGCAGAGGAACTATTACCTTTGGATGTATCTCCATTCTTGTTGAGCTTGGCTTCATGAATGAATAATTGTCCCATGAGAGTAGTAAGGTCTGGTATTTGCATGTCCATGTAAAGGTCCATGGCAGTGGTGAAGATTTCCGATTTGTCATCAGCTTTGATCCCATTGATCACTTGACTTACAATCTGCTCTTCTTCAATCTCTTCTCCTATGCTTGCTAACTGATCTGCTACATCTTTAATCTTTGTCACAAACTCTGAAACAACTTGCTTAGGTTGCTTCCTTAATGTGGTAAATTCAATCCACAACTGATTTTTCCTAGCCCTTGTGTTAGAAGAAAAATAAGATGACAAGGTTTCCCAAGTCTCTTGGGATGTCTTACAGTTTCTAATATGTGGCAAAAGAAAATCAGAGATGGAGTTGAGTAAATAAGACCTTGCCAATGCATCCTTAGCACACCATGTGTTGAGCTTTTCATGTTCTTCCTTTGTTGGTAATCCTCTTGTTTTGAATGAGGGCAATTCCTCATCTCCTGAGATGTATCCATAGAGACTCCTTCCTTGTAGGTAGGTCTTCATCCTTAGAGACCATGCCTGGTAGTTTTTCCTATCCAATTTATCAATAAATGAAGAAAAACCATCTCCCATTTTACCTTAGTTTGCTCTGATACCACTGTTGGGAAAGATTGATGGACACTTGAAGAGATTGAGTAGGTACTACCAAATCCTGCTTTGTACCAGCCCTTGTGAGCTTTAGAGTTGCTAAGTGGACCTCCTTAGCTTTCCAATGACACCATAAAATGGCCTATGTACTTTGGAAATGATGTGTGTAATGATTGAACCAAAACATATAACTTTGAACTTCAAAATCTCAAGAAAACCTTCTATTTATGTCTTGACACCTGCTAGATCTTTTACTCAGTATGACCAGCACATTAGGAATTGGAAACATTCATTTTAGGGGTATCTAGTTAGCTTAT
The DNA here is from genome assembly GCA_020310875.1 of Ceratopteris richardii. Classification (NCBI taxonomy): domain Eukaryota; kingdom Viridiplantae; phylum Streptophyta; class Polypodiopsida; order Polypodiales; family Pteridaceae; genus Ceratopteris; species Ceratopteris richardii. Next base: position 160,783,044 of record CM035423.1, on the reverse strand, counting down.
CAAGCTAACTATTCCAAGTGCAATGATGTAAAAAGACTAACTATGCTCAGAGAAATCACTTTAGCAAATTAAACTTTACCCCCACTTTTTTAGGACTGTAGTAGACAATGACTAGTGATCACCTCTACACGCTTTTCTCTGAAATCGCTGAATAGAATCTTCTCAAACTTTGATAGTATGTAGATAACTTCAAGCTGAATCCAACAAGCTTTGAATCTTTGAATTTGGTGGATAAATGACCGAGATATGCACTCCACAAGTTGACAGACTTTCAAGTAGTATGACAGAGAACTCACATATAACTAATGAAGATATATGTATTAATGATGCCTAATGTTGTGGATAGGTGTGGGCTAGAGTGTAGGCCTCACACACACTCAGAAACTGTAATGAGAAGCTCGGGAGTGATGAGTCTTACCGCGACTTTTTCATGACCATTTTTATAGAGAGTGAGTAAAAATTTGAATTCAAATTCAAACTTTTGGCTCCCTATGATTAAGATCCTATATCCTAGGAGATATTCCTTCAATCAAAAGCTAACTTTTTCCACAAATCCTTTTGGTAGGTGTTTACAAAGATTCCAAGTCAATTTGACTTTTACAAAGAGACAAAGTGGTAATTAACCACTAGCAATAGTTCCTATGCTTCTCCACATGTGTATGGACTTCAATGTATCCATCAAGCCAAATGTGTAGGCTTGTGAATTACACCAACAACCTATGGGAGGGGAAAGATTACCACAATGTAGATTTTTCAATATGGCCTTGTGTTCAAGGTGGACTATGAAGATGAGGACTTAGATAACCTCCTTTTCCTAGTGGAGACTTCAAAGGGATTGAGGAATACAATTTGCAAAATAGAGCTCCTATGTTCTGAATGTTGTGTTCCAGAGAGGCTCGCTCAAATTTGTAGGGAATCAGAAAATTTGATCGTGGATCTCTTACCATGGATACAAGGGAATATCATGCCAAGCCAGTAGAGGAACACTACACCTATGAAGTCAAAGGGAAAGCAACCCATACAGAAGAGGCCCTAGAAGAAGACCAAGCCAACTGATGTGGAATCAATAGAAAGCTCATACTCTCAGGATGATATAGTTGCCCTTGGTGGAGAGCTCGCTTCTGGGATATTGCTTACATAACAGAATAAGATAAGGGAGGAGATCACGAAGAAGAAGCTCGTGAAAAAGGGGCAACTTTTCCACCTCCTCATTATATAATCAACAAACCCCCAATAGACCCACTTACAGGAAGGAGGCCTCTTGAGATAAGAGAGCCACATAATCTGCATGTACAAAACCTTAAGAAGAAGATGAAGATGAACCCACATGCAACCATCGTACCATTCTTGGTAATGGCGGATCCAACGAATGCTGGTCAGTGGACGAATTCAATGAAGGTTTGTTTGAGGACTATACATACTACGTTATTGGAGGATCACACTCTATAGAGGCCCAAAGATAGCTTGTATAAGAGCATGCAACTACATACTTGTTCAGGTATGCAGAGTGTAAAATCTATGTTGGTTTGACTACAAAGGAGGCCAAACTCCTAGCTTGGGACCATGACAATGACAATAATTCCAAGCACAAAATGTTGCCCATTGAGTGTGTCAGATTCTTCCACCATGAGTATGTTGATGCCCTAAGGCCAGATGGTGGAAGGATCCATCCAAATCTAAGAAAGCAGTGCCTCATAGAGGTAGGGATAGTAGTGGATGACAATGTTAAGCCAGATGCATTTCATAAATTTGACCCATGGTTCCAACTCGCCTTCAAGACAAGGGAAATCTAGAATCTGTAGGATAAAATATTCACAATGTGGGAGAACAAAGAGGTCAAAGGCCAGAAATAGAAAAAGGCAAAAATAGATCCTCATGTGGATGTAAAAGGAAAGGGATAGAAAGATGATCTCTCCATTGAAGATGCTGCTGAGGATATGAAGCTGACATCTTGGATAGCACTGCAAGGCATAAAGGATGACACTTTGATAATTTCAACATTATCAAGGGTCATTTCCAAATACCTAAGCCTTAAGGAGATGGTCATCAAGCTAAATAAGTAAGTAGAGTCTTGTCATTGATCGGTTTTTCTCGCTCTTTCAGTAACTTATCATGTTGTTTTAAAACTCACAATGCAGTCACAAGGTTTATATGAAGATTCAGGAGGTGATGATGAGGAGTCTTGGGTGCTTCACATGGAATGAAGTCCAAGCAGAGTACCCATCCACCTCCTCATACAAAGCATTGTCAAAATACTTCATATTGTTCCGCAATCGGGTGAGTTCTCTTGCTCATTACAATATAATATGATTGAATTTCTAGAGTAGTTGGTGCTATTCGATGCAGGGCATTGAGTTATAGGAACATACATGCTAAGCATCATAACTATTGGTATATGTTACACTTTGTAAACAATCTTTGAGTTCACACTCGCCCTTTGTTTGCAGAAACCTTGAAAGAAGAGTAGTGAGCGGAATGAAGACTTCCCTTTTGCCTTCCTTGCTCATATCCAAAGGGCAAGGCATGAGAAGTCTAGAATAAAGCCAAAGGAGATGGAGTTAGAGGATGAGTCCTCTGGACTAAAGCGTTCTTCAAACCCTGTAGAACCCCTAAGGCCATTGTATTACAATATATATTGTGATGATGTAAATAACATTTGTACAGTAGTACCTAGGAAACATTATTCCCTTTTAATAGCAGACATCCAATACGGCTTTAGAATGAGTGGTTCTATTTATGATGATAAGCCATTCAAGAACCCACAAGATACAAAAGATGGTGATGAATTGACTAAGTCGCCACTCTGGAGGATTGTCATTTTTCGTACTAGGGACCAATCCTTCTGTGTTTCAATAGCATGAAAGTCAAGGTGTCATGTTGTCGAGTGTCTTATATGGTATGTACTTGCTTTCTATCTCTTTCTAGAAATTGCACATGACATTGTTCTTATAATTATACATCTTCAGGGTAAAGGCAAATGTAAATCACACACTAAGACATAGGTTTGTTAGTGCTATCGAGTGAGAATGGAATTTCAAATGTGCTAATGTTCCCTCTCGTTACAAAGAAGCTTTGTCATGTGGTTGGAGACAAGACATTGGTTAATCCTTATCAAAAGCCCCAAAAGCTTATAATGAGGTTAATCTAATTGTTCTCCAATGATGATGATTGGATCTTGGACTTATTTTTTGGCAAAAGTACTTCTATTTGCAATCTTGCTCATTGACACTCTTTTGGCATCACGTGTAATTGATTTGTTTGTTTTCAGGGATGACACTCGCTTGTGCCCTCAAAATGTTTAGGCATTGTATTGTTGTAGAGAAGGATGAAGCCCAAGTCAGCTTCATTAGGATGCAGATTAATGGCTTAAATGAATGCTAGATGAGAGCATTTATATGATCAGCTTCTATTGTAAACGGGTTGTTGAACTTTGTAAACATATAATTTTGTAATGATTTGATCATTGGAATATAAGGATCAATGTTTTTGTTATTTGTGCTTAGCCCATTTCACATTTGATGCATATGTGTTGGATTGATATGTGGTTTGCTTTACATTTATGGCTGATTAAGGTCATTGTGTTGAAGTGGTAATTGGAACAGCTTGATGAGCTAAAATAGAAGTATGCAGAAAAGCTCCAATGTTTGTACTAGTGTCCAATAATGTGATGTTATATATACTGACCCTTGGTAAGTGTATTTTATTTCTTCATGTAGATTAACTCAAATTCTTAATAAGAATGAGAACATAAATCTCACATCAAGATCGCCAAGTGCTATATCAAGAGATCGAGTTTCTTTGTTTTTGGCATTATTGCCACTACTTTCTGAAATGGGAAATTATGACACGAGGTGCTGGATCATTGGATGGGCCTTAATGGCATTGAAAATAATTTAGTAAGCTTCTTCATGAATCTAATGCTTCAATGGTGGTTTTTCATGGTACTAATTGAAAATGAAATAATTTTTTTCACTGTGAAATAGGAAAATGAATTGTTTTTTCAAAATTTTATGCATTTCTTCTCAAATAAAAAAGAGAACATGTCTTTGTTCTCATTTGTAATGACTCGGTGTTTATGATGATACCAAGATTGAAGATCAATTTTGCCAAAGACACATGCTCCATGAAGTTTCTCTAGCAAATCATCTATCCTAGGAATAGGATATCTATTTTTAATTGTGATCTTATTGAGGGCTCTAGAGTCAATGCACATCCTATAAGTCTTGTTATTCTTCTCTATTAAAAGAACAGGTGCTCCAAAAGGAGAAAAACTAGGTCTTGTAAGGTCTTTGTGGAGTAGATCCTTAGCTTGATTAGCTATTTCTTGTTGATGTAAAGGTCCATGCCTATAAGGTGCTTTATGGGGAGGAGAACTACAAGGAATTAAGTATATACTATGGTCAAGTGATCCCCAAGAAGGTGGTAGTTTAGAAGGAAAATCAGCCATAAAACAATCCTTATACGAATCCATAAATGATTTATGTGCATTAGGAAGTGTATGTGTGTAATCAACTATGGTATATCTATTGTGTCTAGAGAAAGACTCATGAATACATGGGGGCCAATGAGTCACTACAAGAAATAGGGGGGCGTAGCGACGCCCCCAAATTGAAAAAAAACGAGCACCGTCGCTTATGCAACGCTAGCATCGCATAAGCGACGGTGCTGTTTTTGAATTATTTTTTTTTACAGGCATTCCTCGCATAAGTGATGCCTGCATCACTTATGCGATGCTAAAAGTGTGCATTGCAAATAGCATCGCTAACTAGTGATGTTATTTGCGACATTGGCAAAGTGGATAGCGTCGCATAAGCGATGCTCTGGAATGTTTAAAAAAAAAATCGATTTCTCCCGGCACATTTGTGCCGAGATTTGGACGCGAGAGCAAGAAGAGAACGAGAGAGAGAGAGAGAGAGAGAGAGAGAGAGATAGAGAGAGAGAGAGACAAAGAGAGAGACAGAAAGAGAGAGACAAAGAAAGAGAGAGCGACAGAGAGAGAGAGAGAGTGAGAGAGAGAGACACACATCTCCTTGAAGCCAGGTATGCGCACACACACACTTACACACACATACATATGCATACACACACATATACACACATAGTCACACACACACACATACACATAGACACACACACACATACACACACATACACACACATACACACATAATGTTGCATATACACATGCACACATAATGCATACACATGCACACACATATACACATACACATACACACACATACACACAAACATACACACACAGACACATACACACACACACATACACACACATATGTGCATACACACATAGAGAGAGATGCACACACATACACATACATGCATACCTATGCATACATAATGCATATGCATATGCATACATACATACATACATACTTACATGCATACACACACATATGCATGCATAATGCACATGCATACATACACATACATAATGCATATGCATACATAATGCACATGCATACATACACATACATAATGCATACACACACATATGCATACATAATGCATACACACACATACACACATATGCATACATACATGCATACACATACACACATACACACACATAGACACATACACACACATAAACACATACACACTCATAGACACACACACATACACATAGATGCGCACACACATACACACACATATACACACACACATACACACATACACACATACACACATAATGATGCATTCACACACATACACACACATATACACACACACATACACACCTACACACACATATGCATACACACACACATACACATACATGCATACATATGCATACATAATGCATATGCATATGCATACATAATGCATATGCATATGCATACATAATGCATATGCATATGCATACATACATACTTACATGCATACATACACATACATAATGCATACACACACATATGCATACATAATGCATACACACACATATGCATACACACACATATGCATACATACATGCATACACATACACACATAGACACATACACACTCATAGACACGTAGCGACACATACAAATAGGCACACACACATACACACATAGACACATACACACATAATGATGCATACACACACATACACATGCATACACATACATATGCATACATACATGCATACACATACACACATAGACACATACACACACATAGACACATACACACACATAAACACATACACACTCATAGATACACACACATACACATAGACACACACACACATACACACACATATACACACACGCATACACACATAGACACATACACACATAACGATGCATACACACACATACACATGCATACACACAAACAGACACATATACACACACATACACACACATACACACACATATATGCATACACACACACATAGAGAGACATACACACACATACACATACATGCATACATATGCATACATAATGCATATGCATATGCATACATACATACTTACATGCATACATAATGCACATGCATACATACACATACAGAATTCATACACACATGCATACATAATGCATACACACACATACACACATAGACACATACACACACATAAACCATACACACTCATAGACGCGTAGCGGCACATACACATACACACACATATATACACACACAAACATACACACATAGACACATACACACATAATGATGCATACACACACATACACATGCATACACACACATACGCATACATACATGCATACACATACACACATAGACACATACACACACATAGACACATACACACACATAAACACATACACACTCATAGACACACACACACACACATAGACACACACACACATACACACACATATACACACACATAGACACATACACACATAATGATGCATACACACACATACACATGCATACATACATACAGACACACATACACACACACATACACACACATATATGCATACACACACACATAGAGAGACATACACACACATACACATACATGCATACATATGCATACATAATGCATATGCATATGCATACATACATACTTACATGCATACATACACATACATAATCCATACACACACATATGCATACATAATGCATACACACACATACACACACATGCATACATACATGCATACACATACACATATAGACACATACACACACATAGACACATACACACACATAGACACATACACACACGTAAACACATACACACTCATAGACGCACACACATACACATAGACACACACACATACACACACACATATACACACACACACATACACACATAGACACATACACACATAATGATGCATACACACACATACACATGCATACACATACATATGAATACATACATGCATACACATACACACATAGACACATACACAAACATAGACACATACACACACATAAACACATACACACTCATAGATACACACACATACACATAGACACACACACGCATACACACACATATACACACACACATACACACATAGCCACATACACACATAATGATGCATACACACACATACACATGCATACACACATACAGACACATATACACACACATACACATATACACACACATATTGCATACACACACACATAGAGAGACATACACACACATACACATACATGCATACATATGCATACATAATGGATATGCATACATAATGCATATGCATATGCATACATAATGCATATGCATATGCATACATACATACTTACATGCATACATAATGCACATGCATACATACACATACATAATGCATACACACACATATGCATACATAATGCATACACACACATACACACACATACACACATATGCATACATACATGCATACTCATACACACATAGACACATACACACACATAGACACATACACACACATAGACACATACACACACATAAACACATACACACTCATAGATGCGTAGCGACACATACACATAGACACATACACATACACACACACATATACACACACACAAACATACACCCATAGAAACATACACACATAATGATGCATACACACACATACACGTGCATACACACACATATGCATACATGCATACACATACACACATACACACATACACACACATAGACACATACATACACATAAACACATACACACTCATAGACACACACACATACACATAGACACACACACACACATACACACATATATACACACACATACACACATACACACATAATGATGCATACACATACATACACATGCATACACACATACAGACACATATACACACACACATATATGCATACACACACATATAGAGAGACATACACACACATACACATACATGCATACATATGCATACATAATGCATATGCATATGCATACATACATACTTACATGCATACATACACATACATAATGCATACACACACATATGCATACATACATGCATACACATACACACATAGACACATACACACACATAAACACATACACACTCATAGACGCACACACATACACATAGACACGCACACATACACACACATATACACACACACATAGACACATACACACATAATGATGCATACACACACATACACATGCATACACACATACACACATACACACACATACATGCACATACACACACATGCATACATACACATACTTAATGCATACACACATACATATGTACACGTATATATATTGATTTCTATCCCATTTTGTTTTATATGTTAGGTATTATGGATCCTTGTAGAGAGAGAAAGGTGAAACTCACTCTCATAAAAAGTCTTATGAGAGCAAGAGTTCCGTATGATACTCTAGGGGCCATCATGCATGATTACTCAGAGATGTCTGATGATGAGCTGGACTATACGATCCTGATGCTTACCCAGCGATCAGAGGAGGGCTCTTCTGCGGCTCCACATGCAGGAAGACAGCTATTTGCTCATAGGTATGTTTTTTTCTCATAAAATTTTTTAATAATATTATATCACATATTTTTATTAATTTTATCTATCTATTTTCAGGACACCTATACCACCTCCAGATCGTGATAGCAGAGCAGAGTTGCCTATGAGGACATGCATAGGCACCTTAGGACTAGAGTGCAATATAGAGCCAGAGGGGAACATTGTGTACATAGGGAATGGATTGGAGTTCAAGAGAAGAATGTGGGCATTATGCGACTCTTACGTGCACCTTGTTCACTTACCGTGGAAGTAAGCATAAATTTTACATATAAATTGAAATAAATATCTTATGTTTTATTTACATTATTTTTTTAATTTTTGTAGTGAGAATGATGAGAGGGATAAAAAATAGGTACTTAGTTCACTTGCGACAGAGTTTGGGATAGGATGGTCACTTAAGTGGTGTATAAAAGAGATGCGGACACTTATGGCTCATCGTCGCGATAATGCACGGTATGCACTGCTTTTATGTATATATATGTGGATATGAGTATGTGTGTTTATGTATGTATGTATGTATGTATATGAGAGAGAGAGAGAGAGAGAGAAAAGAGTGAGACTAGAGGTACAAATACAGGCATACACACACATATACATCATACATGCACATTTACACACATATACACATACATGCACATTTATACATACACACACATACATGCACATTTTTACACACACATACACATGCATGCAGTTACACACATATAATGAATACACATAGACACATACACATACTCACATACACGTACACATACGCACATACACATACACATGCATAATCATATGTACACACACATAGACTCATATAATCATATTTACATGCATATATACATATACACATGCATATATACATATACACATGCATATATATACACACACACAACACATGCATATGCAAAAATAAATACACAACACATGCATACGCATAAATAAATAAATCCTATTTCAAAAATCCTAAATTGAAAACACTAGTTTTGATATTAGGGTTTTAAAACCCCTAATTTAAAAACTCTAATTCAACCTTTTAGCCATATGTTTGAAGTATATGTACACATTGCATCTATTCCTCCGACGTGCTACTAGAGAGATGTCTCTCCTCCCAACCTTATGCCTCTATATATAGCTACTCGAATCAACGAGGATCATAATATATATAAAGATATATACACATCATGTAGATACACATACATAAATATAAAATGGAGTAGATATATTATGCATCACACATACATGCCTAAATGCACACATAAATATATATATACATGCATACATATTTACATGTACACATTTACACATATACATATATACATGTACACATCACATATACATGCCTACATGCACACATAAACATATATATACATGCATACATATTTACATGTACATATTTACACATAGACACATATGCATATATACATGTACACAAGTATAAACACTTGCATATATTACATGAATACATGAATATTTTACATAAATGCATATGCATATATACACATATGCATACTAACACATGTATACATATATCACACATATGCAAACACATCCATATACATGAAATACATATATATAATAACATATGTATACATATAATACACATGAATACACACACATATGCATACAAACATGATAAAAATTTGCTCCTCGAAGATAAAGCTATATATAAAATAATTAGGCATACCCCGAATATTCATGTTCTAACTTAAAAGAACATGATTTCATCTCTCTAGTAGGATTCATTGTTATTCAAGTTAATGAAAAAATCTATTATCTGATATCCATTCAGAAGCTTCAAGTTATTGATCGATAACTAGAGTAGAATTTACTATCTAATCTGCTCATATGTTTTCATCATTGCCATCATTTTGGTAAGACATCAATATAGTCTCATCTTCATAATCCTTATTGATTTCATTTATTTCTTCTATTGTTAAATCTATGTTCTCATGAATCACATCATCTATTGATGGATTAATATCTATTTCTGGTAATTCCTCTTCCTCATCAGTAGAATCAGCATGTAGAGAATTATCCTCTTCATCAAAAAGATTAGTATCATTATCACGTATAATGATTCTAATTTCTCTTTCAGATGTTGATGTATCAGTATCTGTACTATCAAAGATACACATATTGAGTATTGTGTCTTATTATTGCAAACAAAAGCTATTTTAATCTTCTACTTTAATCAAAGCACATAGACTTTTGGTGGAACATGTCTTTCTCCTTCTTCTCTACTCTTCTCTTGCAAACACTCAAGACCCTTTCAACCAAAGAACCACCCAACATTTAGCCTTATACCTATAAATGTTTCTATCAGGATCATGTTTCAACTTGTATACCTAAATAATGCCAATGGCACTTTTGCCCAGAGGTAAATCACATATAGGCCAAGTACATTATTCATAATAGCATCTTATTTTGATTGCATAGCATTCATCCAATTTTTTGAATTTTGTGCTTCATCAAACGAAAGAGCCTCACTCTCATCACAAAGACTACAGACAATCATTGCATAAGAATATGATGCAAAGAAATCACTATAAAGCCTTAAGGCATATGATATGACAAAGGTGCATCTAATTTTCTATCTTACAAAGTCTTCACCAGCCATTTAGGCATAATTCTAGCCTCTTCTATGTCAACTCTCTCACCAACAAGTGCATCATGTAAATCTGCATAAGAAATGGTATGACCCATATCAATCCTAACCTATAAATTCTAAGAAATTACCTTATTTGGAATGGCAGTTGACTATCCACCTATAAAAAGATGCAGCAAAGTATCATACACATCCTTTGAGCTAATTGATGTCTCCTTGATACGTGAAATTAATTGTTGAATGGTATCTTTCACAAAAATAACATCACGACTAACCAAAATGCATTTAACATGTGGATGATATAGACAATAGCCATCACTTTCAAAACTCTACCCAACAAAAATACATTTTACTACTTTATCATCCATTTTTTTGTGTTGTTATTCATGCAGTAATGCATATGCCAAACAATCAAAGACATGTAAATGAGCAACAAATGGCTTGCGAACATGCTAAGCCTCATATGGTGTGATAGATTATAGTGATTTGGTGGGACACTTGTTAAGTACATGCTACACACATACCAATCTCAAGATAGAAGCTATATGGTAAAGCCTCACTTTTGACCATACAAAGCCATTTCCATGCGAGAATTGTTTTTTCTTTCAGCGACTCCATTTTGTTGAGGTGTATGTCACTCTAGCATAATGGTAGGTTCCAGCGTGAGGAGATCCACCTCATAATTGTCAATCTTAGAGATGTGAGGGTGGTGTGATGACCATGAGTAATTAGAATGCTCAAGTGCGTGAGTGAGAAGCATACTAAAATGCACACGCATACACATATGTGCATAGAAGGCAAGACAAAGAGAGAGAATAATGGAATCTTTGATTATCCAACGAGCTTTGGCCTTGTTCAGACCAAGTGTCCGTTTAGTTAAAAATTAGGTTTGCTAGCTCAATTGAAGGATCAAATGGGCTTAGAAAACTATGAAATTTGATACATAGGTGGTTCTACTACTCAAGCTTGAGGACTCCTCAGCTTGAACAAAACATAGTCTATTCTACAAAAAATGAGACTTAAAATGAATTGTAGTGATAACAATCATTGTTTGTTGTAGGCTTGATTTGGAAAAAATCATTGGCCTACTAGCCAGATCTTGGTTGGCTTCCTTGTCGGCTTGGCCCTCCTTGACCTTGTCTTTGACTTTTCTCTCTTTGCTTTCCTTGCCTCATGCTTCCTTGGGGTGTGAATCCTCCTTGATCGTAACACCCCCCCTCGCTCGTGTCTATCATCCCCAATAGACCCTTGTGGGAAGTGTTCAGTGTAATATTGAACTACATGAGTGGCTAATTCATGCTCCTTGGGCCAAAGTTGTTGTGTTAAGCCAATCATTAAGCAACCTCAATCCATTGGGCCTGGAACCTCCGGATGTGGCATATTTAGCTGCTTTGCATGGAGGGATTGTTCTATCACAAAAAGATGTAATAATTGGGTGGGACATGCTAGAAATATCTTGGAGTGGTACTCCCAAAAGCTTGCGTGGAGAACATCTCTTTAAAAATTTGCTTGTAGCATGTGGCTAAGTACTTGATGTGCATGTGCCAAGTATAAAAAGTGTTCACTAAAGGTGTTTTGCTCATATCATATACCAAATCAAAGTTACCTTCATTAAAATGTGGTGTCGAGATATCATTTGGTTGGAACTAGGTGTTACCGTTAGTGTCCATGTGAAAGTCCAACTAGCCACCAGACACTTCTTTGTATACATTCTTTAATAAAACATATAGTGGCATGGTCAGTCACAGATTCTAAGTTTGACCGCATTCATAACACCTAAGAAGTCTATGTTCATGCTTCCTGTGTACTATGTTTTTCTGTGTATATCTATAGCCTCTATGCGGAGTATCATGTGTAGCTCTAGGAGCTCGCTTTTATACTGTGAGGATATCGTCATGGAGATCTTGAGAAGAAGAGTGCACTATGGTGCATCCCCATCAAAATACTTCATTGGTATGAGAAAATTAGCAAAAAAGATTTGTTTCTTTTGTGTGAGTGAAGCGAGCACCCGCCACCTACCCAAGGCTTTTGACTAAGGTGCCGACCAAGGCATAGACCTTGGCATACCTTGTCATCCGAGTCATCGAAGTCATTATTGGTGTCATTGGCTGCATGCAAAGGAGGACTTCAACAATCAAGGAAGATAGAGGTTCCTAGTACTTCCCGAGAGGTCACCCATCCCAGTACTGTTCCCCCCAGAGCTCACTTAACTATTGAAATCTCTTGCCACTAAGATACACTCTTGCGCTGTCTGAAAAAGGGAAAGACTAAGGTTAACATTACCTTGAACATGTTTTGGCCCCTCAAAGCTTCATTCTTTGCTTTCAAAGCCTATTTTGAAGCATTTTTTGGGTGTCTTTTGGAGCCATTTTGGAGTACTTTCGCACATCCTTCTCTTCACATAGGTCCAAGAACATAAAGAAGAGTGTTCTTTGTACTTCTCTGACAATAAATATCAACCTTTGGGGCTTTGTTGTTAGCCACACTCGTAAAACTACAGGTTTCCTGAAAGGTTTTCAGTTTTGGTGGGGGCAGCCACTGCAAATTTATGCAGGTTTTTTGAGCCCAAAACATTAGAGTTGACAGACACTTGCAGGTGTTGTTGGCTAGTTTTTGGACTATGCATTAGAGGAAAAAATGAACCCTCCTTGGGCCTTTTAGCTCAAGGGCTGATTAGTGATGGACCAATGAGAAGAAGGTGGTGGCCATAGTCTAGTTGTTTAATCACATAGGCTATGTTGAGATATCAAGCTCAACATGTGATGATCCCGGATGACACGTACTCGTTTTTCGTTTCTCTGACATGTATAGTGGTCACGTTGGTATATGTCAGGGATACTTCATTGAGCTTTATTGGATTTATCTACTGAGAGTGATGGCACATTTGTTCCTTGCTAGCTCACTCATTCGTGGACATTAGGTTTTTCCTTATGTACTGATCTTTATATATTGTACTTGTATTCTTGTTTTTAGGTCATTCTTGTACATTCCTTTTTATGTAATAGAAGAAGATCATTCTTCCTTGCCGAAATCTGTGTGTGTGCTTCTCCTTGAGAGTGAGAGTGTGCGTGTGAGCTCTCTTCCTTATCCCCTTCCTCATGACATGGTATCAGAGCCAACGTGGCTGTAGAGAGCTCGTGGAGAAGGCGAAGGTGAAGAGTACACAACAAGGCGTGGAGAAACGCGATTCACAAACGACCTCCATTTGCTACGAAAATCGGCGTGAAGGTAGAAGATCTCAAAATATTTTCAAGAGCTATCCCTTTAAGGCCAGGTTAGTTTCAGAAACTGTAACTTGCATTGTGTTCGGCAACACTCATATATTTTAAATCCAGAATTTCAAGTGATTCTGTGTACTCTTGATACATGAAAACTATGTTTTTCTGAGATCCAACTGCCAGGTCATAGTGCGACAATGTTCAAGCAGAAGTGTTGCTTGTAGTGTTTTGCAGTGTTGTGAATTGCTGTAGAAATAGCAAACACAGATGGAATGAGTCAGCTTATGAGTGATAAGCTAGACAAGAACAACTTCCATGCTTGGAGATTTAGAATGACAAATTTCTTGATGGGAAAAGGCTATTGGAAGTACATCGAAGGAGAGAATGAAAATGCACTGCAGTTACCAGAAAGGAATCAGACTGCAGATCAGTTAAGAGCATATGAGGAATGGAATCAAGGAGCACAAAAGGTAATGTACTGGCTATCTGTTAGCATACAGGATAGCATGATTGGACACATACAGGATGCCAAGACTCCAAAAGAGGCTTGGAACAGTTTGGTCACATTGTATGAGACCAATACAAAGGTACATAAATTTCAACTCAAGAACGAGCTACATACATTGGAGAAGAAGAGCATGTCGGTGAGTGACTACACCTTGAAAATGCAAAGCATATGTGAGTCACTTGCATCTATTGGCGTGAATGTAGATGATGATGATGATAAGGTGGAAGTGTGTCTTCATGGTTTAGGAGCTGCATATAAGCAGTTCAGAACTTCTATACATACTAGGGAAAATATTCTGAATTTTGTTGATCTGGTATCTATGCTTATTATTGAAGAAAAGAATCTTGGTGAGGATTCAAACTCCCAAGGAAAATCTATTTCTAAGAAGTTATTCTACTCTGGTAGAGGAAGAGGCAGAGGTAGATGTTTTGGAAGTGGAAGAGGAAATAGTAACCAAGACCAAAGTCAACAACAAAATCATGTAGGAGGAATAGGACAGTTTCGAGGTAGGGGGAGCCAAAGAGGTCGTAGAAATTTCCAAAGAAATGATTTAGGTAATGACAGTAAAGGATGCTGGAATTGTGGTAAACCTAGACACTTTGAAGGTGATTGCAGGTTGAAGAATCAAAATATTAGAAGGCAACAGAATAACTATGCATCCACAAGTGCAGATGATTCTGAGAAGCTGTTCATGGTTCAACATCACATGATGAATATGATGTTTGCTGGTGTTTCAAAATCAAATGATAATGTCTGGTATGTTGATTTAGGTGCTTCAAATCACATGACCAGTCATGCAGAATGGTTTAGTACTTTGCAAAAATTGCCAATTCCTGGATATGTTGAAACAGGTGATTACACATCACATCCTATTGAGCATACAGGAAACATAGCACTATCAATGGAGGATGGAAAGGTAAAACATCTTGCTGATGTGCTACATGTTCCACATATAACAAAGAATCTGGTTTCTGTTGGATAAATGGTTGACCAAGGAAGTTAGGTTCAATGTTGATGGATTATATGTAGAAGAGTACATGCAGGATGGACAATTGGTTGCCAAAGGAAACAAAGTGGGTAGGATGTTCACCTTAAATGTGAAGATTCCTGAAATGAATGCAGCCACGTTTGCAAAAGGTGTAGGAGTTATTGCAGATATAGAGATGTGGCACAAATGGATTGGACATGCAAACTTGCAAAGGCTGAAATTGATGCAGTCAAAGGAGATTTTCCATGGACTACCAAATTTCAAAGTTGCAGAAATGCAAAAGGTATGTGCAACATGTCAATTTGGTAAACAGTCAAGAGCATCGTTTCCACATGACAAGCATGCTACTGAGAATGTACTAGAAGTAGTACATACAGATGTTTGGGGTCCAACAAAGACCACATCTATGGGCGGTTGTAGGTTTTATGTTACTTTCATTGATGACCATACACACAAGTATGTGTATATTTCATGAAAGAGAAGAGTGAGGTGTCCACTCACTTCCAAAATTTAAAAGCTATGGTAAAAAAGCACATAGGGAAGTACATTCAGACATTAAGATCTGATGGAAGAGGTGAATACATGTCAAATGAGTTCAGTAGTTTTCTAAAAAATCATGGAATTTGGCTCCAGTTTTCATGCAGGTACACACCACAACAGAATGGTGTTGCTGAATGCAAAAATAGACATATTGCAGAAATAGCAAGAGCCTTGATGGTTGAGAAGAATATGCCTCATTGTTATTGGGCAAAAGCTGTGCATACTGCTATATACATCATGAATAGAATTCCGACTTCTGCTGTACATCAAGTTACAACTGAAGAGAAGTTTACAGGTAATATCACATCTGAAAGTTTTTAGTTGTATTGCATATGTACAAGTCCCAGATGAATTGAGGACAAAGCTTGATCCAAAAGCAGAAACGTGTGTCTTCATTGGATACTCCCTTGAGCAAAAGGGATATAAATGTTATAACCCACTCACACGATAGGTAAAGGTGAGCAGATATGTGGTATTTGATGAAATGTCAAGCTTCTATGCAGATGCCAAAGAAGGACTAAATCTTGAACAAATGAAAAAGAAAATGCTGAAAAATCAAGTGCAGAATCTCAAGTTTTGAGTGGACCGGATGCATCACCAAGCAATATTTCCAAGTCAAATCCATGGAGTGGAAGATTGCGTGGAAATTTTAGTCTAGCAAATTCATCAAATACATCCAAGAAAGTTAAAGAAAAGCTTTCTGCAGGTCATAAAACATGTGCAGGTTTTGAAGACGTTGATGGAGATTCAAGCCGTTCAGTAAAGAGTCTTGATGAGGAACTTGGATTGCCCTCTGTGAAGACTCCAGGAGTAAGAAGGGCACATGCAGATGATACAAGGAGAAGTAACCTAGGAGATCTGGGAGGATGCGGAATTTAGTGCAACGGTTGACACATGACAGCTATATGGCTCGTCATTGTGCCTACATGACAAAGGTAATACAAGATGCTGAACCTTCTTGCTTTGAAGATGCAATTGGAATTGCAGATTCGGAAAAATCTATGGATGAGGAGATGGCTGCAGACAAAGGGAAATATGGTTATTGCAAAAGGAAGCAAAGTTCACTCACTTTATCCTTTATTTGTGTCACGGAAAGAACACTTCTTAGCTGTTACTGAACAACCTGTGGCTTGTATTTGGCATGGTTGTTTGGGCCATATATCTCGTAGTGGAATGGAAAATCTTTCTTGTTCTAGCTACTTACTTGTGTTATCTTTCTCTGATTTTTCATTTTGTGAGCATTGTCAATATGAAAAGCAAACCAGAAATGTGCATGGAATGCACATTGACTCTTCAATTCAGCCTTTAGATTTGTTCATACAGATCTGTGTGGTCCTATGCCCACTAGGTCCTTAGGTGTTTCTCTTTACTTTGTCACTGTCATAGATGATGCTACTAGAAAACTTTGGGTATATCCTATCAAATCGAAGGATGAGGTATTTCCTACTTCCAAAAAATAGTTTGCTTCAGTTGAGACTGAAAAAGGAACGAAGCTTAAGGCTTTACATTCAAATAATGAGGTTGAGTATATCTCACATGAATTCAGCCTTTTCTATCAATCTAGAGGAATATTTGAAGAGTTTGCAGCTCTCTATACCCCAGCACATAATGATGTAGCTAAAAGGATGACTAGAACTATTCAAGATAGAGTAATTTCTATGTTGCATCATGCACACCTCTCACAAGGCTTTTGGGCAGAAGCAGTATTGACAACAGTTCATGTGATTAACCTTTCACCTAGTACTACCAAAGGTCTGAAAGTGGCACAAGAGTTATGGACAAGGAAGCCACCATATTATGATCATCTTTGAGTTTTTGGGTGTGAAGCATCTGTTCATATACCTAAGAATCTTAGACAAAAGTTGGACCATAAGTCAAAGAAATGCATTTTTTTTGACATGTTTGAGAAGGACAATTTGGATATCGCTTATGGGATCCTAAAACATGGTCACTGATCAGAAGTAGTGATGTCATTTTCAATGAGTCTAAGATGCATAAACAGCCCATTAAGGAGGTTGAAGTGAGAAGAGTGGTATTTGAGGATACTAGTCCTCCAGTTAGCATGCATAAAAATGTTGCACATAGGGACATTCAAGAGAATGTTCGATCAGATCAATGTACACATGTTCTTGTTCAGCAACCATTAAGATGCTCTGCACGTGTCTCACATCCACATGATAGATATGTTCCGGGTTTAGATTTTGTTATGCTAACAGATGCTGGTGAGCCTTCTTGCTACAAAGAGGTTATGCAGACAGAGGATAATGTCAAGTGGGAGCTTGACATGAAGAGTGAGTTGGATTCTATTCACAAGAATGGTACTTGGGATTTAGTACCTTTGCCAAAGGGCAGGAAACCTTTACCATGTAAATGGGTATGTAAGCTGAAATTCACATCAGATAGTGCTTCTACAAAGTATAAAGCATGACTTGTTGCAAAGGGTGTTTTAAGCAACAACATGGTGTTGATTTTGAGGAAATCTTTTCTCTAATGGTTAAGATGACTACCTTGCGCATGTTGCTTGGACTTGTTGCAATGGAGTGAGTTGGATTCTATTCACAAGAATGGTACTTGTGATTTAGTACCTTTGCCAAAGGGCAAGAAATCTTTACCATGTAAATGGGTATATAAGCTGAAATTCACATCAGATAGTGCTTCTCCAAAGTATAAAGCACGACTTGTTGCAAAGGGTGTTTTAAGCAACAACATGGTGTTGATTTTGAGGAAATCTTTTCTCCAGTTGTCAAGATGACTACCTTGTGCATATTGCTTTGTGGCTAATTGAGCTTGTAAGCAAGTCTTAAGTGCCCAAATCTATCTAGGGTTATGGTTGGCCTTCATCAACCACTTTGGTATCCAAATGGAGTGTACACGCTATGGAAGGAATCTTTGGTGTACTCCTCAAGGTCGTGTTGACTTCGTCGGATACTTCTTAGGTATTTTTTCTGCATCATATATTTTCTTCTTCATGATTAACCCTAGAAGAGCAAGGAGTTTGTATCATGCCTAGATCATTGATTTTGCAACTCCCTATTTCAATCGTGATACATTGTTCATTTACCCAAATATGAAGAAGTCCACTCCTTGGGTTTAAATTCATTGCATGATCATAGATCCAATATTGACCAAGGGTGAGAGACTCGTAAGGTTTTCATCATGGCAAATTAGCACTTTGATTGTCATATGGACACCTTGGATGGAGATGGGAAGTTCTACCTTGCCCATGCAAAAGGTTTCCACTCCTCCCAATCCGACAAGATAAGCTTCAATAGGATTGATGAATAGGTCCATCTCCTAATAATAAGAATATCTTATAGTGCTAGTGGCTACTCTTGAGTCAACCAAAGCCTTGATGATTTTTGTGTTCATGCCTTGTCATAATTCTATTGTTATAAATGGGTGTCTATCTTTGATGCGATGAGAGGGAACATTCTCACATAGCCATATGATAACTTGGAACTTTGTAATCAATGTGCCTAGGTTGATATATCCCTTGCCTTCCCAACTTCATCTATGTGATATGTTATAAGGCCTTTGTCAGGGTTTTTTCATGGATTCTTTTCTCTTCTTCTTTGCGCTTTTTTTCTATATTGAGTCACTTTAGCATTTCTTCCATTAAAGGCTCTTGATATAGCTTTACTCTACATCCAATAATATAAATTGGTAACACTTCAACTTCTAAGGTAGCTAGTTGGATTGCTCCACTTGTTGATATGCTATTGATTATCATTGTTCCATAGCCACACTTCTCCAAATTTTGAGCATGTTGTTTCAATTTATACACTAAGACTCGATCTCTTGCTTTCAATACCTTGTCTCTTACATGTGCATTGAAATATTATTTTTGCCTCTTCTTTATAGTGTATATTCTTGCAGTTGCTCTCAATCTAGTTTCACCTAATCATTCTAGGTCCAAGATGCTGAATGATAGCTCATGGCTAGTCCATTGATGCTTTCGTGTCACCCTCAATGTGTGCATTAAAAAGTCTAATGGAAGTAATTCATTTTGGCCAAACACCATCCAAAAGGGAGTGGAACCAAGGACCATTTTGTAGGCAACTTGATATGCCCAAATAGCATGATGCACTTGTTTGTCCCAATCAAAACATTTGTTATTAACAAGCTTAGTCAACACAACGCACATGATCTTGTTCGTGCTCTCAACTTGTCTATTGGCTTGTGGATGGTATGGGGCAAACTTCTTGTGAATGATCATGAATTCTTAAATCAAGTATTCAATGACCTCGTTCAAGAAGTGGGTACCATGATCACTTACCAACTCTATTGACAATGCATATCTTGTGAATACATTTTTTAATAAAAACTTTGCTATTGTTTGCACATCATTCTTCTTAGTTGCTTTTACTTCTACCCATTTGGTCAGATAATCCATTGCAATAATGATATATTTAGCACGTGGACTCTTGGTTGGGGGATTAATAGGACTTAGGAAGTCTATTCCCCACTTAGAGAATGCACTTCCTCCCATCATGGGTCTTAGTGGCATCTCATCCTTGGGTATTAGATACTAAGTTCTCTAACATACATCACACTACTTCACATAGGTATGGGCACCCATGTGAAGGCTGACAACCAAAGACTTGCAAACAAAATTGCTTTGATCATTTAATCAGGTCCAAAGTGTCCTCCCTCCACACCTTGGTGTGCAACTTCTAAGATTTTTAGATATTCACTTTTATGGATACATAGTCTTAAGTATTCATCATGTCCATGCCTATATAGATTATCTCCAATGAGCATATATTCTTGAGCCTCTTGTTGTAGACACCTTCTTCTCACTAAATTCATTTCTTGAGGGAACGTTCTTGTCCTCAAAAATTCCACTAAGGGATTGCTCCAATCTGGTGAGGACATTTGATACAAAGTAGCATGTTCCACTAGGGGTCTATTAATAAAAATTGGACAATCCTTAAAGACATCTACTTCCATAGTTGGCCAATATATGCCTAATCTATTTAGAGTCTGTAGGATTTGGTGTTTCAAATGGTGTTTCTCTAATACACCTACATGTGCTAGTTGCAAACGTTGTTCGTGCTCTTCATCATCCATACAACAACCTAAAACTCCCTGATCAGTGTGCTTGTATATGCTTCCTACCATTATATGATACTTTTGAGATTTAACAACCTCTTTATCCTTTGTTCTCATTGTGGGATGCTTGCGACCAAAAGTGAGAACGGGCATAATAGTTTTAACCCAATTAGGTACTACTTCCAAGTTGAAGAAGTAAGAATTAGGAAGTTCATCTGAGAATCCTTGCAGTGATTCTACTAGAGTTAGTCTAGAGAGGTGATCCACCTGAAGGTGAGAATTTCCTTTCATGACAACCACTTCAAAATCATATTCCATTAGGAAGAGGAACCATCTTACCAATCTGCATGTGTTGCAAGGTTTGTTCACTAGGTATGTAGAGATTGGTGATCTCTAAAAAACTTAAAGTTATTTGCAAGAAAATAATACCTAAACTTTTTGACTGCATACATCATGCCTAATCCTTCCCATTCTATAGTTGTGTAATTTCTCTCTACTATGGAAAGCTAGGGAGGAGGTGGTTTGGAGAAGAGTAAAGACAGAGAGCTGAGGGATCAGATGGGGGAAAGCAAGCAAGAAGGACAAACATAAAATGAAGGGAATGTGCTGGAGAGAGGAAAGAGGAAAAGTTGGGGAATGATAGGTGACAAAAAGGGAAGTGAAGGAGAGGTAATAATTGGGATGGAAAGATTGAGAAGAGTAAAGGGCACTAAGTATTCTTGGAAACTAACAAGAACTCGTGTCACATGCATACATGGTCAATTCCTTCATTCAAAACATGACTACAGACATACTTCCCACATACTTTACCCATACCTGTATATGTATCCACCTATCTTATGCAATAATTGCACAACACACAACTCTCTTTATACCTTTGATGATTAAGGATCATCAAGCCCTCCATGAAAATGAGTAAAGTTTAACACTCATATAATGATCCAAATTTTCCAAGATTTGTATAATGGAAAAACATTAACCCTTAAGAAGAACTCCCAATGAAAAAGGAAACAATAAGAAATCCTACTCCTAAGAGTACAATGAACTTACAAGACATGAATGCAAGGATCCCAAACTCAATCACAAGATCCTACCTTGAGAGAGGTAAGAATAGGAGTTTGGGATGGTCCGTCCTACTATGGACTTAAGAGTCCACCTATAAGTGCAATTTACTAGCACTTGAAGTGATGTACATGTAAGTTGCAAAATCTATCATGCAAGATACCTATACACGGTCACCTCATCCATGGTGCTAAAAAGTGTTGAAGAGGTAGTACAAGGGCATGCTTGTATACATTTAATCTATCGATCCCATAAAGAGTAGGAACAATTTAGTTCTAGTTGAAGATTGTAACCAAATGAGATGGATAAACTTCTTGTCAATCCCCCACACAACCAAATAGAAGCACACATTATCATCCTCTCTTGTGTAAACTTGGTACAATTACCTTATCTGTGTGTGCTCATCATAGATCCACACACACAACCAATATACCGACATCAAGCACAAGAAACCACACAAAAAAAAATATCAATTCATGGAACAAAAAATTGGTGGTATGAAGACATACGCAAAATGACAAGAAAGCACATATATCCACTACAAGAGAGAGGCAAGCACACACATACATGCACACACTTGGATCTTCCACACACATGCACTCACACACATGCTCAAATATATGAAGTGATCCAAGTGAAGTGCATCCCAGAAAACGAGAGCTCTTTCACTTTTATAGATTTTTGAAGAGTTTTAGCTATGGTTGTGCTATAGGAGGTGGTATCCTGTTATACATATGTGATGGATGATCCCTTTTGCAATAAACGCACTTCCTACATGGAGGCCTAAATGCTTGTGGGTGCAATTTCTTGGCAATTGCCTCACCCATTTTATCGATTATTGAGGAACTTGATTTCACACTTGGAGTAGATTCTATTGTTGTGGAGAAGAATTGAAGAGAAGTACCCAAGTCATCTTCCACATGAATGTACTTTTGTAAGCAATCTTACAACATGGTGGGTTTCATTAAATAGGTTGCAATGTGTAACTTAAAACTCCTCAAGCCAACAAGCAAATGCGCAATTAATTTGGGTTCCGATGGTAGATCCCATGTGGTGCATCATGCTACATATTTTTTTAATATAAAGGAATTTTGGCCTTAGCCTACTCTCCCGGACTTGTATTAAATAAAAGGAAAACAAAAGTACAAGTGAAGGGGACTTGTGCCCACGGGACCCCTCAAGTGCCACACAGCAGGGGTAGATCTTACAGAGTTTAGATGACATTACAAAGAAGGTTAATCACCCTCTCATCACCCTCATGTGGGGCCCACTTGGGTTTAAGCTTGTTGTTGATCAGGAAGGAGCACTTTATGATGCCTGAAGGGGGGGCTTCTTACAGTTGGAGTTCTTTTACCGAGGAGGAACAATGATTTCTCAATCTACCACTCTTTGGGGGAGTCTCCAAAGTTATAAGCACATCTTTCCTGGCAAATCTTTTAGAGGACCTCCCCTCTGATGGCATTCTAGAGAGTGGCTGAGCATTCGATCGCTTCTCCCAGCAAAGCTTGTTTCCAACTAATATGTAATATGTTTCTAAAGTTTAATTTTCTTTCCGACGATCTGCCAGAGCCTATTGGAGTTGGGACAAGTAAAGAAGATGTGGAAAACATCTTCAATGGACCGACAACAATGCTTGCACCAGGGAGATGCCCCACAAGTTTTGCTAGCCTTTAGGTTGGTCCAGATTCTTGGATGAAGAATTTGCCATCAGAGTATAGACTTTTTGTTTTCTATGAGCGAGTGCCAGATAGATATGAAATTCATATCCCACCATAGCCACATCCACAACATGCACCACTTCTTGTTGATGTTGACCTGATAATCAATGTTTCCTTTGATATTCGAAATTTTTGTTAGGAAATTACCATTATGCCATCTGAAACCCAACGGGCATGGCGAGTCGTGTCCCATGAGAAGATGGACTTTAGAACGGTCCCAGGCAAGATGTCTACTTTGTAAAATATTCCATATTCATAGGTAATGTTGACGCTAGGGTCAATATCCTCGAAGTTGATCCATTGATTGGTGTCTTGTTTCTAGAGATGTTTCCATTTTTTGAAGCCCTTGTTCTAGAGCCTCTTGGCACTTTGAATCTTCCAAGATTCCACGTTCTTGATGTCGTGGATCGAAAACCAAATAGAGTCATTCTGTCTGATATCGGCTGCCCACTTCCAATCTTCACTGATTCTTATGAAGCTTTTGACTTTATTCCAAATCTTCCATAGGAAGCACACTAGATTGGATCCTTTTGGGAAAACCAAGATCGAGGAAAACAAAACGGTCAGAATGTCAAGATTCTCCCAATTTGCGAATCCCACAAAAGTCAATGCATTCTTGTTTTTGAAGATCAATTTGGCCCACGGAGTCTCCCCATTGCACCATGCCTTCATCATCCATTTTGCTGCAAGTTTGTTAGCCATGCACCTAATGTCCAGAATTCCAAGGCCCCAGTATCCCTTTGGCTAGTGCAGGTGGACCATTTGATTTTAGGCACCCCCCTCCTGTTATGGTCTCCCATCCAAAGGAAGTTTCTACAAATACTATCCAATTTTGAAAGATCTTGCTCTTTCGGTCTCCGAAAAAAGAGGAAGTAAATGGTCGATGAAATGAGGAATGTGTTAATAATCATTGCACGACCCGCAAGATTGATTTGCATACCTCTCTAATAGTTTATCTTGCTTTCAAGTCTGGCCTGGACCCAGTTCCACCGCTACTCCAATGAGATACCAAAGCCCAAGGGAATGCTAAGAAGCTAGAAAATTTGGCCTGGGGGAATGTTTTGGCAGCCATGCTCAAAGAGAAGGTCAGGTTGGATCCCAACAATAGCTCTGAAAGCGTTCTTTGAGTGGATGATTTTGGATCTAGAAGCTTCATAGAATGTGTCCAGGCACCTCCAAAACGTCTCCATGATGGTAGAGTCGTTGTGGACAAACACGTTCATATTGTCCTTAAGAAGTCTCATGGTGTTTTGGCTATGGTTATAGGGTAGCAAGAGGCCTTTGATATTACCAACTTCCGCTTGTTGTTCCACCAACCGGCTAAGCCCTTCCATGGCAATGGCAAAGGGAAGGGGTGCCAATGGGCACCCTTGTCTAATCAATCATTTTTTGATTGCCTTCAAAAGCTGGTGATTAACATTGATTTGAGTTGATGCGCTTCCCAAGAGGGTCGAGATCATCTTAGTGAATTTCTAGCTGCACCCAAGATCTTCAAGTGATTGCAAAATATAGTCCCATGCCAACGTGTCGTAAGCTTTGTCAAAGTTGATCTTGGAAAAACACATCTTGTCTTGACTCATCCACAAACTTGAGACCTTCCCAAATATCAACTACGGCTTCCAAAATTGACCTGCCTTTGAAAAAACCTTTTTGGTCCTGGCTTAGCCAAACTCTCAGATGGTCAGAAATTCTGTTGGCTATGACTTTGGCAATGATCTTATATCCCATTTGAAGCCAATTAGATGCAAGTTCTCAATTCTGTCTTTTCCCCTTTTTTGTGGATTAACTTGATGATTCCATTGCTGAGACAAGTCGAAAGCACCCCAAACTCGAGCACCTCTTGCCAGACCAAACAAAGAGTGGTAGCCATCACCAACTTGAAGGACGTAAAGAACTCATTAGTGAGCTTGTCCAGCCTCGGGCTTTTTCCACTAGGGAGGGCATCAATGACTTCAATGATTTCTTTTTCCAAGATAGGGGCATCAAGCAGGGATTGAAGGTTGTGTGGGATCCTATGAGAGGATACCCTAGAGATGGTCACCATGCAATCCCGTCTATGAGGGGAGAGGGAAGTTGAGATCCCCAGGAGTCTCATAAAATGTTCTTCAATGATTTTGATATTTTCTTCTTATGTATTGCATACATCGCCATTTGAGTCTAGCAATAAGGGGATTGAATCTCTATTTTGTTTCCCTTTAAGAATGGTCTTTGGTGGGCTTGTCAGCTTTGCCAGCCCACCACTCCTTAAAGAATATTTAAAATTTTTTCCTTTGAATTTCTTCCTTGTATCTCAGCAACACTCTATGTCAGGGGAGCACTAGATTGTGCTCTTTGACTTCACTAGACAAGATTTCAAAAATACACTTATGATTACAAGAACACCCACGTAGGGAAAATAATACAAGAAGACGTAGCTTATATAATACATCCCACAACCCGGGACCAATAGATATGGAAAACTAGACTAGAGATGATACAGGAGATCCACAACCTGGGATCGTAAGTATGAGACAAGATGTCTGGATTACAGGAACTCCCTTCTGGGAGATGAACAAAATACAAGAAAGAACTTGAGAAGATCTCATACTACGAGATTACAAGAGGACAAGACAGGATGTCCAAGAACTAGACTAGACAAGCCTGGAACAAGGAAGAAGACAAGAACTGGAACTGGAACTTGGAGAGTACTTACTTGGTGTACATGACTCCTTGAGCTCCCAAGACTGGTATTGGCAAGACTGATTATGAATGTGGCCAACCCCTCCTTATATAGGTTTTCCAAGGGCGGTTCTAGGGCATTTACGAATTGATGATGTCATCAATTTGAAGCATGGTCTCTGGATGTCAGAATTAAGCAAGAAGACAGTCGATCTTAGGATTTTGGCACATTTCAGATGCAATGGAATCATTAATTTCCCCAAATTCCTAACCGATCATGAGATACAGGATTCACATGGAATCTTAGATTTAGGATGGTTTCCTTTGTCCATGAAATGACCTCCCCCTCAAGTGACGAGTTCCACGAGGAGCGGTCACGTTCTCTAGTCTCGGCTTCATTGGATTTCTCTTATGGAATTCTCGAAGTTTGATTGGTGCTCTTTGAAGGTTTTCTGTAGGTTCCCAAGTATGATCACTGATGTCATACCCTTTCCAATGAATAAGGTACTCTAATCTTCCTCGGGATATTCTCGAATCTAGGACATGCTCGTCTTCAAATTCTTCATGATCATCAATCTTGATAGGTGGTGAAGGACTAGGTCTCTCCCCCTTCAATGGTGAAGTCTGATATGGTTCCAACATGGATACATGGAAAACTGGATGTATTCTCATGGTACATGGTAGCTGGAGCTTGAAGGTGACTCGATTAATCTTGGCCAAGATGGTAAATGGACCAAATCTTTGATGATCTAACTTTGCACAAGGCCTTGAACTTTGCAAATTGTTTCTGAGTAACCATACTTTATCCCGAATTTGATGTGATGGATTCTGGATACGATGTTGATCTGCATAGTACTTATATTGTTGTTGAGTTTTACGGATCTCTTCCTTGAGTTCTTTGTGAATGTCCATCAAGTACTGGGCCTTGTCTCTAGCAGTTGGGTTCTTGACATGATTTGAGAGTTGTATATCCATCCTTGGATGTTGTCCATAGTTTGCAAAGAAGGGAGTTTGCTTAGTAGATGCATGAACACTGTTGTTATAGGCAAACTCTGCAAAGGATAACAACTCAAAACAATCATTTTAGTGATAGTTGCTAGTGCAACGGAGATATTGCTCTAGGACTTGATTCACCCATTTTGTTTGTCCATCAGTCTGTGGATGATTTGTTGTAGATAGTTTAACTTGAACACCAAGGAGCTTGCAAAGACTGTTCCAAAAGTTGTATATGAACTGTGGACCTCGATCATTGACAATATGGCAATCCATGAAGCCTAAAGATGTATCTGAGAAAAAGTCTAGCAGTGGCTGCACCTATGATTGCCTTTGTAGTTGGAATGAAGTGTGCCATCTTTGTGAATCTATCCACAATAACAAGAATGGCATCATGCTTATCTGACTTTGGTAGATCTGTGATGAAATCCATAGACAATGAAGCTCATGGCCTTTCTGGAATAGGTAAAGGTTGGAAGAGGCCATGAGGCTTATGTCGCGGTACCTTAGATCTATTGCAAGTGTCACAGGTTTGGATATATTCTTTGACTTCCTTCCACATTTGAGGCCACCAAAAATCCCTGGATATGAGTTCTATTGTTTTATTTACTCCAACATTTACTACTGCAAGGTTGTCATGACGTTGTTGAAGTACTTGGATCCTAGGCTTTCCTAGAGGGACATACAATAGGTTCTTATAGAATAGTAACCCGTCCTTTTCTTGGAATTCATTTACTTCTTGGACTTTTCCTTCTTGAGTTTTCTGCTTAACATTACAAAATAATTCATCTTGTGGTAGATTCTCACAAATCAAATGATTCAAGGCTGAATCTTCAGGATGGGTTGAAGAGATAGCTACTAAATGGAGATGCTCAGGCTTGAGTAATACACTCTCTTGTTGGTTGAGGGTCTCTTCACCCTTCTTTGGTGCAAGGTAAGATCTTCTAGAAAAGGCATCTGACTGACATTGTTTACGTCTTGGACGGTAGGTGATGACAAAATCACACCTGAATAGAAAGTTACGCCATCGAGATTGCCTTCTATTGAGAATGCAGGTGGTCATAAAATACTCTAGGTTCTTGTGATCTATATACACAGTAACTTTATGAGTTGCTCCTTTTAGACGGTGACGCCAGGTATCAAACACATCCACTATGGCAAGAAGTTCTTTATCATGAATTTCATAATTAATTTTTGGAGGGGAAAATTTCCTTGAATG
This sequence comes from Ceratopteris richardii, assembly GCA_020310875.1. Taxonomy (NCBI): domain Eukaryota; kingdom Viridiplantae; phylum Streptophyta; class Polypodiopsida; order Polypodiales; family Pteridaceae; genus Ceratopteris; species Ceratopteris richardii. The sequence goes on along the minus strand of CM035423.1, from coordinate 160,753,520 downwards.
ATATGCAACTGGATGTAGGTGCCCATCATCTCCATATTGGGAAAGAATGGCCCCTAGGGCAAAGTTTGATGCATCTGTCTCTAGGAGGAAGGGCTTACTGAAATCAGGATGAACTATAATTGGAGCAGTAATGAATGCTAATTTCAAGGTCTGGAAGGTTTTTTCTGCTTCTTTGGTCCATGAGAATTTAGAGTTCCCTGTAAGCTTGGTAAGAGGTGTCACTATCTTGGAGTAATCTCTGATGAATATCCTGTAGAAATTGGCAAACCCCAAAAAACATTGTATATCTCGAACACATGAAGGTGGCTACCAATCAAGGATTGTTTCAATCTTCTTCGGCTCCATAAAAATTCCTTTATATGATACAATGTACCCTAAAAATTCCACTTTTGTGTTATGGAAAGAGCACTTCTCCAATTTTGCATATAATCCTTTTTCTCTTAGTTTCTCTAGGACTATCTTTACATGACATTCATGATCCTCTAGATTTTTGGAGAATATCAAGATATCATCAAGGTATATTACAACAAAATCATCTAAATATTCTCAAAAGATATCATTCATCATATGTTGGAAGATAGCTGGAGAATTTGTAATACCGAATGGCATAACTACATATTCAAAATGGCCATACCTTGTTCGAAATGTTGTCTTCCATTCGTCTCCTTCTCTGATCCTAGCTGGGATTATGAGACTCTTTCTTATATCATGGTCCGGCTGCACGGTCTCTTTTGCAACTAGACTTCCTCATTTCCCTGCTCTACAAGGGTGACTGCGACTCTAGAGTTTGTTCTCTTGTTCGGACAATTGATTGCAATATGTCTAGGGTTTCCACAATAGAGACATAACTTATTAACTCTCCTCCTCTGTTTCTCTTCTGGTGTTAGAGGCTGAAACCTAATTACATCTATTTGCATAGGCACAGGCATAGACTCATCTTTAGGAATGGGCTGGAAGGGTTTCCACTGGTGAGGTCTTCCTTCTATTTGTTTTTCTTGTTTTCTTTCAAAAAGTCGGTTATCACATTGGATAGCTTGCATGATATATTCATTCAATGTTTTAACCTCTCGCATCGTGAGCAAAAGGTCCTTCACATCATCTCTTAAACCCCATCTAAATTGGCTTATGAAATAATCTTCATGCCAAGTGAGATCAAATATCAATTGTCTAAATTCAGATGCATAGGTAGAGGCAGGGCAGTTACCTTGACGTAACTTCCAAAGTTTTGTTTCTCCTACTCGACTTGTGTCTACATCTCCAAATGTTTCGGTGAGTTCTCGAAGAAACCCCTCATAGTCCAAAAGTACTACCATGTTCTTCTCCAAGAATGGGGCAAACCATGATAATGATTGGCCACAGAGCAAGGTTCCAATAAACCCCACCTTGGATGCCTCGTCAGGGTATCTATCAGGTTGAATACGGATGTACAATTTAACTTGCTTGAGAAATCCACGAAACTTTGTACGACCCCCATCAAACTTTTTTGGCATGCAAATCTTGGGTTCCTTCATAAATGATGTACTAGGCCGTTGATTTGCTTGAATACTCCCTTGATTTGCTTGAAGTCTCCCGATTCGTTCTTGTAATTCTTGGAGGAGTGCACCTACATGCACTACATGTCTCATCTTGACTTGTGTATGTCAATGACTTAGGTCTTCGACTTGTTGTTGGAGACTATGAAGTGATGCTACAATCTGTTCATAAGCGTTCTCCATGATGCCTGGTCTTGGATAGAAGTCAGTCTTGCCAAAATGTCAAGGGAGCACTAGATTGTGCTCTCTGATTTCACTAGACAAGATTTCCGAAATACACTTATGATTACAAGAACACCCACGTAGGGAAAATAATACAAGAAGACGTAGTTGATATAATACGTCCCACAACCCGAGACCAATAGGTATGGAAAATTGGACTAGAGATGATACAGGAGATCCCACAACCCGGGATCGTAAGTATGAGACAAAATGTTTGGATTACAAGAACCCCCTTCTGGGAGATGAACTGAATACAAGAAAGAACTTGACAAGATCTCATACTACGAGATTATAAGAGATCAAGACAGGATGTCCAAGAACTAGACTAGACAAGACATGAACAAAGAACAAGACAAGAACTGGAACTGGAACTTGGAGAGTACTTACTTGGTGGTCACGACTCCTTGAGCTCCCAAGACTGGTATTGGCAAGATTGATTATGAATGTGGCCAACTCCTCCTATATGGGTTTTCCAAGGGCGGTTATGAATTGATGATGTCATCGATGATGTCATCAATTTGAAGCATGGTCTCTGGATGTCAGAATTAAGCAATAAGACAGTCGATCTTAGGGTTTTGGAAAATTTCGGACGCAATGGAACATTAGTTTCTCCAAATTCTAAACCAAACATGAGATATAGGATTCACATGGAATTTGAGATTCAGGATGGTTTCCTTTGTCCATGACAGTGTGAATCTTCATAAACCCATATGGGATTGAGCTTTTCCTTTGTTCACTTCCTCCTCAAGTCTCTAGAGTCTATGATTTAGACCTTCTTTATGTCCACGCCGAATAGTCTGGAGCATCTTCCTGGTTCTTATCATGATCTGCCATGAGTTATCGACCGCACATCTCCAGCTCTTAGCTTCGGACGAACAGGTGGCAAAAGCCTCCTTCCGCACATCAACAATTTCTTGATGGATGGAGGGGAGAGAGAAAGAAGTCGAGCAGGCATGGAACTAAGGAGCCTTACATGTTTTGGTGAGAGGTTGGAATGAGATGATGATCGGGTAGTGATCAGAGATGGCAAGTTAGTGCATTGTGAGAGGGAAGGATGGCCCCACTAATGAATGATGCTCTAAGCAATGTAGCTTCTATCCAGTCTAACTTTCCTCGTGTCCTCCCTTGCCTTGAGATTTGGCCATGAAAATCCATTTGAATCTTTGAATTCTACCAGATTCAAGTGCAGTTTGGTTTTGTCCCGTGTTTCTTTCTCACGACTGTCGATGAACCGACCTTTGTTGTTCCATCTGTCCGCAGGGTCCTCCACCATATTCAAGTCACCACAAATTAGCACTTTGTGGGGGAGCGAGTCCAAGGAGGCCCAGGTGTCAAGCCTCTCCGATTCCCTGTTTGGGGCATACATAGAAACTAGCATGAAACGAAAGGGGGCATCAAAGGAAACAAAAATCCACTTATGGCTTTGATCTTCAATGGAGTTCTCACGATTTTCAAACCAAAATTGATTTATACCAATTATCATCCCATTGGACCTTGGGCTGCAACGTCAAAATCTAGACATGGGTCGAAGAGACATGTCTAAGGCGTTTTTGGAGGGCTGCTCCATCAATTTTAGTCTCTGGAATACAGATAAATTCAGGGTTTAGGCTAATGTCACAAGCCATTGACCAATGATGGTCACTCTTGAGGGGCTAATCAGCCCCCTAACATTGAATGAGATGATTATGATTACTGTAAGTTCTCCTCTTTGGGGGAAGGGGCCTTATCCTTTCTCCTCTTGGATTCGTCTTTCTTTTTCGTTGGGAGGGGGTCCCAACTTAGTAATTTTTTCTTGTGGGCGCTTTTCCAGGGTAACTCAATAGGCTGTTTTCCCTTGCAGGAGGCCTCCTGTTGGAATGATCAAGAAATCGTTTTCAGAATAGTCAATCCAATGATGGAACTTTCACTATCCATATTGTCTTCATTATTAGTGGTAAAGCCGTCTTCGTTGCTTGTAGTGTAGCCCTCCTGAATGGTTTCTTTGTTGTCAGGGATCTCTAGGGCTTTGTCACTGGTGTCCACCTCAAACTGGTTCCCATCTGGGTAATCAAGATCATTAATCTCCTTTTCTAGATTGCAATACAAGTTTTTTGGGGGGTATCTCGAATACAATTTCTCCCAGAAGTCTTCTTAGGACTTGTTTTCCTTCTTCTTCTCACTTTTGTGAACCCATCTGAGTTGGTCTTTAGGTTTTGGGAGCCCTTAACTTCTTGTTCGTTCGCCAGGCAATTCAGTGTCCCATTGTTGTTATGAGTTTTTCTGGATGCTTCTTGTTTTTGTTTGATTTTCTATCTCAGTGGGCAACTTTTAATCCTATGGCCTTGTTGGCCACAACGGAATTATGCATTAAGTAGGTTTTTGTAATTAACATCTTGTTCCCAAACATCCCCTGGTCCACTTTAATCTTTGATGGAAGCGACATGCTGAGATCAGCCTCGATACAGATTTGAGGGTGCCACTAAGCATTGAAAGAGTGCCCCGCACCTTCATAAATGAGACCACCAACATCCTCCCACGATGCCAACGGCTTGGCAATTGAAGATACGATGTCCCACACGAAGTTGTATAGGAAGTATGGCATGTTAGTAAGCTCGACCTAGCGAGGGTAGCGGAGAGATTTTGATTTGTTGGGAATAAAAGCGGGGGACCATCTGAACAAGCACATGGTCGCCTGCTCGAGTTGGCAGGTTCCGACACTGAGGGATTGGAACACCATTTCTTCATTCTCAAAGTCTAGCACCATATGGCTAGCTAGTAGGAACTGTCACTTGCTAACAATCAACCTACGAGGGAACCACTCTTTTCGAAGCCATTGGCGCATGGTTTCGAGTGGAAGCCTAGGGCCAAACACTTGACCAACGAGACATACTTTCTTGAGGTCTTCTTGCTTTGACAGAATTTCCATTCTATTGAGAGAGATCAAGGGAGGTTCAACACCCTCGGAGGCCCCATGAGCGACACAAGATCCCCCCTCCAAAATAGGGGCTAGGTTAACAATCACCCCCTTGGATCGGGGTTAGGTCGCTTATCACGAGGGAGGGGGTTGTCGAGGCCATGATAGGGACCTCAAATCGTGCCCTAGATTTTTATTTTGATGTTTGATGATTTTACCCTTTTCTTTTGTTTGATGCTTTATCGAAAGAAACCCCCAAAATCTCGCTGCATCACCACGATGACGGTCCACCCTTGTGTGCCTTAGCAAGGAGCCTAAAGGCAAAAATAGTGAGGCATGATTAAAAAAGGCACGACGTCAAAAACCTTACACTATGCACACACCGGCAAGAAGCGATCAAGGGCCCACGTCGTCACAATGGAACCCGAAGGGAGCCCAAAAATGCGAGTTCAGCTTTTTCCCTCCTCCCTTTTCTTCCTTTCTTTTTTAGCCTTTACAATGAGAGGGCGGGTCATCAAGAAGGGGCCACCCCTTGAATTGACATTATTGGTTTGAATCGACATTATTGGTTTGAATTGACATTGATGGTTACCTTGTGACAATCACGATGGGGAGAAAGAGGCCATCGTGATGGCAAGGAGGCAATCGCGATGCTTGATAGTTTTTTTTTTTAAATAAAAGGAAGTTTGGCCTTGGCCTATTCTCCCGGACTTTAATTAAAATAAAGGAGAAAAGCTACAAGAGAATGGGACTAGTGCCCATGGGACCTCCTGAATCCCACAAAGCAGGGGACAGGTTCAGCAAGCTAGAGGGCATTACAAATAAGGCGGATAAAACTATCATCTCCCTCATGCGAGACCCATTTGGGTTTCAGCTTGTTACCTTCGAGGAGATAAATACAGTGGTGCCTAAATGGTGGAGATCTTTTATCTCGGGAGATTTTTTTACCTAGAAGAAACAAGGATTTCTCAATCGTCCATTCTTTTGGAGTTTGGCCAAAGTTGACAGCACATCGCTCTCTCCAAATCTTCCAAAGAGTCTCACCCCTGCTAGCATTCCACAGTCTAGATGAGAAGCCGACCGCCTCACCCAACACTGCCTGTTGCCAATTGATTTGGTTCATGAGTTTCAAAATCTGTGTCACATGATGCCAGATAACACGGGACTTGGGGCAATCGAAGCAAAGGTGAACCAAATCTTCGATGCATCGATGGCAACGCTTGCACCAAGGAGGAACCCCACAAATTTTGTTAGCCCTTGCATTGGACCAGATACCCTTATGCAAGATCTGCCACATGAGAACGGACTTTTTGATCTCAAAAAGCGGGTGCCAAATCGACATGAACTTTAGTTCCCATCGAAGTTTGGTCCAAGAAAGGCACCACGTCTTGTTAAGTGTGTGATGAACATCTAAGTTCTCTTTGAAGTTGGGGATTTTGGATAGTTTTTTACCATTGCTCCATTTGAGGCCCTCTAGGCAAGGAAGAACCTATCCGCAGAGAAGGCGGGTAATTGAGCGGTCCCATGCTAAACACCTCCCTTGAGGAAGAGTTCATCCTTGAGGGTAACTCTATGTCTTGGGTCTAACTCTTCAAAGCTGATCCACTGGCCAGTCTCTTGTTTCCAGAGCTGTTTCCATTGCTTGAACCCCTTGTTCCATAATCGCTTAGCAATTTGGAGGTTCCAAGACTCCACCCCCTAATGCCACTGATCGGGAACCAGATAGAGTCATTTTGTCTTATCCCGTCCACCCACTTCCACTCATCACTGATTTTGATGAAATGTTTGGCCTTGTTCCAACTCTTCCAAAGGGAACACACGAGGCTAGATCCTTTAGGGGACACCGGGTGGGGGGAGAACAAAAGCGTGATGATCCCTATGTCCTTCCAACCAGAATGGCCAACTAAGGTAAGGTCTTTCATGTTTCTGAAGATCAATTTAGCCCAAGAGGATTCACTATTGCTCCAAGTCTTGATAAACGACTTTGCCGCCAGCTTGTCAGCCAACCTAGCGATATCCAAAATGCCCAAGGCCCCCGAGTCTTTTGAGCTAATGCAAGTTTCCCATTTGATTTTGGGAATCCCCTTCCTATTGGGGTCCCCAGTCCATAAGACGTTTCTACAAATTCTTTCCACTTTGGCCAACTCTTTCTCCTTAGGTCTCCAACACGAGATAAAGTAAATAGTCGTAGAAAGAAAAAAGGTGTTAACAACCATTGCACGCCCTGCCAAGTTAACTTGCATACCTTTCCAATGATTTAGTTTGCTATCCAATTTGGATAGCACCCAATTCCACTGTTGGTCCATTGAGATGTCGAAGCTCATCGGAATACCGAGGAGATGGAAGACTTGAACTTTAGGGATAGCTTGACACCCTTGATCTAACAACAATTGGGGTGGTGGTCCACGGATTGCTCTGAAAGCAATTTTAGCATGGTTGATTTTTGAACCTGGTGCCACACAAAAGGTGTCGAGGCAACTCCAAAACACCTCAATGTTGTTCACATCGTTATGTACAAAGGCATTCATGTCATTGGCGAAGTGTCTCTCAATCATTTGGCCATGAACAAGAGGTAGGGAAAGACCCTTGAGATTGCCAGTGTCCATGTGATACTTTATTAGGCAACTAAGGCCGTCCGAGGTGATAGCGAAGAGTAGAGGAGCCAGAGGGCAGCCTTGCCTAATAGATCTTTTTAAATGTATGGGCTCAAAGAGTTTACCCTTGATATTTATTCTCGTTGAAGCATTTCTGAGAAGAGTGGAAACCATCTTTGTGACTTTTGGCTGCATCCAAGGTCTTTTAGTGATTGAAGAATAAAGTCCCATTCCAATCTGTCATACGCTTTGTCGAAGTCGATCTTAATGAATACCAGATCTTGTGCAGACTCCTCCGCAAACGCAAGGCCTTCCCAAATATCGATAACTGCTTCAAGTATAGATCTACCTTTGATAAAACCTTTCTGGTCCTCACATAGCCATGACTTTAAATGACAAGAGATTCTGTTGGCGATAACTTTGGCAATTATCTTGTATCCAATTTGGAGCATGGTAATCGGCCGCCAGTTTTCAATTTTGTTCTTATCTCCCCTTTTGTGAATTAACTATTAACTTGATGACACCATTATTAAGAAACTCGGGGAGGGCATCGAAGGAGAGATCCTCTTGCCACACCAAACATAGTGGGGTGGCCACCATGTGCTTGAAGGACTTGAAAAACTCATTGGGGAGGCCATCAGGACCCGGACTTTTTCCATTGGGAAGAGCATCAATAACCTCGATAATTTCGTTCTCAGAAACGATAGCATCCAGCAGAGAATTCATATTCTGTGGGATTCTACATTGAGCAACCCTTGAGATGGTTGCCATGCAGTCACGCCTGTGCGGGGAAAGAGGAGTCGAGATCCCAAGAAGGTGGGTAAAGTGCTCGATGATGATAGATCTATTCTCACCTTCCGTGCTACATTCGATCCCATTGTTATCCACCAAGAAGGGGATGGATTCCTTAGCTTGTTTCCTTTCGAGGATGTTACACATCTCTTTCGATGGTTTGTCAACCTTCCCCGCCCACCGATCTTTGAAAAATATTTGCAGATTTTTCCTTTGAATCTCTTCCTCAAGTCTAAGTCTTCCCCTGATTTTTAGAAGCCCTTGTTGGCATTGCAAGTTACCTTTGTTAACTTCTTCTTCAAGTCGTGAGAGCCTCCGGTACACCCTTTCTCTTCCTTTTTTTTGGATATCTCTTATAGCCTTATGAGTCCTGATTAGAATTTGTTGAGTCCTTTCCACGGCACTTCTCTAGCACTTAGCCAGTTCATTACAGTAGGCAAATGCCTCTTGCCCACACTGCGGTAATTTCTTGGTGGACAGAGGGGAGGGAAAACGATGTCTGGCAAGCATGAAACCACGCAGCTTTCCGAAGCATGGGAATTGGTTTGAAAGAAAGAGTAATTGGGTAGTGGTCCGAGATAGTCAGGTCAATGTGTTGGTAAATCGTGGGAATACCCCACTGACGGATGGTGTTTTGGTCGATGTAACATCTATCAAGTCTCACTTTCCTCAGAGAGTCCCCCAATTGGAGATTAGACCAAGAGAACCCCTTCACATCTTTCATCTCGACTAGGTCGAGATGAAGCTTGATTTTATCCCATATCTCTTTCTCCCTACCGTCAATAATTTTCCCCTTGTTATTCTTGGTCCTTGGAAAACTCAACCATGTTGAAGTCCCCACAAATCAAAACATTGTGTGAGAGGGAGTCGAGGGAAGTCCAAGTATCGATTCTATCTGCCTCTCCATTAGGGGCATAAATTGAGACCACAGTGAATTGAATATGGGACCCCATAGGGAACCCGACGTCAGAGGTAGCAATCCAACGATGATTCCGATCTTCACAAGTCGACATCAACCTGCCGGACCAGGAGTAACTAATACCAATCACGGTGCCCCCCGCCCCCCTAGGGTGCAAAGTGGAGAACCCAAGGTGGTTTGGAGAAATGCATTTAAGCCGTTTCTGGAGATCCTCAGCATCGATTTTAATCTCTTGTAAGCAGATAAATTCCGGGTTGAGGCACTTGTCTGTGAACCACTGACCAAGAATTGCCGCTCTTGAGGGGTCAAACAAACCCCAGACGTTTAGCGATGTGATTTTCATTATTGATGGTTGCCCCCTTTGAGAGGAGGAACCCGATCTTTTTGTTTCTTGTGATCTTCTTTTTCCTCCCAACTTCTTGACTTAGGATCCTACTCTTGAGGGGGCGCTTCCAAAGCATGCATGATGGTTGTTTCCCTTTAAGCTTTGACTTTGTTGCGGTAAGCTTGGCAAGCAAACCGAAAGAGTAGGACCAAGGAAGGAGCTTTCACTGTCTAGGTTATCTTCATTGCTAGTAGTGAAGCCTTCCTCTTTACTCATGGTGTAACCTTCCTGGTTGCCTTCCTAGTTGTCTTCTTTGCTGGTAGAGCACCCAACGATATTATCAGCGGGGTTTTCTTCATAATGGTTATGCCCTGGGAGGTCCACCGCATTAATATCATTTTCTAGGTTACAGTAAATGTTATTCGAAGGAGCAATGGTCGTAACATTCCTTGCTATTGATCTTCGAGGGCTAAATTTCCTCCTACGTCTTACTTCAGTGAATCCTTTTGAATCCGTCTCTGCAACACGAGTGCCCTCTTCTTCCTCCATCGAATGGGGATGACTCTGAGTGCCAACTTGAGGGAGAGGATCAGGGGGCCTATCTGGTTTAAGCTTTTTTTTATTGGTATTTTGCTTCAAGGGGAAATCTTTGATCCTATGACCTTGTTGCCCGCCAATGGAAGCGGGCATTGGGTAAATTCTTGTAAGTAACCTCCTATACTCAAATCTTACCCTCTCCATAGTTAATGGAGATCTTTGAGGGGAGGACCTGGTTCAATTCCATTTTAATGCAGATTTGTGGATGTCATCGTGCATTGAAAGAATATTGAGTACCATCATAGATTACCCCCCCCCCCAACATCCTCTCTTGAGGCCATCAGGCGACCGATCAGTGAAACGATTTCTCGAAGAAATCCATACAAGAAATACGGCAGATTGGGAAGCTCCACCCATAGTGGGTAATGAAGAGGCTTTGACTTGTTTGGAACAAAGTCTGGGGTCCACTTGAATAGACATAAGGTGGACCGGCCCACTTGCCAAGAACTATCTTGCAGGGCTTGGAAGGCCATCTCTTCATTCTCAAACACTAAAAGCAGGTGATTCGCCGGCAGGAATTGACATTTGCACACAATTAGACCACGCGGGAACCACTCCTTGTGCAACCAAATTCTCACATTCTTAAGAGGGGGCCTAGGGCCAAATACTTGACCGATCAGACAAGATTTCATCAATTCTTCTTGCTTTGCCATCACAGACTCCTTGCACAAAGAGACCACCGGAGGTGCGACGTCTGATGGGATGGAATCCATCTCAAGGGGGCACTGGGATTGGGGGGGAGCCACATTGCTCAGGACCAACGATGGAAAAAAGGTAGACATTGAGGTGAGAACAATCAAGACCACTTTGCTTGTGATTGATCCCTTTGGAAATTGATCCCTTTGATTGCTTATGACGAAGCTCCATTCAGAAGGCGCAGAAGCTCGAGGCAAGCACTGTTGTTTGAAATCTCCCACCTTGCTGCTGTTCTCTTGTTTGCTGCCATGTCGAAATCATTATGTGGTCATCGATTACAGTATTAGATAACTCTCGAGCTTAACGTGGTCTGTCGCTGTTCCGTCGTTGCTGTATGTTTGAAGATATGTCGTTCATCGTTGTTGTCAAGAAACACTAGTTGACTCTCCCTCGTTCTCTTTCCTCGATGCTTGGTAGTTGAAGAAGACAACCTACGAAGCAATGACCAGCCGCTTCGTCTTCTTACTTGAGAAACCAATTGACGTGAACTCTCCAGCAAGCCGACAGTATCGCCTTCTTTGTTGTCATCTTCGCAAGGAAATGTCAAGTCTGCGCTCATATCTGACCACACATTTTGAAATCGAGAGCTCAGATCATAAGAGTTATGGCAATTCGGTGTCTAACTGAGCACTGCTGCATATGAAATGTTTGCAAGGTGTGAGCTCCGTCTCCAGAGCGAATGAAGATCAGACCAGCACCGTCGCGATGGTCAGTTGTGACCCATCGCGATGGAGAGAAGCACGGTCGTTGCGATGGCTAATTTTTTTTTTTTTTTTTTTTAAATGGAGGTTCAGCCGAAGCCTACTCCCCCGGACTTTAACTTTGAAATTTCAACTGTACAAGTGAATGGGCATAGTACCGCGGGTACGTTGCGATGGCTAATTGAAGGTTTGCCGCGAGCACGTAATTGTCGCGATGGTCAATTTCAATTTTGACTAATCGTGATGGTCAGTTGCCGACCTATCGCAATGGTCAGCGGAAGAAACGTATCGGTTGCCATAAAAGAACATGCCTGCAAAAACTTCGTAGTCGCAACAGGAATTAGCAAATAGTGGGTTTGAGGCAACATTTGTTGATGCATTTAATATGTTAATTGAAACTTTTGGCATGATGGAAGCACTCAAATTCCTCAAATGCAAACCCTTGCCACATTTTGACCCATGCCACGTTCGACTACTTTCATAATGGGGTGAGTACATCCGAGTTTCGGTAGAGGCAAATATATCGAGGAGACATGAAGATCAGGTACAACCATTGACAACACCACCTAGGGACCTCACTACTTCCATGGAACTACCTAACTCCCATGAGCTCCCTCTCTCACCCTCTAGTCAAGTCAAACAAGTGGTTAGACGTTCAAGAAGGAAAAAATAGAGCTCAAATAGAGAAAAATGAAAAAAAAAAACAGAGTAATCATCATCGAGGGTATTTTTTGGATTTAGAGTGTGTCATGGGCCTGGGCAAAAGATGCTTGTAGGAAAAACTTGAGTTTTTGCAAGATATAAGACCTACAATTTCTTTGAGGAGAGGGATATGCTCGAACTTGAAAACTAGGTTCAACATTGGGTTTCCCAAGTAATGACAAGACCATGTATGAAAATTTGGCATAAAATGGCCAAGAGAAGACCAATAAAATAGACCGCAATTGCCCTGGAATGACACAACGATTATCTAGGTGCTAAGTCAAGTTTTTGTCCACTTTCTCATACACATTTGCTCAACAAACCCTAAGAAGGGTCCCAAAAGGATCAAGAAATTCACAATGAAAGATTTTGTTCATGATTTCCCTTGGGAAATCGTCCACGAAAAGTGTATCAACTCTCATTTTGAGCACAAATTTGACTTGATATCAAGTGCATAAGGCTTATAAGTGAAGTCCCGAGAAAAGGAGTTCCAAAGAGAACTTAAAAAGTTGAGTTTCCACCCACGACTGCCCTAGGGCAATCACCTATGGTAAAGGACTAAAACTCTAAATTTTGGAGAATCTTTATTAAGCAAACCATGGCTAAGTCATTTATAGCACCCTAGAAAAAGTTCTAATGCAAGAAAATTCAAGTTAAGCACAAGTTCAACCTTTGGATATGGAGGCAATTGCTATGATAAATATTGGATCTCTATGGAACTTGAGACTTGAATGGACATTAAATTATTGAAGAAGCTAAAATAAAGCATAAGAGACTAAGAGAGTGCAAAAATTTCAAATTTGAAAATCCTTGATTGCCCTAAACAAAGAGATTGTCTATGGAATTAGGGATAACTATCGAGCTTTTATTGGACTTCTTGAGATCCTAGAGGGCACATTAACATAATAAGAGGTGATTTGGGAAGTGTGGTGGTAGAAGTTCCCTTTTTTTTAGGTGATTACTCTATCTTAGGGCAATTGTTTAAAGGTTTTGAGTGGTGTTTAAGTCAAATTTTTACTTCTTACTAGTGTTAAAGCCCATATCAGTGCTCTGGAATCCTTGGAACGGAAAAAAGTTAAGAAAAGACTTAAAAAGCTAGAAAATAATTGCTAGGGCAATCTCCTAATGGAAAAAAGTGATTTTTGAGACTTAATTGGACTCGTCATTAAAATAGGACTTTTGTGGCTTGTTGTATTCACCTTTGGAAAAGAAAAAATTGAGCAAAATTTCCATATTTTTGGACTATGATTGCCCTAACCTAGAGCAACTTAGGGAAATTTTCCTTTGCAAAATTGAGCTAAAAATCAAAGCTGAGCAGTTGAGAATCTTATACACCTTTAAGGGAGCATAAACGATAGAAAAAAGACATCTAGAACCACTTGAAACTACTTCATTACAATACACAATTTCTCTAAGTATTAGGGCAATCCCCTTCTATAAATTAGTGCTTTTTAAGTGATTTTTGACTTTTTCAAGGACCCAAGACTTGACATAAAATTGTATTGTCTATAGGCTAGACAAGAGCCCAATTTTAACCAACATATAAGCCAAGATTATTGCAGGGGATCGGCTTTGTGAATGGCGTTCTAAGGACAATAGACATTCCAACTCGCGGTCCGAGGAGTCCCTACCCCTTGATTTTGATGGCTCCAACCAATCTTATCACCACTACTATAGTGCAAACGCAAAGTATAGCCTTAGGAACACCCTCAACAACAGTGCAATCTAATCCTATCTCATTAGATTAAAAAAAATCAACTCTTTTGACAACAATTACATATGTACCCTTGAATACGACTACCACATGGTAATTTGTTCCTACTACATCTTTTGGGACAATGTCCATTACTATTCAGATGCTACCACCACCTCAACCTACTATTCCCCCTACATTTCCATAATGGCAAACCCATTAGGCAACAAGTGCCTATTGTACCACAATCCACTTCTATTTCTCATGGAATGGAACAACATCCCAAATGCCACAAGTACAAATTGTAAGACCACGCTTAAGTAGAAAGCTTATACCTTCCCAAGTGGAAAAATGTATGTGAGAGCACTACAAGGGACAATGTGTTCCTTGTGCACACATCTAAATTTACACGTGTTGCATGCTAAACAAATTTATGATTTCATCACATGATATGAAGCCTTTGGTCTCACCTTAAAAGGAACTACCCTAACGTGGTTCCGACCATTACGCATATAAAGTTTCTGAAACGTAGATTAACTCTTGAAAGCATTCACAATTGAATTTGCTAAGATAGGAGTCAAGAATGATATCTTCGTAATGATTACAAGATTTAAATAAGAAGCAATCGAAGTCTTGATGTTAGCAACTTTTGTTTTTAAATGGAGGTTCGATTGAAGCTTACTCTCCCAGGTTTTAACTTTGAAATTACAACTTTGAAATTACAACTGTACAAGGAAAGGCATAGTACCCATGGGACCCCCCTTATCCCACAAGAATAGGGGTATACATAGTTGGGTTTAAACAGCGGTCACAACTACCGCAAGGCGGAATTAGCGGTGACACATCAACCACATGATACATCATTCCAAGTTAACATGTCCCTCACAAATACTGCCTTCTTTAGCAAATTGTCACTAAAAGAAATACATAGCATGATGATGAAGATCCGATTACTGTGCATGATACGAGACAACTGTGTATGACGATCCAGCATCTGCATGAAGATTCGAATACTGTGCATTGATTTCATTGAGGCAAACAATTTGATTCTTGCATTATGTCCTCCTTTGCAATATTTCGTGGCTCTCTTGCTTTGTTAGTTGACTTTTTTCCCATCCACCCTGCATTGTGGTGTATAACCTTTGAACTACTATTGTATACACAGCTGCATCCATTTTGTCTGGTTCTAATATTTGTACCTCACTATAATGGAGCAAGATTTCATCTTGATTGTATGCCAGCCCAAAAATATATATATATATATCCTAGCACCACTTCTTTTCATCCTTGAGAGTTCACCGCTCAAGATTCGCCTTCATTTCATCTTTGTTGGGTCGGAAAAGTTCATTCATCAAAATTCAGCCCTCAAAATTCATCCCTCAAAAATTCAGCCCTCAAAATTCATCCCTCAAAATTCAGCCCTCAAAATTCATCCCTCCAAAATTCAGCCCTCAAAATTCATCCCTCAAAATTCAGCCCTCAAAATTCATCCCTCCAAAATTCAGCCCTCAAAATTCATCCCTCAAAATTCACCCTCAAAATTCATCCCTCCAAAATTCAGCCCTCAAAATTCATCCCTCCAAAATTCATCCCTCAAAATTCATCCCTCAAAATTCATCCCTCCAAAATTCAGCCCTCAAAATTTGTCCCTCAAAATTCATCCTCGGCATCATTTCTCATCCCTCCAAAATTCAGCCCTCAAAATTCATCCCTCAAAATTCATCCCTCCAAAATTCAACCCTCAAAATTCATCCCCGGCATCATTTTTCATCCAAAATTCAGCCCTCAAAATTCATCCCTCAAAATTCAGCCCTCAAAATTCATCCCTCCAAAATTCAGCCCTCAAAATTTGTCCCTCAAAATTCATCCTCGGCATCATTATTCATTCCTCCAAAATTCAGCCCTCAAAATTCATCCCTCAAAATTTAGCCCTCAAAATTCATCCCTCCAAAATTCAGCCCTCAAAATTTGTCCCTCAAAATTCATCCTCGGTATCATTTTTCATCCCTCCAAAATTCAGCCCTCAAAATTCATCCCTCAAAATTCATCCCTCAAAATTCATCCCTCAAAATTCATCCCTCAAAATTCATCCCTCCAAAATTCAGCCCTCGGTCCCTCAAAACTCATCCTCGGCGTCATTTTTCATCCCTCAAAATTCAGCCCTCAAAATTTGTCCTTCAAAATTTGTCCCTCAGTCAAAATTTATCCTTGAGTCAAACTTGTCCTTTAAAATTTGTCCCTCAGTCAAAATTTGTCCCTGAGTCAAAATTTGTCCTTCAAAATTTGTCCCTCAGTCAAAATTTGTCCCTCGGTCAAAATTTGTCCCCGAGTCAAAATTTGTCCCTCAAAATTCATCCTTCAAAATTCTTCCTCGATGCCAGAATCAAGTGGCTATCAGAATTGTGATGAAGTGTTGATTCATGACAGAGTCTCGCATTCAAGGCCATATTCCGAAGTTTTCAAGTTCTTTTGAGGCAGTTGGCTGTCAATACCAGAATTAGACCACCTACCCAAAATTAGTGAGCTCTCTCTCCACTTTTGTCAGATCGGTGCGAATGGTGATGGTGCAATAAATGATGGTTTCTGGTGGAAGCTACTCTCTTGGTCGCGCATGTGCAGTGAACAGTGATGGTGCCGTAAAGGATGGAATCTGGCGAAAGTCACTCTCTGGGCCTCGAGATCTATATAAGAAGCAGTTGCACTCGTTTCGAATACAGTACGTACATTCAGATGGTCAGAGATATATGTTAGTGAAGGGTCCATTCGGAAGGATATACAGAGATTTAGGAAGCTGAGAGATACACTCACTATCGTCTCTCTGTGATTCTAGCTTTTGTCAAGTTGGGTCTACTTGTGTTACTGTGGTATTTTGAGAGTGTTCTAATCAGGCTTCTCCTTGATTATTCTCTGCTCACTGATGTGATTTTGCCCACTGTAGAAGAGGCTTCTCTGTTAGAGAATATACAGAGTGAGAGCTTCAGAGTTGGGGGTAGTCCGCATGACAGTGAGATTGGATATACTGGGATAGTCACTTGTAAGCTAGAGTTCATAGCATTGTATACCACACTTGTATACGTTCTCTGCGTTTGTATACTTTCTCTGTGTTGAGATTTCCTAATTCATCTTTTGAGTGATCAGATCTTTTGTACTATTAACAATTTTATCTTTTGTGAACTAGCGCAATTTTTTCAATCTTGGTCTAATTGGCCTTTTCAGCATCTTTGTAACATTATGACTGTTTCTTGGTTTAACGTCTCAAGTAATAAGAAGCACCAGTGCCAATGGAGGATCTTTCTCATTTACTTTATAGGTTGAATATCAAGCTCCCTACTTTTAAGGGGTTGGCTTATGAGGATGCAGATGATCACGTGAGGAGATTCATTTCCTTATGCCGTGGACGAGGTCTACAGAATCGAGAGGATGCAATGTTGGTACTCTTCCCATCTACATTGGAAGGTCTTGCTGATAAATGGTATAGTCAATATGCAGATGGCCACTTCACTATGTGGGAGGTACTGAAGATGACATTCTCATAGACATTTAGACCAAGTGACTCCTCGGAAAGAGCTCTAGATCAGCTAGAGAATTTAAAGCTGAGACCAGGTGAATCCTTTCATGAACTTCACACTAGGACAAAAGCACTTGTTTCACGTCTTCCACATGCTCCAGGTGATTTCCTGGTTAAAAAATGGATAGAGAAAGCTTTGCCCAAGTCATCTCAACAGAAGCTTTGTGAATCTCTTAGATTGATGCAACACTGGATGATTTTGTTGCAGCTGCATCATGCATTGAGGAAGCTAGGCTACATTTCAAAGGAGATACTCAATCAAATTATGCATCACACTTAGATCCTATTGAGCAACTCAGGAAGGAGTTGGAAGCCTTAAGAATGCAGTAGAGTCAACAAGAAGAGAAGGTCATACCACCACTTCGTCGTGAGTTAGAAGATTTCCACACTACACAGGACATACAAAGGCAGGTTTGTTGACAATATGTAGCAAAAATGGACATTCAAATGTTAATTGTCCTAACAAGGTGAGTTGTCAATTCTGTGGCAAGGATGGTCATGAAGCAAGAGACTGCTACTACCTTAAGGGAGTACAACAGCATGGTAACCCTCCTGTTCTTGATTCGTATTATGCTAGTACTTCAAATGCACCTAATAGAGAAGAGACCCATCTTACTCGGCCTAGATATAATAGGCCACTGATGTGTTATCGTTGTGGTGAGTATGGCCATATGCAGAACAGGTGTTCTCTGCCAGAAGGTGCACCTCCCTGTCAGCATTGTCCAGATGCCAAGGATCACTATACCAGAGATTGCCCAAGAAGCCGCCCTACTCCAATTCACATGATTGCAGTCTCCCCACAAGTAGAAGGTATGACCACTCAGTCTTATGTTGTTTCATCTTCTTCAGTGCCCATGATGACTAGAGCCTGGCAAGCAGCAACCTGTAGAGAGGAACAACAGGAACTCAAACTTAGACATGAGGAAAAGAAGGCTGGTTGGAAGGGCCAAGCAGACACATTTGGTGTAAATAGCAAGCCTAAGATCTTTGCTAAGCTTCATGGACTACTCTCATAAGTCATCCCATTTACGAATGATCATGAGAACACACACTTGTAAAATTCCCAAGACTAAATATTGTATATTTACTTTGGTAATTTCAAATAGCTACAAGTGGAAAGGAACCTAGTAATAATAGGAAGCTAACCCCACGACTCTTGTTAGGTTGAATCAAAGTAAAGTTATCCCAAAATCTAGGATCAATTTTAGGTGGCCAATAAATCCCATTCAAATTTGAAAATCATGTATAAATATATCCTCTTCTTAGTCGCATGATAACATGCCTATTCCTGAGAGATTGAGCTACATTATTGAGCATACATTGTGCTCACTTGATGAAGAAGTAGTCGTCCACACTTCCCATGTATCATATGTTCAATATCATACACATTTTCTATCATTACTTTGAGTAATTCATTCTCCTTCTATTCTCATGTAGATAGTGATCTTGTTTTGTCTATTTCTCTATGCATGAGAATCGAGTTTCTATATTTTCACTTGGGTTAGTTTGGCAAGAGATCAAATGCCTACATATCAAGTGTTATCATCATTGTTTCACTAGATTTCATGATATTAATGATTGAATCTGAGTACATTTGCACATCATCTTGCTCCTAAAAAGTCAGGGTGACCCTCTAAACTTTATAGATTTATTTTTCTTTTTATGGTGCAAGTAAATTCATAAGATAAATTGATTTAGTGAGCTACACACTTCAATTACATGTGTGCAAAATCTCTCTGCTCAATTCATACCAAGTTGTGAGCTTTGAGCATATTTTTTTGAACCTTCTCTTCACAAAATAGAAGGCTTCTTCAATCATTGCAAAGTGGAAGTTACTTCTTTTGATGAAAACATTTGACAATGATGTTGCAAAGGATTTGATGGTTCCTTGTGCATATTTGGGAAGCTGAAGTAGTACGATAAGCATCGTTGGGGTTACATTGGATGGTGTAGAGTAGGATTGTTTCAAATACCACTCATCTTTGCATACTTCCCATCACCTCTACACAATGGTATAAGAGTAAGTAAGCATCATGGGTGATGGATTCCCCTCATACATTGACAAAATAGATTGATGGAAATTATTCAACATGGTCACTCAAAAAGGAAGTTATCTTAAAGGAAGGGATCTCCATTGTTACATATCTGGAGATGAGATGATGCCAATCCTCAGAAGCAAGGGCCAATCAACACAAGAGGAACAAGAAAGGTTGAATGCATGGTGATCAAAGCATGCCTTAGCAAGGTCATACATTTTTAAATTGATCTCTGA
This sequence comes from Ceratopteris richardii, assembly GCA_020310875.1. Taxonomy (NCBI): domain Eukaryota; kingdom Viridiplantae; phylum Streptophyta; class Polypodiopsida; order Polypodiales; family Pteridaceae; genus Ceratopteris; species Ceratopteris richardii. Next base: position 160,734,014 of record CM035423.1, on the reverse strand, counting down.
TTTTTTACTTCCGCACATTAGGAATAACAAAAATTCACAAGGAACATGGAATGTTTTTGAACCATTCTTCTCATCAACACCAAGGCTAGGAAGAATCAGATGTGGATGGAGTTCACAACACTTCAAAAGATGCTCAAGCAGAGTGTGACTGATTTTGTCACCAAGATGAAGGATCTTGCAAACTAACCTAGAAGCATTGGAGAAGTAATTGATGAAGAAAAGAATAGTAAGGAAAGTAATCAATGGTAAACCTTCGAAAACGTTACATACATGGAGACCTATTGGCCTTGGTCCACACGAATGTATGGGGTCCAAGCAAGGAGCCTTCAATTTCAAGATCCATATATTATGTGTCATTCATTGATGATTTTAGCAAATGGACCATATTGTACTTCAAGAATCATAAAGATGAAGTGTTTGCATGTTTCAAAATGTATTTAGCTCTTGCGGAGAATCAAATAGGTAAAACCCTAAAGAGACGAAGGTTAGATGGAGGGGGAGAACATTTCTCCCATGACTTTGGTTTTTATCTCCAAGAGAGAAATATCAAAAGAGAAATTACTACCAAATATAATCTTGAGAAAAATGGAATGGCAAAGAGAAGGAATAGAACAACTGTGGAGGTTGCAAGATCAATGCTAAATCAAAAGAAACTCCCGAACTACTTGTGGGTAGAGGTAGTATCAATAGCTACATATTTAATCAATAGACTTCCATCAAAGGCTTTGGATGGCATGACACCATATGAGGCATGGAATGGAAGGAGACGTAATTTTGGTCATTGAAGAATCTTTGGGTGCATAGCATATGCACACCTACCTTCATAGCTAAGAGGCAAGTTGGATCCAAAGGTAGAAAATGCATCTTCATTTTCCATTACCTTAACCAAAAAGGTTAAAGGTTATACATTCCAAGAAACAAAGGCTTAATTGTAAGTAGAGATGTTGGGTTTGATGAAAGCAATTCATGGTTTGAAGATGATCGCCAGAAGATCAAATTACCTTATGACCTAAATGAGGACTTTCCAACCTTACCAAAGAGAAATGATCACATAATTGAAGCATCAAGTGATTTTGATGATGATCAACAGATTCCAGGAAGAGAAATCAACTCTTGGAACTCTAAAGGCAAAGCCAAAGTGCAAGAATTGGAGATGTGGTAGAATCCTCTCAACAAACCATTAGAAGGGCAACTAGAGAAAAAATAAAGCAAAAAAGGTATGGATATGATAATTCATTAGTTACTAAATGTTGAGTATATCTAGCATAGGACTCAAATTCTAAAGAACCCTCATCATATGAAGAAGCAAAGGAGAAGCGTGAGTGGATGAATGCTATGGAAGAAGAGATAGATGCTTTACAGGAAAATCAAACTTGGGAATTGGTACCCAAGACTCCATCTATGGAAGTCATAGGTTCAAGATTGATATATAAGGTTAAAAAAAATTCTCATGGATCTATCAATGGGTACAAAGCAAGGTGAGTGGCCAAAGGATATGCACAAACACAAGGTATTGATTATGAAGAAACATTTTCACCTATTGCAAAGATGCCTACCATTAAGGTACTTATGAGTCTTGCATCTTCCAAGAATTGGAAGATTTATCAAATGGATGTAAAAAATGCCTTTTTGAATGGATGGATATCTAAGGAGGTATACATGGCTCAACCTCTTGATTTTGAAGATTCATCATGTCCAAAATATGTATGCAGGTTAAGAAAAGTTTTGTATGGTTTGAAGCAAGCCCCTATGGCTTGGAATCATAGGCTTGTTACCTACTTGCAGGATAAAGGATTCAATGTGGGAAAACACAATCCTTGCATCTTCATTAAGAGGAATCAATCAAAAGTTATATACCTATGTGTGTATGTTGATGACATTATAATTACAGGTAATGATGCTGAAGGAATTAGGAAGATCAAGCTTCATATGAAAGAGGAGTTTAACATCAATGATCTTGGTTTGCTCACATACCTTCTATTATTAGAAGTAGTATATATAGAAAAAGGTATGTACCTTACTCAGAAAAGCTAAATCAAACACATGCTTGTCAAATTCAAAATGTAGAATTCAAATTTTGCAGGTACTCCTATTGAGATGAACTTGAAATTAAGTTCTCATGAAGGTGAGAAAATTGAGGATCTAACAAGCTATCAAAGTTTAGTTGGAAGTTTGAATTATGCTACAATAACTAGAGTGGATATTTGCTATGGATTAAGTGTCTTAAGTCAATTAGTGCATAATCCATGGAAACTTCACATGGAAGTAGCCAAGACAATCCTCAAATATTTGAAGGGTACAATCAATGAGGGTTTGTATTATCCTTACACCTTTGACTTAGATATCAAACTCACCTCTAATGTAGATTGGGCATGCTCTAAAGATGACAAGAGAAGCACATCTAAATACCTCACCTTTGCAAGTACAAAGTTGATCACATGGTCCTCAAAGAAGCAACCCACAATCGCACTCTCATCAACTAAGGTTGAATATAGGGGACTTGCAACTGCTACACATGAAGCAATGTCGATTAAGAATTTATATTCTCATTTAGATCTTAAATAATCCATACTTCATATCTTTAGGGATAACACAATTCATTGCATCTTGTTGATAACCCAATCTATCGTGCCAGGACTAAACACATAGAAGTGAATTATCATTATTTCAAGGAAAATATTACAAACAAAGAGATTCAATTATCTTTTGTGTTAACACATCAACAATGTTCAGATATGATGGCAAAGGCCTTGGATGGAATCAAGCTAAATAGGTTCAAATCAATGATTAGATTGCAAGAGATCTTGAACGATTGAAGACTCATGCACTTAGGGTTGTGGGAGCTGTTGGTGCAAATAACAAGCCTGAAAGCTTTACTAAGCTTCATGCACTACTCTTATAAGTCATCCCATTTAGTAATGATCATGAGAACACACTTGTAAAATTCCCAAGAGTAAATCTTGTATATTTTCTTTGTTCATTTGAGATAATTACAAGTGGTGAGGATAGATAGATAGATATATAGGTAGATAGATAGATACATAAATATATAGATAGATTAATAGATAGATAGACAGACAGACAGATAGATAGATAGATAGATAGATAGATAGATAGATAGATAGATAGATACATAGATAGATACATAGATAGATAGATAGATAGATAGATAGATAGATAGATAGATAGATAGATAGATAGATAGATAGATAGATAGATAGATAGATAGATAGATAGATAGATAGATAGATAGATAGATAGATAGATGGATAGATGGATAGATGGATAGATGGATAGATGGATAGATGGACAGATGGACAGATAGATAGATAGATAGATAGATAGATAGATAGATAGATAGATAGATAGATAGATAGATAGATAGATAGATAGATAGATAGATAGATAGATAGACAGATAGATAGATAGATAGACACACAGACATACGCAGAGACAAACAGACAGATAGACAGACAGACAGAGAGACAGAAAGACAGACAAACAAAGAGACAGACAGACAGACAAACAAATAGATAGACAGACAGACAGACATATAGATAGATAGACAGATAGATAGATAGATAGACAGATAGATAGATAGATAGATAGATAGATAGATAGATAGATAGATAGATAGATAGATAGATAGATAGATAGATAGATAGATAGATAGATAGATAGATAGTGTTACCATTAGTGTCCATGTGAAAGGCCAAATGGCCACCGGACACTTCTTTGTATATGTTCTTTAATAAAACATATAGTGGCCTGGTCAGTCACAGACTGTAAGTTCGACCGCATTTGTAAGACCTAAGAAGTCTGTCTTCGTGCTCATTGTGTACTGTGTTACCTAAGAAGTCTGTCTTCGTGCTCATTGTGTACTGTGTTTTTCTGCGTATTCTGCAGGTCTCTGTGTGGAATACCATACAAACAGACAGACAAACAAATAGATAGACAGACAGACAGACATATAGATAGATAGACAGATAGATAGATAGATAGACAGATAGATAGATAGATAGATAGATAGATAGATAGATAGATAGATAGATAGATAGATAGATAGATAGATAGATAGATAGTGTTACCATTAGTGTCCATGTGAAAGGCCAAATGGCCACCGCACACTTCTTTGTATATGTTCTTTAATAAAACATATAGTGGCCTGGTCAGTCACAGACTGTAAGTTCGACCGCATTTGTAAGAATTAAGAAGTCTGTCTTCGTGCTCATTGTGTACTGTGTTTTTCTGCGTATTCTGCAGGTCTCTGTGTGGAATACCGTGTGCGGCATTAGGAGCTTGGTTTTCTACTCCGAGCATATTGTCGGGGAGCTCTCGAGAAGGAGAGTGCAGTGCGGTGCATCGCCATCAAAATACTTCACTGGTATCAGAGCAGTTTGAGGCAAAAAGTTTTGTGCCCCCTCCCCCCCCCCCAAGCTTTCGACTAAGGCGGCGACCAAGGCATAGACCTTGGCATACCTTGTCATCCGAGTCACCGAAGTCACCGTTGGCGCCGTTGGCTGCGCGCGAGGGAGGACCTCAACGATCAAGGAATATAGAGGTTTTCGGTACTTCCCGGGAGGTCACCCATCCCAGTACTGTTCCCCCCAGAGCTCGCTTAACCGTGGCAATCTCTTGCCACTAAGCTACACTCTTGTGGTGTTTGAAGAAGGGGAAAGACTAAGGTTGACATTACCTTGAACAAGTTTTGGTCCCTCAAAGCTTCATTTTTGCTTTTTAAAGCCTATTTCTGAAGCAATTTTGGGGTGTTTTTGGAGCCATTTCGGAGTACCTTCGCACGTAGTTCTCTTCACACAGGTCCAAGAACATCAAGAAGAGTGTTCCTTGTACTTCTCAGACAATAAATATCAATCTTTGGGGCTGTATTTTCAGCCACACTCGTAAAACTACAGGTTTCTTGAGGGGTTTTTCAGTTTTGGTGGGAGCAATCGCTGCAAATTTATGCAGGTTTTTTAAAGCCTAAAACATCAGAGTTGACAGACACTTGCAGGTGTTATTGGCTAGTTTTTGGGCTGTGTATTCAACCTTTTAGTGTCATTTTACTGCATATATTGAGCACACACACACCATGTACGCTTCTGTGGATACCGCTTATGTACGTCCATGTGGGCATTGATATAGCGGTTACGTTCTTTGCATAAAGCCTTTCACGTTTGATAAAGAGGGTCGTGGTGAGGTTTTCTTAACTGGGAGACACCCAGATGTCGGGGTCTCTTCGATGATGTAGGTGGAAGACTTACCCAGCCTCGCCATAGGAGATGTATGATAGTTGTTCATAGGTGCTCGATAAGCCTAGTTGGCTTCTATTGGGTAACTGATTATATGCAATGGAGTCAGTGATTCACTATGCAGGTAAACATGTCAGTACTTGCAGTTCTATGATACTTTGACACTGGTCATATGCTAATTTTGCAGAGGATACTCTGGCAAAATTTTTTCAGATTTCTGGTTTAGTCAACTATATAGTGGTCGATTTACTCCTTGATACACTTATTTGTTGGTGTTTGGACTCTTCTAGCTCCATTATCATTCTATTCAGTTCTCTACAATCATGGCATTAGAGGTCTCAGGCACATCCGGTGGATCAAGCTCTAGTGCTAGCGTTTCGAGGAGGAGCTATAATTTGCAGGGCAAAGACCATTTTGAGATCCAAAAATTTGATGGCACAAACTTTGCTCTATGGAAGAATCAGATTAAAGATGTGCTGATTCAAAGAAGGCAATGGAAGCCAGTAAATGGGATTTCAAAGAAGCCTGCTGACATGGATGAAGATGATTGGGATGAGTTAGATGAAATGGCTAGGTCTACCATTTGCTTGCACCTGGCAGATAATGTTTACTTTACAGTATTAGACTGTGAAAGTGCAGAGGAGCTTTGGAAGAAGTTATGCAATACATATGAAAAAGAGACGGCATCAAATAAAGTATATCTGATGAGAAAATTATACGACCTTCGTATGAAGGACACAGATAGTGTTGCTGCTCATCTAAATGAGTTTGATGCCATATTCTCCCAGTTACAGGCTCAGAAAATGGATATGGACAATGAAATGAAAGCAGTATTGCTGTTATGCACCCTGCCATCATCATGGGATACATTTTGCACAGCTATTAGCAATAGTGCACCAGGTGGTAAACTCGTCTATGATGACATATGTGGAGCACTCTTGAGTGAGGAGATTCGTAGAAAATCGATGGTTGGCACTCAGAGTGGAGATGCATATAATGTTCGTGATTCTTACCAAGGAAAGAATCAACAACGTGGCAGGAGCAAGAACAAGGAAAAGAATGGTCAACGGAATAAGAGCAGAAGTAAATCAAGGAAGAGGGATATTGAATGCCATTATTGTCATAAGAAAGGACACATGAAGAAAGACTGTTATGCATTAAAGAATGCTAAAGGTAAAGGACAGAATGTTGATGGGCATGTTAAACAGTTACCTGCACCATCTACTTCGACTGTGAAGATTGAAGAAATTAATGCTATTTCTAATGATGCTGATGTTTTGACACTTGATAGTACTGTGCCATCTGAGGCACTTATGGCTGATTCTCTTTCCCACACCTGGCTACTAGATTCTGGTGCTTCTTTCCATGTGACACCACATAGAGAATGGTTCTCTAATTATGCAGCAAAGTCTCTTGGTACCGTGAGACTTGGTGACTCTTACCAGTGTGATGTTGTGGGGATTGGAGATGTGGTTGTGCAGTTCATTGATGGTTCAAAATTTACTATGCATAATGTACGCCATGTACCTCAGTTATCACGCATTTTGATGTCAGTTGGTCAACTTGATGACCTTGGTTACAAGGTGGTCTTCTATGCTCAGTCCTTTCGTATATCAAAGGGCAATATGGTTATTGCAAAAGGAAGCAAAGTTGGCTCACTTTATCCTTTATTTGTATCACAGAAAGAACACTTGTTAGCTGTTACTGAACAGCCTATGGCTTGTATTTGGCATGGTCGTTTGGGCCATATATCTCGTAGTGGAATGGAAAATCTTTCTCGTTCTGGCTACTTACATGTGTTATCTTTCTCTGATTTTTCATTTTGTGAGCATTATCAATATGGAAAGCAAACCAGAAATGTGCATAGAATGCACATTGACTCTTCAATTCAGCCTTTAGATCTTGTTCATACAGATGTGTGTGGTCCTATGCCCACTAGGTCCTTAGGTGGTTCTCTTTACTTTGTCACTTTCATAGATGATGCTACTAGAAAAGTCTAGGTATATCCTATCAAATCGAAGGATGATGTATTCCCTACTTTCAAAAAATGGCTTGCTTCAGTTGAGACTGAAAAAGGAACTAAGCTTAAGGCTTTACGTTCAGATAATGGGGGTGAGTATACCTCACATGAATTCAGCCTTTTCTGTCAGTGTAGAGGGATTCGTAGAGAGTTTACAGCTCCTTATACCCCAGTACAGAATGGTGTAGCTGAGAGGATGAATAGAAATATTCAAGATAGAGTAGTACCTATGTTGCATCATGCAAACCTCTCACAAGGTTTTTGGGCAGAAGCAGTATTGACTGCAGTTCATGTGATTAACCTTTCACCTAGTACTGCCAAAGGTCTGAAAGTGGCACAAGAGTTATGGACAGGGAAACCACCATATTATGATCATCTTCGAGTTTTTGGGTGTGAAGCATATGTTCATATACCCAAGAATCTTAGACAGAAGTTGGACCATAAGTCAAAGAAATGCATTTTTCTTGGATATGGTCGAGAAGGACAATTTGGATATCGCTTATGGGATCCTGAAACACGGTCAGTGATCAGAAGTAGTGATGTCATTTTTAATGAGTCTAAGATGCATAAACAGCCGATTAAGGAGGTTGAAGTGAGAAGAGTGGTGTTTGAGGATACTAGTCCTCCGGTTAGCATGCACAAAAATGCTGCACATAGGGATGTTCAAGAGAATGTCCATTCAGATCAGTCTGCACATGTTCCTGTTCATCAACCATTGAGACGTTCTGCACGTGTCTCATATCCACCTGATAGATATGTTCCAGGTCTAGATTTTGTTATGCTTACAGATGCTGGTGAGCCCTCTTGCTACAAAGAGGCTATGCAGACAGAGGATCATGTCAAGTGGGAGCGTGCCATGAAGAGTGAGTTGGATTCTATTCACAAGAATGGTACTTGGAACTTAGTACCTTTGCCAAAGGGCAGGAAAGCTTTACCATGTAAATGGGTATATAAGCTGAAATTCACATCAGATAGTGCTTCTCCAAAATATAAAGCACGACTTGTTGCAAAGGGTTTTAAGCAACAACATGGTGTTGATTTTGAGGAAATCTTCTCTCCAGTGGTCAAGATGACTACTTTGCGCATGTTGCTTGGATTCGTTGCAATGGAGGACTTAGAACTAGTCCAAATGGATGTGAAAACTACTTTCTTGCATGGGGATCTTACAGATGAGATCCATATGGAACAACCAGAGGGTTATGTAGTTCCTGGCAAGGAAAGTCTAGTTTGTAAGCTCAAGAAGAGCTTGTATGGACTTAAACAGTCTCCTAGACAATGGTACCAAAAGTTTGATGCTTTTATGAAGTCCCAAGGCTATTCTCGGAGCAATGAGGATCATTGTCTCTACACAAAGAGATGTTCTGATGGCAGCTTGATATGCTTGATACTTTACGTCGATGATATGTTGATTGCTGGGAAGTCCTCTTATGATTTGTCAATTCTCAAAAAGAAGTTGAGTCAGACATTTGATATGAAGGATTTGGGGGATGCCAAACATATTCTTGGCATGCGCATTACTGGTGATAGGAGTAAAAGATGCATATACTTGTCTCAAAGTGAGTACATATCCAAAGTACTTCACCGATTCAATATGCAGGGTGGAAAGGCATTGAGTACACCTTTACCCACATATGTGAAATTGAGCAAGGGTGACTGCCCCAAATCAGATGAGGAAAAGGAATTCATGACCAAAATTCCCTATCAGTCTGTTGTTGGTAGTCTCATGTATGCTATGGTAGCTACAAGACCAGACATTGCATTTGCAGTGGGAGTTGTGAGCAGATATATGTCTAATCCTAGCAAGAAACATTGGGAAGCGGTCAAAATGATTTTGAGATATCTGAGTGGCACTAAGGACAAGTGTCTATGCTTAGGTAGAGGGAAAGCATC
>CM035423.1:160544855-160719855 GCA_020310875.1 Ceratopteris richardii | reverse complement strand
TCTCTTTGGGATGAGTTCCATTTTTAATCGATATTTTTATATACAACACACGTAGCTCACACATGTAGTCTTCCATTACTTTATCTATTCTCTTGAAACCACATCAAAGTTTTGCAAGTTCCCTCTATCCATACATGCACATCACCCTAAACCCTGAACCCTAAACCCTAAACCCTAAACCCTAAACCCTAAACCCTAAACCCTAAACCCTAAACCCTAAACCCTAAACCCTAAACCCTAAACCCTAAACCCTAAACCCTAAACCCTAAACCCTAAACCCTAAACCCTAAACCCAAAACCCAAAACCCTAAACCCTAAACAATAAACCCTAAATGCTAAATGATAAACCCTAAACACTAAAATCCTTAACGTTAAATCCCAATCCCCTAACACTAAACCCTAAGCCCTAAATCATAAATCATAAACCCTAAACCATAAACCTTAAACTCTAAACCTTAAACCCTAAATCCTAAACCCCAAACCCTAAACCCTAAACCCTAGATTCTGAAGTCTAAACCCTTAACCTCAAACCCCAATCCCTTAACACTAAGCCCCAAGCCCTAAATCATAAACCCTAAACCCTAAACCATAAACCCTAAACTCTAAACCTTAAACCATAAACCCTAAACCCTAGATCCTAAAGCATAAACCCTAAATCCCAAAACCCAAACCCTAAAACCTAAACACCAATCCCTAAACCCTAACCCTTATACCCTAGAACAAAAACCCTAAACCCTAAACCCTAAAACTTAAAACCTAAACCCCAAACCCTAAAACCTTAACCCTAAATTCTAAATCCTAAAACCCTAAACTCTAGAACCTAAACACTAAATCATAAATCCTAAACACTAAACCCTAAACCCTAAACCCTAAACCCTAGAATATAAATCATAAACCCTAAACCCTTAGCCAACCATAAACCTTAAACCCTAAATCCTAAACCCTAAACCCTAAACTTTAAACCCTAAACTATAAACCCTAAATCCCAAACCCTAAACCCTAAATCAAACCCTAAAGCCTAAAGCCTAAACCCTAAACCCTCAACCCTTGACCCCAAACCCTAAACCCTAAACACTTATAGCTAAACACTAACCCCTATACCCTAAAACAAAAACCCTAAACCCTGACCACTAAATCCTAAATCCTAAATCCTTAACCCTAGACCCTAAACCCTAAAACCCAAACCCTAAACCCAAAACCAAAAACCCAAAACCCTAAAACCCTAAATCCTAGACCCTAGATTCTAAACCCTAAACCATAAACCCTAAACACTAAATGCTAAACCCTAAATCCTATAACCTAAATCATAAATCCTAAATCCTAACCCTAAACCTTAAAAGCTAAAGTTATATGTGGATTTCAAAAGTTAATATGTGCAATGATATTACATGGATATTGATCCAAATGTTATGATATGGATGATGTCAAATGATTTTTAATTTAGAAATTAAGATGTGTACTCATATTATGTGGATTTTTATTCAAATATTATGATGTGGAGTGTTGTGATGATATCCTATGATGAGTGATCAAGTGTTATCATATTATTTGATAAATTGTAGTTTTAGAAGTAAAAAATTGAAAATTCAAATATTAATAATTAACCTGATCATGTTAAATCTCAAAGAATTTTAGATGAATAAAATACAATGCAAAATCTTTTCTATTTAAAATATTTTTTATCAACAATATTTTTATTCTAAAAGATTTTTGATCTAAAATATTTTCAATCTTAAATATTTTCGATCTAAAATGTTTTCAATCCTACATTTTCAATTGAAAATATTTTCGATTGAGAACCTTTTTTATCAAAAATCTTTTCGATAAAAAAAAAGTCGATCGAAAGCACCTTTGATCGAAAACCTCCAAATTTTCGTGCAAAAACTATTCAGACTTGTTCGAATAAGTTGATGTTGCACCAAATAATTTGATCGAATAATAAGGGGTCATCGAATTATTCCGTAATTATTCTCGAATAATCGAATTGTGGAATAAGGAATAATGCAACCTAGCCCAAGATTGAGGCTTCTTACCTCCATCTTGCCCAAGTTCCTAAACTAGGATCTGATACCAATGTTGGGAATTGCACGTCTATGGGCTAACCACTTTCCCCAAAAGCCATGGTTGAGGATTACTCCCTAATCCTTCCTCTTAGGGTGGGGTTCAACCATCTCCTGTCATGATTATGTGATAAATCTATGAGAGGTAATCCTCTCCAAGCTACTAGATACTCATGGATGACACGGCTTCTCAATTGTTTTGGTCTCCTATCTAGTATTCTATCTAGAGAGTGATTTGTGATGTCATTTTCTTGCAACGAAACAATACCCTCTCTTAGATTATCCTCCCCATAAATTTACTTTCTAAGTTTAGTAACATGAAACACTAGATGGAATCTACAATCTGGAGGAATCTCTAATCGATATGCAACATCACTAAGCTTCTTAACTATCTTTCAAGTTCCACAAAACCTTGGTGAAAGCTTAAGGCGCTTCCCTTTGGATAGGAAGTTGACCTTGCTGGTACTTGAAGTAAAAATATATTTACTTCTTCCAAGGCTCTAAGAGATCTCTTCCTATCGGCGTATTCTTTTGCCCTTTCAACTATGTGCTACATCTTGGGTTTTGATATTTCTAAATTTTCTTGGCAATTTTCTAAGACCTTTCAAGCACTAGATATTTCTTTGGCATTCCTATGGTACTGAGATTAGTAGGATTCATGCCATAATTCATCACAAAAGAAATATTCTAGTCATTTTATGACATCTATAATTATAAGAAAACTCTATTAATTCTAAACAAATATCCGAATCTGTCTTCCTCCTAGAAAAATATGCCCTCAACATGTCCTCTAGAATCTGATTGAACCTCTTGGTTTGAACGTTTGTCTATGGATGGTCACCATTACCCATTTTTAATGATATTTTCAGCAATCCAAAGACAAACATCCAAAAGTTTCTCGCGAACATAGCATCACTATCTGAAACTATGGATGTTGGTAACCCATGCAATCAATAGATTACCTTCTATGCTCCTTGATTCCATTTTTCATATGCTCTTAATTGGTTTGCACTCTGATTCTTCTCTAATAATTGTTGGAGTTAGACGTCCATGGAAGCATGCGAACAGCACAAGGAAGAAGAAGAAGGTTGGAGCACAACACACAATACTGAATGTATTACTAGAGAATGTACAAAGATAAGTAGCCCATTAGGGTTATAGGCGTATATACAAGCCGGGAGAAAAAAACCTCCTAAAGAGGGTAAAAAGTGCCCCGACAGTCCTAGTGTGTTCACACACATCACTACCTAAATAAATCAACAAATCCCCCCTGGGAGTGATGTGGTGAACAAAGGAGCTGTCACTCATGTATAAGGAAGTGCCAACCTATGTGGAAATCACTCCACAAAAGGAAGTAAGCCCAAAGCTTTGTAGAAAGCTTCAAAGTTCTCCCTAGGGAGAGCCTTCATGAAAAGGTTCTGCAATGTTCTCCTGCGTCGGCACATATGCCAAGCTGATCTCCCCTGTAGAGAACCTCTCCTTGACATAATGATAATGCACCTCAATGTGCTTAGTGCGAGCATGGAACACAGGGTTCCTCGCAACTGCCTATGCACTCTGACTATCAATGAAGATGGTGGTGGCAGAAGACTGACCAACACCCAAATAAGCCATAAGGCGTCTGGGCCACACACACTCAACAGTAGTTGTGAAAGCTACCCTATACTCAGCCTCACAATTGGAAGTGGCTACAGTAGGCTGCTTCTTGCTCAACCAAGATATACATGAGCTACCAAGCATGAAGCAAAAACCACTAGTGGACACACAAGTGTCATAGCAACCCGCCCAATCAGAGTCAAAAAAAGCATGCAAATCTCGCGGTAGTGATACCCCCTTGGGATAAAACAACCCAAGTAGCCGAGTACCACTCAAGTACTAAAAGATGCACTTAACCGCCTGCCAATGCTTGACACCTGGGCAATGCATAAACATGCTAATATGTGAGACAACAAACTGACTATCTGGCCAAGTAATGCATAAGTAAATCAAGCATCCAATAGCTTGCTGATAGAGAACAGCATCGAATGCATCTCCAACATCATAAAGACTCAATCGTAAACCTCTCTCCATAGGAATGGCAATAGGCTTACAGTCTTCAAGGCCGAAATGCTACAATAATGTGTCGATACATTTCATTTGACACAAGGCCATTCCACCATCAACATGCATAGACTGAATGCCCAAATAATGATGCAAATGCCCCAAATCAGACATCTCAAATGAGGCATGCAAATCAGCCTTAAAATCAGCAATATGCTTCTCATGAGGACCAGTGAGCAGCATGTCATCAACATACACCACAATGATCAAAAGTACATCCTTAGCACACTTAACATATAAGCTGTTTTCAGTTGGACTGTTCTCAAAACTGTGCAATCAGATAGGCATGTATCTTTTATTACCATGCACGTGTTGCTTGCTTTAAACCATATAATGCCTTCTTTAACTTGCACACATGGTTCTCATGCCCTTTTTGCACAAAGCCATGGGGCTAAAAAACATACACTTCTTCATGCAAGTCACCATTCAGAAATGTTGTTTTGATATCCAACTGATGTACATTCCAACCATGATGAGCTGCAAGTGCACAAATGCTATGAACAGTAGTCATTCAGAAAGTAGGTGCAAAGGTTTCATCAAAATCAATGCCTCTTTCCTGCGCATAACCCTTTGCAACAAGTCGAGTCGTATACCTGTCAACTATTCCATTAGGTTTCGCTTCATCTTGTATACCCACTTTGTGCCAATGGCCTTCTTGTCAGGAGGCAAGTCACATAGAGACCAAGTACCATTCTTCATTATAGCATCATATTCAGATTGCATAGCAGCCATCCAATTTTTTGAATTTTGTGCTTCATCAAATGAAACAGGATCTTTCTCATCAGAGAGACTAGATGCAGCCATAGCCTAGCAATGTGATGCAAAAGAGGCACTATGAGAGCATGAACGAGTGTGATATGATAGAAGTGCATCTAATTTGCTCTCACGCAAAGTCTACACCAGCCATTTTGGCAAGCTTTTGCCTCCTCAATGTCAACACTCTCATTAACAAGTGCCTCATGTAAATCTAGATCTGAAATGGGATGATCTGCATCATCACATAAAACCTATGAAGGTTGAGAAGTTGCCTCATTAGGACCAACACTAGATTGTCCACCTATAAAAGAGGCAACAAAGTATCATACATGTCTTTGGAGCTAGTAGATGTCTTCTTAGTACATGAAATCAATGGTTGAATAGCATGTTCCACAAAAAAACATCACAGCTAACCAAAATGTGTTTAGTCTATGGATGATACAGACGATAGCCTTTACTTTCAGAATTGTACCCAACAAAAATACATTTTACTGCTTTATTATCCATTTTTTTGCGATGTTGTTCGGGCACTAATGCATAGACCAAACAACCAAAAACACGCCGATGAGCAACAGATGGCTTGCGATCATGCCAAGCCTCATATGGAGTGATAGACTACAGCGCTTTAGTGGGACACCTATTAAGTACATATGCTACACACATAACAGCCTCAAGCCAAAAACTATGTGGTAAAGCCTGACGCTTGACCATACACCTCGCCATCTACATGAGTGACCTGTTCTTCCGTTCAGCAACTCCATTCTCTTGAGGTGTATATAGCATTGTACACTAGTTTTTTATCCCACATTCAGCCAGAAATGCATTAAAGTTAGAAGACATATATTCCCCCCCTCGATGAGAACGGAGGGTGCCCATTTCACATGCTGATAGATTTTCAGTCAAAACCAAAAACTATTTGAAGAACATGAACACTTTGGACTTTGCTTTCAATGGATATACCCGTGCATGCCTGGAATAATCATCAATGAAAGTCACAAAGTAAAGAAAATTTCCAAAAGAGGGTGTTTGCATAGGACCACAAACATCACTATGAACAAGCTACAATTTCTACGTAGCCCGAACTGAACCATCTTTTGGAAATGAGGAACGCTGCATTTTGCCCAAAATACAGCGTTCATATACATGTTTACCGGGTGCCTCAAGTTTGGGCAAAGAGGACACCATTTCAAATTTCTACAAGCGTAGCAAAATAGCAAAGTTTAGATAACCAAAGCATGCATGCCGAAGCTTTGCATCTGAAATAGCCTGAGAATCATGTACTGCACATGCCAAATCATTCACCGATCTTTCATAGTCTATGAACTTATACAACCCACGACATAAAATGCCAGAAGCAATAATCAGGTCACCATTTGACAGATCATGAACTATACATCTATCATCAACAAATTTCACATCCAAGCCAATCTTGGCTAATGTAGAAACTGATAACAGATTCTTCTTGATCCCTGGCACAAATAAAGCGTCTGACAAAGTGAAAGAACTACCATCAACAATAGTCAGAACGATCTTACCAACTCCCATGACATGATAAGAGGAGTTGTTGGCACATGTGATAGTATTCCCTATAGGGGCATGCTCGAGTGAAGTGAAGAAACTACACTACAAGGTAATATGTTTGATCACCCCACTATCAAAGTACCAAACGTCTAAGTCTAGTGTAGACATGCACTGCTCATGAGAAGATGGATCAAAATTGTAAACACTAGTAAATGCCAATTCTTATTCCTGCATAAGATTAGTAGACTCTGTTTTTGTGTAGAGGCCTTTGCAACAACCATTCCAACCTCTTTTGCTGCCAATTTTGGATAGTTCTTTATGATATGATCATTTCCTTTACAGTATTTGCAAAATAATTTCTGCTTTTCTAATTTCTTTTCATCTTTGTCTTCCCTCTTTGATTGTGCAGAATAAGCAGATTTCTGCTTACTAGTTGAAGAGCTCCATTTTCCTTTGCCCTTGTGACTAGCCAGGAAAGCTTGATCTGCAACATGCGTAATGGACCTGTTCTGACTCGACTGATCTTCCTGCAACAAAACAGAGACTAACTCCTCAAATGACAAGGTATTTGGATTGCCTTTCATGATCAAACGAAGAGTAGAAGCAAAACTCTGATATGAATCAGGAAGACCATTCAAAACGGTCTGCACAAGTGAGCTATCTGGTATAACCTCATCAGCAGAAATCAAATGTTCCTTCAAGTCTTTCATCTTTGTTAGAAAACTATCTATAGAATCACCTTCATTCATGTGCTCACTCTCCAACTTTTTTCGGAGGCAAGCAACACGAGCCTCATTCCTAGCTTGGTACAATTTGGTAAGTGTATCCCAAGCATCCTTAACTGTTCTGCAAGAGTGTATGTGAGGAATAACGGCATGTTTGATAGACAAAGCTATCAATGCATGTGCCTGGGCATCTCTACCATCCCAATGACTTTGCTCTGTAGTAGGTGCAGCAGAAATCGCAGCACGGACAGGAATTTGCAGACTATCATCATCTTCGACACCTTCTGCATCAGCTTCAGTACCTGCAGCTGTAACAATTGCAAGCGTGATAGGACGTTTTTCAACACCCAACACAATGTTCCACAGTCCTTTTGTAACCAATACATGTCGCATTATATAAGCCCATAATGAGTAGTTGGTACCATCCAACTTATCCTCAATAGCCAACGTACAGAATACATCACTGCTTTCAACCATGGCTGGTGACTAAAATACCTTGATGCAAAAAATTGACTGTTTCTCAAAAAGTTGAACAGAACTACCCAGATGAATTTTGTTAAACCTATAGTAGACTTCGAGATGCTTATACTAGCAAACCGAAACTGGTATATACATTTGATGCAAAAAGACAAAATAGCCTACAAAAGCACTACAACAGTGCATTTAGAGGTTGAAACGAGCTCAGATTGTGATTTTGGCACCACACAGTGAAGTTGTTTCGATCTTGAAAACACATTGAGTATGCTCACCAAAATTCGTGCGGTTCTGAGACTACAACCAGAGAGGTGTCGATGACACCCTAGATGAAGCGACGACCTGCTTTGATACCAATTGTTGGAGTTAGACGTATGTGGAAGCATGCGAACAGCACAAGGAAGAAGAAGAAGCTTGGAGCACAACACACAATACTGAATGTATTACTAGAGAATATACAAAGATAAGTATCCCATTAGGGTTATAGGCATATATACAAGTCGGGGGAAAAAACCCTCCTAAAGAGGGAAAAAAGTGCCCAAGTGGTCCTAGTGTGTTCACACACATCACTACCTAAATATATCAACAATAATTGTGGAGGGTTTTCATTGTCTCATTCAATGTACTTCTATTTTGAATATCCAAGAAATTCATCATTCTGAATATCCAAGAATGAAATTTGTTATTTTCCAAATCCTTTCTTTTTCTAAGTCCAAATGTAATTTGTGGTATCCTCTCATGGCACTTGCAACATGCACACTAGCTTGTTTTTCCATTTCCTTGAATTCTTTCAATTCTTCTTGTAGTCCTTGAATTTCCTTGTTCAGCTTTTCTTTCTCTTCTTGAGTCAACTGTTCAGTCTGACTCTCTCCCTTTGGTTGACCTTCCTCCATCAATAATCTGTTTATGTCCTCATTAGCTTTGACCATTATCTGATATGAGCTCTGGAGTGTTCTAAACCTTCCTTCCATTTTCTTCAATTCCATTTCCATTTTATTACTATGCACCAACTACTTAGCACATTTGTTCTCAAGGAATTGAATCTTATTCTAGCTTTGAACCTCTTGTTCTTCTAGTGAAATTATTCTTTTAGACAAAATTTCATTCTTTTCCTGGATTGCCTTGATCTGATCTTCCAGCTGCTCCTTTTCTTTCTTTTGCTCTTTGATGATTCTGTTACCTTTTACAAATTCTAACTCAGCAACCATCCCTGATATGATCATATTTCTGCTAGAAGGTCTGAATTGCTCTATGCTACTCATGATGATTTTACAAGCAGATCTGATGTCCTTGGGTATTCTTTCATGACCAGTTTCCAATTCTATTTGCTTTACTTCTATTTGCTTTTCCTCTTTATATTCAGTTTTTTCTCCATCCTCTTCCTCATACTCTGTCACCTAGTTCTTCCTGGACTTTGTTTTCCTGAATTAAGGTTGAGTCATCCTCCACTGGGTTCCAGATTTGATCATTCAGCTGCTGCCCTTTTTGTTTCACCTCTTGTTCATCTATGTCCATGAAATCTGTTTCTACTTCCCTTCCTTGATCATCTGTATGTGTGGAATCTTCACTATGTCCTAGATCAAAGAGTACCTCCTCTATTCTTTGATTTACTTATGTTTCTGTATTTCCAACTTTGCACTCTTTTAAATCTATCTTTTCTGACATTGCAACCTTTTCTTCCTCCTTGCTTCCATCTTCTTGACTCTGTAGCTAGCTATATAATTGTGCTTTTCTTTCCAATCCTTGTTTTTCCTCATATGCTTGATAATGAGGTTGTTGTGAGGGTTTTGTCAATATAGCTTTGAATCCTATGTCCATCAGCCCACTACTGAGTTCTTTCCTTGCTTCAACCCCTTCTTCCATCATTACTTCTTTACCTTTCAATTTCCTTTTTTCCTCCCTAGGACTAACTTGTTTTGTTGATTCTTCACAGACCTGTATCCCTTTTGACTTTTGGCTCAATTCTTCTGGTGTTTCGTTTTTTATAGAAGCTTGTATTGTTTTTACTGGTGTGCTAAGTACTGAGAGGTTTAAACTCTTCATAAGGAAATTCTCAATATCACTCTCTGAATCTGAAGAAAATTATAAAGAAGCAGCTACTCCTTGTTTGTCCATTATGTGTTCTTCCATTTCAATTGATTTTTTCTGATTCCTTCCTTTTGATGATAGTTTTACTGACTCTTCAGCCTGTACATGTTTAGCTGCCTTACCCTTATCCTTTTTGGTTAGCTTCTTTTTTTGTGCACGCTTTTTCTGGACTTTCTTTTTCACCACCACTGTAGTTCTAGTCTCTAGAGGACCTTGTAATTCCTTAAAATAAGCCAATCATTCCACTTCTTTCTTGACAAACACTTCTTCACTTTCTATAGCCATAATTTGATCATGTAATTCTTCCTAATGTTCCACTTCTTCTTGTATCCAATCAGTCACTTTAATAATTTTCCAACATTTTCTGATACTGAGCTTCATAGATTGCCCTCTTATCATTACCTTGAGTCAAATAGGAATAAATTTGTTCCTTGCTTGTTTGAGGTGGATGGGGTTCCTTTGAAGCTTGAACTTCTTTCAGGGCTGCTTCATATTCTTCTTTTGTTACTTCTTCCTGCTCCAAGACTACATTCCTGGGATCTAGTCTTCTCTTCTTAACTAGGATTACTTCTTCCGATACAACTTTCCTTTTTCTTCCTGATGCTCTCATGCTTGTTTGGACTTCTATTTCTCTTATTGACATCAGCTTTGAAGGACTTTTAATCCCTGCCATCAAACTCCTGAAATACTGAGCTTCTGGGGCCGACTTCAATTGATCCTCCATATCTAAAATATGGTATATGATTCTTGTTAAGAACTTGCTCCATTTATAAACTTCTTCTGCTGCCAGTGTTTTGCTGCTTCCTTTAATTGATCATGAATGCAGGGAGTTACATCCATTACCCCAAATGGTTTAGTCCTGTCTTTATTGTTGAGCATAATCAAAGTAACTGGTTTATGTGGCATTGTATATCTTGGCAATTTTGGAAAACACAAATACTGAAGAAACAACCTAGTGGCAAATTCTTCATTCTCTTTTCCCTTGAAGTCCACAAATTTTGAATATCCAGCATATGTTGATGCATTCTTCTTGACAAAATTACCATCCAATTTGGTACCCATGGTATAGAATTGAAGAGCTGCCCTGATATGTTCTGCTTTGATGGTTATCTGCACCTCTTTATTCTCCTTTTCCTTAACTGAGCTCCTGAAATATGCATCATTTCCTTTACCCAATTCCAATAGACTAGACATGACCTATGATACTCTCTCAAAGTCTATAAAGAAGAGAGGTGCATCCAATAGTCTATGTAATCCCACTGCCTTCCATCTTTTATAATTAGCAGCCATTTTTTGGAATTTGTAGAATTCTTGACATAGCATGGTATATTTGTAACCTCCAACCCCTACTGTAAAGATATGCTAACCAATGATATTGATTGTTTCCCTCAGCTCTTTGGCTATCTTTTCAGCTTCGGGGATATCTTGTTCTTCATCAGATTCTAACTCCACATCTTCCACTACTGCTTTGCTGTCTAAAAACCAATGTCCTCTTGACAAAGTTATAGAATTAGCTTTGAAGTCATGAATGGGTAGTTCTTTTGAATTCACCATTCTGAAGGAAATATAACACATTACACCAAAAACTTCCACCACATGAGTTACATGAGACATAAAAAATGAAAACATTTCTCTTGAGAAAAATTAAATTTGAAAAAATAAAGTCTTTTTCTTATTACATCACATGTGTAACTCAATTAAAGTGATCATCACATGTGTAGCAAGATATCTAATGCTCTTAATAAAAAAGAAAAATAATGAATAGAATTAAGAGAATCAAACATATATAAAAAAAGAAGGAAAAATGTCAAAGAAAAAATAATTAAATAGAACTTCATATTCCTTCCCATATTGTAACCTATTTCTTGTTGGTGCTTTATAAATTATATAAAAAAAATGTTTGTCATATATATAAAAGAATAATTGATTCTCTCTTTTTTTTTAATAGAACTCCATAAATTTCCCCCCTTTTTTTTAATAGAACTCCATATTCATTTTCCTAGAACTTTTGTCTTTAAAGACAATTCAAAGAATTCTCTTCCCCTCCTATTCTTTTTCCTAGAAAAAGAATGAGGTAAAGTACATGGAAATAATTTCAAAGAGTGTCATAAAATCTATTCTGGTGAAATTCTGAGTTCTTAAATAGGAATCCCATGGTATATCTGATGGTAGTATTGCCTTTTTCTTTATTTCTGACTTCATACTTTTGAAATATTTCAGTATTTCTATCCTTCTTTTCCGTCCATTGAAACAGATCTAATTTTTTTACCCAAAAATACTTGATTCTCGATGATTCTAGGGCTGAACAATCTTCTTTTGTTGAACAGTGCCTGAATGTCTTTGGTTTCCACATCCATTTTGTCTTGATGCCTTCTTTTGATGAACAGTGCTTGGATATCGTTGGTTTCCACATCCATTTTGTCTTGATGTCTAGATTTTTCTAATCATTTCTTACTTTCCACCTTTCAATTGTTTTTCAGCAAGTTTGGTTTCCTCAATTCCCTTCTGGTTTCTTCTGAATTGGCTTTGATCATGTAGAAGTTCTTTATGAGATTCCTTTGTATCTTCTATTGGAAAGATAAATCTTTCCAAATCCAATTCATAGATTTCCTATTGAAACTCCTTGTTCTTCATTAATCAACAAAAACATTAAAAACCTTTTGTCATTTATTGTCAGTTTAAGCTTCATACTTTCAAAATTCAAAATTACTTTACCTTGCCTCAGCCACGGTCGTCCTAAAATCAGTTTCTAAGTCATCATATGATCAGGCCATTCGTCTATTTTCATATTTTCTTCATTGAACTTAACTTCAATTGATGGTGAAGACAAACTTTGTATTATCTGGCCATCCAGTGTTTTGATAAATGTTTTGCTCTTATTCCTCTTATATTTAAGTTTATCCAACAATCTTGAACTTATCAAATTAATTTGTGCACCTGAATCTATCAAAACCTTGATTTGCTCATTATGAAAATTCATTGTTATAACAGGCAAATGCTCCCTCACCACTCTTGAAGGTGTTTCACATAAGAAAACTTCTCTAACCTCCTTAGCCTTTCTTATTCTTTCTTTTGCTTCTTGTTGAGCTTCATACCTGATTTTTTTCTCTTCTTTTTTCCTATTTTGAGCTTGATGTATTCTTCTCCATTCCATAGTAGTTAATGGAAAATCATACCTTTTTATTCTACACCCACTTATGAAATTGGGCATGATTTCTCCATCTATATTAGCTAACTGGACAGCTCCACTGTTACTGATTTGGTTAATAATGTAAGGTCCATGTCCTTTCTTCTGAAATTTTTTCTGATGTTCTTTCAAGGTTTATGCCAAAACTAGATCTCCCACTTGCAAATCTTTTTCTTTAATATGAACATCATGATATGCTTTTTGTCTCCTTTTATCTGCACATATGCTCATAATTGCTTGAAGTCTGGAAGCTCCAAGTTTTTCCAATTCCACCACTCTTTCAGATAATTCGTGTCCAGTCCACTTTAATTGATTTCCCACCTTCAATGTTGGTATGAGAAATTCTAAAGGTAATACTACATTTTGTTCATATACCAAATTAAATGGTGTTGTACCAATAGGAGTTTTGTATGCCACTCTATAGGCCCATAGGACATGATTAAGTTGCAAATCCCAATCATTCATACTTGTGTTTACCAATTTTGATAAAACAATGCAAAGCACCTTATTAGTGCTTTCTGCTAATCCATTTGCTTGTGGATGATAAGGGGTTGACTTTCTATGATTAATCATGAAATACTCAGTTATATTCTCAATTATTTGATTTATAAAATGAGTTCCCCTATCACTTACCAATTCAATTGGTAAACCAAATCTAATAATAATATTCTCATACAGAAATCGTGTAGTAGTTTGAGCATCATCTCTTTTAGTAGCTTTAGCCTCTGCCCATTTGGTTAGGTAATCTGTAGCTACAAGTATATATTCAGCATGTGATTGTTTTGCAGGAGGATGGATAGGTCCAATGAAATCCAACCCCCATTTGCTGAATGCTCTTGCTGAAATAAGTGGTATTAATGGCATATCATCTCTTTTACTTGGTCGTTTAACTCTTTGACAAATGTCACATCTTTTCACATATGTTCTTGCATCAGGAAAGAGAGTTGTCCACCAAAAACCAGAATATAAAATAAGTTTAGCAGTCCTTTTACTTGAAAAATGACCTCTTGCTACTCCTGAATGTGCCATCTCTAACATCTCCATATATTTCTCTTCAGGAACACATATTCTTAGATATCCATCCATTCCTTTCTTGTACAATTGGTCTCCTATCAATTGATACTCCCCAGAGATTGTCTGTAAATTTCTAGAGTATGCACCAACTTTTACTGGCTCTAATGGTTTGCTACTTCTTAACTCCTCAACTATATTTGCACTCCAATCTGGATTTTTTTGGAACTAGTACAAGGTTGTAATTTTTGAATTTTGCAAAGATTGACATTTAAAATAATTAGAAACATATTTCTCCACATCTTGATTCTTTGTAGGCCAATGTACCCCCATTCTATTGAGATTATTTAAAGTAACCATCATGGAAGCATGAATACATGGATTCCAACAATGAGCTTTCCTTAGATATTCCTGCTGCTCATCTTCTGGAGTACAATATTCTAGTATACCAATATGATTTATATGGTATAAGTGCCCAGCTAGTAATACAAAGTTCCTACTTTGTAATACCAAATGTGTGTTGTTTTCATGTGTTCTAGTACCAAAGTCAGTGCCCAATCAGGAATACTTTCTATTTTGAATAGATATGCATCTCGTAGCTCATCATCCAAGGGTGAGTTTTGGCTCTTTAGTTTGTATCCCCGACAAATGATCGGCTCTTAAATGAGTTTTCCCTTGTCGGACCACTACCTCGAACTCAAATTCCATCTGTAGTAGGAACCATCTGACTATCCTACCTGTGTGGCATGGTTACTTTACCAAGTAGAGTAAGGCTTGGTGATCCACAAAAAATTTAAACTTGTTGGCTAGAAGATAATGTCTATACTTTTTTATAGCAAATATCATTCCCAATCCTTCCCTTTCAGTGGTTTTATAATTTCTTTCTGCTGAATTCAATTGCCTACTAGCATAAGCAATTGGAAAGTCTAATTTTCTTCCTTCTATTGGTTGTGCCAAAACACATCCCAAAGCAAAATTTGAAGCATCAACATGAGCATGAAAAATTTGATTCCACTTTTGGGGTTTTTAAAATAGGTGTGGTCACCAGACAAGTTTTAAAAATCTCAAAGGCTTGGTCACATTCTGTGGTCCACTCTAATTTTGTAATTAATGCATATAGAGGCTTTGCAATATTTGCAAATTTGTACACAAATTTTCTATAATATCCATATTGTCCCATGAAAGTTTGTACTTTTACATTTGTTGGTATTGGTAGATCCACTATGGCTTTAATTTTCCTTTGATCAGTTGAAATTCCATCTTTAGAAACTATGTGACCAAGCATTCTCCCTTGCCTCACAAAGAACACACATTTCTCAGGATTTAAACACACTCTGTATGTTCTACATTTTCTGAATATATTTTCCAAAATTTTGAAGGACAAGGACAAATTTTGAGGGACAAATTTTGAAGGACAAATTTTGAAGGACAAACTTTGAGGGACAAATTTTGAAGGACAATTTTTTCTGACCAGACAAAGATGAAATGAGGGGAATCTTGAGCGATGAACTCTTGAGGGACAAAAAGAAGTGGCGCTAGGACATTTTTTTTGGGGGGGGGGGTGACATACAATCAGATGAAATCTTGCTCGATTACAGTCCCCCACATCAAGATGTTGCACCGTCTCGGTGCAATTCTTCAATATTGGCAAAAAAATTCTAAGAAAAAAATTAGAACTGTCTATGGGCAAAACAAGTTGAAACGAGAACTAGGGTATATACAATGAGTGATTTTTTCTTGAAATGTTTCAAGTTAGATAAGCCTTCACCCTGGAAATGTTGACGAGAGGCAATTTCTCACCCTGTAGGTCCTCTACTTGTATTGCTCCTTGTTGAAATATCCTCAGCACTTTGTAGGGTCCTGACCATTTTGGTGCCAATTTAGTTGGTACAAATGGAATCTGATATACCAGCACTAGAGCTCCCTCTTCCACCTTATTGGTCCTTAAGTGTCTGTCATGAATGTGTTTCCTTTCTTCCTGCTTTTCCTACAGCCTCTTCATAGTTGTTTCCTTATATTCCTCCAATGCTACCAATCTTCTAATGTGAGGGTCAACATCAATTCTTTTTGCTTCAATTTCTTTTCTGATGATGAATTCGAAAGGGGCTAATGCCTCTTTCCCATAGACTAGAAGAAATGGACTCTCTCTCATGGTGCCCCTTCTGGTTGTTCGAAAATCCCATATTGCGCCAATGAGGGCTTGTGGCCATGAACTGTGATGGTCAAAGGCTAATTTGCGTAGTAATCCAATCAAAATTTTGTTAGAACTTTTTGCATGCCCATTTGCTCTCGGGTAGTATGCACAGGATTTCTTATGGAAGATCTTGTACCTGTCAAAGGTTATTTGCAACAATTGGTTTACAAAGTGCATGCCTCTATCACTAGTGACTTCAAGTCGGCAGCCAAATCTTGAAAATATTCTTTTATACATAAACTTGGCTACTGTAGTGGCAGTACAATCAGCAGTAGCCTTAGCTTCTACCCACTTAGTAGAATAACATGTGGCCACCAAGATATACTTCTTACCACCAGGTTGACCAGTTGGGCTGATTGGTCCAATGAAATCAAGACCCCATCATTCGAAAGGTAGCCATCTAGTGGAGATTACTAATGGTTGAAAATTTAGTCTACTAGGCTTGGGAGCATATCTCTGGCAAATATCACATCCTTTGGCAAACTTGATAGCATCTTTGTAAACATGAGGCCACCATAATCCCCTGTGGATGATTTTGTGAGCCAACTCCTCTCCTTTGAGATGCCCTTCACTGTGTGCTGCTTCAAACAAAAAAATTCACCTCCTCTGGATAAACACATTTTCTCAAGATACCATCATGACAATATTTATACAAATGGTCATTTATAAGTGAATATGCTTTGGCTTTAAAGAGTAATCTCCTCCTTTCTAATGATTTTATGTTCTCAGGGGATTTTCCAGAAGTGAGAAAATGCAGAATTTCACCATACCACTCAGTTTGAGTCTCTACCGCGAAGAGACTACTATCTACAAGTTCATCATTAATACATGTCGCCTTTTCGCTCATAGCCGTCCTTGACACCTGATCTGCCATGTAGTGTTCTTTTCCTGGCCTAATATGAATCTCAAAATCATACTCTTGAAATAGTAGTAGCCAACGCCAAATCCTTCCAGCTACTCTAGGCTTATTAATTAAGTATTTGAGGGGCTGATGGTCAGATATGACAATAAAATGCACACCTAGAAGGTAGTGCCTAAACTTTTGGAGTGCGAAAACAATAGCCAAACCTTCCCTTTCCGTAGTGTTGTAATTTCTTTCTGCTCTGGTAAGTAGTCTGCTAGCATAAGCTATAGGTTGATCCACCTTGGGCACCTTGGGCATGGAGGGTTGAGCCAAAACTGCTCCTACTGCATGAAGACTAGCATCTGTATGCACATGAAACTCTACTGACCAGTTAGGAACAGTTAAGAGTGGAGCAGTACATAGCCTCAATTTCAGTTCAAAAACTGTCTTTTCAGCCTTAGGACTCCATGAGAAAGGAATCTTCTTACTCATAAGCCTTGAGAGAGGCTTAGCTATTTCTGAATACATCTGTATAGATCTCCTATGGTAGCCTGCATGGCCTAAAAATATTTGTACTTCCTTAGGAGTCCGTGGAATGGGCATGGAAAGCATAGCAGTGACCTTTGCAGGATCTACAGTTATCCCATTTACAGACACGATGTGACCAAGGAGAGTGCCTTTAGTGACCAAAAAATGACATTTAGCAGGATTCAACTTCAAACCTGTTTTGAGACATTGCTCAAAGATTTCCTTCAGATTTTCCAAGTGATCGTGAAAATCTTGGACTACTGCTCTTCTATCTGTGCCTGAGAACACTGAAAATTCATCCATAAAAATGCGCAGAAAAGTTGTCAACCATTTCCCCAATATCAAATACATTGTTCTATTAAATGAAGCAGGTGCATTTCGTAGCCCAAAAGCCATGCGTGTGTACACATAAGTGCCCCATGGAGTGACAAATGCAGTTTTGTCACGATCATCGGGATGAATTAATATTTGGTTGTAGCCACTGAAACCATCAAGAAAACTTTACAAAGTGTGACTGGCTACTTCTTCTAATACTTGTTCTATGAAAGGTTAAGGGAAGCCATCTTGAACAGTTACCTTATTTAAAGCATGAAAATCAACACATATTCTTATCTTTTTGCTATTTTTCTTGGGTACAATAACCATAGGTGAAAGCCACCTTGAATGTTCGACTAGAACAATAATACTTGCTTCCTCAAGTTTTGTGATTTCAAGTTTTACTGCCTCTGCATATTTTGGATTGAGTCGATATGGCCTACTTCTGGCAGGTGCAACTCCCTCGACTAGGGGTATTCGATGTAATCCAAGCTCCTCTGGAATCCTTGTTAAATCCTTGTAGGACCATGCAAAGACATTTTTATAGGAGAAAAGGAGAGAAGTTACCCTCTGTTGTAAAAAGGGATAGTGCCACAACCAAGAGGCTAAGTGGACTATTTGAGGATTTCCTTCATCTCCCAGGTTCACTTCTTGAACTAGCATTTCAGGACTCGTCTCTCTTGAAAAAGTATCTCCACTTTGAGCAGGGGTGGAATTCACCTTATGTTCCACAACATTTTGCTTGATCCATCCTTGAGGAATTTTTGAAAATGGAAGGTCTTCTCTGCTCTCAGGCTCAAAATTAGGCCCTTGAGACTCAAAATTAGCCTCCTCCAAAGCTTCTTCAATTTTGTCATTTTTAAGCTTTTTTGCCTTTTTGTAGAACTCTGTAGTGGTGCATCCTTGCAAAATTGGCCCATTTTGATCCAATGGACCAATTTGTTCTGATGGCCCAATTCGACTATTTGGGCCCCTTGAAGAGACTAGCTCACTTCTTGCTACTTTTTGCTCACGTCATGCTAACCACCAAAACCATTTTATGAAAACGGAAGGTCTTCTCTACTCTCAGGCTCAAAATTAGGCCCTCGAGACTCAAAATTATCCTCCTCCAAGGCTTCTTCAATTTTGTCATTTTTAGGCTTTTCTACCCTTTTGTAGAACTCTGTAGTGGTGAATCCTTACAAAATTGGCCCATTTTGATCCGATGGACCAATTTGGTTCGATGGCCCATGTTGTATAATTCATGGGTTTAGAGGGTTAAACATATGGATTCTAAAGGTTAGAATATGATGTATGTTTGCTTTGGTCTAGCCCTTGAATTACCCTTGGAACATGCCTTGAACCTTTGGGTGAAACCCTTGGTTTTAACCCTTGAGGTATTTATTCATATGAGCTCCCAATTGAGTGGTTATTGGTCTGAATGTCTGCGACAATGTCGTCTTCAGTACCTCCCATGTAGTGAAGTGGCCATCTGCATATTGACTATACCATTTACCGGCAAGACCTTCCAATGTAGATAGGAAGAGTACCAACATTGCATCCTCTCGATTCTGTAGACCTCGTCTGCGGCATAAGGAAATGAATCTCCTCACGTGATCATCTGCATCCTCATAAGCCAGCCCCTTAAAAGTAGGGAGTTTGATATTCAACCTAGAGAGTAAATGAGAAAGATCCTCCATTGGCATTGGTGCTTCTTCTGAAGTATCTAGGAAAAATCTAATGTCCTCCTCAGCTTCTGTTTTGAGAGTGGGATTGAAGCCAATTCAATGGACAAATTTAAGGGCAATGGGGTACTTGCCGAAGGTAGAGCTGACTTCTTGATGCTCCTTTCTACACGAAGAGGTTCTCTGTCTACTCGAGTGTGGGTCATGTACCCACTCACAGGATGCACAAAAAACCAAGAAACAGCATGACACACTTTATACTGCACTAATTACCTCACACAAAAATGCAAGGGTCCCACCGAGCATGCCAAACTGTAGAGGGGGTAACCGGGTCTATACTTTAGTACTCCTTCTACTCAAGGGAGGTTCTCCTTAGGGAACTATACACTGTAACATCATTGTGTGAGGTACTACTTGAGAAGATAAACCAAGAAACAGTCAGAGTGTTACAAAGATGTTGAAAAGGCCAATTTGACCAAGATTGAAAAAAAAATTACGCTAGCACACAAAAGATAGAATTGTTAAGAGTACAAAAGGTCTGATCACTCGAAAGATGAACTAGGACATCTCAACACAGAGAAAGTATACAAACGTAGAGAAGGTATACAAGTGTGGTGTAGAATGCTATGAACTCTAGCTTACAAGTGACTATCCCAGTATATCCAATCTCACTATCATGTCGACTGCCCCCAACGCTGAAGCTCTCACTCTCTATATTCTCCAACAGAGAAGCCTCTTCTACAGTGGGCAAAATCACATGATTGAGCAGATAATAATCAAGGAGAGGCCTGATTAGAACACTCTCAAAATACCATAGTAACACAAGTAGACCCGAATTGACAAAATCTAGAATCACAGAGAGATGATAGTGAGTGTATCCCTCAACTTCCTAAATCTCTATATATCCTTGCGAATTGACCCTTCACTAACATATAACTCTAACCGTCTGTACGTATGTACCTCCAAATGAGTGCAACTACTTCTTATATAGATATTGAGGCCAAGAGAGCATCATTTAAGGCACCATCATTGTTCACTGCACACATGCGGCCAATAGAGTGGCTTCCATCGGATCCCATCATTTACTGCACCATCACTATACGCTGCACACGCGCCGAACTAGTCTGATGAAAGTGGAGGGAGAGTTGGCTAATTTTGGGTAGGTGGTCTAATTCTGGTATTGACAGCCAACTGACTAAAAAGCGCCTGAAGACTTCAGAATATGGCCTTGAATGCGAGACTCTTTCTTATCATGAATCAACACTTCATCGCAAATATGATAGCCGACTTGATTCTGGCACCAAGGACAAATTTTGAAGGATGAATTTTGAGGGACAAATTTTGAGGGACAAATTTTGAAGGACAAATTTTGAGGGACAAATTTTGAGGGACAAATTTTGAGGGACAAATTTTGAGGGACAAATTTTGAAGGACAAATTTTGAGGGACAAATTTTGAAGGACAAATTTTGAAGGACAAATTTTGAGGGACAAATTTTGAGGGACAAATATTGAAGGACAAATTTTGAGGGACAAATTTTGAAGGACAAGGACAAATTTTGAGGGACAAATTTTGAAGGACAAATTTTGAGGGACCAATTTTGAAGGACAAATTTTGAAGGACAAATTTTGAGGGACAAATTTTGAAGGACAAATTTTTCCGACCAGACAAAGATGAAATGAGGGGAATCTTGAGCGGTGAACTCTCGAGGGACAAAAAGAAGTGGTGCTAGGACTTTTTTTTTTGGGGGGCTCGCATACAATCAAATGAAATCTTGCTCGATTACACAACCTTAACAAGGATTGACACAACTTATGGAGTAAGTTCTCTAAGTCAATTCATGCATAAACCTAAAGCAGCTCACTTGGAAGCTGCCAAAAGGATTTTGAAGTATCTCATGGGTACTCAAAATCAAGGTTTATACTTTCCATACACCTCAGATTTGGACATTAAGCTATACTCAGATGCAGATTGGGCAAGTTGTAAAGATGACAAAAGGAGTACATTTGGATATTTGTCTTTTACAGGTGATAAGCCCATTTCATGGTCTTCCAAGAAGCAACCTATTGTTGCTCTATCTTCAACTGAGGTTGAATACAGAGGATTAGCCAATGCTACACAAGAAGCTATTTGAATTAAATTGCTATATTCAGATTTGGGACTTCACACTCACTCACCTATGATCTTTGGTGACAATACAAGTTGTTTGCATCTTGCAACAAATCCTATTTACCATGCAAGAACCAAGAATATAGAAGTACACTATCACTATGTTAGAGAGAAGCTATTGGGCAACAAGATTAAACTTGCATATGTATCCACAAATATGCAATGTGTAGATTTATTGACCAAAGCACTTGATGGTACTAAACTTTTTAGGTTCAAATCTATGATGCATGACATTCAAGAAGACTCATGAAGAAATGCAAGCCAAGATGTTTGGCTTGAGGGGGAGTTGTTGATGGAAGTACACAAGCCTTCACACTTGGCTAGGCATGGAAGGAAGAATGTGCAATCACTTGATGAAGCACATGAATCATTGCTTGTACCATTGGATCATTTATCATGTGTAAATGGTTAAATCATTAAGAATCTTGTAAAGCCAATAAATTCGTAGAGTTAGGAGAAGGTTGAGTTACAAATTTCTCATGAGAGAATATCTCCTCATTTAGAGGAATCACTTTTTTAGGAGGAGCCTAATTTGAAATTCAAATTCAAATTTGAAGAAAAACACTTATAAAAGAGCTTGTAAATCTCGCGGGCCATAGGGCCTCTTCTTGGAGCTCATTTTCTAATCATTTGTAGAGGTTGAGGAGCATACACTATAGCTCACTCATCTCCCTATCATTGGGCATCATCATAATGCCAATGATCTTGTAAAATCATGTGTTATAGTACATACATTTGATCACATCTGTTGACTTCTTTGCTATGTCTACTCAAAATAGTGAACTTTGCATGACCATATCTCAGTGATCTCTCCATCATTTTTCATGTTCTATATCTTGTTGCAACCAGCTCAGTCTACTTCAAGTTGTCAAAAGTTGAAAGCATTTGGTTCAGACAATTTGGAGAAATCGGTGTCGAAGTGCTCTTTGATCATTCTCTACTCAATCCTAAAAAGTCGGGGGTAAGCATCCAATTGCTAAATTTATTGCTCAGTGTATGGTTCATCATTTTAAGTGATTCCACTTGTAATCACTAGCTATCTAAGCTAATTAAATACTCTCAAAAGTATTTTTATCAATTGCTACTGTACTATGAGCATTCAGCAATAGATCTAGCAGGTGTCAAGACCAAAATAGCAAGTTTTGAGTGACTAGCTATTTGCAAAGTAATCTGTTTTGATCTAATTGTTTGAATCATCATCTCCAAAGTACATTGGTACTTATTTGGTGTCATTTACAAAGTAGGTTTGGGCAATACCACCTCACTTCCTTGAGGTATCCATCCATGTCTTCCAATAATGTGCACATGTATGTGTGTGTATATATGTTTGTGTATGTGCATGTGTATATGTGTATATGTGTGAACGTGCATCTTCATCATGTATAAGTGTATATGTGCATATCAATAAGTGTAAGTATGCTAACTTATGAAAATAACACAATTCATATGATATACAAAGAATGGAAATTGTACTTACAATAGTTAGCCATATTTTTTGCTTGGTTAGCTTCTTGAATAACCTGCAATAGAGAGAGAGAGAGAGACAGAGAGAGAATTCAAAGAGAGAAAGAGGTAGAGAGAGATCAATAGAGATAGAGAGACAATAAGATAGAGACTAGACAAAACAACAATTCTGCAAGCGATTGTTTCAGCTCGTAAGCACAACGCAATTGCGAATGTTGGAGAGCTCTTCGATTAGATGCATGAAGATGCCGATCAAAGAGCCTCCAACATTTTAATTTTTTTCATAAAAAACCCGTCGTGTAAGCGATATTAATGCATCGTAAAGGCACGTCCAATTACCATCGCATAAGCGACATTAATGACCATCACGTATGCGATGAAAATAGCATTGCATAAGTGATGCTTTTTTAAATCATCGCTTTAGCGATGCTCAATGTGGGCGTCGCATATCGCATCATGCCACACGTCGATAAAAACATCATATTTCTCGTCGTTTATCTGACATTCCATGCTCGATGCTTCTTGCGATGCTTTATGCAATTTTATAGCGATGAAATTGTGTTGCATTAGCCCTCTCTATGCACCCGTATTCCTTGTAGTGCATGTGCGACAATATGAGTAGTGTACACCTTGCTTCGAATCTAGTTTTTCATGCTAGGTTCAAGCACATTAAAGTACACTATCACTTTATAAGAGAGAAGGTTATTGCAAAAGAGTTCAAGTTGGAGCATGTAAGTACCAAAGATCAATTTGAAGATATGTTTACAAAAGGATTGGAAGGAACAAAGCTACTAAAATTCAAAAGAAGCATTGGCATGATAGATTTAAGTTCAAGGCTTGAGGGGGAGTGTTAACAATCAAGCTTTGAAGATGAACAAAATTTATTCCTGTGTTTTTTTGGTATTTTTTCACTGGCCTAAAAGCCTTAGGGTCACATAGTCTAGTGTCTCTTTGGTGTTTTTCTGATACTTTTGTGGTACCTTTTCCGTAGTCCAGTAGTTTGGTATGTAGTCCAGTATGTTCTGGATTGCAAGTTTTCTGAATATTTGCGTAAAGTCTCAGAGGTATGAATGACAAGGGACCTATTAATTAGAGGCTTCATATAAAAAAATTTAGTTATCAAGAAGCCTCAACCACTTTCCTAAATCATAGCTTATCGAAAATGTTAAAGAGGCTGATTGAGAGATTCTTGCAAAATTGTAGGAGCACTTTTGGACAGCCTATATGTATGAATCAAAGTCATGAAGAAATGTTGATGACCTCTACTCTCTTTCTAGAGTTAGGATAGAGTGTAAGAAATGTTGTTGTATGCAATCCCCTTGCTTAATTAGTCATTTTGTTAGCTTATTCTTCTTTGTAGTTAGCCATTGCTCACTACCTCTCTGAGGAGTGAGTTAGTTTCGAGCACAATTTAGTTTTGGTTGTAACTCCTTCTTTCGGTATTCATTTCAAGTAATTTCACTTTCATTTGATTGCTTATAGATTCTATTCAATGTGTTGTGAATTTCATGACTATACTCCAAGTGATCTTTGAGTGGAGTTGTAAATAGTGAAGGTGTGCCTCTACACATAGGCATACATCAATACCAACAACCAATCTAACTTGAAGAGAGCCAAAGAAGGTGACTCGGGGTCACGATGGAAAACAAACTTGTGAGGGCATAAAACCTTCCAAAGCTGCATAGGGGTGTTGGATATTTCCCAACAATTAAATGATAGGGTGGTACCACGAAGTAGAAGATTGATCAATGATATGTAATAAGGAATGAGATTAATGAATGAAGGGTGATCATTGATAGGATGATGGTGAATGCTAATTGATGGAGTAATGAGTGTTTTATGATGATACAATTATAGATGTTTAAATATCAAGCTCAACATGTGATGAGAGAGGATGACATGTACCACTTTTCATTTATCTAATATGTATAGTGGTTACACCAATATATTATATTAGGGATACTTTTAGTGAGCTTTACAATATATTTACTGAGAGTGATGGTACATTTGTTTCTTTCCAAATCACTCATTCATGAACACTAGGGTTTTCTTTATGTACTACTTGTTATATGTTATAATAGTTGTATTGTTGTATTAGGTCATTCTTGTATATTCTCTTTATGTAATAGAAGAAGTAGAAGAATATCATTCTTCCTTGCTTCAATCTATGTATGCTCCTCTCCTTGTGTGTGAGAGTGTGTGAGAGTGTGTGAGAGTGTGTGAGAGCTCTCTTTCTTATCTCCTTTCTCTTGACATGGTATTAGAGCCAATGTGGCTATAAAGACCTCGTGAAGAAGGCCGATAATGAAGAGTCAGTGAGAAGGCATGGAGAACATGCACTTCAGAAATGATCTCAGATTGCTATGAAATTCGGTGTATAGGAAGAAGATTCCAAACATTTTTGGGAGTTATCCCTTTAGCATCACTTCTTTTTACTTAGGGTTCTCTTTCAAAGCCATTTCAACTTCCATTTTCGAGACTACAAGGTGGGGCCCACAAAAAAAATAGGTCAATTTGCAAAACTATAACTTCCCTTCTAGTTAGCATCTTCCTTATATTTCAAGTCTAGAATTTCAAGCTATTCCATGTATCGTTGATACACAAAAATTATGTTTTTCGAAGATCGAACTGTCAAGTCATGATGTGACAATGTTCAAGTAGAGATAATACTTCTTGCACTTTTGGAGTATTGTAGATTGTTGTAGAAATGGCAAACATTAATGGAATCAGTCAAATTATGAGTGATAAGTTGGACAATAACAACTTTCATGTTTGGAGATTCAGAATGATGAATTTTTTTATGGGAAAAGGCTATTGGAAGTACATTGAATGAGACAATGAAAACCCTCCACAATTATCAAATAGGAATCAAAGTGTAGACCAATTAGGAGCATATGAAAAGTGGAATCAAGGAGCATAGAACGTAATGTATTGGTTGTGTGTTAGCATACAAGATAGCATGATTGGTCACATATAGGATGCCAAAACTATGAAAGATTCTTGGAACAATTTGGTCACATTGTAGGAGGCCAATACAAAGGCATGCAATTCGCAACTCAAGAATGGGTTGCATACACTAGAGAAGAAGAGACTAGACCTTAAATCTCAAAAGCATGCTGATTCACTTGCATCTGTTGGCATCAATTTAGATGATGATGACAAGCTTGAAGTGTGCCTTCATGGTTTAGGAGTTGCATATAAGTAGTCCATAACTTCTATTTAGAACAAGGAGAATATTTCAAATTATGTTGGTCTTGTGTCCATGTTGGCAATCAAAGAAAATAACCTTGGTGAAGAATCAAACTCCCATGGAAAAGCTAGTTCTAAGTATCTTACTCTAGCATAGGAAGAAGCCAAGAAGAGGCTTCAAAAGTGGAAGAGGAAATAACAGCTAGGACCAAGGCCAACAATAGGCTAATGTAGGAGGTAAATGATAGTTTTGAGGAAGGGGGAGCCAAAGAGGCCCTAGAAATTTCCAAAGAAATTATTTAGGTAATGTCTATAAGGTATGTCAAAATCTTTGTAAACCTAGTCACTTTGAATGTGTTTGCAAATTGAAGAATTAAAATAGCAAAAGTCAACAAATAGAACTATGCATCCACAAGTGTAGATGATTTGGAGAAGTTATTCATGGTCCAACATCATATGATGAGTACAATGTTTGCTAATATTTCAAATGCAAAATTTAATGTCGAGAATGTTGATTTAGGTGCTTCAAATCACATGACTAATAATGTAGAATCATTCAGTAGTTTGCTAAAATTGCTAGTTCATGGATTTGTTGAAATAGGTGATAATACATCACATCCTAGTGAGCATACACGAAACATAACAATGTTCATGGAGGATGGGAAGGTAAATTGGCAGACATTGCTTTATAGAGACCACTACATGTGTGTGGGACAAGGGCAAGGTTGGCCAAGGTCCCTAGATCAGGGGATATACTAATGTACCTAAGGGGTAATGGGAATTAAGTTGTATGATGGCCACATGCCCACACTAGATAATTTTATAGCATGACTATCTTGGGTGCAAAAGGATATAAATAACGGGAGGTGAATTGCACACACAATCATTCAAGTCTTTAATTGGATGTTGTGTTTGAGAGTCTTTAGCAAGGGAGTGAATAAGTGTCACATTTGGTATCTAGAGCGAAGAAAAAAGCCATTTTTGAAGTTTTGCGTGACATTTTTTTGGAAAGAAATGACCATTTTGGGATCATCTTCTTCATGCAAAGAGTAGCCGTAGATGGAGGATAGGTTGCAGACTTTATATAAAAAAGAGAGTGTTTGAGCCCCAGAGAGGAACCTTAAGCCCCCCCTCCCCCCCAAGGAGCTTCAGAGTGAGGAACAACACAAAAAATGCAAGACGTCTACCATCAACCCATGAAAGGCCACTAGTAGTGCCCATGCACCTCCAAAAATTTAAAGGGAGAGAGAGCCTCCTCTAACTTCCTCTCTTACTTGTGAGAATGGTGTGTTCCTCTCTTTTGGAGTCTATTTCCTTTAATTACCCCTCTCATGTATTTCAATTTCACCCTCTATTGGAGTTCAAATTCTGCACCTCCTTCCACTAAAATGGGTGTATCTTCTTCATAAAATCTCCAAATTGAGTGATTAAAGTTCTCTGGAATCCTTTGTTCAAGAGATATCCAATAACACCAGGAAGAAAAATTTTGGCTTTATCAATTCTACTATTTAGAGATTTGAAATGGATTGTTTATATGCTAGGAGCATCATACAAGGCTATTTGGAGTACGAGGACAATTGATTCCAACTTGGGAACATTAAGAGGGTGGTGAATGATCACTTCAATCCTTTGTACCACCTCTATAAATGAATTTTCACATTTCATAGATAATGTTTCTTGTCAATAATTGCATTGTAAGTATCTTTTTTGCATCGATCCTCATGTAGAATAAGCGTTCAACTTCCATACATCCACTTTTCCTTAAATGTGAAATAGGATGACAACATGAGCTTATTGTAGGTACTACAAGGAGAAAGCAGGAGCATCTAGTGCTCTTATGTAACATTTGATATCTTTGCCATAATCATGTGGATTTTGTACAAGGTGTCTAGTGCCCTATGGTGTTTCCTTGTCGATTGTGAGCCGTAAGCACACTTATGGTTAAAATGCGCATAGAGCACTTTGTTTAAATTATCATTTTGCAATAGAAAATCTATCAAAATTTTCAAGTTTTCTAGGCATGATTGTTTGATGCATAAGTAAAAAGCATATTAATGCATGTTTTCTTGTTTTTTGTTCTTTCTTGCAAAGGCTAGTGACTTGTTGGTTTCTTACTAGCACTATTTATATTATTAGGTGTACATACACACACATAAAAAAACAACACCAAATCACCAATAACATAAAAACAAGGAGCATACACTTCCATAGTTATGGAGTGAGGAACTTCATCTCCACATAGAGAAGATAAACACATGAAGCAGTGGTATCCTATAGACACTATGGAGACCATGAATAATAGATATAATATTTAGAGAGCATGCTTTAGAATATTTTAGAGCACATTCATGGCTCTAAGAGAGAAGAAGCTATGCTTGATGTTGGGACCGTTAGGATGGAATTAGGATCTCTACATGAGCACAACACTCCATAGGTCTCTAGTGAGGGTCTCCCAACTAGAGAGGCTAGGTGGAAGCTTAAGGATCTTAAGACACCATGCTACTATGGATCCACTAGTTCTAGTACTATTGGTGCTCTTGAGCAGTGGCTCAAGAATTGGGAGCAGTTGTATAATATCATGGATGATAGGCATAAGATTAAGTAGGCCATGTATAAGCTTATGGATGTCACCCATAGGTCATGGTGTAAGATAGAACAAGATAAGAAAGGTCCAATGACTTGGGAGCAATTTAAAATTTATTTCTATAATAATTTATGCCAATAGACAAGCGTTTTAGGGCACCTACTACCTTTATGATGTTAATGAATGATAGTTTGCATCCTTTCATTGGAAAATTTGTTGTGATTTTTATAGATGATTTGTTAGTGTATAATAGGCCTATGCATAAGCATGAAAGCCATTTAAGGTTAGGATCAAATAAAATAGACCAAAACCAATTGTTTGTAAATCCAAACAAAACCTGGTTATTTTTTCTAGAGCTAGAGCATCTAGGGCATGTAGTCTTGATCGACAAGGTCAAGATGGA
This sequence comes from Ceratopteris richardii, assembly GCA_020310875.1. Classification (NCBI taxonomy): domain Eukaryota; kingdom Viridiplantae; phylum Streptophyta; class Polypodiopsida; order Polypodiales; family Pteridaceae; genus Ceratopteris; species Ceratopteris richardii. Next base: position 160,690,580 of record CM035423.1, on the reverse strand, counting down.
TCCCAAGAAGTTTTTTGTTATATTAGAGTCGTCAGCTCCTCAAGATGAGGGACTTTCCAATTTTTATCAAAAAATAATTTCATCTTATTTGTCAATAGCAACACCTATGAAAAATTTTCTTCAAGGAAAAGTATCTTTTACATGGAATTAAGAGCAACAAAATAGTTTTGATACTCTAAAGCAAGCCATTTTAGAGGCTTCAATACTCAAAGTGATGGATCCGTAGAAGCCATTTGAGTTGGACACATATGCTAGTGGCATAGCCATAGGGGTAGTTATTAGCCAAGATGGTAGGCCTATAGCTTTTGGAAGTAAGAAATTAAGTTGTGCACAACACTATTGGCCAATGCATGAATAGTATTGAAGCCATTTTAGAGGCTTCAATACTCAAAGTGATGGATCCGTAGAAGCCATTTGAGTTGGACACATATGCTAGTGGCATAGCCATAGGGGTAGTTATCAGCCAAGATGGTAGGCCTATAGCTTTTGGAAGTAAGAAATTAAGTTTTGCACAACACTATTGGCCAATGCATGAATAGGATTTGTATGTGTGTCTGCATGCTCTTAAAGTTTGGAGACACTATCTTTATGGTGTAGACTTTACGGTATACAAAGATCCACATACACTCTAGTATTTATGTAGTCAGCCAAATCTTTGAGGTAGACATGGTTGTTGGGACTCTAGTTTTTTTTTTTTTGCGAATTTTGAACTAAATTTATTTATACATGAAATACATATAAATTGAAGCCACATTGTAAACATCGAGTAGTACTCAAGGCTTCATGGAATTAGAATGATCTCTGTGATTTTTCTCGTATGTTTTTGAATCGGTTTAGCCTTCAAATGAGCTCTAGGAAATAGTTTTAAACTAGGATGCACAATTAATGTTTTGTATTCACATATGTTCTTTAGAAGTTTACCTTTGGTTTCTACCAATAAAAGGGGCAAAAAAGGACCACCAAGAGACACTTGAGACCTACTCACGATTGAGAGAAAAGGACTTCAGAAAGGGTGGATCACCTCTAGGGAGGGGGCAGTTCCTTTTGTTCTCCACTCTAGAGAAGCAATGTATGATATTTAGCATATTCAATAGGAATCCCTTCATTCCAAAGATTTTCGTTTACATTCCTTTCAAATTTTAATATAAATTTGTGTATATTTTTCTTGGAGGTGTACGTTTTGAGTGATTGCTTCGAGCAAAAGGATTTGAGTTTAATGTTTTATTTATTTTGCCTCTAAAAGGTCGGTTTCAAACTTGCTCAGTTAAAGTACACACAATGTTAACACGCACATAAATTCATCTATACACATATATATGGTACACGTATATAAGCTGTCATAAGTTCCAACTCCCAAATACATGACATGGTTGAGTGACAAAACCCAAGGAGCAGTAGAAGCTTGACATGTAGGTCGAACATGTAGGTACACAAGCAAGCAATGCTCTTGAATCTAAAAATCTAGCAAATTATTCGTCAAATATAACTCTTTATTGGTGTTGCAATCTGCCGAATCTGATGTGATCCCTCTTTAAGTGTATCTCTGGAATTCTTCATATAAATTGATATTTTGTCAATTATTACTAAATGTGTAGGTGAGATTGAATCTGGACCTATGGATAGGGTTTGGAGCTAATTCCTTTTGGAACGTAGGGACTAAATATCTATGACAATGTGATCATAGGGATCATTAGATATGCCTGATCAGTAGATATGTCTGATAGTCTCTTATCAAGCCACTTCCTAGTGTTGACCAAAGGGGTAGAGGGGTGACACATCCCTGATGGGCTTCAAATGTGGAATATGTATTGTTTGGTTGCCAATCTCAAACATCGATTTGGTCTTTGATGTGAATTTTTTTTTGCTTATGTGATATGATTGATTTGGATTATTCCCCACAATGCTTGATACAAAGTTATAATTGACTTTCAATGGCTCCAGGTGTTTGATAGGTTTTGACAATATATTGAAGGAAGTTCAGATCTTCCTAGTGTGAAGTTTTTAACACTTGTCCAATTTTTCGCTTAGCCATTTGCCCATTCTCCAATATGTGTGGTCTTTGATCTCCTCCAAAGTCACGACATATTTATACCATTTGTTCATGTGGTTTTCACTAGCACTTAACTTTCTGATAGGGTCACTTGCTCGATACCTTCTATAGTGTCTTGCAATGTAGTGTTAAATGACCCTTATCCTTTACTAATAGGGGCAAATGGGATAACTCAGTGTTCAGGGCGCAAGCTTCTACAATGAGCCTTTTACAATGGGATGGATACCAATCAATGGAGGTCTCTTAAATAGATTTCTTTCATATGTTTTTTAGGAGATGCCTCTCTTGTGCCTACAAAAAGCATAATATGTTTTTTTTTCTGATAGGAGATGTACAACACCTTTTCCAATGGGATCAATGTTAGTTTTTTCATGGTCTTATAATTAATTGGTGATGGGAAGATAAAGGGTAAACATTATGGGATGAGCGATAAAAGGACAAGGATTGTTAGATAATGATGTGGGGTGAAGATGTATGATGGGATGGTGGTGGACCATGAAGGTATTCAATGTGGAAGGGTACGAATCATGATTGATATTACAGTGTGCAATTGAACAAAGGTGATTGTTCACTGAGGATGTATGATGGGTGATATAGATCCAAGATGGGGTGTGGTATGAAAGGAGGTTGATTGAGTAATGGAATTTCATGAGTGATAGAATGAAAGAGTGGAAAGGAATGGTTGAGTCATAGATGATGTGGTGTGGATTGATGGGTAAGCTAGTGTGGAGTGATGGGTGAGCTAAGATGGAGTAATGAGTGTTGTACTATGATGGGATTATAGGCATTGAGATATCAAGCTCAACAGGGGATAAGAAGGTGACATGTACCATTTTTCATTTCTCTTACATGTGTAGTGGTTACATCGATATATGTTAGGGATAGTTTTAGTGAGCTTTAGCATATTTATCTATCGAGATGTGATGGTACATTTGTTTCTTGCCAAATCACTCATTCATGAACATTACGATTTTCTTTATGTATTGCTAGTTATATCTTATAATACTTGTATTGTTGTATTAGGTCATTCTTGTATATTCTCTTTAAGTAATAGAATAAGAAAAAGAAGATCATTCTTACTTGCCTCAATCTGTTTGTGCTTCTCTCCTTGTGCGTGAGAGTGTGTGAGAGCTCTCTTTCTTATCTTATTTCTCTTGACATGGTATTAGAGCCAATGTGGCTATAAAAGCCTCGTGAAGAAGGTCAACAATGAAGAGTCAGTGAGAAGGCATGGAGAACATGTACTTTGGAAATGATCTCAGATCGCTATGAAATTTGATTTGCAAGTAGAAGATGCAAAAATATTTTTGGGAGTTATCCCTTTAGTGTCATTACCTTTGCTTAGATTTTACTTTTAGAGCCATTTTGACTTCTGTTTTTTAGCCTGTAAGGTGGGGCCCACAAAAAAAAGGTCAATTTGCAAAACTGTAACTTCCCTTCTATTCAAGACCTCCCTTATATTTCATATCTAGAATTGCAAGCTATTCCATGTATTGTTCATACACGAAAATTATGTTTTTCTAAGATCAAACTATCAAGTCACAGTGTGAGAGTATTTAAGTAGAGGTACTGCTTCTAGCATTTTTGTAGTATTGTAAATTGTTGTAGAAATGAAAAAAGTTGATGGAAGAGTAGCATTGATCGCTACAAGGTTAGATTGGTTGCCAAAGGATATGCACAACAATATGGCATTGACTATGAGGAAACTTTTGCACCTACTTCACGCATGACTACCATTCGTACCGTGGTTGCATTGGCTTCCCATCGAGGTTGGAAAGTGCATCAATCGGACATAAAAACAGCCTTCTTGAATGGAGATTTGCAAGAAGAGGTTTATGTGAAGCAACCTCCTGGATTTGCTATGAAAGGGAAAGAGCATATGGTTTGTCGCTTGCATACAAGGCTTTATGCAAGCGACAAACCATATTCTCTTTCCCTTTCATAGAAAATCCAGGAGGTTGCTTCACATAAACCTCTTCTTGCAAATCTCCATTCAAGAATGTTGTTTTTATGTCCAACTGATGCACTTTCCAACCTCGATGGGCAGCCAATGCAACCACGGTACGAATGGTAGTCATGCGTGAAGTAGGTGCAAAAGTTTCCTCATAGTCAATGCCATATTGTTGTGCATATCCTTTGGCAACCAATCTAGCCTTGTAGTTATCAATGCTACCATCAGATTTTCTCTTAATCTTGTAAACCCACTTTGTACCAATGGCATTCTTTCCTTTTGGCAATTCACATAACTCCCAAGTACCATTCCTATGTATGGAATCCATTTCTGATTGCATAGCACTCATCCATTGTGGATCGTCACATGCATCTTAAAAAGAAAGTGGCTCTTCATTACATGCTTTAGCAATAAGAGAATAATCCATAAAATTACTTGATGCATGGTGAGAGCTTGATCTTGTTCTACCAAGTAAAGGTGCACTCAATTTGTTGTCCTGCAAAGTTTGTTTCAGCCACTTTGGCATAGATTGTGCACTCTTGATAGACATGCGTTCATTATGTAAAACATCTTCAATATGTACATCATGCGTGGGCTGAATTCCCTGCTCAATTTCAGCCACATTTTGATGCAAATGTTCAGCCATATGTGGCTGGAGATTTCCAGCAGTTTGGACATTTTTTGACTAAAATTTTTCAGCCATGTTTGGCTGGAAATTCTCTGCATTTTCAGCTCTATTTGGCTGGAATTTTTCAGCCCTTTGAACCTCAGTTGGCTGGTCTACATGTCCATAGTCAAGCACACCATTTTGGAACAAAGGCATGAGTGTATCGAACACATCTTGTGAGCTAACTGTTGGCAATTTTTTGTATTCAAGTAGAGGGAAAACTGAATTTTCAGCAAAATACCACATCTCGACTCACAATAATTGTGTTCATCAATGGATGGTACAACCGATATCCCTTACTTTCAGCACTATAACCAACAAATATACATTTCTTTACCTTGTCATCAAGTTTGTGACGTTGTTGTGATGGCACAAGAGCATATGCCAAACAACCAAACACACGCATATGACTAACCATAGGCTTATGACCATTCCAAGCCTCATAAGGAGTGATGAATCTCAATGCTTTTGTAGGGCAACGATTCAACACATAGTTTGCACGCATGACCGCTTCCATCCAAAACTTATGAGGAAGATGTTTTTCTTTAACCATACATCGTGCCATTTCAAGTAGAGTTCTATTTTTACGCTCGGCAACACCATTTTGATGAGGTGTATATGGCACCGTACATTGGTGTGAAATACCTCTTTCACGAAGAAAAGCACTAAACTCATGTGACATGTATTCACCACCACAATCTGTGCATAGAGTCAAAAGCTTTTGTGAAGAAAAATTTTTAGCCATAGCTAAAAATGCTTTGAAGCAAGAAAATACCTCATTCTTTGCTTTCATAGGATACACCCATGTATGGCGAGTAGCATCATCAATGAAGGTAACAAAGTATACATGCTTCCCAAAAGATGGAGTCTTGACGGGACCATATACATCACTATGAACAAGCTGTAATTTTCTTGTAGTGTGTGTATGACCATCTTTTGGAAAAGAAGCACGATGCATTTTTCCAAGAATGCAACCTTCACATGCATGCTTTTCAATGGACTCAAGTGTAGGCAAGCCAATAACCATGTCCTTCTTTTGCAAATAGAGCAAACTATTGAAGTTCAAGTGACCAAAACGAGCATGCCAAAGCTCCATTTCAGCCATGGAAGAAGTATGAGCAACCAAGGCATTCGAGGCAGCCCTCTTGTATGTATCCATGCGATACAAACCATTACATAATGTACCGCACATCACGATAACATCGCCATTGCTGAAATCATGAACCATACACCAACAAAGTGTACATGGTCTAGCTTTGGCAATCAACAGAAATGAAATTAAGTTCTTCTTGATACCGGCCACATACAATGCATTTTTCAAGAGAATCACACCTCCATTTGCAGCCGTAAGCTCAATTTCTCCTACTCCAATGATAGGATAAGAGGCATTGTTTGCACACACCAAATGTCCTCCTTTAGGTGCATCTTTCAAAGAGGCAAAGAATCTTTTGCATGATGTTATGTGCTTTGAAGCACCACTATTAAAGAACCAATCCGAATCATCCTCACTCACAACGATACATTTAGAATGTAAAGAAGCATCATAATGACATGTAACAACACATGCCTAAAAATCTTGAGCCATGTTAGCTTCATCATTCTTTGCATTTGCTGAATTTTCAGCAATAGACAAGTCGGATTCCTTCTTCTTTTCATTGCGTTTAGCAAGCTTTCTACACCCATCAATAGTATGAACAGCCTTCCGACAATATTTGCATCTCTTCTTCTTTTGCAAATCACCATCATTAGAGGAATGAGTGGAAGGGGAAGCTTGAGGCTTTGGTTTTGATGAACCCAAAGCTGAACCATACTTGCTTTTCCCCTTTTGTGAGATAGCAAGTGCTTGCGTTCCCTCAATCAAACCACTCTTATTCACTCTAGATTGCTCTTCTTGCAAAAGAAGAGACACAACCTCATCAAATGCATACATATTAGGATTTCCTTTTGCAACCAAACAAAGTGTAGTAACAAAGCTTTGAAAAGATTCCGGTAATCCTTTCAACAATGTAGAAATGAGTGATCAATCCGAAATGATCTCATCTATGTTTGCCAATTGCTCTTTCAAGTCCTTGATGCGTGTCACATACACATCCACTGACTCATTTCCATACATACATCCTCAAGTTGCTTCCTCAAGTATGAACCACGTGCTTCATTACGCACGGCATACAAAGAAGCAAGAGTGTCCCATGCCTGTCTCGATGTAGAACATGATCGAATGTGTGGAACTATATGACGCTTCACTGAAAGCACAATCAAAGCATGAGCTTGAGCATCTTTTCCATCCCATCTAAGCTGCTCCTGTGTAGGTGGAGAAGGAGAAACCATTGTACTCGAAGAAGAAGCTCCATCTGTGATAGTAGACTGTGAAGCAGAAGCACCTGCCGGTCTTCGATCTACATCTGCCACTATGTTCCAAAGTTGTTTTGCAACAAGAACATGCTTCATCATGTAAGACCACATCGGATAGTTGGTCCCATCAAGCTTATCTTCAGCTTGAAGCATGCCAAACAAGTCATTGCTGCCCGCCATTTCACTAAGGAACAAGAATGTGACAAAATCTTCACTTTGACGAAAGCTGAAATGAGTGCTGAAATTTTAGCTCACAAACCGTCACTTTGATGGCGATTTTGACTGCACGAATGGCTTCGAAATGGGAGTAAAACCCCAGCACACCTGGTGGAAATGTTTTCGGGCTGCTGAAATTCACACTTCTATGCTCCGAAGTGGATTTGCACTGTTAAAGTGCGCACGCGCCGCGACACGAAAAACCAAAACTTGAGAAGAAGCTGAACTTGCTCTGATACCACTGTTAGGTGTGTGTAGAAGTGCAAGAGACACATAAGAAGCACACACAAGGAGCACAAATGCAGCAAGACACACGGAGAAGACGATGGCTGGAATAGCTCTCTCTATTGATCAATGAGCTGAATTGAAGTAAGAGCTGAATGATATCCCCAAGTACCAAGTACCACCACAAACAAGAGTATCAAATATGTGGTAACATGGGGAAAAAACCTCTAGCCAGCACTAGAATAAAAAGTGCCCATGTATAGGGAAAAGGTTCACATCAAAGCTACTCGAGGAACACATAAGTGTAACAGCCTTGTACTTGATTGCTCTTGGCTTCACATGTAGTCCAATTGAAAGCACACTCTATGTACGCAAAAATGGGGCTGATCTTATAGTGCTTGTTCTTTATGTCGATGACATACTTTTGACTGGGTCATGTGATGCAAAACTTGTCATTCTTATGGCTGATTTGTAGCATACTTTTGATGTCACTTATCTTGTTCTTTTGAGCTACTATCTTGGCATCCAGTTTGTATCCATTGAGGGGGGAATTGTTATGCATCAAGCAAAGTATGTTGAAAAACTACTTCAGCGTTTTGACTTTGAGGATTGTAAGCCAATTTCCACACCAGTTGAGACAGGATTGAGGTTCTCAGTTGAGGATTCCAGTGATGCATTTGACACTTCTCTTTATCAGCAAGCTATGGGATGTCTTATATATGCATGCAACACAAGGCCGGTTATACAATATGCAGTTTCCCAGTTGAGTCGATTCATGCATAGCCCTGGCACTAAGCATTGGCAAGTGGTGAAACGTGTGTTTAGATATCTCCGAGGCACTTTGAGCTTAGGTCTCTTTTATGGCAGAGATGTTCAACCATGCTTGCATGCTTTTACACATAGTGATTGGGCTGGTTGTTATGATACTCGCGTGTCCACTAATGGTAATTGCTTTTTCCTTGGAGACTCATGCATATCTTGGTTGAGTAAGAAGCAACCTACAGTGGAGACATCAAGTTGTGAAGCTGAGTACAAGGCAGTTTTCACAGCGATAGTGGAGTGTATATGGCTGAGACGCCTATTGATGGATCTTTGCATGGAGATTGATGCTGCTATGCATATTCTCACTGATAGTCAGAGTGCTTTGGCTGTTGCACGAAACCTAGTGTTTCATGCACGGACCAAACATATTGAGGTGCATTATCACTATGTGAGAGAGCGCCTTCATGTAGGAGATATTGATTTGGTATATGTGCCTACACAAGATAATGTGGCAAACATATTCACCAAAGCTCTTCCACGGGAAAAGTTTGAAGCTTTTCGCAAAGCTTTAGGCTTGTCTTGTGGGGGCTGATCTGTCACTCCCTGTATGTGTTCACATCCTTCGCTCCATGGGGGTTTGTTACACTTATGTGTTCCTCGAGTAGCTTTGATGTGAACCTTTTCCCTATACATGGGCACTTTTTACTCTAGTGCTGGTGTAGCTCAATGATGAGTAGCACCTCCTTTAATGTCAATCCGGGAAGACGTGAGGATGGTATGAAGACCTCGAGCAAATGGCGACACAAGTGCGTGAGTGAGAAGCACACAAGCATGCACACACATACACACACACGCGCACACAAGGCAAGACAAAGAGTGAGAATCAATGGAGCTTTAGATTACTTTCAAAATGCTCTTACAAGTTCGTTTCAATTACAATCTAACCTCAAAAATGAGCTCTCTAGCTCCTTTTATAGTTTTTGACTAGCTTTTGGCCCTGTCCAGACCTAGTGTCCGGCCTAGTTAAAAATTAGGTTCCAGGGCTTATTTGGGGGTTCAAACGAGATCTAAAAATTATGAAAATTGGTACGCAACTACTTCTAAGGCTCCTCAAGCTCAAGGACTCCTTGGCTTGCACAAAATGGAGCTACAAAAATGTGAAATGAGATTTACAATGATTATTAGTGATAAACATCACTGTTGTTGTAGGGATTTCTTCTAGTGATCTGCCATACATATCTTCAAGCTCCCTACTTGCTCTTCTTCCCTGCGTGTCCATCTCTCTGATTTGCATTAATGTCTTGAAAAAATATTGGCCTACTTGCCAGATCTTCTTTGACTGCCCTGTTTGCTTGTGCTGTCCCTTCGCTCGCTTGTGCTGTCCCTTCGCTCTGACTCCCTTCTTTGACTTTCACGTCTTGTAGATCCTGATGTACCAAGGCTACTGCCAACACCCCCCCCACTCTCGCGTCTGTCGCCCCTGACAGACCCTTGTCTAGCTGCTTTTTGGACGTAGTATTGTACAACATTGGCGGCGAGGTGGTGTTCTTCTAACCTGAGTCCCCTTGCTAGATCTGTCAGCAATGCATCCCAATTGACTGGCCCTGGGACATCTAGATGTGGCACCCGTAACTGCTCTGAGTGAATGGTTCGCTCCACAGCAAATAAATGGAGGAGATGTGAGGGTCTGGGTACAAATATTTCGGAGTGGTATTCCCAGAACCCTGTTATGAACATCTCTTCGAATGTTTGTTTAAAGCAGGCTGGGAGGTATTTTATTCGGGCGTGCCAAGCGTAGATCACCTCTATGGAAGGAGTGGTGCTCATGTCATAAACTAAATCTTGGTTTCCTGTAAGGAATCCGACGCCTGAGAAGTGTGGGTCCTTGATATTCTTGAATGTCCTGAATGTAATAAGCATTAACTCAAAAATTTTCATGCACATCTGGGCCATTACATCAGGGGTATTCTTTAATCGGATGCTCCAGTGTCGTATAGTGGAGATCATGTAATTGACGGTGGGAGGCCCTTGAGGGGGTGCTAGATAGACGTAGTTTAACCATTTGGCGCATCCCTTGATATTCTTGACTGCAATGGTAAACTCTGGCCATGTACGTCTGCGGAGTACAGGGACGTAGCAAGGGTTATATTTAATAAAAAGAGGCATATTCGTCCAGGTGCGAACCATCTCCGGATAGGTTTCGAGGAGTCGGATCCTCCAAGTGGGTTGATGAATGGATCCTTTTTTAGCGCTCTCTGGGATGTCATCTGGCCCAAATTGTGTAGCAAACGTTGGAGGTTTGCCACATCTATGTTGGATTTCTGCATTGTAGTCCGCCAGAAGTATACAATATGGCACGTATTGATCATCATTGGTTCCGATCCATCTATGGTGGGACATGCTGCGGAAGTATTCTGATTTAATAATAGTGTCCTCTATCTTTGCCATAGATTGGATTTGAACTGCCACTCGATCTTCATGAGTAGATGCCGTTTTCTCTAGAGTTTGGAGCCACTCAGGTACTTCGATTTCTAGCGTATCCATTCCTTCGGCGGTTTGCTCACCACCTGGCATTGGCATAGGAACGTAAGGTTCCTCATATGTCTCATCTACCTCGATGGGTACCAAATCCTCGGGTTCTGGTTCGACAACTGGAGAGGGTTGCCTTTCATGTGTGAGTAATCTTGCCTGTAATTCGGCCACCTGCTCTTTCAATGCCTTGACTTCCTCTGAAGTCGTGGTCGTTTCTGTGACTTTGGGTGCTGTCTGTTGCTCTTGGAGTTGATTGCGCAGCGCATCCCGTTCCCTTTCCAAGTCATCATGAGCTTCTAATAGATCTGCATAGCTGTCCAAGATGGTCTTCATTGTCTCTGAGGGCACAGCTTTAAACTGCTCTGGATCAATTTCGTGTGGAGAGCCTTCCATTGCTGCTTCTAGATTTGCTTCATTTTGCTGCTGCAGCCTCTTGTTTTCTTCTAGGGCGGCCGCCATGTGTTTTCTGAGAAGTGCCAGGTTACGCCGGACTTTGAGATTATCGGCTTGGTATACCTCGAGCAGAGCTTCTAGTTGTTTGGCACCTGATTCTGTCGATGGTTGGGGTGCTGTCAGTAATGTTTGGTGAGCCTGCTCAAGCGTCGCGTAGCGTTGATTCAGTTCTGCATTTTCTGTTTGTAGAATGTGAAATTGTGTTTGTAAGTTCTGGTGGTGCATTTCCAGTTGCTGATACCGGTTGTTCAGAGCTTTGTACTCATGTTGGAGCTGGTATACACATTGGTTTAATGCAAAAAATATGTTATTTACATTAAATAATGTTGGGAAAGGTGAAGATGCAGGGGGAATGGGGGCGGGAATGGGAGAGGTGAATGCTGTGGATGTAAGTGGAGATGTGGGTGGAGGGGGTATGGGTGATGAAGGTGGCATGGGGGGAGGGAGCGGTGCTGTGGCTGGTGATGTTTCCATCGTGTCAACTGTTTGAGTGACTGTGTAGATGGGAATCGTTGGTGGAGTGGATGTGACATCGGTGAACAGGGTGGTGAAGGTGGGCATGGTGACTCCCCCGAATTGGATTCCCGGGGAGAGTGGGATGCCCATGACAACGGTAGTGGTAGTGGATGTGGTAGTGTCAGTGTCCTGTGGTGGAGTGAATTGTGTAGTGTGAGGTGGGGATGGGGGTGACAACGGTGCTTCCTGATATTCTTCTGCTTGCGCTGCCTCGCCTGGTGCTGATGTATTTATGTGAATTTGCTTCCCGGACCTCCTGGGACGAACGGGAACTCTTTTTTCAAACCTGTGGATGTAGGCCATCGCCTCATGAATGGCTTCGTCCAGTCCTACAGCGTCAGCATGAAGGTTCATGGACTCAATGAACAACTCGTCCACACCTTCCTCCGCTAGCAAGTCGTTCATGAGTCTTTTGCCCTGTTCTAGAGACATCTTATGCTGTTCCTGAACCAGTCGCATGGTTCGATATAGTCTCTTGATTTGTGCAGAATATGCTGGGGCACTTGCTAACTCGGAGAGTTCGTCATATTCTTGGTGTTGTTCTTCGTCGGCCTCTTCTTCATCTCTTCCTGCCTCTTGTTCATCTACATCGACTTCTACAGTTTGTGGTTGGGTGGGGGCCGATGTTGTTTTGGGTCGTGGTTCCGGAGCTCGCGCTGCTTCCGCTTCGAGGTTAGAGTCATAGATTAATCGGGCAATTTCTTCATCCGTGAGGTCCTCAAGAGTAAATCCCTGCGGGAATTCCAAATCGGATGGAATGGGTGGGAACACCAGATTAGGCCCCTCCGTGCTTGGTCGTGGTAACCGGATTGTGAATGGCCTAACTCGTCGTGTCTGGGGAGGGGTGATTTCTGGTGTAGCGGTAGCTCCCCTTGGTTGGGCACAGGGTAGTTGGACTCCCCCCCTCATCTTCTTTGATGGGGGACCTGCTGCTGATAGTCTTCTTTGGAATTCTTGGACTCGGGACCATACGAGTGCCCGCTGAACAGGCACGTCATAAGCCAAGCATCTGTAGATTATTCTGGTCAAAGCACAACACCCGTGGAGCACATTCTTCTGTTTTTTGTTCCACCTTTGATGTGCTAGGTGGATCTGGTCTATGATCCAGTGTGGCACATTGATGGGCAGGCTTTCGGTTTCTGCTAGATATAAACTGAACCATATTTTTTTCGGGGGCATTGTGAATCGTTCTTGGGCGGGAAACGCGAAGTGTTGCATGATGGTGCGCAGGTGAAGCGCAATGGTAGGTGTCATGGCTACCATATCCTTCAACTTATTCAGATCCTTATGCTTCATTCGACCTGGGACCATGGTTTCCTTTTCTGTGGGGATGTGCATGCCATACATAGCCAACGCTTCTCTTACCAGATTGAGGGTCAACTTGAATCTTTTGAGCTCATTCCCGGCAGCAGTGATGGCAACACAAAGGTGCTGTCGCCGCCCTTGACTCTGCTTGGCGTGATTGTACTGATCAGATATGAACATCGTAAAAAATCCGGCTTTGGTATGTGGGTCCTGAAATAACTTTCCACACCTGCTTTGACCCAAACTGATCTCATGACTTCAGCATTTTGGTAGCTTTCAAATTCGCGTGTGAAAAAGTGGTATCGACCCCATTTGCCATTGAACTCCAATTCTGCTTCCCAGAAGTAGGTTCCATCGCCCAGTGGTCCAGCAACATCACTGAACCAATGCGCATGCTTACCTACTTGAGAAGTGTGTCCTTGAGGAGGATCCTGGATGGGGAGCACATGCACTTCTTGAAGCTCTTGCGGTCTTGCAGTGAGACGTGGCTCAAGGAGAAGTGTTTCTATGTCCACGATTTGGGGACCAGATCCGACTTGAGAGCTGGTACCTGCTTCTGCCATGGCCCTGTTTGCTGATTGGTTCTGTGAGAATATAGAACCAAGTGTTAACATTGTAATGGACCAAATAAATCCGTTGTTGTCCCCGTTACAACATTAACATAAGGTAGATGGTGAGTTAGTGGTTAGTAAGTGCATGAAGACAGTGTGTGCAGTTAGTGATTGTGTTGTCCTAGGAAACTATTGCAGTTAGTAAGTGGGTTATGAATTTACAAATTGGGGTCGGGGGGTTTATTACAGGCCCTAGGCTGCCAAATGCAGTGAATGGGCTTTGCCTTCGGTTTCGGAGAGTCTCTACAGAGCCTTCTCGATGTCGTGGTTTGCAGATGAGGCCTTTTTGGGACCCATTTACAATTGATTACATGTACGCTCTTGGGTTTTGGTGTGTACATGAGTGTCGAGAACGAGTGAAATCTGGCAGTATGCGTCGCTGCGTTATGCTGTTTAAGTTGTGGCCTCAGCGTAGCTACTTGTGCCATCAAGCAAGCCTTAGGCACCCAAATTTGTTTTGATTGTGGGCTTGCCTTCATCAACTTCTTGGGCACCCAAATAGATTTTACTTTAGCAGAAGATTTTCTGAAAAACTTCTTATTAGCGTTGTGTTGGTGGTCACTAATAAGAGGCTTGGCCCCTGTAGTTGACGGTGGTGCAACTGGTCGTTCGCCTTTCCGCATCCACACCTGGTCTATTTTCTGGGCTGTTCTGCTGCGCAGGTACTTTTGACCTCTGACATAGGTAGTACCCTGCTTCTTCTGCCTTTGATCCACCTTGGGTTGCTGCCTCCTTCTAGCCTTTGGAAAAGAAGGGAGTTCCGCTGCATCCTTGACTCCTTTTTTGCAAATATCATTCCTCTACAACACATAGTTTTGGACAAGAACAGCATGATCATCTTCATGTGTACCCCTGGAAGGACCAGGAGTCTGTGGCTTTCCTAGTTCCTTGAGTGCTCCATTGTCTAATTCTATTGTAACTCGACTATGATTGACCCAAACCTGGAGAAGTCCACTTCTTAGGTTTAGATTGACTGCTTGGTCATAGATCCAATCCTGACCCAAGACGAGAGGTTCAGTGAGATCCTCATCTTGACACACTAGTACTTTAACGGTCATTGCCTCCTCGTGAATGTAGAGGGGAAGTTCCACCTCGCCCATGCAAGGGGTTTCCACGCCTCCCAATCCTATAAGATATGCCTCCACAGGATTGACAGTTAACTGTAACTCTTGACAGTAAGACATTCTAACAGCACTAGTGGCTGCACCTGAGTCAATCAAGGCTCTTACGGTCCTTGCACTCTTTCCTTGTCCTATATCTAAGGTTACGAAAGGACGTCTATCAATTATCCTATGCGAGCTCGTTCCTGCGACTTCACACATTGCCACATGATATCCTTGATCTGCATAGTCATTTGTCCTAGGCTGCTCTCTACCTTGCCTACGTAATTTCATTCTTCTAATGCGTTCTAAAGCTTCTGCTTGAGCTTCTTCTCGCACTCGCTTTTCTTCCTCTTTGCGTTTCTTAGCAGTATTGAGTCGGCTAAGCATTTCTTCTGTGAGGGGTTCCTGGTACAACTTGACTCTGCAACCGCTAATATAATTTGGGAGAACATCACCCTCTAATGTGGCCAATTGTACCGCTCCGCTTGTGGAGATCCTATTGATGATCATAGGTCCGTAGCCTCTCTTTTCTAGCTTCCTCGCGTGTTGTTTGAGTGTATAGACCAAGACTAGATCTCCTGCTTTCAGGCCTTTATCCTTCACATGGGCATCGAAATATGCCTTCTGTCTCTTCTTGGCTGCATATATCCCTGCAGCGGCTCTCAGTCTTGTCTCTCCTAATCGTTCAAGGTCAAAGATCCTAGAGGAGAGCTCATGACCTGTCCATTCGTGCTCTTGTGCTACTCTCAATGTAGGGATCAGGAAGTCCAAGGGTAGCACAGCGTTTTGGCCGAATACCATCTGAAAGGGGGTGGCTTGGAGTACCGTTTTGTAGGCAACTCGGTATGCCCAAACAGCATGGTGTAGCTGTTTGTCCCAATCAGAGCGTTTAGTGTTCACTAGTTTTGTCAGTACATTGCATAAAATCTTATTAGTACTCTCAGCTTGTCCATTAGCTTGAGGGTGATAAGGGGCAGACTTCTTGTGTGTTACCAAGAATTCTTGGAGTAGATTTTCAATCACTTCATTCAAGAAATGAGTGCCTCTATCACTTACAAGCTCTATAGGTAGCCCGTATCTCGTGAATACATTCTCAAACAAGAATTTGGCAGTTGTTTGAGCATCGTTCTTTGTCGTAGCCTTTACCTCTACCCACTTGGTGAGATAATCTGTTGCCACGATGATGTATTCCGCATGAGAACCCTTAGCTGGGGGGTTAATAGGACCTACAAAGTCTATTCCCCACTTAGAGAATGCACGTCCACCCATCATAGGTTTCAGTGGCATCTCATCTTTGCGTATAGGATACTGAGTCCTTTGACAGATATCACACCGTTTCACATAGGTATGTGCATCCATGTGGAGGGTGGGCCACCAGAAGCCCGCAAACAATATTGCCTTGATCACCCGATCTGGTCCAAAGTGTCCTCCTGCTACACCTTGGTGAGCAGTTTCTAAGATCTTAAGATACTCACTTTCATGGACACACAGTATCAGGTAACCATCTTTACCGCGCTTATATAGATTATCACCTATGAGTGAATAATCCAGGGCTTCTTGTTCTAAACTCCTTTTCCTAGCTAGAGTCATGTCTGGGGGGAATGTGTTTGTCCGCAAGAATGATACTAGAGGTTCACTCCAATCTGGCACAATGGATACTTGATAGAGAGTGGCATGTTCCACAGGTGGTTTAGTGCAACAGATTGGGCATTCCTTGCACAACTTCTGGACATCCGCTTCCATAGTGGGCCAGTGCACTCCGAATCTCTTTAGAGTCTGTAAAGTTCGTTGTTTTGAATGGTGTTGCTCTAATGCACCTACATGTGCTAATTGCAACCATTTAGCGTACTCATCCTCTTCTACGCAACAAGCCAGGATCCCTTGATCTGTGTGCTTGTACATGCTCCCGGCCATGATGTGATACTTTTGGGCTTTTACGATCTCTCTATTCCGTGTGTTTACCACTGGATGGTTGGGCCCATATGTCAAGACTGGTACCAATGGCTGAGCCCACTGCGGCACCACCTCCAAATTAAACAAGTAAGCATCAGGAAGGTCATCTGACACTCCTTGTGGGGCTTCCCCAGATGTGAGCCTAGAGAGATGATCAGCTCTCAAATGAGTCCTACCTTTTCTTACCACGACCTCAAAGTCATATTCCATTAGCAAGAGAAACCATCTCACTAATCTTCCTGTGTTGCATGGCTTGTTTACAAGATATAACAATGCCTGATGATCAGTAAAAAATTTAAACTTATTTGCAAGCAAATAATGTCTAAACTTTTTAACTGCATATACCATGCCTAATCCTTCTCGTTCAGTAGTGGTATAATTCCGTTCAGCCGCATTCAATTGTCTACTGGCATAGGCGATTGGAAGATCCATATTACCTTCACCAGTAGGTTGTGCCAGCACACATCCAATAGCGTAATTGGATGCATCAACATGAACATGGAATGGCTTATTCCAATCTGGTGTGGTCAAGATTGGTGCTGAACATAATCTTCGTTTAAGTTCTTGGAAGGAATTCTCACATTCATCCGTCCACTCAAAGTTTGTCAAGAGTCCGTACATGGGCTTTGCAATGACAGCATACATGTGTATGAATCGTCGATAATAACCGCAATGTCCCATGAAAGCTTGTACTTCCTTGACATTCTTTGGCCTAGGTAGCTCTGCTATGGCTCGCACTTTCTCTTCGTCAGTAGATATGCCATTCTTTGACACTATGTGTCCTAGAATCTTGCCTTGCCTGACCATAAAAACGCACTTTTCTGGGTTCAGGCAGACTTGGTACTCTCTACATTTGTCAAAGATTTGCCTGAGTTCCGGAATATGGGTTTGTCTAACATTGGAATGAGCACAGAGGTCATCAACATAGACTTCTAAACTCTTCCTCAGGAACTCCTTAAACACATGGCACATCAGCCTCTGGAAGGTAGCTGGTGCATTGGTCAGCCCAAATGGCATTACTCTAAAAGCAAAAATGCCCCATTCTGTGGCAAAGGCTGTCTTATGCTGATCCTCTGGAGCTATGGCTACTTGATTGTAGCCCGAAAATCCATCAAGGAAGCTGTACACTTCCTTGCCTGCCACTCTTTCTAAGAGATGCTCTGTGATGGGAAGCGGATAGTTATCTCGAATCGTGGCGGCATTAACCTTTTTCAAGTTAATGCACACACGCAGCTTGCCATTCTTCTTGGGCACCACTACGATGGGGGATACCCATTCGGTGTGCTCAATTTCGTAGATAAATCCAGCTTCAACCAATCTATCTATCTCTTCCTTGATCTTAGCAGCATAGTTATCGTTATATGTATAAGGCTTTTGCTTAGAGGGTTTAGCATCTGAGGTCATGGGAATGGTGTGTGAGCATATATCAGGGTCAACGCCTTTCAAATCCTTGTAACTCCAAGCGAATACATCTCTGTATTCTCTTAGCAAGGCTATCAATTCGTACTCTTCTTCTTCTGTCAGGTCATGGCCTATATACGTGCATCTCTCCTCTCCTTCTTCTATGGCCACTACTACTTTCTTAGTAGTTTCTTTGTTATCATAGGCCTCTCCTGATTGTGCTTCTCGTTTAGGCATTCTTATCATGACTCTCCTGTCATCTATCTCGTACTTCTTAAAATTTTCTGGGACCTCAAACAAAGATTCCTCCTCTTCTGGTAAGGCTTCTCTCTTCTTTCGTTTCTTTCCTTCTTCCTTAGGGGTCATATGCGTTGCTAATCTTACATCATTTGTCAGCTCTCCATGCCTCTGGGTTTGAAATTCTACCTCATGGAAGTATTCTTCATCTGATACAAATGGTGGGTCCATAATGATTGACTCTAGATCGGAGTCACTTGCATCCTCAAATGCATCAGGGCTAGGTTCGCATTCTTCTAAAACTGCCTCTCCCATGATTGGCTCTATGGAGAAGACTGAAATATCATAGCCATCCTCATCACAGTGAGGTGTCCATTGTTCTTCGTTGATGGCTACGTCCATTGTTGCTAAGATTTCTGCCCAACCGTGAGGTTCAAATTCTTCATCTGGAAAAACTATGGGTGCATAGGCTGGGTCTTGGATTGATCTATGGGTTTCTTTCGCACCTACCTCTCTGGCTTTCTCTCTCTTCTCTTCTTCTACTGCTACCTTGCACATCCACAAGTGGGTGTCTTCATGCATCCATGAGGATCCAGACCCTATGGAATGCACCGATTCTGTATCATCTTTGACTCTATGGATGGGATTCCACTGGATAGGAGGGACATCTCTATGAGAATAATCTTTGAGATTGACTTTGGTTGTAACACCTAAGTGCTGCAGGTACAAAGAATTGGTTCCCCAATCCTGTACCACTTGCAATTGTCGCATAAATGGCCTTCCCAAAATCATCTCATAGGCATGATTTTTACTGAAGTCACATATGGCAAAGGTATGTTCAAACTCGACACCACAGGTGGTGAGAGTTATCCCTTCTAGCAATCCTAGGGGTCTTTCTATGTGACCATCGGCCATTTGCAATTTCATTCTCGTTGGTCTGAGTGCCGGCTTGCCCCAGCGCTTCCAAAGGGAAGTGGTGGCAATTGCAACTCCCGCACCTGAGTCCAAAATTGCCTTGGTGGTGTACTCCTGGTAGGTAATGGGAAGATAGGTGTTCCCTTCTTCACCTTCGCACATATCTCCTATCTTATCCAAGGGAATCTCTGGCACTGTCCTATGGGATCCTACCCGGGACTGAGGTTTTGCAACTTCAGTTACTCGACTGGCTGCATATTTCCCCGCGTTTAGTCTATCCTCAGGCAGTTCTTTCAAAGTGAGATTGCGCTGCACCTTGGTGTTCGTTACTATCTCCGTGTTCCTTGGTATGACTGAGTCGTCGTTCCTTACCATGACTGTGGGTGCTCTCATACACGTGGATTTTGCTTCCCATGGACCTGTGAAGTGGGGTAACTCTTGTATGGAATTAGATTCAAAGTCCAATCTCTCGTGAGATTGAGTACTCTCATGTTCCCCGTAGATGGATGGGATGTCTTGTGGGAATTGGTCGTGTGCATCGTCCACAAGTTCAAAAGGAGGGGCGACCTCACTTTCGTTATCCCATTTGTCTTCTTGAATCTCTCGTAGGAAGTCCGGTGCAAACCGATTCATAGAAGAAGAAGTGTCTGGCTCCGTAGAATTAGGTACATATGCTACCTGGGAAGGAGGGCTTATCCTATCGTTGGCTCTTTCCTCGTTGTCATAGATATTTGAAGCACAAGCTTCTTGGGGAGGATTACTTATGCTATTACTTTTCCGCACAGGCTCATACGCTTTCTGGGAAGGGATGTGGGTTACCTGTGGGGGTACATAAGCTTTCGAGGGAGGCGCCTGTGACCTCTGGGGAGGAAGATAAGCTCCTTGAGGAGGCCCATGAGCTTCCTGAAGAGGCTGGCTTATCCGTTCTCTTGCCCTTTCCTTTTTTTGAGGGATAGGCTCCTTTTCTGGCTGTGCAGTTAGCCTCTCTAATCTTTCTAAGGAGGGGAAGTTGTCTGGTTTAGTGGAATTGGCTGCATAAACTTCCGATGGGGAATGGCTCAGGTTTTTGCTTGCTTTTTCTTTCTCCTGATTTTTTTCTTCCTTGTCAGATCTGGCAATTATCCTCTCTAACTTTTCTAGGAATCCATCCAAGTGTAATTGCGTCTTGGCTGAGCCCGAGTAATTGAAAAGGCGACTGGCTTCAAACATAGTCTGAGCCAATGCGACCATTTTCGCGCATAGTTTGGTTCTTTCTATCTCTAGGTCAGCTCTAGGATAGCACTTGGCATGATCCGTGACATTTGGCCCTTCTTGGATTCTGGCCTGATATGCTTTGAGCATCATGTCTAAATCTTCAGGAGTGGGATCAGCTAACACTGATCCTACTCTAGGGGGTGGTGGGATTTGATGAGGCGGTGGGGAAGGTGGTGAGTCGGATGGAGATGGGAGTGGTGGAGGTGGGGTGATGTGAGAGGGAGTTTGAGCTGTGAGTTCAGTTATCCTCGCTTTGGTTTCTCTTATGCTTTCCTCAAGCTCACTCATCTTTTTAGCCCATTGTCTTTTCATTCTTTCCCGACTATCTTTCCATGCTCTAGTCCTTTTCTTTGTTATGCTCTCGGTTTCACTAGCCTCTGAGTTCTTACCCTGGTTTGTCTCTTGGTTTTGCTGCAAAGCCTGAGCTCTAGTGACTACCTGCACTGGTGCCGTGGAAGTGACGCTTCCTGAGGAATCTACAACCAAACCAATCACATTGATCGGAGTGATTTTTGGCATATTATTGGGGTTCCTTGGGCAATCTCGTAAAAGATGCTCTTTTCCACAATCTTGGCAAAAACCTTGGATAGTCACTGACTGGGGTTGTGTAGGTGGGGGCAAGGGACAATCACGAATGAGATGATCTCCCTGGCATCTGTAGCACGGTCCTCTTGGGAATGGAGGTCTTACTTGCCTAGGTTGAGGCCTAGGGTTGGGGTTTGCATACATGACGTTCGTGTAATCTGACTCCCCACTAGGTTCACTTGGTTCTTCACTATAGTAAGACTCACCATGTTCTGGAGACTGCATGTAGTAAGCCTGGGGACTATCGACATGTGTAGAATCAAAGCTATGGTCACTTGGGTCACTTTCTGAGATCAATGGGGTTACTGGTACTATGGCCCTATTCAGGTTTTCTTCTGCAACAGCATACTTTACTGGAATCACGTTAGCGGGGTTTGGGGGCTGTTGAGCTAGTACCGGTTGGGGTCTCTGTTGGGCCTGATATTGTGGTTGGTAGGTTTGTTGGGGTCTAGCATATTGTGGTGGTGGATTTTGGTTTTGGTATCTGCCTTGTTGGTAGGGTTGCGGGTAGGGTTGCCTAACAGTCTGCTTGTTGTATGGGCAATCTTGCGCGGTGTGGTTGGTGTATCTCCGTTCTATGGTGCAGTACTGGCTACTAGGGTTTACTTGGGGTTGAGCCATAATGGGACAGACGTTCGCCATATGGTCACCACCGCATGTATAGCATCTTTTCACAGGGGCAAACCTTGGGATCTGTTTGCTAGTTACACCTAATTTCTGAGCTACCTTCTCAGCGAGTTCCTCGATTGATGTAGATTGCGTGGAAGAGTGGCTAGCTGCGCTATCTGAGTCTTTATAGATTTTGGAAAGCTCTAGCTCTTCCCCTAGGTTATCTTCAATGTCAATGCACATGCGTACACACTCTTCTATAGTCCTAGGGTCCTTCAGATACACATAGGATCTCAATTTCGTACTCAGCAATCCATCGAGGAATAAGGCTACCTGTTTAGCAGATGTGGGTAGCTCCGAAATAGGACATCTTTCAAGGTATTGTCTAAATCTTCTTCCTGCAAGTCTCACAGTCTCTTGAGGGGTTTGCTTGAAGCTGTGAATCAATGATGAGGTATTGTGTCTTATGCCACTCTTAGAGAACTCTACAATGAATGCCTCTAGGAGTTGGTCTATGCTCCTGAACTGACGCTCATCTAATGGCTGAAACCATGTAAGTGCCGTGTTCCTGAGGGTTAGACCGAAGGCATTGTACTGCGTGAACAAATCTTCCACTTGTTCAGCTCTCAAGACTTGCTTGAACTCCGCCACATGATCATAGGGATCTCCTGTGCCGTCAAAGTAATTCTTCATGGACTTAACTAGCTGGGTGGGTCTCAAAGTTCTTGTGTGCTCTCTAGGCCTCGGCAGAGGGAATCCATCTACATTTCTTTGGTTCCTGTGGGCTCTATGCATCTCAGGTTCTACCCTATTCGTCTCAGTTCTCGTTCTTTCTCTGCCCACGGGGTTGGCGAAACTTACTTCTGGTTTATCCCTACTTCTATCTCTTTGTGTACCATGAGCTTGGGAAGTTCCAGCCCCAGGGTGACCATAGGATACATTTGATCTTGGTTGGGGAAAAATGAATTCACCCTTCCAAGTGTAGGCATGCCTATCATTTTCTGTCACCACAAAGATCCGTTCTGAAGCATGATCTAAGTAGGTCACTCTGCCTGGGCTATCCGGATCCTTAAGCTCATAGATCATGATATTTCCTATATCAGTTGGCTGATTGGATTTATACCTCCAGAAGGCTTCATCAGTTTCTCGATTGAGGAGCAACTCTATGCTCTTGTTGTCTTGGGGGACCCATTCAGGCGTGATGATCCTAGTGAGAACTGATTTACCTCGAGGGGTTCTAGGTTCCGCACCCATGTTCCCTTGTTCCAGGTCACCTAAGTCTGCTTCTGAGATTACATTCCCGAAGTCATCTGTCCTATCAGGGTGACTAGTGACAACATATATAGTTCCTTCCTTGTCCAGGTATGCACCATTTTCAAACTTGACAGCTGGGTGTTCTAGTCCTATGGATTGGTCAGGGTTTTTAATCTGGACCACAGATCTTCCTAGGCCGTCCTCATAGATGCTCGCACCTAATCGGTTGGTCCTAAGGTATTCCAGCTGTGTTTTGTAAGGGCCTTCTACCCTGTACAAATAAGGCACTCCTGAACTTCCCGTAGGTCTGTCCATACCTTGAGACATTTCTGACTCACTGGTCTCAGAGCTAGGGTAGTATGAGTGGTGGCTCAACTGCTGGGCCCAAGACCTTGCAGTGTGATTGACGCTAGCCTCTGAAGACCTAAGGCTTTGTCTCTCCCTTGCTAGGTATCGTCCTGATCGAAGGTTCATATGCCTAACTGATTAGCCCAATTTTTTTTTTCGAGTACAACCTCGTTGCCAATCAATTGGTACCAGTCACTTGATTCTTTTTAGTTAATTATTGTGTTTATGGCCTTGTCTGATATCACGTCGTCAGGAACACTTGAATGTTCTTCGTACTTCCAGGTTGATCGTTCCACGTTAGGTTCTTTTTTCTTTAGGTTATCGACAGTACAAAGATTATGTTTTTAACTTGAACTTGAGTTTTTAGGTAGTCTTCAACTTGATAACTGCCTATCGTCGCCCTGGCTTACTCCTATCTCTACTCGTTCTTAGCTTGAGCTAGGAAATGACAGAGGGAGTTGAGAATAATCCAACCTTACTTGTTGATCCCTTGCTTTATGGTGCTCAAGAACCCGGTTCTCAAGCTTGCAAAGAAACCTTGCTTTGTACGCTTTCTGTTGCTCTCGATGGACCTATAAAAGTCCCACGGTTAGCTCAATGCTTAGATTCAAGGACACAACCCACAACTTTCATTCATGTAACACATACACATATTTGCATTGTGACTTTTTAGGAAAATAATTCTAAAGACCCCTGACTTGGAGCCCCCTGGGTATGGTCAGCTTCAAAATACCCTCTCTGAAAATCAATGCATTATCTTTATAAAAAACAGTTGAGGGCGCGTAATATATGCCACGAGCTTTCCAACAAGCCCAAGAGCTCAAAAATTGGATTTCGTATGAAAAAGTTAGGACTGTTCAGGGTTTAGGGAGTTAAATCAGGGTTCCATACAAGCTAACAGTCGAACAGGAATACTCGAGTAGCTTGTGGCACGGCCTAACAATGCAATACTACACCTTAGTGTTTGTCCCACACTCAATCAAAATTTAGACCAATAATTTTGCCTTGAAAATTTGACCTAATTTGCCCTTCTAACGCGTTCGCAAAGTCTGTCGGTCGCGATTGACAGGTCAGTCGCGATCGACGTGTCGATCGCGATTGACAGGTCCGTCGTGGCTGTCAGTCGCGATTGACTGGTCAGTCGCGATTGACAGGGGTTGCGAAAAGTCAATCAATCGTGGTCAAAGCGTCGTTGACTCTGTCGGTCGCGATTGACGAGTCGATCGCGATTGACAGGTCGGTCGCAGGGTCTGTCGATCGTGGTCAAACAGTCGTTGACTGTGTCGGTCGCGATTGACAGAGGCGTCGTGGTCTGTCCGTCGTGGTCAAACCGTCGTTGACTGTGTCGGTCGCGATTGATGAGTCGATCGCGATTGATGACTCGATCGCGATTGACACGTGTCACGCGTATGGTCAGTCGGTCGTGGTCAATCGGTCGTTGACTCTGTCGGTCGCGATTGACAGAGCCGTCGTGGGCTGTCGGTCGCGATTGACGTGTCGATCGCGATTGACAGATCTGTCCGTCGTGGTTTGTCGATCGCGATTGACAGAGCGATCGCGATTGACAGAAATCTGTGGAATTTCAAAAAACTAAACACATTTTTGGGAAGCCCTTGGCCTGTAGGTCATGGATATGCACTTTGTTTAGCAATTAGAGCAATTTTTCAGTCGGTCGCGATTGACAGAGCTCGGCGACACACAGACAGTTACTCAGATTTCCGTACCTGCGCAGGGTGCTGGGGATGATGATGCGGCCTGTACCTGCAGAAAGCTCACAAAACATGCAAAAAACAGCACATGCAAATTCGCTCTCTCGCTCTCTCTCACAAGTGAAATGAGGGAAATGAGGTGGAGATGGGGATATAGTCAAAAAACTGAAATTTTCGCGATGATGGAGATGGACGTGGGAGATGGTGATGATGATGATGGTGAAGAAAGTAAAAGAAAATCGATGAGAGTGAAGAAAATACCTACAACTCCAACGCGTCAACTCTACGTCTTACCATCACACGCTCGTCCTCAAAGCTCGATCCCCGGCAACGGCGCCAAAATTTGGTGTAGCTCAATGATGAGTAGCACCTCCTTTAATGTCAATCCGGGAAGACGTGAGGATGGTATGAAGACCTCGAGCAAATGGCGACACAAGTGCGTGAGTGAGAAGCACACAAGCATGCACACACATACACACACACGTGCACACAAGGCAAGACAAAGAGTGAGAATCAATGGAGCTTTAGATTACTTTCAAAATG
Organism: Ceratopteris richardii; assembly: GCA_020310875.1. Taxonomy (NCBI): domain Eukaryota; kingdom Viridiplantae; phylum Streptophyta; class Polypodiopsida; order Polypodiales; family Pteridaceae; genus Ceratopteris; species Ceratopteris richardii. The sequence goes on along the minus strand of CM035423.1, from coordinate 160,665,029 downwards.
CTCTTACAAGTTCGTTTCAATTACAATCTAACCTCAAAAATGAGCTCTCTAGCTCCTTTTATAGTTTTTGACTAGCTTTTGGCCCTGTCCAGACCTAGTGTCCGGCCTAGTTAAAAATTAGGTTCCAGGGCTTATTTGGGGGTTCAAACGAGATCTAAAAATTATGAAAATTGGTACGCAACTACTTCTAAGGCTCCTCAAGCTCAAGGACTCCTTGGCTTGCACAAAATGGAGCTACAAAAATGTGAAATGAGATTTACAATGATTATTAGTGATAAACATCACTGTTGTTGTAGGGATTTCTTCTAGTGATCTGCCATACATATCTTCAAGCTCCCTACTTGCTCTTCTTCCCTGCGTGTCCATCTCTCTGATTTGCATTAATGTCTTGAAAAAATATTGGCCTACTTGCCAGATCTTCTTTGACTGCCCTGTTTGCTTGTGCTGTCCCTTCGCTCGCTTGTGCTGTCCCTTCGCTCTGACTCCCTTCTTTGACTTTCACGTCTTGTAGATCCTGATGTACCAAGGCTACTGCCAACAGCTGGCTAGAGGTTTTTTCCCCATGTTACCACATACTTGATACTCTCATATGTGGTGGTACTTGGTACTTAGGGATATCATTCAACTCTTACTTTAGTTCAGTTCATCGATCAATAGAGAGAGCTATTCCAGCCATCGTCTTCTCCGTGTGTCTTGTTGCATTTGTGCTCCTTGTGTGTGCTTCTTGTGTGTCTCTCGCACTTCTACACACACCTAACAGTAACAACATAATAAATCCAAAATAGTACTATTTGTAGCCTCACTTTGACCATTATTTTCAGGATGAAATGCAGAACTAAAGTCTATTTTTTATCCTAGATGTTGAAATAATGCCACCCAAAAATGGTTACAAAAATGAACATCTCGATCTGAAAGAATAACTTTAGGAGAACCATGATGTGGAAAAATACATTTAATAAATAACTTAGCAGCTTGAGGTGCAGTGAAAGTCTTTTTAGAAGGAATGAAGTATGCATGTTTACTAAACCTATCAACAATTGTCCAAATCATATCATTGTGAGATGCAATTGTAGGAAGACCAGTAATGAAATCCATAGAAATCTGTTCCCATGGTCCATCAGGTATAGGAAGAGGCATTAATAATCTGAATGGTTTACCATGATGTCTTTTTACACGGTGACAAACAATGCAGTGAGAAACATACTGTGTTAGGCCAAAAGAAGAAATCTTTACATGCAGAAATAGTACTTTGTATGCCCCTATGACCCATATATGGTGGTTCATGCATCCCTTTCATAACAAACTCTTTGAATACTTGTGTAATGCATAACTTGTGTTGGAAATACAAGAATCCATTATGAAATGTGTAATGATCCTCATGATGTGATGTGGAATTATTGAAAGCAGTCCATGCTTGTGAAAAATACAGTACACATGCATAAGTGGAAATCATATCATGAAATGAATGAATCTGAATAGCAGAAATATTATTAATTGAAACAGTAGTTGTTTGTGGGGATGGGAGACGACTTAAAGCATCAGCTACAACATTAGCTTTTCCTAGGTGATATTGAATCAAAGGTTGGAAGTTTTGTAGAAATGAAGCCCATTTAATATGTTTATCGAAAATCAATGGTTGATGTAATAAATGCTTAATAGCTTGTTGGTCGGTTTAATTAGAACTTCTGAACCAATAAGGTAATGTTTCCAAATTTTCAATGCATGCACAACAGCCAAGAGTTCCTTATCATATGTACTATAATTACATTCAAAAGGTTTGAGTTTCCTACTTTCAAATGCAAAGGATGATCATTTTGCATTAAAACAGCACCTATACCAAAACCACTAGCATCTGTAACTACATGAAATGGTTGTGCAAAATCAGGTAATTGTAGAACAAGCGCATGGGAAAGTGCATACTTAAGTTTATCAAAAGATTTTTGTTGGGCTACTCCCCATACAAATTTTAGATTTTTCTTCAATAATAAAGTAAGGGGTGTTGGGTGTGTGTAGAAGTGTGAGAGACGCACAAGAAGCACACACAAGGAGCACAAACGCAGCAAGACACACGGAGAAGACGATGGCTGGAATAGCTCTCTCTATTGACGATGAACTGAACTGAAGTAAGAGCTGAATAATATCCTAAGTACAAAGTACCACCACATATGAGAGTATCAAGTATGTGGTAACATGGGGAAAAACCTCTTTCAGCACTAGAGTAAAAAGTGCCCATGTATAGGGAAAAGGTTCACATCAAAGCTACTCGAGGAACACAAAAGTGTAACAAACCCCCCTGGATCGAATGATGTGAACACATACAGAGAGTGACAGATCAACCACCACAAGGTAACAAGCCTAAAGCTTTGCGAAAAGCTTCAAACTTTTCCCGTGGAAGAGCTTTGGTGAATATGTCTGCCACATTATCTTGTGTACGCATATATACCAAATCAATATCTCCTACATGAAGGTGCTCTCTCACATAGTGATAATGCACCTCAATATGTTTGGTCCATGCATGAAACACTGGGTTTCGTGCAACAGCAAAAGCACTCTGACTATCTATGAGAATATGCGTAGCAGCATAAATCTCCATGCAAAGATCCATCAATAGGCGTCTCAGCCATATACACTCCACTGTAGCTGTGAAAACTACCCTGTACTCAGCTTCACAACTTGATGTCACCACTGTAGGTTGCTTCTTACTCAACCAAGATATGCATGAGTCTCCAAGGAAAAAGCAATTACCATTAGTGGACACGTGAGTATCATAACAACCAGCCCAATCACTATCTGTAAAAGCATGCAAGCATGGTTGAACATCTCTGCCATAAAAGAGAACTAAGCTCAAAGTGCCTCCGAGATATCTAAACACACGTTTCATCACTTGCCAATGCTTAGTGCCAGGGCTATGCATGAATCGACTCAACTGGGAAACTGCATACTGTATATCGGGCCTTATGTTGCATGCATATATAAGACATCCCACAGCTTGTTGATAAAGAGAAGTGTCAAATGCATCACTGGAATCCTCAACTGAGAACCTGAATCCTGTCTCAACTGGTGTGGAAACTGGCTTACAATCCTCAAAATCAAAACGCTGAAGTAGTTTTTCAACATACTTTGCTTGATGCATAACAATTCCCCCCTCAATGGATACAAACTGGATGCCAAAATAGTAGCTCAAAAGACCAAGATAAGTGACATCAAAAGTATGCTGCAAATCAGCCATAAGAATGTCAAGTTTTGCATCACATGACCCAGTCAATAATATGTCATCGACATAAAGAACAAGCACTATAAGATCAGCCCCATTTTTGCGTACATAGAGTGTGCTTTCAATCGGACTACATGTGAAACCAAGAGCAATCAAGTGCTTATGTATTTTCTCATACCATGCACGTGGAGCTTGCTTGAGACCATACAAGGCTTTATGCAAGCGACAAACCATATGCTCTTTCCCTTTCATAGCAAATCCAGGAGGTTGCTTCACATAGACCTCTTCTTGCAAATCACCATTCAAGAAGGCTGTTTTTATGTCCAACTGATGCACTTTCCAACCTCGATGGGCAGCCAATGCAACCACGGTACGAATGGTAGTCATGCATGAAGTAGGTACCAAATTTTCCTCATAGTCAATGCCATATTATTGCGCATATCCTTTGGCAACCAATCTAGCTTTGTAACGATCAATGCTACCATCAGATTTTCTCTTAATCTTGTAAACCCACTTTGTACCAATGGCATTCTTTGCTTTTGGCAATTCACATAACTCCCAAGTACCATTCCTATGTATGGAATCCATTTTTGATTGTATAGCACTCATCCATTGTGGATCGTCACATGCATCTTCAAAAGAAAGTGGCTCTTCATTACATGTTGTAGCAATAAGAGGATAATCCACAAAAATACTTGATGCATGGTGAGAGCTTGATCTTGTTCTACCAAGTAAAGGTGCACTCAATTTGCTGTCCTGCAAAGTTTGTTTCAGCCACTTTGGCATAGATTGTGCACTCTTGATAGACATATGTTCATTATGTAAAACTTCTTCAATATGTACATCATGCGTGGGCTGAATTTCATGCTCAGTTTCACCCATGTTTTGACGCAAATGTTCAGCCATATGTGGCTGGAAATTTCCAGCAATCTGGACTTTTTTGACAAAAATTTTTCAGCCATGTTTGGCTGGAAATTCTCTGCATTTTCAGCCCTATTTGGCTGGAATTTTCAGCCCTTTGAACCTCAATTGGCTGGTCTACATGGCCATAGTCAAGCACACCATTTTGGAACAAAGGCATGAGTGTATCAAACACATCTTGTGAGCTAATTGTTGGCAGTTTTTTGCATTCAAGTAGAGGGAAAACTGAATTTTCAGCAAATACCACATCTCGACTCACAATAATTGTGTTCATCAATGGATGGTACAACTGATATCCCTTACTTTCAGCACTATAACCAACAAATATACATTTCTTTGCCTTGTCATCAAGTTTGTGACGTTGTTGTGATGGCACAAGAGCATATGCCAAACAACCAAACGCACGCATATGACTAACCATAGGCTTATGACCATTCCAAGCCTCATAAGGAGTAATCACTCTCAATGCTTTTGTAGGGTAGCGATTCAACACATAATTTGCACACATGACCGCTTCCATCCAAAACTTATCAAGAAGATTCTTTCCTTTAACCATACATCGTGCCATTTCAAGTAGAGCTCTATTTTTACGCTCGGCAACACCATTTTGCTGAAGTATATATGGCACCGTACATTGGTGTGAAATACCTCTTTCACGAAGAAAAGCACTAAACTCATGTGACATGTATTCACCACCGCGATCCGTGCGTAGAGTAAAAGCTTTTGTGAAGACAAATTTTCAGCCATAGCTAAACATGCTTTGAAGCAAGAAAATACCTCATTCTTTGCTTTCATAGGATACACCCATGTATGGCGAGTAGCATCATCAATGAAGGTAACAAAATATACATGCTTCCCAAAAGATGGAGTCTTGACGGGACCATATACTTCACTATGAACAAGCTATAATTTTCTTATAGTGTGTGTATTTCCATCTTTTGGAAAAGAAGCACGATGCATTTTTCCAAGAATGCAACCTTCACATGCATGCTTTTCAATGGATTCAAGTGTAGGCAAGCCAATAACCATGTACTTCTTTTGCAAGTAGATCAAACTATTGAAGTTCAAGTGACCAAAACGAGCATGCCAAAGCTCCATTTCAGCCATGGAAGAAGTATGAGCAACCAAGGCATTCGAGGCAGCCCTCTTGTATGTATCCATGCGATACAAACCATTACATAATGTACCAGACATCATGTTAACATCACCATTGCTGAAATCATGAACCATACACTTATCATCAACAAAGTGTACATGAAGTCTAGCTTTGGAAATCAATGGAACTAAAATTAGGTTCTTCTTTATACTGGGCACATACAATGCATTTTTCAAGAGAATCACACCTCCATTTGCAACCGTAAGCTCAATTTCTCCTAATCCAATGATAGGATAGGAGGCATTGTTTGCACACACCACATGTCCTCCTTTAGGTGCATCTTTCAAAGAGGTAGAAAATATTTTGCATGATGTTATGTGCTTTGAAGCACCACTATCAAAGAACCAATCCGAATCATCCTCACTCACAACCATACATTTAGAATGTAAAGAAGCATCATAATGACATGTAACAACACATGCCCAAAAATCTTGAGCCATGTTAGCTTCATCATTCTTTGCATTTGCTGAATTTTCAGCAATAGACATGCCGGATTCCTTCTTCTTTTCATTGCATTTAGCAAGCTTTCTACACCCATGAATAGTATGACCAGCCTTTCGGCAATATTTGCATCTCTTCTTCTTTTGCAAATCACCATCATTAGAGGAATGAGTGGAAGAGGAAGCTTGAAGCTTTGGTTTTGATGAACCCAAAGCTGAACCATACTTGCTTTTCCCCTTTTGTGAGATAGCAAGTGCTTGCGTTCCCTCAATCAAACCACTCCTATTCACTCTAGATTTCTCTTCTTGCAAAAGAAGGGACACAACCTTATCAAATGCATACATATTAGGATTTCCTTTTGCAACCAAATCAAGTGTAGTAGCAAAGCTTTGAAAAGATTCCGGTAATCCTTTCAACAATGTAGAAATGAGTGATGCATCCGAAATGATCTCATCTATGTTTGCCAACTGCTCTTTGAAGTCCTTGATGGGTGTGACATACACATCCACTGACTCATTTTCAGCCATACATACATCCTCAAGTTGCTTCCTCAAGTATGCAACACGTGCTTCATTACGCACAGCATACAAAGAAGCAAGAGTGTCCCATGCCTGTCTCGATGTAGAACATGACCGAATGTGTGGAACTATATGACGCTTCACTGAAAGCGCAATCAAAGCATGAGCTTGAGCATCTTTTCCATCCCATCTAAGCTGCTCCTGTGTAGGTGGAGAAGGAGAAACCACTATACTCGAAGAAGAAGCTCCATTTTTTACAGTAGACTGTGAAGCAGAAGCACCTGTTGGTCTTTGATCTACATCTGCCACTATGTTCCAAAGTTGTTTTGCAACAAGAACATGCTTCATCATGTAAGACCACATGGGATAGTTGGTCCCATCAAGCTTATCTTCAGCTTGAAGCATGCCAAACAAGTCATTGTTGCTCGCCATTTTACTAAGGAACAAGAATGTGATAAAATCTTCACTTCGACGAAAGCTAAAATGAGTGCTGAAATTTCAGCTCACAAACCGTCACTCTGATGGCGATTCTGAATGCAGGAATGGCTTCAAAATGGGGGTAAAACCCTAGTGCACCTGGTGGAAATGTTTCCAGGCTGCTAGAATTCACACTTCTATGCTCCGAAGTCGATTTGCACCGTTAAAGTGCACGCGCGCCGCGACGCGGAAAACCGAAACTTGAGAAGGAGTTGAACTTGCTCTGATACCACTGTTGGGTGTGTGTGTGTGTGTGTGTAGAAGTGCGAGAGACACAAGAAGCACACACAAGGAGCACAAATGCAGCAAGACACACGGAGAAGACGATGGCTAGAATAGCTCTCTCTATTGACGATGAACTGAACTGAAGTAAGAGCTGAATAATATCCCTAAGTACAAAGTACCACCACATATAAGAGTATCAAGTATGTGGTAACATGGGGAAAAAACCTCTTTCAGCACTAGAGTAAAAAGTGCCCATGTATAGGGAAAAGGTTCACATCAAAGCTACTCGAGGAACACATAAGTGTAACAAGGGGAAGTGCTATATAAGAAAATCCCTTTACAAACTTTCGATAAAAGCTAGCTAATCCTAAAAACAAATGGACATCATTCACTGATTGAGGTTTAGGCCATTTCAATTACTTTAATCTTCTTGGGATCTACATGAACACCTTGACTAGAGGCGATATGTCCAAGATACTCTATCTCATTTTGGAAGAAACAACTCTTTTTAGAATTGGCATAAAGTTTATTTTTACGTAACAAATCAAAGACTGTTGCTAAATGAGTTTCATGTTCACTGTCGTTCCCACCATAAATAATTTTATCATCAAAGAAGACAAGAACAAAGTCTTGGTATTCAAGGAAAATATTATTCATCATGCGTGCAAAGGTGGCGGGTGCATTGGTAAGTCCAAAAGGCATTACCATGAATTCAAAATGGCCATGTTGAATTCTAAAAGCAGTTTTATAAATGTCATGTGATGTCATTCTTATCTGATGATACCCAGATTTGAGGTCGATTTTACTGAAGACACAAGCTCCACGAAGTTTATCTAGCCAGTCATCTATCCTAGGGATAGGATACCTATTCTTAATGGTAATTTTATTAAGTGCTCTATAATCAATGCACATTCTATACGTCTTGTTCTTCTTTTCAATTAAAAGAATAGGGGCTCCAAAAGGAGAAGAGCCAAACCGTATTAGTCCTTTGTTGAGTAAATCTTTAACTTGTCTAGCTATTTCATTTTGGCGTAAAGGTCCATCCCTATAAGGTGCTTTATGAGGAGGAGAGCTACCAAGAATTAAATCAATCCTATGGTCAAGAGATCCCTTAGAAGGTGGTATTGCAAAAGGAAAATCATCCATAAAACAATCCTTATACGGGTCCATAAATGACTTATGTGCACTTGGAAGTGTATGTGTATAATCAGTTATATTATTCACAAAGACAATACATGAGTTATAACCTTTCCTAAAAGCTTGTTTGACTTGCCTATGACGAATGAACGGGAAGGGTTGAAAATCATGCATCGCAGACAGTGAAGCATCTTTATTTCAAAATTTGAAAGTAATCGTGTGTGTATCATAATCAATGTAGGGGTTGTAATTATGTCAAAACGGCATGCCAAGTATAACATTATATGACTGCAATGGAGCAATTAAAAATAAACTTTCATCTACATATGAGCCTATATAAATTTGAACTTTATGCACCTCATTCGTAACAGTATACCTATTCCCTATAAACGCAGCCTTAACCTTATACATAGAAGGATGAGTAGTAAGGTTAAGATTTTTAACTAGCTTATGAGAAATAAAATCATGCGAGCTATCGTCATCGTGTAAAACATTTACTACTATGCCATTAATGGTGCCATGCATGCAGAGTAGAGAATGGTTAGAAATTCTGTTACCCAAGGTACTTAGTTCTTGCTCTAATACTTCTTCAGATCAGTTAGGTTCAGTGTTAGCAAGAACAACCTCCATGTTGTGTACTTGAGCTTCAATGGGTTGCCTATTAGTAGGTCTCATCCTACAGGAAGCTTTGGTATGACTAATCTTTCCACAATTCCAACAAGTTATACGGGGTCGTATTTGTTGAGCATTCATCATCGTATTTTGAAGAGTGGTAGGTTTGTGAGGCTGTCCAAGGGTTGATTTGTTGGATGGTACTAAATGGGATTGAGGAGGGCGTTGGAAAGCAGGTGAAGAGAACGTAGTAAAATGATGCTTAAAAGGAAGATTGGCTTTGACGGGTGGTTGACGTTGAAGAATTTGTTGTAAGCAAAGTGTTTTGGTGATAGATTGGAACTCCTTTTCAGCATCATGTGTGAAAGAGATAGCTTCATACAAGGTTGTAGGTCGGAGGGTATGGAGCTTTGCTTGGATTCCCATCTCCAAGCCATCTTCATATTTTCGTTGCAAACTTGCTTCAGGAACCTGCTCAAGTGAATGAAGTAATAAAAGACATTGCCAAAAATGTTCAGTATAAATGGATACATTATCTCCTTCTCTCCATCCAAAAGTTATCCATGCATGACGCGCATATAGATGGAACTGGGAAGGACGAAAAGACTCCTTAATTTTTGCCTAAAATGCATCCCATGTGGTAGGAAGGTTGGTACTATTCCGTAAAACATTCCACCATAGCTGAGCTCTTCCTACCAAATAATTGGTAGCAAACTTGACTTTCTCACTTTCTGAATATGACCCATGAGAGTAGAAATCATCGAATTGAGAGAGCCATGATAGGACAAATTGGCCATCCTTTCATCCATCAAATCTGGAGAATTGGAAGTTTTTAGCACCTATCTTGGAACTTGCACTATTCTTGTGCAGTTATAATCGCTTTCACCACTTTGATTAAGCTATGATCATCACTTTGTACTTGTTGGAGCATAGAATCGCGTTCTTGTACGGCTTGTTGAGTTGCTTGAAATTCTTGTCACATAAGCTCTAATTGTTGCTCGAGTGAGACCCCAGGTAAAGGTGAATTGCCAAAATCCTCCATTGTTATAGGGTCCATATCTAGAGAACAAAACCCCTCTTTCAAACTATGTTGGATCCTCAATTTAATAGTTAGTTAAAAAGCTCATTCCGAGAGCTTTCCAACGATATATTATATGCTAAAATCCGAGTTATATATTGTAAACTATGCCCTATTCTTTGATGCACTCCTCTAGAAAATTGACGGGCGCTTCCACATGTGTGAGATCATCTTGGAAATCGTAAAAGGAAGAGGGAGGTGAAAGCTGATGTAAATATGACAAAAGGGAGATAGAGTGATAACTCAAAGAGATGGAGTAGTGGTTAAGTTACTTCCCTTGTAAGTAGGAGGTTGTGAGTTCAAATCCTCCTACCTTAGGGAATCTAAAACCCTCTATTGCCACTCAAAATTAAAATTGCCTCGTGTGTAGCGAAGGGTTGCCAAGGGAGCCTTGGGTGCCAATGTATTGCCTAAGTTCTTTTCCTTAGTCGACGCCTTGGAGTAAGCGAAGGTGTAAGCGTAGGTATAAATGTAGGTTTTGGTTCTGGAACTAGAACAGAGACAAAGACAGAAGCAAAAGCGGAGTACGCGAAGGTATAAGCATAGGTGCAAACGTAGGTTTTGGTTTTGGAACAGAGACAGAGACAGAAGCAAAAGCAAAAGCAGACACGGACGCAGATTCGGATTCGGATCGCAAACAGAGAATGCAAATAGGAATCAATCACAGAGATAAACACAAACAAACCCCTCCAGAGTGATACGTGCCAGGCTCTGATACCACTGTTATGAGGTCCTTTAGTGCACTCACACACAGAGGCAGAAAGAAGACGAAGCAGGAATCAGAAATAGAGAAACAATCGACGCGATATTGGGTGCAATCTGCCCTCGTGTACTCCGATGGACGAGTCTCTCAGAGTACACGTATTTATAGCTTTATTTCTATTATGTCCTGAAAATAGAAGTTACATGAGGGCCGTTGCTTTTAGAAGCGTCTTTTAGGAAAAACTACTTTATTTACAAAAGGTGTCGCTTTCTAAAGTGAACCACTACTTTTACAATAAGATAAACCTAAATATAACTATTCTAGAAGTCTTTGATTTAGTCTTCAAATTTATTTATTTACGCGCATCCACTTATATCCACGCTCTCATGCTTCTTCACCTGCTAGATCAAACACAACCACATTAAAACATTCTAGACATTTAAAACATTAAAAATCCATTTAACCTTCCATGATTCCATAAAATACAACAGATATACTTATGTGTGTATGTTGATGACATCATACTTATAGGTAGTGATGCCAATGGCATTAAACAAATCAAGAACCTAATGATGTAGGAGTTCAAAATCAATGACCTAGGGTTTCTGAAGTATTTTCTTAGACTTGAATTGGTCTACACAAATTTTGGAATTTACATTACTCAAAGGAAATATGTGCAGGACATGTTGAAGAAGTTCCACTTGGAGAATGCAAAGGTAACTAGCACCCCTATGGAGGTAAATCATAGATTGAGCGCTCATGAAGGTGATTTTCTTGAAGACATTGCAGGCTATCAAAGCTTAGTTGGAAGTCTAAACTATGCAACCTGTAGAGGGGGTAACCGGGTCTATACTTCCAGTACTCCTTCTACTCAAGGGAGGTTCTAGGGAAGTATACTCTATAACGTCATTGTGTGAGGTGCTACTTGAGAAGATAAACCAAGAAACAGTCAGAGTGTTACAAAGATGCTGAAAAGGCCAATTTGACCAAGATTGAAAAAAAATTACGCTAGCACACAAAAGATAAAATTGTTAACAGTACAAAAGGTCTGATCACTCGAAAGATGAACTAGGACATCTCAACACAGAGAAAGTATACAAATGCAGAGAAGGTATACAAGTGTATAGAATGCTATGAACTCTAGCTTACAAGTGACTATCCCAATATATCCAATCTCACTGTCATGCCGACTGCCCCCAATGCTGAAGCTCTCACTCTGTATATTCTCCAACAGAGAAGCCTCTTCTACAGTGGGCAAAATCACATCAGTGAGTAGAGAATAATCAAGGAGAAGCCTGATTAGAACACTCTCAAAATACCACAGTAACACAAGTAGACCCAAATTGACAAAAGCTAGAATCACAGAGAGACGACAGTGAGTGTATCCCTCAGCTTCCTAAATCTCTGTATATCCTTCTAAATGGACCCTTCACTACATATAACTCTGACCGTCTATACGTACGTACCTCCAAACGAGTGCAACTGTTTCTTATATAGATCTCGAGGCCAAGAGAGTGACTTCCGTCGGATTCCATCATTTAAGGCACCATCACTGTTCACTACACACATGCGGCCAAGAGAGTGGCTTCCACCGGATCCCATCATTTACTACACCATCACTGTATGTTGCACATGCGCCGAACTAGTCTGACAAAAGTGGAGGGAGAGTTGGCTAATTTTGGGTAGGTGGTCTAATTCTGGTATTGACAGCCAACTGACTCAAAAGCACCTGAAGACTTCGAAATATGGCCTTGAATGCGAGAGTCTTTCTTAGTATGAATCAACACTTCATCGCAAATCTGATAGCCAACTTGATTCTGGTGCAATCACTTGATATGTAGGGTTTGGTCCCTCTAGAATTCTTCCTTTATATGCTTTTATCAGAGTCTCCAAGCTTTGTGAATTTCTTACCTCTTTTTGTACTTGTGAAATTTGTTGTTGGCTATTATTTGAGTCCCCTTTAGTTTCCTCTTCTAGGTTTTTTCCTATCTTCATCTTTTTTTCCCATCTCCCTTTTTGTCTGTTCTTTTTTTCTCTTGTTAATGAATTTTTCTTGTTGTCCTAGGTGTGTGTCTCATTGTTTATTCCTTGTTGTTTAGCTTGAGCTCTTGTTATGGCATTTACAGTTACCTGATCATGATCACTTAATTCTTCTTGCTCCATTATATTAATTGTTTTTAATGGAATGTTACTAGATGTGTTTTGTTGTTTTTGAGGGTTTCTTGGGCACTCTCTTATTAAATGTTCCCTGCCACAATTCTTACAATAGGCCTTGAATTGGGGTTTCTTATTGGACATGTAATTATTAGTTATGTACATGAATGTGGCTGTGTCCATTTCAATTCTTCCATTTCCCAAGTCTAGGGCTTGCAGTTCTGGTTCTCTAATCTCATATCCTTCCCAATCTTCATGACATCCATCCCACAATTGGTAATCCTCCTTGTATAGTGATCTAGGCCTTGTACTTTCCTCTTCTATTGGTGTGTATTTTACTGGTACTACATTTGTTGGTAATGGTGGTTGTTGCCCCAGTACAGGTCTTGGTTGTTCAAAAAATCCAGATTCCCATTGCACATTATGTTGGTTCATAAATTCCCTTTCTTTGATGGGTTGTTTATTGTAGAAACACTCTTCTCTAGTATGGTTTGTCCATTTTCTTTCTAAGGTACAATATTTGAGTGTTTTCCTGTCTTGCAAATGTTGTGGTTTATGATAAGGACATTGTTGAACCAAATGATCCTCCCCGCAATTATAGCACTTCTTATTGGTTGATAATCTGATGTTCATCAAATTTTTTTTGGTGTTAACTTCTAGGGCTTTAGCAATGGCTTGTGCTAATTCCTCTGCTGGTGGAATTTTATCTTCATTTGTTCTTGGTTGATCAAATGCTAATAAATCTTGTCCTCTGTTATCCTTTAAGTCTATTGCCTCTTTCACACAGGCCCCTAGATCAGGACATCTCCTATAATACACCAAGGTTAATTGTGCACTTCTCAATCTTTCTATGAACAAAGACACTTGTCTTGCCATTGAAGGTACCTCTTCTCTTGGACATCTATCAATGTATTGCTTGAATCTCCTGGCAACCTCTCTGACATTTTCACCTTTTTGTTGTATAAAACTATGTATCAGGGTAGTTGTACTATGTTTAATTCCAGTTTTGTAGAATTCCCCTATAAAGGCTTCAAGGAAGGATTCAATATCTGGATACATTTCCTTTCTCAATGGAATGAACCAAGATAATGTAGGTCCAGTTAGGGTTAGACCGAATGCTTCAAATTGCACTTTGTAATCCTCTACTTCTTCTGCCATAATCAATTGTCTCAATTCTGCAGCATGAGCATGAGGATCAGAATACCCTTCATATTGATTCTTCATGCATTTTGCTACTTGATAGGGCCTAAGCATTCTTCCATTGTTTTGCCACTGATGTCTCCTTCTGATGGGAAAATCAGTCATTCCTTCTGTTTCTCTTTCAAAAGGATTTGGAGAAGTGTGTAATCTCCTCCCTTGTTGTTGTTCAGTAGTAGTGTGATTTTCATTTTGTCTTGGCAAGTCTATTTGCCCAAGGTCTCTTGTTTGCACACTGCCCTAAGTCATTAGAGTTTTCTGGATCTTGTGAAAATATGTACACACATCCCTGTCTATCCTCATATCTACCATCCTTAAATTATGCCATTGGCATTATATTTAAGGGAATTTCTAAGTTTCTCATCCTAATGAGAAACTTATGTATACCATCTTGATACACATAGGCTCCAAACCTATTTGTATATATGTACTTGAGGATATTTCTATAGTCACTAGTTTCAGGTGTTTCATTTGTCTCATTTAAATTTTCCATGTTATTTGTCTGTCCTAAATCCATTTCTTGTAGTTCTCCTAACACTGTCTCTTTCCTTTTTAATTCTTGTTTATTAGGTATAGAGAGTTTATTACCAGATCTCAGAATCATTCATTCACTTGTATTAAATTTCTTCCAAAATTCAACTTTTACATGATTGGGTCAACTGAAAAGATTCTGAGGTAAGAATCGTGTTTTTCATGATTCTGAGGTAAGAATCGTGTTTTTCACGATTCTGGGTGAGAATTGTGTTTTTCACGATTCTGGCTTGAGAAACCGTGTTTTTCACGATTCTGAGGTAAGAATCGTGTTTTTCACGATTGTGGGGTGAGAATCGTGGTTTTCACGATTCTGGGGTCCTCTCCAATCATTATAGCACAAAAGATCAAGTACACATCTTTAAATTGTCAATCCGGGAAGTATGCAAAGACCACAGCCCCTTCTAGTTAATGGAATCCAAGAATAAAAGTTGAAATGACTGTTTTTCTGAGAGATTTGTGAAGAAGAAAGGAAATAACTAGGGCTTTGATTATCTTGAGTTCTCCAACAGCATTTTTAATGATATTTGTGCCTAATGTGTGCCATTTTCATAGTAGAATACAAATATGAAGTCAAATTTCCAAAACAGTACATGTATCACACATACGAGACAATCACGATTCTGTAAAAATTGAGAATTTCTAATTCTAGCTTTGTTCTTCTGTTTTATCTTGCTCAATACAATAAGATTCACCTATCTTCATTCATCTCACTCAGAAATACTCAGGGAAAGCTCACAAATTCAACAAATCAAGAAATTGATCATGAAAGGAGAAACACGATTTTCTACAGGAAAGCTCTTCTCATTACTTGGATAGCATTAAAATAATACAACCAATCTCTTCAAAATAGAAAAAATTATCTTTTATACTTTTTCAAGTGTCCCTTTTCACACTTGAAATTTTGGTCCTTTCCACCTTCTAATCTAAAAATATGCTATCAAAGAGCTTCCAAAAATTCTAAGAAAAATACATATGATCCTACTTTACATGAGGAAGACTCTTCCCAATTTTTACATCATTTGCATAAATACATCTACAAATTTTGTCAAATTAAAAATAATTTCTCCAAAAAATGCTTCCTCTAACAGTTGGCTTCATGGGTAAAGAGTTGTCTCATGAGTGTGATAAGATATGGAATCTACATGTCCATGTATAAGTCCATAGCATTTGTGAAGGCTTCCCACTTATCATCTGCCTTGATGCCATTGATTATTGGTCTCACTATTTGCTCCTCGTCAATCTCCTCTCCTATGCTTGCCAATTGATCAGCCACATCTTTAACCTTGGTCACATACTCTAAAACATTTTGTTTGGGTTGCTTCCTTTGAGTAGTAAACTCAATCCATAATTGATTTTTTCTAGCTCTTGTGTTGGAAGAAAAATATGAAGAAAATGTATCCCAAGTCTCTAGGGAAGTTTTACAGCTCCTAATGTGAGGAAGAAGGAAGTCAGAAATAGAGATAAGTAGATATGACCTTGCTAAAGCATCTTTGGCACACCATGAGTTGAGTCTTTCAAGTTCCTCTCTTGTAGGTTGTCCTTTGCTTCTGAAAATGGGCATCTCCTCATATGTATCCATAGAGACTCCTTCCTTGTTTGGTCTTCATCCTCAAGGACCATACTGGATAATTGTTCCTGTCCAATTTATCAATAAAAGAAGGGAAACCATCTCCCATTTTACCTCAACTTGCTCTCATACCATTGTTGGAAGAGATGGATGGATACCTCAAGGAAGTGAGGTGGTACTGCCAAAACCTACTTTGTACCTACCCTATTTCACTTTAGGATTATGTAGTAGGCCCTCTTAGCTTGAAAATGACACCAAATAAGTACCAATGTACTTTGGAGATGATGCTTCAAACAATTAGATCAAAATAGATTACTTTGCAAATAGCTAGTCACTCAAAACTTGGTATTTTGGTCTTGACACCTACTGGATCTTTTGCTCAGTGCTCATAGTACAGTAGCAATGGATAAAAATCCTTTTGAGAGTATTTAATTAGCTTAGATATCTAGCGATTGCAATTGGAACCACTTAAAATGATGAACCATACACTGAGCAATCAATTTAGCAATTGGATGCTTACCCCCGACTTTTTAGGGACTGAGTAGAGAAGGACCAGAGAGCACTTCGATGTGGATTTCTCCAAATTGGTTGAACCAAATGCCATTACATTTTGACAGCTTGAAGTAGACTTTGATATGGTTCCAACAAGCTATGGAACATGAAAAATGATCAAGAGATCACTGAGATATGGTCATGCAAAGTTCACTATTTTGAGTAGACATAGTAGAGAAGTCAACAGATGTGATCAATGAAATGTGTGTACTATAACACATGATTTTACAAGATCATTGGCATTATGATGATGCCCAATGATAGTGAGATGAGTGAGCTATATTGTATGCTCCTCAACCTCTACAAATGATTAGAAAATGAGCTCCAAGAAGAGGCCCTATGGCCCCCGAGATTTACAAGCTCTTTTATAAGTGTTTTTCTTCAAATTTGAGTTTGAATTTCAAATTAGGCTCCACCTGAAAAAGTGATTCCTCTAAATGAGGAGATATTCTCTCATGATAAATTTGTAACTCAACCTTCTCCTAACTCCACAAATTTATTGGCTTTACAAGATTCTTAATGATTTAACCATTTGCACATGGTAAATGATCCAATGGTATAAGCAATGATTCATATGGTTCATCAAGTGATCGCACATTCTTCCTTCCATGCCTAGCCAAGTGTGAGGACTTGTGTACTTGCATCAACACACATACACTTACACATACACATGCATATGCACAAACATTTCTACAACCACATAAAAAGACTTGCATGCATGCATTATTGCATATATACATACACATCCACGCATTAACATATACTTAAATACATGTATATGCACATCCACATGCATGCACATGGATGCAAATGGAAATGCATCCACACACACATGCATGTATCATACATATACACATGCATATACATACACTTGTATATGTTTATACACATACACATACATATGCACTTATGTATATATACACACACATACACATATATACACATATATATGCACATACGTACACACACATATACACATACACACACATGCACATACATACATATACACATATACATTCACATACACACATATACACATAGACTTGCACATATACATGCACATACATATACACACACATACACATGCACATGCAAATACACATATACACACATATACACTTACACATGCACATGCACATACACACACATACACATGGACATGCACATGCACATACACATACATACACATACACTTACACATGCACATGCATACACATATACATATGTACATACATTCATATACACACACATATTACACACATATACATGCAGATATGTACATACATACATATACACGCATACACATGCACATGCACATACACATACATACACATATACACTTACATGTGCACATGTAGATACATGCATATACACATATACATATGCACATACATACATACATGCACATACATACATGCACATACATACATGCACATATATACATGCATATAGACACACTTACACATATAGATATATACCTACATGTGCATATATACATTTTATATACACACAAGCACACATATATATGAATGAATTATATAATTAAAGTAATAAAACACATGCTTAATATAAACAATAATAACAATCAATAAAACAAAACTTTTCATTACTTAATACCATACACACAATTCAAAACATAACTGAAATGAACAATATATAGATAATATATATATATATATATATATATATATATATATATATATATATATATATATATATATATATATATATATATATATATATATATATATATCAATGTAAATACATCTCCAATGTCATAATCAAGAATCCTAATCATCATCATCATGATCATCATCATCATGATCATCATCATCATGATCATCATCATCATGATCATCATCATCAGCAGCAGCATCATGATCATCCTCATCCTCATCATCACGATCATCCGCATGATCTGATGTATTTGTGTGAGCA
This sequence comes from Ceratopteris richardii, assembly GCA_020310875.1. Lineage (NCBI taxonomy): Eukaryota > Viridiplantae > Streptophyta > Polypodiopsida > Polypodiales > Pteridaceae > Ceratopteris > Ceratopteris richardii. The sequence goes on along the minus strand of CM035423.1, from coordinate 160,646,605 downwards.
CCCTGTGATGATCAAGATCATCCCTCTTGTGTTTGTCTCTCCACCTCATCCATATCTGCCTCTCCATAATACTCCTGTTTTACATATAACAAACATAAATAAGTAAAGGAATTAAAACATCCATAAAAATAAAATAATTATATAAAATTTAATAATAATCACAAATGCATCCGGATGATCTCACATATACTTGCTCAAATGCCGATATCCAAAATGTGTAGAATACTCGATCTCATGTTTTGTAGGATATCGACCATAATCCTTTTGTTGCATTGAAACAAATAAAAAAGATTAGTTTCTTGCATTTTAACTAAAATAAAAAAGATACTCACAATAACACATATACTTGCAAATGTAGCTACAAAATGATGATCGCCCATTTGGTCTAGGTGCAATGTGTGGCCTGACTCAACTCTCTTCTTTGAAATAGCCTGTTTATTTAAAGAAAAAATAAATACATAAATTAAATGTAAAAAATTAATAAAATAAATGAGAATTATAAATATAAACTATTAATTTGTATACCTTCTGCTGAGAAAATGACTCTTGAAGATATAGTTGTCTACGAAAAAACTGCCACTTCTCAGGTGGTATGTTAGGTCGCCTCTTATTTTTTCCACCATACAATATCTCCTATAAATTTAATCTCAAACAGAAAAAAGAATCAGAATACATACACATATATACACACACATATGCATACACATACCCACATACACATATACATGCAAACATATACACATATACATACATATAACATAAACACACATATACATATCCATATATATACGTACACACATACACATGCATGCATATACACTCATTCATACAAAATACATGCATTTATCCCACAATAATGTGTATTTGTGTATATGTGAATATGTGTGTATGTGTAAATGTGTATAGGTGAATATATGTGTATGTGTAAATATGTATATGTGAATGTTTATGTATGTAAATAATCAAATTATTAATATCAAATACCATTATTTGTAGATTTCGATCAATTAGATGGAACTCCACCACTGTCTCCTAATCGTGCAAGGACTATATACTGTAAGTATATCAAACTTTTAATTTTAAATATATTTGATAGATACATACTGATATATTTTTTGTTTCTTGTTATAATCAGATTCTGATCAATCAGAGGGCACTCCACCACCTCCTACCTATGCAACAACTTCACATGTGTCCTCCGATAGGAATTATGATGAATTTTACTATCAAGATCAGATTATATGTGGGGGTAACTCTTGCTATGGCATGTATCGAAGACCATGATTGGAATGTATTGAATATGAGACAAAGTATGGTACTTTTGAGCATGCACCACCACCTGGTCAATGTGATAATGCTTGGGTATGTATTTTTTCTATAAATTAATGTCATTATTTTATTTAAAAACCATATACAAAATCAAATTATTGTTGATATGCAGGAATACTTGCTCGATGATGATGACGATGATAATAATTATCATACTCATAATGTTAATATACCTCGTACACGTCATGGACTTGCTGTTCATCAATTACAAGCAGAGGTTTCTAGAAATCCTCTACCTCCTGGTTTAAAGATTGAAATGGTTGGAGATTATCCATTGCCAGCTTGTGATCGTTCTCTAGTACAAACATATGATAGAAGAATGCCTCTGAACTCTGAAGTCACTCTTATGTCATTTTGTGGTCCTATATATGGATGGGGAGATTGGCATCGACTTGCACATTATGTTCAAAGCATGAGTACTTATGGAATATGCTTGAATACAGCATCCCTTACTAGTAGAAAGATTTCACATGTAGAAAATGAAAGATTATATATTGATGGAAGACCTTACATGCATGTAAATATAGCAGGTTTAATAAATAGTAGTCAAGGTTTACATAATAGTTGAAGGACTAATTGCACATTTGAGGAGCATGAAAATAGTCATGAATCACCATACATGAGTAGAGATGTATCAAGATACATAGTTTTCAATGCTATTACTAGATTACATGCTGGTGATTAATTATTAGTGAATTATGGATGGCTTAGACCTCCAAGAGCACCTTTTAGCTAGAGAGAGAATGAAAATTTTCTATCCATATTTAATAACTTATATATTTAATTTTATGTTTAAGTTTAATTTTTATTCATTTATGGATTACTGATGATTTTTATTCATGTGTGTAGATTCCAATGTATGATGTTGATGATATTCCTCCACCCCATTCACAATTGCCAGTAAGACCTCATTTCTCAGAAGCTTCTATGAGGAGGCTACGCAAAAGTGATCCTATGGAATATGCAAGGTTGAAATATCTATATTCAAAAGAAGATAAAGTACAAGATTTGTGTGACAATGATGAAGATGATGGCATGGCAGATTTTATTGAGGATTGGTATCCAAATGAGAGTGAGAGCATTGATATTTCTAAAAATGAGAAATATCTTCGAGAGGAATGTCTAAAGCATGTATATGAAGGAAGTCGATTGACACGACTAAGTGCGAGCTTACTTGTTCTCAATCTTCAAAATCATTTTGGATGGAGTAATGTATCTATTTCGACACTATTAGGGTATAATTTTCAATTTTCTATCTATTTATATATATACATGCATAAATATATACATATAAATACATGCATATATAGGCATACACATAATTATACATGAATGCATACACACATATAAAGGTACACACACATATACACATATACACATGTTATGAGAGTAAGGTCAAATTATACATACCTGTATTGAATGAAGATGTTTTGTCCATCTAGCCTTTAGAATTGTCCACCCAACCTTTAGAATCTTCCTGACACATCTGTTTCTCCTATTCTATTTGACCTAATACCTCTGCTGCTAACTCTTTTATGAACTTTGCATACAAATATTAAGTATCAGTTAGCTATGGAGGTATTAGGTCGTTTGGAAAATGGGAGAACCAAATATATCTCAAATATTTGAAGGATGGAAAAATAATTTTAAAGGATGTGCGGAAAGAAAGTGTCCATTCAATGCAAGTTTTTGTTCTTACTTTAGCTAAGGCAAAAACAAGAACTTGCATTGAATTTGACACTTTCTGCCTGCCCATCCTTCAAAACTATTCATGCATCTTTCAAAATCTTCGAGATAAATTTGCTTCTCCTATTTTCCAAATGACCTAATACCTCCATAGCTAACTGATACTTTATATTTGTAAACAAATATGTAAGCCTTAGTTAGCAAGGCAGGTAATAGATTGACCACAAAATGGGAGACAGCTAGATGATTCAGTGGTCTAGATATCTATATGAAAGTCTACAAACCACAATAAACAAAAAGAAAATTAGAAATGAAATCAAATATACACAGCTACACATGCATGCATAGACATACATACATACACATACATACACACATAAACATACATATACACATGTTATGAGAGTAAATTCAAATTATACACACCTATGTCAATGAAGATATTTTGTCCATCTAACCTTTGGAATTGTCCGCCCAACCTCTAGAATCTTCCTAACACATCTACTTCTCCTATTCTAGTCAACCTAATACCTGTGGTGCTAACTCTTTTATGAAATCTGCATACAATTAGTATGAGTTAGCTATGGAGGTATAAATTCATTTGAAAAAAATAGGAGAAGTAAATTTACTTTGAAGAATTTGAAAGAAGGAAGAATGATTGTAAAGGATGGGTGGACACAAAGCGTTCATTCAATGTAGGTTTTTGTTTTTACCTTAGCTACAGTAAGAACAAGAACTTGCATTGAATGAACACTTCATGTCCGCCCATACTTTAGAATTATTCATCCATTTTCCAAAATCGTCGAAAGAAATTTGCTTGCCTTATTTTCAAACAACCTAATACCTCCATAGTTAACTGATACTTAATCCTTGTAAACAAATATGTAAGTCTTAGTTAGCAAGGCAGGTAATAGATTGACTATAAAATGGGAGGCATCCAAACGATTCAGTGGTCTAGATATGAAAGTACGCAAACCACAATATACAACAAAAAATTAAAAACAAAATCAAATATACAAAGCTACACATGCATACATACATACACATTCATACATACATAGACATACGTACATACATACATACATACATACACATATATACACACATACACATACATATATGCATACACATACGCATATGTATATATACATACATATACACATATAAAACGCATATACACACATACATACATATACACATATGCATATGTATATGCATGCAAATGCATATACACATCCACATACACATAAGCATACATATATATATAATTATATGCATATATATATATATATATATATATATTTATTTATTTATTTATCTATTTATTTATTTATTTATATATCTTTTTTTAATGAACTTATAGGTTATTATTTGAAAAGTTTTTACCAATTCAGAATATTCTTCCTACCTCACATGATGAAATGAAGAAGATAATCAACAATATTGGTATAGATTATCAATGTATACATGCATGTCCTAATGATTGTATTTTATATAGAGGTGAATGTGCAGACTCTTTGACATGTCCATGTTGGGAATTGAACTCACAACCTCCCGGTTAGGAGTGTGATGGGCTAACCACTTGGCCCAAAAGCCATGGTTAAGGATTACTTCCTAATTCTCTCTCTTAAGGCATGGTTCAACCATCTCCTACTAGGATTATGTGACAGTCCAAAATGTCAATCTCCTCGATATAAGGACGAACAAGGTAAAATCCCAAAAAAGATATTGAGACATTTTCCATTGGCTCCACTGATTAAACATATGTTTCAAAGCCCCGAATTATCAAAGCTTTTGACATGGGGACATGATCATAAAAGTATTGATGGAATAATCAGAATTCCTCATGATAGTGTTGCTTTTCAACATATTGATTCTACATGGCCTGAATTTGTACAAAATCCCACAGAATCTAAAGTTAGGATTTGCATTAGATGGAGTTAATCCATTCTCCATAAAATCCAGTAAATGGTCAACATGGCCAGTGGTAGTCATAAACTACAATCTTCCACCACATCTTAGCATTAAAAAATAGCATTTAATTCTTTCACTTTTAATCCCAGGAAAAAGACAAGTTAAAGATATGAATATATATCTTGCTTCTCTCATTGATGATCTCCAAGAGTTATGGAGAGGTATTAATGTCATTGATGTATCAAAAAGCATCAATGAAAGATATATTATGGTTCGTGGTATTGTGGCTTGGACTATTCATGATTTTCTAGGATATGGTGTTTGTTCACGTATTGATGTAATTTTTTTATTCAATATGCATACAAATAAATGTGAGTTAATCTAATTATATTTTTATCATTTTCGTGATGCAAGAATATCTACTAACGGTTATAAAGCTTATCCATATTGTGGTGATTGGTTGAGATCAATCTATAGTAAGAATCTCAACAAAAATATTTATCTTTGACATCAATGATTCTTGCTTGATGATCATCCATTAAGATCTAAAAGAGAAGTGATACATTTTAATGGAAAGCTTGAAACAGGTCAGTGTCCAAAACCTATGACGCCTATGGATTGGTATAAAAAAATGGACAGATGGATCTCTGATAGATCCAGAATCACAAATCTTCGATGATGATGAAGATAATGAGTATGTGAAGAGAGGTAAAGGAAAATTGGCACTCGCAGAGAAGATATCAATATGGTATTCTTTGGAGTATTGGAAAGAGTTAAAAGTATGTCATCTTCTTGATCCTATGCATATATTCAAGAATATTGGTTATTCATTATGGCAGCATCTTCTTGGACTAAAAGATATCATAGCATTAAGGAATGATTTGAAAGATCAAAACTCAAAACCAAATTTATGGCCAGTTTTTAATAGACATTGATAGGAAAAGACTTATGCACCTGCTCCTTGGGTACTTACAACAAAAGAGATACAGACTATCAACAATAGGATTCAATTGATTCGGACTCCTACACGATATGGAGCATCCTTCCAGAACATGTTTACTATGGATGATAAGAGCTTATCTGGGTTAAAGACCCATGATTGGCATAAATTTTAGAAACATATTTTTACTTTTGGTTATCGATGGATGTACAACGAAAGGAGTACAAGATGTGATCTATCATCTTGGATCACTTATAAGGTAATTATGATACTTTTATATTTAATATATATGAATATTTAATATCTTTTTATTTTTAATTAACTTCTTTATAATTTTTTTAATGATATGTATGGAGAAAGAGCTTCCTACCTCATTTTTTGATATTCAGGTTCATTTATTAGTCCATCTTGTAGATGAAATAGAGATTGCAGGTGTTGTCAACACTCGATGGATGTTTTGGGTCGAGCGATTTATGGGAATATTAAAAGGTTATGTGCGACAAAGAGCAAAACGAGAAGGATCCATGGCAAAGGGTTGGATGCTTGAAGAGTGCATGTATTATGTTAGTGATTACCTTGAAAGAGTTCATGAAGAAGCTCCACATGCATGGACCAATGAGAGTCTTCTTCAAAAATAATAGATGAGGTATTATCAGGTAAGGGTTCCATTTTTATTTACATTTCAAGAAAAAAATGATGTTTCTACTTTTGTAGCATATAATAGCAAATGCGTGCAAGCATTCCTTAGTGAGTACGAATAGGAACTTCAAAATCTCCCAAGTAAAAGATGAAAAAACAAAAGATATAAACGTAATCTCGATAATAATGAGATTACAAATATATCTTCTTTCATGGATTGGCTATATAGTCGTTTGCAACGTGCCAACGCAAATAATGAAGAAATCTCATATGAGCAGAGAGAGTTAATGATATGTTGTGAATGAAAGGTAATTTTATTTTAATAATATTTTGTTTTTTTCATATATGTATATTAGTTTCTATTTACTAATTTAATTTCTTTTGCAAGCTTGAATGTTCACTAATATATGCGCTTTTGGACAATATATTAGAATCAAAGCCATTGATTCTTTACATAAAATAGAGGATTCTAGTATTGTTGTTTCTTTCAAGCAACTATCACGTGCTAGCTCAAAAGACAAGAACCTTGTAGATGGCGAACTTGGTTACTTGGGAACTGTTGTTGGTATCTACAAATTATCATTTCGTACATTCAAACAAGTAGAAAAAAATTTATATCTTTTATGATAGAGTTTATTATTTTTTTAAGCACCTAATAATGGTTTTTTGTTTTTATATAGTTTGATAGGTCATTTTGAAGGTTGACTGGTTTTGAACCGAGTAAAAAGGTAGTAATTCCACATAAAGAAAGGAATTATCTGGGATTTGGGCGATTGATTCTTCCAAGGTAATGCGATCTACTAAAGAACCATATATTCTTCCTAGGCATATTGAACAAGCATTTTTTTATAAAAACCTAGATGCTCATCCTTGGTGGCAAGTCATTCATGTTCAACTTAGAGGTAGGTCATTGTTTGAACAATTTATTTTTAGAGAGATCGAAGAAAGTCCTCTTGATAATTCACCATCAGATACTGATACATCAACATTTGAAAGAGAAATTAGAATCATTATACATTATAATGATACTAATCTTGTTGACGAAGAGGATAATACTCTACATGCTGATTCTACTGATGATGAAGAGGAATTACCAGAAATCGATATTAATCCATCAATAGATTATGTTATTCATGAGAACAAAGATTTAACAATAGAAGAAATAAATGAAATCAATAAGGATAATGAAGATGAGACTATATTGATGTCTTACCAAAATGATGGCAATAATGAAAACATATGAGCAGATTAGATAGTAAATTCTACTCTAGTTATCGATCAATAACTTGAATCATTTGAATAGATATTAGATAATAGATTCTTCTTTATTCAACTGAATATCGATGAATCCTACTAGAGAGATGAAATCATGTTCTTTTAAGTTGGAACATGAAGCTCGGCGGTATGCCTAATTATTTTATATATAGCTTTATCTTTGAGGAGCAAATTTTTCTCCTGTATGTATGCATATGTGTCCGTATTCATGTGTATTATATGTATACATGTGTTAGTATGCACATATATGTGTTTCATGTATATGTATGTGTGTGCATGTGTGTGATATATGTATACATGTGTTAGTATGCACACGTGTATATATGCATATGCATTTGTGTAATATATGCAAGTGTTTATAATTGTGTATGCATATATAAGTATACATGTGTGCATGTAGGTATGTATATGTGATGTGTACATGTATATATGTATATGTGTCTATGTGTAAATGTGTACATGTAAATATGTATGCATGTATATATATAGATGTGTGCATATAGGCATGTATGTGTGATGCATAATGTATCTACATTTTATATTTATGTATGTGTATCTACATGATGTGTATATATCTTCATATATATTATGATCCTTGTTAATTCGAGTAGCTATATATAGAGGCATAAGGTTGGGAGGAGAGACATCTCTCTAGTAGGACGTCGGAGGAATAGATGCAATGTGTACATATACTTCAATCATATGGCTAAAAGGTTGAATTAGAGTTTCTAAATTAGGGTTTGTAAAACCCTAATATCAAAATTAGTGTTTTTTAATAAGGATTTGAATTAGGATATGTATATGTATATATATATATATATATATATATATATATATATATATATATATATATATATATATATATATATATATATATGTATGTATGTATGTATGTATGTGTGTGTGTATATATATATATATATATATATATATATATATATATATATATATATATATATATATATATATATATATATATATATATATATATATATATATATGTATGTATGTGTGTGTGTGTATGTACATATGTATGTATGTATGTATGTATGTATGTATGTATGTATGTATGTATGTATGTATGTATGTATGTGTATCTATATGTGCGTATGCATGTGTGTGTATGTATGTGTACCTATATGTGTGTATGCATCTGTGTGTATGTATGTGTATCTATATGTGTGTATGCATGTGTTGTTTGTGTATGCATGTGTTGTGTGTGTATGCATGTGTATGTGTATATATGTATGTAAATATGATTATGTGAGTCTATGTGTGTGTACATATGATTATGTATGTGTATGTGAGTATGTGAATGTGTCTATGTGTGTATTCATTATATGTGTGTAACTACATGCATGTGTATGTGTGTGTAAAAATGTGCATGTATGTGTGTGTATGTATAAATGTGCTTGTATGTGTATATGTGTGTAAATGTGCATGTATGATGTATATGTGTGTATGTGTGTATTTGTACCTCTAGTTGCACTCTTTTTTTTTTCTCTCTCTCTCTCATATACATACATACATACATAAACATACATACTCATATCCACATATTTATACATAAAAGCAATGCGTACCGTGCATTATCACGACGATGAACCATAAGTGTTCGCATCTCTTTTAGACACCACTTATGCGACCATCCTGTCCCAAACTCTGTCTCAAGTGAACTAAGTACGTATTTTTTATCCCTCTCATCATGCTTACTACAAAAATAAAAAAGATCGTGTAAATAAAACATAAGATATTTATTTAAATTTATATGTAATATTTATACTTACTTCCATTGCAAGTGGACAAGGCACAGGTAAGAGTCGCATAATGCTCGCATTCTTCTCTTGAATTCCAATCCATTCCCTATATACACTATATCCCCCTCTGGCTCTATATTTCTCTCTAGCCCTAAGGTGCATATGCATGTCCTCATAGGCACTTGTGCTCCGCTATCATGATCTAGAGGTGGTATAGGTGTCATGAAAATAGATAGATAAAAATAAATTAATATATGTGTTATAATATCATAAAAAAATTTGTGAAAAAAAAAACATACCTATGAGCAGATAGATGTCTTCTTGCATGTGGAGCCGCAAAAGAGCCCTCCTCTGATCGCTGGGTAAGCATCTGGATCATAAAATCCATCTCATCATCAGGCATCTCTGAGTACTCATGCATGATGATCCCTAAAGTATCAAGTGGAACTCTTGCTCTCATAAGACTTTTTATGAGAGTGAGTTTCACCTTTCTCTCTCTACTAGGATCCATAATAAATGTACATATAAAACAAAATGGGTTAGAAATTAATATATGTATGTGTACATATGTATGTGTGTATATGTGTATGTAGGTGTATATGTGAATGTGTATGCATGTAAGCATGCATGTATAAGCGATGCTCCTTGCAACACACATTTATAGCATCGCATAAGCAACGCTATGCATCGCTTATGCGACGAATCATTTTTTTTATATTAAAAAAAAGTCTTATCACTTATGCGATGTTGGCATCACATAAGCGATGAGATCTGCATTTTTTTTCATTGGGGGTGTTGCTACATCCCCCCTATGTCTAGTAGTGATGATTGGAATCTATTTTACCTGCAAGTTCAAGTCTCTAAAGAGCTTCTTTAGCCACATAATCTCACATGTGATGAGGGCTAAGGCTCTATATTTTTCTTTGGTGGAACATGGGGCTACTATTGGCTACTTCTTAGAGCTCCACGAGATAGTCTTGCTTCTAATCATGACTACATAGCCGCTTGTACTTCTATCATCTTTTGAACCTGCCCAATCTGCATCACAATAGGCTTTTACGTGCAAGTCCTTATTTTAAACATACAATAAACCTTCATTTATACTGCCCTTGAGATATCTAAGAACTCTCTTGGCTTCCATTAGATGTTGCACTTTGGGAGTTTGCATAATCTATGAGAGAACTCCTACTACATGCTTGATGTCTTGCCTAGCAAGAGTTGCATAATTCAAAGATCCTACAATGGATCTCTACAAAGTAACATCTTCAACGTCTTCTCCCTCATTTGCACTTAGCTTTACATTTTCCTCCAATGGTTCTACAATTGTCTTGCAATTACACATGCCATATTTTGTTAGTACATCAAGAATGTACTTTCTTTGCATGGGATATATACCTTCCTCCTTGTAAATTACTTCTATGCCTAAGAAGTACTTCAATTCTCCAAGATCTGAGATCTTGAATTCTTCTCCAAGCTTGTTCTTGATCTCTCTAATGCTTTCTTCATTATTCCCTATAAGAACAAGATCATCGACGTATATGCAAATGTAGACAACCTCATTACCTTCCTTCTTCATATACAATGATGAGTCGGCATCACTTTGCTTATGGCCACATTTGGCCAAATATTCCACTAACCTTTGATTCCAAGCTCTTGGTGCTTGCTTCAGACCATAAAGAGCCTTCTTTAACCCACACACATGGTGTGGATATCTCTGATCTTCAAAACCTTTGGGCTGCTCCATGAAAACAGTCTCCTTTAGGTCACCGTTTAAGAAAGCATTCTTCACATCTAGTTGGTGGATCCTTCAACTCTTTGAGGCTGCAATTGCAATCAGAGTTCTTACTATATTCATCCTTTCTAGAAGGTTGAAAGTCTCCTCAAATTCAATACCATAGTTTTGTGAAAAACCCTTGGCTATGAGCCTTGCTTTATACCTAGATATGCTACCATCTAAATTTCTTTTCACCTTGTGTACCCATTTGCTGCTGATAACCTTCATGTCCTTGGTTTTAGGCACCAATGACCAAGTGTGGTTCTCCTTGAGTGCTTTTACCTCTTCGTTCATGGCGTGGTTCCATTCTTCATACTTGCTTGCATCCTCAAAACAATTAGGCTCTTCATATGCAACTACTTGACTCATATATACATAGTGTTTAGCAATGAAAGAGTCATAAGTTAATCACTAAATTGGATATCTCTTTCTTTTTCAAGTTCTTCTCTCTTGAAGGGCTGGAAAGAATCTTTTTCTTCTTTCTTTTGATGTCTTTACACTTGGATTTTCTATTTTTTTTAACTCTCCCTCACTATTGCTATCCATGTCTACCATAGGATTACACCCATCATCCTTTTCCTCCATGCCTTTGCTTCCTGTAGAACTTTCTTCACTTGAAGTATGCTTGCTTCTCAATCTCCCTTTCCATGGAGATGTGTGGCTGCCCTCTAATGTTGTTCTTGAAGTTGAAGGAGCAAAAATTTCCACACTTTCTTGGTCTTCTACATGTCTCCTTTCAGCATCATGTATGTCTTCAACTTGTAATGAATCTTTCACACCATGTCATGGAAAAAATTCATCAAAGATAACATCTCTAGATATCTTTAGTTCTTTGGTTTTAGGATCATAGCATCTAAAGCCCTTTTGCTCTCTTGAATACCCAATACAGATGCACCGTTCAAATTTTGCTTCAAGTTTATGCCTCAGTTCATAAGGCACGTGCACATAACACACATAGTCGAATATCTTGAGGTGAGATAGATCTGGTTTCTTACTTAAAGCATGTACACCTGAAGTGGGGCATCTATTCATGATGTATACGGTTGTACTAGCTGCATCTGCCTGGTAGCAGTTGGGCACATTCATCTCATTGAGCATCGATCTTACCACTTCAGCTATGTGTCTATTTTTCCTCTCTGCAATCCCATTTTGTTGAGATATATACCTGCATGTATATTGTGTCTTGATGCCATTATGACTTAGAAATTCAGAAAAATGCTTGGAGAAGTAATCTCCCCCTCCATCAGGTCTAAGGATCTTTATGTACCTACCCATTTCCTTTTCAACAAGTGCTTTAAAAACTTTAAAGTGACCGAAAACTTCAACTTTTGACTTCATACAATACAACCATATTCTGGTATGGTCATCAATGAAGATAACAAAGTACCGATTACCTCCCAATGAGGGTTCTTTGGTCAGTCCCCATACTTCGGTTTGAATGAGCTCCATTGGAAATTTGCTTCTTTGTGTACTCTTCTTGAATGGATACCTTGCTTGCTTCCCAAATTGACATGCTTCACACATGTTGCATACTTTGAGAGTGGAAATTTGGAAGACCACTTATCACTCCTCTCCTTTGCATATCCTCCAGCTTTTAAAGGTTCATGTGGCCAATCCTCTTGTGCCACATACTGCCAATTCTCAAATATAGTATATGTGATGAGGGTTGTTTTACCTCCATGGTGAATAGTCTTCATTCCTTCTTTCCTTTAGCTATCAGTTTGTAGTCTTGCTTTGGGTCTTTCACAAAACATCCTTTGTTCTTGAACTTGTCTACATACCCTCTTTCAACCATCTGTCCAATTGATACTAAATTCTTTGTGATTGTCAGTACATGTAACACATCTTTAAGGCACTTTGCATTCTGATTTTCATCCAAAGGAACATCACCTATGTGTGTGATCCTATGCTCGATGTCATCCCCTATTTCTACATGCCCTTCTGTGCTTGGTTTATGCAAATTACAAAACATTTCCCTATTGCAGATCATGTGATTTGAACATCCACTATTGATGTACCATGTGGTTTCTATGCCTTCTCTTCTACCATTTCTTTGCATCATGGCTAAGATATTATCATTCTCTAATGTATTTGAAGTATTTGCATAGTTACCTTGATTCTTTTTATGGCCTCCTTGGCTGTCCTTTGAGTAATAATCCCTTGCAAAGTGGCATGGATTGCCACAGTTGTAGCATTCCTTTGTGTAGTCCCTTCCTTGATATCGACCTTTTCTTCCTCTAGCTCTCCTTGCTTCATAGCTTTGATGTGCTCCATCTTGATCATTGCTTGATCTTCTTCTACCTCTGCCTTGTCCATTGTGTCCACCTCTCTTTCCTTTGCCTTTATCTGCATAAAAGACTTGGGCTTCATTGCCCTTTGAATGACCTCCATTGAGGTTCATTTCCTCAGTCACCATGAGTGTGACTAATTGCACAAAATCTGGTAATGAGTCCCTCACATGTATTGAAGTAGTGAATGGTCTCCATTTGTCATCATCCCTTAGCACATTCAGTGTATGAGCTACCAAATCATCATCATCGATGGAGCTTCCTATTGATCCTAAGGCATCTGCAATCCCTTTTACATTGAGGATATATCATTGATGCTGCTATTTGAAGTCTTTCTTAAGTTTTTCAGCTCATTCTTGAGCTGAATCTTTTGTGCATATGTGGAGGTGGAGTATAATCTCCCCAAGGCCTCCCACACTTTCTTGGATGAGTCCAAGTCTTGGATATGGCAAATCATGCTATTACTAATGTGTTGAGATAAGATGAATGTGACTCTTCTATCTATTTCAATCCACTCATCCACTTCCTTTTCATGTGTGTGAGTGAGTGGATCTACATATTGAGGCCTAGGTTGAACTCCACTAACTGATCCCCATAGTCCCTTGACCATGAGGAAATTGCTAACCCCAAATCTCCAGGGTTGGTAGTTTCCTTTTTCCAACTTCTCTATTTGGGTAGCATACTCTACCATTGCTTAAGATTCTATGCTTCCTAAGCTTCTTTTAGTGTGATTAAGTAGGAAACCTTCAAAATGATTAACTTCTTATAGCTTTCTCCCTTGATATGTAATGAAGAACTTGCTACAAGCTTCAAAATCCACTTCTGGATGCTGATGTAGCTCACCGATCTACTACAAGTCCTTTTCTAAGAGCTTTACTAGCTTTAGATAGTTGCTTTGACTTCCTTGAAGAGTCGCAAATGCTTTGAAATGCTCTCATACCACCGTTGGGAAATATTTGACACCCCTATGCAGCTTTGGAAGGTTTTAGGCCCTCACAGGTTCGTTTTGAGTCACTTTTTTGGCTCTCTTCAAGTTAGACTAGTTGTCGTTATTTTTGTCTACCTATGAGCAGAGACACACCTTCACTGTTTACAACTCCACTCAAAGATCACTTGGATTATAGTCACGAAATTCACACCACATTGAACAGAATCTATAAGCAATCAAATGCAAGTGAAATTACTTGAAATGGATACCAGAAGAAGGAGTTACAACCAAAACAAAATAGTGTTGGAAACTAGCTCACTCCTCTAAGAGGTAGTGAGCAATGGCTAACTACAATGAAGAATAAGCTAACAAAATGAGTAACTAAGCAAGGGGGCTGCATACAGCAACTTTTCTTACACTCTATACTAACTCTAAGAAGAGAGTAGAGGTCAGCAGCATTTCTTCATGACTTTGATTCATACATATAGGTTGTCCAAAAGTGCTCCTACAATTTTGCAATAATCTCTCAATCAGGCTCTTTAACATTTTTGGTAAGCTATGATTTAGAAAAGTGGTTGAGATTCTTGATAATCGAAATTCGTGATATGAAGCCTCTAAGTAATAGGTCCACTTATCATTCATACCTCCGAGACTTTAGGCAAGTATTTGGAACATTTGCATGCCAAAACATATCGAACTACATACCGGACTACTAGACTACCGAAAAGGTACCGGAAAAGTATCGGAAAAGTACTGAAAAAACACTCGAGAGACACTAGGCTGCGTGACCCTGAGACTTTTAGGCCACCAGAAAAATACCAAGAAAAACACGAGAATAAATCTTAGTCATCTTCAAGGCTTGATTTTTAACATTAATGCCTACCTCCATAGCTCACCCATCACTCCACACTTGATTAGCCATCAATCCATGCTACATCATTGATCACTCCATAACACAACATCTATCACTCAGCCATTCCTTTCCACTCTTTCATTCTATCATTTACCAAAGTCTATCACTCAATCAACCTCCGTTCATACCTCCTACCCTTCCACACTAAACACCTTCATGGTCCATCACCGTCCCATCATACATCTTTACCCCACATCATTATCTAAGAATCCTTGTCCCTTATCACTCATCCCATAATGCTTACCCTTTATCTTCCCATCACCATACCCTACGCAAATCATAGACCAACCCTCACCCATATCCATTAAGCATGGCCCATCTACCCTATCAGAGGAGCTCACAACTATAGAATCATCGGAAAAACTAAAGCTCACAACTATAGAATCATCGGAAAAACTAATATTGATCCCATTGGAAAAGGTGTAGTACATCTCCTATGACACAAAAAGCATATTATGCTTTTTGTAGGAACGACGGAGGCATCCCCTTAAAAACATATGAAAGAAAGGTATTTAAGAGACCTCCATTGACGGGTATCCATCACATTATAAAGGTCTCATTGAAGAAGCTTAAGCCTTCAACACCATGAGTTATCCCATTGGCCCCTAACAGTAGAGGATAAGGGACATTTAACACTATCTCGCAAGACACTATAGAAGGTATCCAGCAAGTGGCCCTATCGCAAAGCACATTTTCGAGAACTCCATAACATCCAAGCAGCTTTGCAATATTCATATTGAGGAGGCTTGCATCACACTAAAAACCGTTGGAGGTTGGCATCCAAACAATACATATTGCACCTTTAAATCCAATCAGAGATGTGTCACCCCTCTACCTCATTGGTCAAGGCTAGTAATGCACATCGCCTAAGGCATGTGCGTTAGGAAGTGGCTTGATAGTAGTCTATCGGACACATCTACTCATCCCTATGATCACATTGTCATAGATATTTAATCTACCGACCTTTTAGAGGCAAAAGAAATAAGACGCTAAACTAAAAGATCTTTCGAGGTTTCCTTTTGCTCGAAGCAATCACTCAAAATGTACACCTCCAAGAAAAATATACCACAAATTTATATTAAAATTTAAAAGGAATGTAAATGGAATTCCTTGGAATGAACGGACTCCTATTGAATATGCTAAATATCATACATTGTTTCTCTAGAGTGGAGAACAAAAGGAACTGTCCCCTCCCTGGTGGTGATCAACCCTTTTTTTAGTCCTTTTCTCTCAACTGTGAGTAGGTCTCAAGTGTCTCTCGGTGGTCCTTTTTTGCCCCCTTTTATTGGTAGAAACTCTCTAGCGGTCCCTTGACTCCCTTGTCTCAAACCAAAGGAAAACTTCAAAAGAACATATGTAAATTCAAAACATTAATTGTGCAGCTTAGTTTCAATAATGGATCACTAAAATATCACACATGATCAACCACAAAAGATCGACCACAATCAAGCCCTTCAAAAGATAATTAACGATCTAATCACACTTGATCAAGCTCAAAACGTCATTGGAAATCATCCTTCGAAAATAACTAGGATCAGAACAATCAATGGCAATGACATCAATGGAGATTGGACCATACATGATCATTTATCATCGTCTCCAAGTTCCAAGTCACAAGCGATCATTTAAGACAACTAGTTACCAAAAATGGTAGTATCTCCCTCTTTCCTCAACAAAATCAAGCATATGGCGGCTAGAGTCAAAGCTAATAAAAATGTATATTAGTTTGACATGGGAAAAAGAAAAAAAGCTACAAAACTATTAAAAGAAAAAAGATCTCTAAATTGTTAATGTTCACAAGCAGTTTGCACCAATGGAAGCTCGTAATCACAAGGAAACATTAGAAATGGGTACCCTCTAGGTAGAAGACATTAGAAAGTAAGAATTAATTGTGAGGCACCAAGAAACACATAAAAATAACACTTCAAGAGAGAAAGAAATTTTTTGCATGAAAATGCAAGAAGAAGAGCTCACTATTCACACTAGCAAAAGGTTTTCTACAAGTGAGGGGCTTGGCCTTTTATAGTGGCCCTCTCATGTACCACTTTAAATTTCAAAAGGATAATGAGTTTTAATAAGCAAAAAATGTGTCGAGAAAATAGAAACATTTGAAATATTCCCTCAAATTCCATAAAAAGTCAAGCAAAATTTTCCATTCTTTTTGAAAGCCCTAGTATACATAGTTTTCAACACATGAAATCAAGAACAATGCACTCAGTGGCTAAGTAGCCTCTAATGAAGCAATACCTCACCTCAATGTGCTTGGTCTTTGCATGATATATCAGATTCTTAGCCAATTTAATGACGCTCTAACTCTCACTGAGTAAAGGAGGTACATGCTGAGGTAGACCCATATCACAAGCAAGACGGGAAAGCCACAATGCTTCATTACATGCCTCATTTGTTGCAACATACTCTGCTTCTGAAGTGAAAATAGTTGTACATTCTTGAAGACGAGATCTCCAAGAGATAGCACCTCCAACAAAATGAAAAATGTACACTGTTGTAGACTTACGATTGTCTAGATAACTAGCATAATCAAAATTTTTGTAACCAATAATGGATGCTTTCCCTCTAGCGAAGCATAGATATTTGTCCTTAGTGCCAATCAGATAGCTCAAAATCATCTTGACAACTTCCCAATGCTTCTTGCTAGGATTCAATATATATATGATCACAACTCCCATTGCAAATGCAATGTCTGGTCTTATAGCTACCATAGCATACGCAAAACTACCAACAGAAGACCCATAAGGAATTTTGGTCATGAATTCCTTTTCTTCATCTCATTTGGGCCAATCATCTTTGCTCAATTTCACATATGTGGGTACCCTGCATATGGAACCTGTGAAGTACGTACTTTGGATATGTACTCACTTTGAGTTGCTCCTATCGCAAGTAATTCACATGCCAATAATATGTTTTGACATCCCCCAAATCCTTCATATCAAATGTCTAACTCAACTTCTTTTTGAGAATTTACAAGTCATAAGAGGACTTCCCAGCAACCAACATATCATTAACATAAAGTATCAAGCATATCAAGTTGCCATTTGAGCACCTCTTTGTGTAGAGACAATGATCCTCATTGCTTTGAGAATGGCCTTGAGACTTCATAAAAGCATCAAACTTTTGGTACCATTGTCTAGGGGATTGTTTAAGTCCATATAAGCTCTTCTTCAGCTTACAAACTAGACTTTCTTTACCAAGAACCACATAACCCTCTAGTTGTTTATATAGATCTTACATATCTGTGTCCTTCATGTGAAGGTTATATAACTTTCTCATCAGATACACTTTATTTCATGTCATTTCTTTTTCATCTGTATTTCATAACTTCTTCCAAAGATCCTCTGCACTTTCACAATCCAATATTGTAAAGTAAACATTATCTGCTAGGTGCAATCAAATGGTAGACATGGCCATTTCATCCAAATCATCCCAATCATCTTCATCCATGACAGGAGGCTTCTTTAAGATTCCATTTGTTGGCTTCCATTGCCTCCTCTCAATCATCACATCTTTAATTTGATTCTTCCATAGAGCAAAGTTTCTGCCATCAAATTTTCGGATCTCAAAATGGTCTTGTTCTTGCAAGTTATAGCTCCTCCTCGGAACACTGGTAGTAGACCCTGATCCACAAGACGTGCCTAAGATCTTTGATGCTATGATGACAGAGAATTGAATAGAATGATAATGGAGCTAGAAGATTCCAAACACCACTAAAGCTCAAAAAAGGATGACCAAGTGTCAAATTCTGGGAAAAATTTTAGCAGAGCCTTCCCAAAAAAATGAATTAATGAACTATAATGACCAACCAAAAGGATTATGTGATAATAAATGTGCTCATGTCAATAAATGTATCAAGGAGCAAATCGACCACCATATAGTTGAAAAAACCAAAAATTTTGGAAAAAAAATTGTTAGAGTATCCTTTGCAAAATGAGCATATGACCAGTGACAAAATCTCATAAAAGTGCAACTATTGACATGTTAACCTGCATAGTATGACTCCACTGCATAATAATTAGTTACCCGAAAGAAGCCAGCTAGGCTTATTGACCACCTATGAACAACTATCATGCATCTATGGCGAGGCTGGGTAAGCATTCCACATGCATCACTAAAGAGACCCCAACATCTGGGTGTCGCCTAGCTAAGAAAACATCACCACAACCCTCTTTATCAAACATAAAAGTTTTTATGCAAAAAACATAACTTCTATATCAATGACCACATGGACGTACATAAGCGATATCCACAGAAGCATACATAGTGTGTATGTGCTCCATATATGTAGTAAAATGGCACTGAAAGACTGAATTCATAGCCCAAAGACTAGCCAAAAACACCTGCAAGTGTTTATCAACTTTGTTCTTTAGGTTCAAAAACCTGCATAAATTTGTGGTGGGTGATCCAACAACAACTGAAAACCTTTCAAGAAACCCATAGATTTACTAGCATGGCTGAAAACACAGACCCAAAGATGAATATTTGCTATTGGAGAAATACAAAAGAGCACTCTTCATGATGTTCTTGAACTTGTGTAATGAGAACTATGGCATGAAAGTACCCCAAAATGACTCCAAAAATCACCCCAAAAATGCTTCAAAACAGGCTTCGAAAGCAAAAAATGAAGCTTTGAGGGACCAAAACATGTTCAAGGTAATGTTAACCTTATTCTTTCCCCTTCTTCAGACACCACAAGAGTGTAGCTTAGTGGCAAGAGAGATTTTTGGTTAAGCGAGCTCTGAGGGG
Source organism: Ceratopteris richardii (assembly GCA_020310875.1). Taxonomy (NCBI): domain Eukaryota; kingdom Viridiplantae; phylum Streptophyta; class Polypodiopsida; order Polypodiales; family Pteridaceae; genus Ceratopteris; species Ceratopteris richardii. The sequence continues at coordinate 160,626,404 of CM035423.1, read as the reverse complement.
AACAAATTAGGATGGGTAACCTCTCAAAAAGTATCGAGAACCTCCATCTTCCTTTATCATTGAGATTCTCCATTGCACATAGCCAATGGCACCAACGGTGACTTTGGTGATTGGGATAAGAAGGTATGCCAAGGTCTATGCCTTGGTCACCATCTTAGTCGTAAGCCTTGGAGAAAGCATTAGGTGGGCGGGCAGGTGCTTGCTTCACTCACACAAAAGGAAAAAAGCTTTTGCATCTGCATGCTCTGATACTAGTGAGGTAAATGTACAAAGATAAGTAACCCATTTGGGTTATTGGCATAAATACAATATGGAGGGAAAAAACCTCTTGAAGAGGGGAAAAAAGTGCCCTAGCAGTCCTAAGTGTGTTCACACACATCACTATCAAAATATATCAACAAATCCCCCTGAATGTGATGCGGTGAACAAGGAGATGGCACTCATGTATAAGGAACTGCAAAGCCATGTGGAAAGAGATCACTCTACAGAAGGAAGTAATCCTAAAGCTTTATGAAAAGCTTCAAATTTCTCCCTAGGCAGAACCTTTGTGAAAAGGTCTGCAACATTATCCTGTGTGGATACATATGCCAAACTGATCTCTCCAATAAAGAGCCTCTCCCTAACATAATGATAGTGCACCTCAATGTGCTTTGTGCGAGCATGGAACATAGGGTTCCTTGCCACTGCCAATGCATTTTGACTTTCAGTTAAGATGGTGGTGGCAGAAGATTGACCAACACCCAAATCATCCAAGAGGCATTTGAGCCACACACACTCAACAGTAGTTATGAAAGCTATCCTATATTCAAAATCACTATTAAAAGTGGCCACAATAGGTTGCTTCTTGCTCAACCAAGATATGCATGGCCTACCAAGCATGAAGCAAAAACCACTAGTGGAAACATGTTTCATAGAAACCAACCTAGTCCGAGCTAGAAAAAGCATGTAAATCTAGTGATAATGATCCCACCTTAGGATAAAACAATCCAAGTAGCCAGGTAACACTCAAGTGGCAAAATATTCTCTTGACCACCTACTAGTGATTGACACCTAGGAAATGCATAAACCTACTCATTTGAGAGACAAAAAATTGAATATCAGGCCAAGTTATGCATAAGTAAATCAACCATCCAACAGCCTACTAATAGAGAAAACCATCAAATGCATCTCCAGCATCATGAAGACTCGATCGTAAACATGTTTTCATAGGAGTGGAAATAGATCATGTGGAACATATAAAGGTTGAGATATTTCCTCATTCAGACCAACACTTGACTGTCCACCTATAAAAAGAGGTAGCAAAGTGTCATACACATCTCTAGAGCTAATTGAAGTCTCCTTGGTACATGAAACTAATGGCTGAATTGCATCTTCCACAAAAAGACCATCACGGCTAACCAAAATGCATTTAATTTGTAGATGATACAGATGATAGCCTTCGCTTTCAGAACTATACACAACAAGAATACGTTTCAATGCTTTATCATCCAATTTCCTACGTTGTTGTTCAGACACTAATGCATATGCCAGACAACCAAAGACATCCAGATGAGCAATAGATGGTTTGTGATCTTCCGAGCCTCATATGGAATTACCAAGTGAATGTACAAAGATAAGTGACATTTTAGGGTTATAGGCATATATACAAACTAGGGGAAAAGAACCGCCTAAAGAGGGAAAAAAGTGATCTAATTGTCCTAAGTGTGTTTATGCACATCACTACCAAAATATATCAATGAATCCCCCCTAGGAATGATGTGGCAAACAATGAGTTGGTACTTATGTATAAGGAAGTCTCAAGCTATGGTAAAGAGATCAATCCACAAAGGAAGTAAGCCCAAAGCTTTGCAGAAAGCTTCAAACTTCTCCCTAGGCAGAGCCTTTGTGAAAAGGTCTGCAACATTATCTTGTGTGGGAACATATTCCAAACTGATCTCTCCTGTAGAGAACTTCTCCCTAACATAATGATAATGCACCTCAATGTGCTTCGTGCAAGCATGAACGTAGGGTTTCTCACAACTTCCAATATGCTCTAATTGTAAGTGAAGATGGTGGTGGCAGAAGACTGACCAATACCCAAATTAGCCAAGAGGAATTTGAGCCACACACATTCAACAATCATTGTGAAAGTTGCCCTATACTCAGCCTTGCAACTAGAAGTGGCCACAATAGGCTACTTCTTGCTCAACCAAGATATGCATGAGCTACCAAGCATGAAACAAAAACCATTGGTGGACACATGAGTATCATAGTAACCAACCCAGTTTGAGTCAGAAAAAGCATGTAAATCAAGCAGTAATGATCCCCCCTTGGGATAAACAATCCAAGTAATGGGGTACTACGAAGAATGGGTTCTCCTATCCACAACAAAAAGTGTGTAGTGAGCCCTTGTAGGTCCAACACTTGGACAAATAGCCACACTTTAGATTGCTTGCTAATCTCAACTCAAAACTCAAATGAAAGTGTGGCATTGGTGCATCAAAATAAACAAATAGAGACTTCCAAAAAGATATAAATCACTTAATTTGGATAAATTTTGGTTAGGAAATCAACTGACAAAAATAGACTACTCGTCCACACAAGTATGTTGAAGAACTACACTTCACTTTCAGGTTGAAGGTGATATTGGAGATAGAGAAGTACACAAGAAAGATTTCCAACAAGCTAAAAATAACATAATTATGATATTTTTAGGTTGGGAAACTCAAATTACCTAAATAGACTACTTTCCCATACAAGTATGCTGAAGAACTAGACTTTACTCTTGGACTAATAACTCATAGAATATACATACTTTGAAGGATATATTTGAGATAGAGAAATTTCATAAGAAAAGCTTTTCAACAAGTTAAAAATCATGTACTATGGGTAAGTTTTGGTTGGACAACTCAACTGACCAAAATAAACTACCTATCCACACAAGTATGCTAAAGAACTGGACTTCACTCTTAGATTGATAACTCACATAGTATAGAAACTTTGAAGAAGATATTTGAGATATGAAAGTAAACAAGATAAGCTTTCCAATGAATCTTTAAACGCAAAAAATGGTTTACATATACACTGAGATATGAACCTCACAACATGACTATGTACAAAGTGACGTGCGGTTGGAAAGAATCTATGAGAAGACAAAATGACAAAATGGCTTCTAAGATCAAATCTTATTACTGGGGGATCTTGCCTCCTTCTTTCCTTAATGAGCACATGCTTCCACTCCACTTTTTTAGCCAATGCGCATGTGATGAAATTTGTGTCTTTTTCTTAACTCAACACTTTCATTTGATTGCCCACTACATGCCATCTTTTTCACTACAAGGAAGATATTGTATCTTTGAATCGTCATTGCTTTTGACTAGATTTTTTTTCTTTTTTTCATCATTAGAATTATATTCACCTTTACTTTTATATTTGGTAAATTTATCCAAGCATAGCTCATTTGAAAATGAGCTTGCATATTTATCTTCAAGACTCCCCCTCAAGCTCATTTGGGAGTTATCTTCAGCCATGTCCTGCAAGTTTATCACATCTTTGAAACCTTTGAGTTTAGAAGCATCCAAGAACTTTGTAAACATGTCTCCAACTTCCTCTTTGTTTTGATGAACTTTATCTCCACATATTTGCTCATTTCCTTCTCCCTTACATAATGCTTGTGGACCTCTATGTGCGTACTCCTCGCATGAAACATGGGATTGCTTGCCAAGTAAATACTTGACTTGTTATCACTGTATATAGGAATGGTTCCAACTTTCACTTCAAGATTGTCCAAAAGCTTTTTAATCCACATTGCTTCACATGTGGAAAATGATCATCCTCTATATTCAGCCTCCATGGATGAAAGTGCAACACTAGGTTGTTTCTTCGAGCTCCATGTGATAGGTTTTCTTCCTATCATGAACACATAACCCAAGGTTGATCTCCTATCTTCCTTTGAACCTACCCAATCAGCATCTCTAAAGCCTTTGACTTGCAATTCTTCACCAAAATTGTAAACTAAAGCATGATTAACTATATGATTTATGTATCTCAACACTCTCTTGGCTGAATTTAAATGTTCACTTGTCGGACTTGCATAAACTAAGAAATTATACGAACAACATAAGATAGATCAATTCTTGTAATGTTTGCATAGATTAATGATCCTACAATGCTTCTGTATGTTGTTACATCTTCTAATAGTTCTCCATCAATTGATCAAATCTTTGTATTTGTGTCCATGGGCTGAGTGAGTGGTTTGCATTCACTCATTCCAAATCTAAATAGAACATCCAACACAAGTAGATGCTACCTTTCCCATGAACAACTTCAATTCCTGAAAAATATTTGAGCTCTCAAAGATCTGAAATTTTTAACTCCTTATCAAGATTTCTTTTGATATCTTTAATCCCTATAACATCATTCCCTGTTATGATGAGATCATCAACATATATGCAGATATGCACCCCTCTATTTTCTTCCTTGTTCATGTACAATGAATGATCTCCACTACTGGGTTTGTATCCACACTTACTTAGATACTCTACTAATATCTGATTCCATGCTCACGGTGCTTGCTTCAAGCTGTAAAGTTCTTTCTTCAACTTGCAAACAAAGTTTGGATGGTTTTCATCTTCAAATACAACCGATTGACTCATGTATACCTCTTTCTATAGTTCTCCATTGAGAAAAAAAATTTTTATGTTGAGCTGGTATAATGGCCACCTCCTTGAAGCACTAATTGCTATTAAAGTTCTAGTTGTTCCCATCTTTGCAATTGGGTTGAAAACTGCATCCTAATCTATGCCTTGTGTTTGTTTAATTCCTTTGGCAACCAATCTAGCTTTATGTCGATCTAGTGAACCGTCATCATTCCTCTGTACTTTAAACACCCATTTGTTTGGAACAATATTCATACCTTCTTTCTTTGTCACTAGCTCCCATGTTTGATTTTCTTTGAGAGCTTTAATTTCCTCTTTCATAGCTTGCATCCATTCCTTTTGTGTGCAAGCTTCTTCATATGTCTTAAGCTCTTTGTCTTTGATGACATGCATCATGTATGCAAAATGTTTTGCCATGAAACTATCATACCTCAACCTTTGAGTTGGATACCTTGTCCTTGAAGACCTTCTTTTATTGCCTTTAGAAAGTTTCTTCTTTGACCTATTTAGTTTTACCTTTGGAGTGATTACCTCTTCATATTCTTCTTCAATTGCATCTATCTCACTGTTTGGAGCATCACTTGCTTCTTTAGCTCTACTATAAGTTGAACTTGGAGACAAAGAATGAATTCCAAGTCTTCCCCTCCATGTTGAACATTCTTCATTTGATGTAGATGCCTCTAGACTTGAAATCTTTGTGCTCGATTGTTGAACTTCTCTTTGATTAGTTCTTGCATAATCATCACAATCTTCTTCAAGAACCTTTTTCTTTCCTTTATCTTCATACCATGGTCTTAGTTCATCAAAGACCACATCTCACGAGACTTCTACTTCCTTTGTTTAGGGTTATAACACTTATATCATTTTTGCTCCATTGAGTAGTCGATGAAAATGCATTTTTCTGACCTTGGTTCCATTTTTGTTCTAACTTCTTGTGGAATGTGAACAAGCAAACACATCCAAAAACTTTGAGGTGTGTAAGATCAGGTCTCTTGTCGGCATATACCTCCTATGTTCACAAGTGATTTATTCCCAATGTTGTGCACCTATTCATCAAGTAAATGGCAGTTTTGGTAGTTTCAACCCAATAGTACAATGGTACCTTCATTTTGTTAAGCATGCATCTTCCAACTTCAACGATTTGCCTATTTTTCCTCTTAGTTACTCCATTTTTTGAGATGTATACCTACAAGTAAATTGCATTTTGAACCCATTCTAGATTGCATTATTCGTTATTTGACAATTCGATTATTCATGAATAATTACCAGATTTTACATTGAAACCATATTATTCGACCAAATTATTCGGTGCCACATGAGCTTATTTGGACATGAGCAAATAGTTTTTGCACGAAAATTTGGAACTATTTTGATAAAAAGACATTTTTGATCGAAAAAAATTTATCGAAATTTTTTCCGATCCAAAATTCTATCGATCGAAAATTATTTGTTTAAATAGTCTTTTATAAAATAATGCCCCCATAATTACACCTCAATCGAGTTACTTTGTTTTTTGTGAACTTATAGTGTCATATAAAGAACAAGGTATAAGCTCTTATTAAAAATATTTAGACTTTTAGTATTAAAAAAAATTGTGAGTTAAAAACTATTGTGATTGTTTGACTCAACATTGATTCTTACTTCACAATAGTATATGTATGTGTGTGTATGATTGTGAGTGAAAATGTATTACTGATTATTACATCACAATAGTATGTGTATGTGTATGTGCATGTATGGTTATGAGTGAAAATATATTGTGATTGTGTATGCGCATGTGTATGTGTGTGTATGATTGTGAATTAAAATCTATTGTATATGTGGGAAAAGCATTTAAATTCTTTTTTATAATTCAAGGGTTGAGAAGGTGTTAATAAGTGAACTAGAACTTTTTAGGTCTCTTAATGGCTTTGTGTTGTAGACTTATTAACACATTCTCAGATCCCTTGAATTGTAAAAGGATCCAATTAAGTTTCATCCAATAGTATATGTATGTGCATATGAGTGTATAATTGTGAATGAAAATTTATTGTGATTGTGTGACTCAACATTGATTTTTACTTCATAATAGTATGTGTAAGTGTATGTGCGTATGATCGAGAATTTAAAATCTATTGTGATTGTCTCACTCAAAATTGATTCTTACTTCACAATAGTATGTGTAATCGTATGTGCATATGATCAAGAATTTAAAATCTATTGTGATTGTCTGGCTCAACATTGATTCTTACTTCACAATAGTATGTGTAATTCTATGTGCGTATGATCGAGAATTTAAAATCTATTGTGATTGTCTTAATCAACATTGATTCTTACTTCACAATAGTATGTGTAAGTGTATCTGTGTATATGATTGAGAATTAAAATCTATTGGGTTGTCTGAGTCAACATTGATTCTTACTTCACAATATTATTTGTAAGTGTATGTGCATATGATCGAGAATTTAAAATCTATTGTGATTGTCTAAATCAACGTTGATTCTTACTTCACAATAGTATGTGGAAGTGTATGTATGTATATGATTGAGAATTAAAATATAGTGAGATTGTCTGACTCAATATTGATACTTACTTCACAATAGTATGTGTAAGTGTATGTATGCATATGATTATGAGCTAAAATCTATTTGTTTATATGAATAGGTAGAAATATAATCAGATTGATAGATAAATACATAGATTAATATATTTAAGAACTTAAAGAGAGATTCAAACTCTGGCAAATTGAGAGTGTGATTAGGTTTATACAAGTGCATCAGTGTTGATGTTTATACCTGCACAAAACACAGATGTATTCATGAAAGAACTTTTTGACAGAATTAGAAGCAAATTTCATTGAATATATGTGCATGAACTTCAAAATAGAGTACTTGCATTTTACACAGGTTGTATTGAATGGGATTATAATCTATGAATATTAACAATTTTGTATGCATAAGATAACGTTTAAATTGTTCCAAACAATGTTTTGTGACATGTGTAATAGTTGTCATTACGTAACATCAAACTTCAACTTCGATGAGATCAAGTTCTACTTACTTACTTACTAAATTTATATTCAGGTTAACTAAATCTTATGTGCAGAAAGAAAAGGTTGTGGAAGGAAAAGTTTTGAAATAAAACTTAAAAGTTTTGAGCTCAAATATGTTACTCAGATATTTATTAAACTTACTATAATAAAAATATATGAATGTTCAAATCATATAGGCTAACGATTCAAAGATCCTAATAATATCGTCATAACTTATGATTACAAATGTTTTGTTAGACATTGTTTTTATGTCACCATACATGATTCAATTTTTCTTGTCTTAGCATGCTCACTAATGAAGAAATGTTTGATCAAGCATGACAGGATATGTTTTTGTAACTGAATTACTAATATTCTTTATGAGGTTTATCAATCACCTGAGTTTTCTAAAGTCATCCTACGTGAGCCGTTGAACAAGGCAGTTGAATTGATCCACCAACCAAGCGTTCCCATTCTTCTCGACATCATGTGATGCGTAAGTTAAAGTTGTTGTTGCAAGAAGCTCCCATTCTTAAACGTGTAGATTATTTAGGGAATAAGCATATCATATTGATTGTTGATACTAGCCCTATTGGTATAGGTTGGGTCATAAGTCAGGAAGATAGTGAAGGAAATAGATATGTGATTAGATTTGGGGCAAAAATTTTACATGAAACTCAACGTAAATATCCTGAAATAAAAAGGGAATTATGGACTCATAACACATTGTTCATCCCCAAATATAGCTATGCTTAGATGGATTTCATATATAAAGTATTAATCCGGAGTTAGTTCATATTTTAGGAAAATAAAATGCAGTAGTTGATATGCTATCTAGAGCTAGATATGAAGATAATCTTGAGGATGATCTAATTCAAAATGCAAATTTAGGTAATTATGATCCACAAGTTTATGTGTATGAACAATTTCATGAGCTAGAATATGAGGATGAATGGAAAGAAATAGGCAAGTATTTGAGCACATTCAAACCATTACCAAGTTGGTCTACACAAAGATTCCATAATATTAGAAAACGAGCTTATAATTTCTTCTTATGAGATGATTATCTTTGGAGACACGCTAAAGGTAAGGTTAAAAGTCCACAACGAGTTCTAGGAAAAAGAGATCTTCAATTGCAAGTAATGAAAACAATGCATGAGTCATTATGGCTCGACATAAAGGATTTTGTGGAACATATGAGAAAATTATATGTACCTGTTTTTGGCCTAGAATGTATGTTGATATTAATAGTTATGTTTCTACATGTTCTATTTGTCAACTTCATTCATCAGTCAAACATAGAGATCCTTTACATCCTACATATCCACCTTGTATTCATTACAAGTGGGTAATAGATCTTGTAACCATGCCTAATGGAATTGATAAAATGTGTTATATCATGCTTGCAAGAGAAGATTTAACCAATCATGTAGAAGGTCGTGCACTGCGCTCTAAGACTACATATAATGTTTGTAAGTTTTTGTTAGAAGATGTTATAAGTCGATTCGGGTATATAGAGAAAGTAGTTGCCGATTGTGGAGAGTTAAAAGCTAAAGAAGCTAAAGAGTTTTTTGAACATCATGGTATATTTTTGTCCCTCACTATTGCATACGATCCCGAAGCTAATGGCAAAATAGAGAGAGGACATCCATCTATTACAAAAGCTCTATATAAAGCATGTAATGGGGATATTAAACAATGGCCTAGATACTTATCATTTGCACTTTGGGCAGATAGGATGACACGTACATGAACCACAGGTTACATGCTTACAGAGTCAATGTATTGCCAAAAACCTATTTTTCCAATTCATATTCAAATCTTGACTTGGACATCACTTCCCTGGAATGACAATATGACAAGAGAGGAGTTGCTAAGTGTAAGATTGCAACAATTAGAGCAAGGAAATAAAAAATTAGATGAAGTTGTACAAAAGATAAAAGAATCAAGAATAAAAAACAAAACTTATTTTGATAAACGACACCGTATACGTCCAAAGAAGATACAAGAGGTGAGCAAATTCCGGCAACTGTTACCAGATGACAGTTGCACGAGGCATTGAACACCTCATCACTCATCGATTTCAAAGCACTCCTCCGATATACTCAGACGTATGTTCGGAGGAAAAGAGTTCATAATCACCTGGTGCATGGCAATCCAAATGCCTTGACATTTGAAGAGTTAGTCTCTGTTTTGTTGTAGGAAGATCAGTCTAGGTAGAACAGGTCCATTATGCATGTTGCAGATCAAGCTTTCTTAGCTAGCCAGAAGGGCAAAGGTAAATGGAGCTCATCTACTAATAAGCAAAAATCTTCAAATGTTGCACATTCAAAGAAGGAAGAAAAAGATCAAAAGAAATTAGAAAAACAAAAATTCTTTTTCAAGTACTTTAAAGGAAACGATCATGTCATAATTGTGGAGAATGAGTTCTCCTATGCGCAACGGAAGTGTGTAGTGAGCCCTTGTATGTCCAGCACTTGGACAAACATCTGCACCTTAGATAGCTTGCTGCTCTCAATACAAAACTCAAATGGACTTGAGACTTTAGTCAATCAAAGTAGACAAAGAGAGCTTTCTAACAAGCTATAAATGACTTAATTTGGACAAGTTCTGATTAGGAAACACAACTGTCAAAGATGAACTACTTGTCCACACAGGTATGCTGAAGAACTAAGATTCACTCTCGGACTGATAGCTCTCTGAATATATATCCTTTGAGAAAGATATTTAGTACAGAGAAAGTAGACACAAGTAGCTTTCCAACAAGATAAAAATCAAGTAATCTGGATGAGTTTTGATCAGGAAACTCAACTCACCAAGATAGACCACCTACACACATAAGTACACTATAAAACTGGACTTCACTATCTGACAGATATCTCACAAAATATAAATGATCTCAATGAGATATTTGAGACAGTAAAAGTAGATGCCAAGATCTTTCCAACAAGAGAAAAATCACGCAATTTGGATATGTTTTGGCCAGGAAACTTAACCGACCAAAATAGACTACCTATCTACACAGGTATACTGAAAAACTGGACTTCACTATTTCACTGATATCTCACAGACTACATAAGCTTTCAAAGAGATATTTGATATGCAGAAAGTACACAAGATAAGCTTTCCAATGAGTGCTTAAACACACAAAATGGTTACATATGCATTGAGATATAAGCTCTGCAACAGAGCTATGTACAAACTGACGTGCGGCTGGAAGGAGTCTAAGGGAAAGCCAAAATGACAAAATGGCTAGATCCGACTACTGGAAGCTCTTGCCTCTTTCTCTCCTTCTTTTGAATGTGCTCCCACTTCACTTTTATAACCAATGAGCATGTGAAGAAGTTTGTGCCTTCTTCTTAACTCACCACTTTCTCCACTACATGCTACTAACTACAAGGCAAGATATTGTATCTCTTACTCATCATGAATTTTGACTAAACTTTTTCTTTTATTATTTTTTCCTTTTTTCCTCCACTTTTTCTTTATCTTTATATTTGGTAAATTTATCCAAGCATGGCTCATATGAAAATGAGCTTGTACATTTATCTTCAACACTCCCCCTCAAGCTCATTTGGGAGTTATCTTCGTCCATGTCCTTCAAATTTATCGCGTCCTTGAAACCTTTGAGTTTAGAAGCATCCAAGAACTTTGTAAACATATGTGCAACCTGCTCTTTGGTTCTGATGAAATTTACCTCCACATCTTTGCTTAGCACCTTCTCCCTTACATAGTGGTAGTGGACCTCTATGTGCTTGCTCCTTGCATGAAACATAGGATTGCTTGCCAAGTAGATACTTGACATGTTATCACCATATATAGGGATGGTTCCAACTTGCACTCCAAGATCAGCCAAAAGCTTTTTAATCCACATTGCTTCACATGTGGCAAATGCTAGTCCTCTATATTCAGCCTCCATGGATGAAAGTGCAACAGTTGGTTGTTTCTTTGAGCTCCACGTGATAGGTTTGCTTCCTATCATGAACACATAACCTGAGGTTGATCTTCTATCTTCCTTTGAGCCTGCCCAATCAGCATCACTAAAGCCTTTGACCTGCAGTTCTTCATCAAACTTATAAAACAAAGCATGATTAGCTGTATGCTTTATGTATCTCAACACTCTCTTGGCTGAATTTAAGTGTTCACTTGTCGGGGCTTGCATAAACTGAGAAAGTACACCGACAACATAAGATAAATCAGGTCTTGTAATGTTTGCATAGATCAATGATCCTACAATGCTTTTGTATGTCGTAACATCTTCCAATGGTTCTCCATCATTTGAACAAAGCTTTGTATTTGTGTCCATGGGTTGAGTGAGTGGTTTGCATTCACTCATTCCAAATCTGAAAAGAACATCCAACAAGTACTTCCTTTGCATCAAGTAGATGCCACTCTTTCCATAAACAACTTCAATTCCTAAAAAATATTTCAACTCTCCAAGATCTGAAATTTTAAACTCTTTACCAAGCTTCCTTTTGATATCTTTAATCCCTATAACATCATTTCCTGTTATGATGAGGTCATCGACATATATGCAAATATATACCTCTCTATTTTCTTCCTTCTTCATGTACAATGAAGGATCTGCACTACTTGGGTTGTATCCACACTTAGTTAGATACTCTACCAATCTTTGATTCCATGCTCTTGGTGCTTGCTTCAAGCCATAAAGTGCCTTCTTCAACCTGCAAACAAAATCTGGATGGTTTTCATCTTCAAATCCAACCGGTTGACTCATGTATACCTCTTCTTGTAGTTCTCCATTGAGAAAGGCATTTTTGATGTCGAGTTGATATAATGGCCATCTCCTTGAAGCACCAATTGCTATTAAGGTTCGGATAGTTCCCATCTTTGCAACAGGGCTGAAAACTTCATCATAATCTATACCTTGTGTTTGTTTAAATCCTTTGGCAACTAATCTAGCTTTATATCTAGCTAGAGAACCATCAGCATTCCTCTTTACTTTAAACACCCATTTGTTTGGAACAATCTTCATACCTTCTTTCTTTGGCACTAGCTCCCATGTGTGATTATCTTTGAGAGCTTTGATCTCCTCTTTCATAGCTTGCTTCCATTCCTTTTGTGTACAAGCTTCTTCATATGTCTCAGGCTCTTTGTCTTTGATAACCTGCATCATGTATGCAAAATGTGTCGCCATAAAACTATCATAACTCAACCTTTGAGTTGGATACCTTGTCCTTGAAGATCTTCTTTCATTGCCTTTAGAAAGTTGCTTCTTTAACCTATTCAACTTTACCATCGGAGTGATCACCTCTTCATATTCTTCTTCACTTGCATCTTCCTTACTGTTTGGAGTAGCACTTGCCTCTTTGGCTCTACTATGAGCTGAATTTGGAGACAAAGAATGAATCCCCCTCCATGTTGAACATTCTTCATTTGATGTAGATGCCTCTGGACCTGAAGCCTTTGTGCTTGATTGTTGAACTTCTCTTTGATTTGTTCCTGCATAATCATCACAATCTTCTTCAAGAATCTTTTCCTTTCCTTTATCTTCATACCATGGTCTTAGTTCATCAAAGACCACATCTCGCGAGACTCTTAATTCCTTTGTTCTAGGGTTGTAACACTTGTATCCTTTTTGCTCCGTTGAGTAGCCGATGAAAATGCATTTTTCTGACCTTGGTTCCATCTTTGTTCTAACTTCTTGTGGAATGTGAACAAAGCAAACACATCCAAACACTTTGAGGTGTGTAAGATCAGGTTTCTTACCAGAATATACCTCTTCTGGAGTCAAGTGATGTATTCCTGATGTTGTGCACCTATCCATCAAGTAAATGGCGGTTGTGGTAGCTTCAGCCCAATAGTACAATGGTACCTTCATCTCGTTGAGCATGCATCTTGCAATTTCAGCAATTTGCCTATTTTTCCTCTCAGCTACTCCATTTTGTTGTGGTGTGTACCTATAAGTGAATTGCCTTTTGATTCCATTCTCTTGTAGAAAATCTGAAAATTCTTTGGAGAAGTATTCTCCTCCACCATCGGACCTTAAGGTTTTGATAGACCTTCCTGTTTCCTTTTCAACTTCAACTTTGAATCTTTTGAATATAGAAAACACCTCTGATTTTTGCTTCGTACAAAACAGCCATACCTTTCTTGAGTGATCATCAATGAAGGTGACAAAAAGCCTATTACCAGCCATTGATGCCTCTTGAGTTGGTCCCCATACATCCGTATGTATCAAGTCCAAGACATTTGGAGCCACATAATTGCTCCTCTTGAATGGCTACCTCGTTTGCTTTCCTAGTTGACAAGCTTCACATAACTCATGTAGTCCAATGCTATTAAATTTTGGAAGACCTCTTACCACTTCATGTTTGCTCATGTCCTTCAGCTTTGGAATGTTGATGTGTCCTATTTTTTTGTGCCATAAGTCCAGCTCTGAAATCTTCTTGTTCCCACATTGAATGTACATGACCTTTCCATGTGGATGTTGGACATCCAAAGTGAACATCCTTCCTTCTCTTCTACCTCGAGCAATGACCTTGAAGCCTTCCTTTGGATTCTTTATGAAGCACCCATTCTCATTGAATATGACATGATAACCCTTCTCTACCATTTGTCCTACTGAAATCAAGTTCTTTGAAATTGTAGGAACATGAAGAACATTAGATAGTACCTTTGCTCTACTTGTATCTCCAAGCCTTATATCTCCAATATGTTCAATCATGTGTTGAGTATCATCACCTGTTTCAATACATCCTTTTCCACTTGGTACCTGTAGATTAGTGAACAAACTTCCTTGGCATGACATATGGTTACTACAACCTGAATCAATGTACCATTTTTTGTCATCTTCACAAGAGCTTCTATACTCATGTCTCATTGCAAGTAGTGTGTCCTTGCTTCCTTCACTTGAGGTGCTTGCATAGTTGCTTTGGTTCCTTTGATTGCCTCCATTTGGTCTTCCATTCTTCAGCCAACAATCACTAGCATAGTGTCCTACTTTACCACAATGATAACATGTTATACCTTTATGAGAATTGTAGGAGCCTCGGCCTCTTCCTCTACTTCTACCTCGACCTCTTCCTTGTGTGTTGGCATTTGATGCATCCTTGTTGTCTTCCGAATTGTTTTGGTTGTAGTTGGAGTGGTTATAACCTCTTCCTTTTCCTCTTGAGCCTCCTCTTGAATTTCTTCCTTTACCTCGGCCTGCATATAACATTTGGTTGTGGTTGTCCTTTCCTTTGAGACCACCAAAGCTAAGCTCTTATGTGACAAGATGAGGGATTAGTTGTTCAAAACCTGGATATACATCTTTCAAGTTAATGGAAGTTATAAAAGGCTTCCATCTTTCATCATCTCTCAAGCCATTGAGAGTATAACACACAAGATCTTCGTCTTCAACCGTTGTGCCAATAGAAGCTAAAGCATCGCTTAGCTCCTTAATCTTCAAAGTATATTCAGTTATGGATTGACTCAAACTTTTCTTGATTGTGTTCAACTCATTCTTGAGTTGAAGTTTCCTAGCTTTGGTATTTGTTGAATACATCCTTTCAAGAGCTTCCCAAGCATCCTTAGCTTTCTCTAAATGTTGAATATGACCTACCATGGCATTAGTAATGACTTGCGAAATGAGGAACATGACTCTCCTATTCCTCTCCTCCCATTCTTTTGCTTGCCTCCTTTGGACTTCGGTGGCCATAGCTTGATTGATTTGAGGTTGAGCATCATCGCCGCTCACAATACCCCATAAGCCTTTGCCCATTAGGTAGTTGGTCATTCTAAACCTCCACACGGGATAGTTATCCTTGTCCAACTTCTCTACTTGTTGACCCAAGTCAGCCATTGAAGAGTATCAAAGACTTTGAGAGTTACCTCGAATAGTTATAGTCCTTTTGCTCTTGCGTTTGTGAAGCTCCTCCTTGTTTTATAGCTCCTCTTTTGCTTTTCTTTATCTCCAGCTCTGTTGATGAAGCTTCAGCACCAAGTTTGCTCTGATACCAACTGTGGAGAATGAGTTCTCCTATGCGCAACGGAAGTGTGTAGTGAGCCCTTGTATGTCCAGCACTTGGACAAACATCTGCACCTTAGATAGCTTGATGCTCTCAATACAAAACTCAAATGGACTTGAGACTTTTGTCAATCAAAGTAGACAAAGAGAGCTTTCTAACAAGCTATAAATGACTTAATTTGGACAAGTTTTGATTAGGAAACACAACTGTCAAAGATGAACTACTTGTCCACACAGGTATGCTGAAGAACTAAGCTTCACTCTCGGACTCATAGCTCTCTGAATATATATCCTTTGAGAAAGATATTTAGTACAGAGAAAGTAGACACAAGTAGCTTTCCAACAAGATACAAATCAAGTAATTTGGATGAGTTTTGATCAGGAAACTCAACTCACCAAGATAGACCACCTGCACACATAAGTACACTATAAAACTGGACTTCACTATCTGACAGATATCTCACAGAATATAAACGATCTCAATGAGATATTTGAGACAGTGAAATTAGATGCCAAGATCTTTCCAACAAGAGAAAAATCACGCAATTTTAATATGTTTTGGTCAGGAAACTTAACCGACCAAAATAGACTACCTATCTACACAGGTATACTGAAAAACTGGACTTCACTATTTCACTGATATCTCACAGACTACATAAGATTTCAAAGAGATATTTGATATGCAGAAAGTACACGAGATAAGCTTTCCAATGAGTGCTTAAACACACAAAATGGTTACATATGCACTGAGATATAAGCTCTGCAACAGAGCTATGTACAAACTGACGTGCGGCTGGAAGGAGTCTAAGGGAAAGCCAAAATGACAAAATGGCTAGATCCGACTACTGGGAGCTCTTGCCTCTTTCTCTCCTTCTTTTGAATGTGCTCCCACTTCACTTTTATAACCAATGAGCATGTGAAGAAGTTTGTGCCTTCTTCTTAACTCACCACTTTCTCCACTACATGCTACTAACTACAAGGCAAGATATTGTATCTCTTACTCATCATGAATTTTGACTAGACTTTTTCTTTTATTATTTTTTCCTTTTTTCCTCCACTTTTTCTTTATCTTTATATTTGGTAAATTTATCCAAGCATGGCTCATATGAAAATGAGCTTGTACATTTAACTTCAACAATAAAGAATTGTCCAAAACTGGTTGCAAAAGAGGCAAAGAAGAAAGAGACTGGAATGGTTGTTGCAGAGGCCTCTACACCGAAAACAAAGTCTACTAATCTTGTGCAGAATGAAGAATGGGCATTTACTACTATGTGCAGTTTTGACCCATCTTCTCATGAGCAGTGTATGTCTATAGTAGACTCAGATGTTTGGTACTTTGATAGTGGGGCAACCAAACATATAACCTTGCAACATAGTTTCTTCACTTCACTTGAGCCTGCCCCTATAGGGAATACTATCACATGTGCCAACAACTCCTCTTATCCTATTATGGGATTTGGTAATATCATTCTAAATACTGTTGATGGTAGTTCTTTCACAAGCCACGTATCCAACATGTCTTCTTGTCGTTACTCTCATTACATCTTCTTCTTCCATTTCCTCTACCATTACCTTCGACATTGCCTCTTCCTTTGACATAATTGGCCTAAGAACTTGATTCTTCATCCTCCTTTGCTTTACATTTATCTCCTTTATTTTTATTATTTGCATATATAGCAAAGCTTTGTCCTTCATCTCCACCTGATTTCAAATATTGCTCAAATGTGAGCATCAACCCAAGCAATTGATTTAGACCCCGTATAAATTGATTAAATGAAAGTTCACTTTATAATAAAAAAAGGTTTCCACATTTTGTCTCTCAACCTATGATCTTCAATGTCTTCATCTATAAATTCAATAATATCTGCCAAGTCTTTCATCTTAGTGACATAATCATTAATGCTTTGAATCTACTTCTTTGTGAATGTTGTAAACTCTGACCATAAGGTAGCTTTCCTAGCTTTAGTAGTGTTTTGGAAGTGATGTTCCAATGCACTTTGTATATCTTATGTTGTTTCCAAACCTCTAATGTGTGGGAACAAGTGATCTAAAACTGTGTTGTAGATATAAGCTCTTGTACTTGCATCCTTCTTTTGTCGTAACTTTAAAGCTTCTAGCTCTTCTCTTTTAGGTCGGATGTCATCTTCAAACAGAAGCTTTTTGTTGGGATCGTCCCGATGATAGCCTCCATTTTGGCGTCGCACATGCACAAAGTTTGAGGTGAGAACATCGAAGTCGATGCTTGATGAATTTGAATCACGAAGATAATCATGTCTTCTCCTCCCAGTCGCGTACCCCCTTTCAATTAATTCCCTCCTTAATTGGAGTCACTAATGTGGCATCTCACATGAGTGCCACATGGCAATCATGTGTGTGCCCTTCTAGTGGAGCCTAAGAGATGGTTCATACCATCTCTTCTATAGTGACTCCTCTCATAACATTTTCTTCCCCTTAACTCCATTTTTGTCCTCAAAAATGGTATTGGAAGGTCTGATAGAAAGAGAGAATCAATAGGATGGTACTCCCACTATATCCCCATGTATTACAATACATGGTCATATCTCCATGTTGTTTGTCCATATCCTTGCCCTTAAGAAGAGTCTTTGGAAGGTAATCTAAAGTTGGGAAATCGTCTCTGAAGGGTGCTAATCTGCTCCCATGTGGCACTATCTTTTGAACTATCTTTCCACTTTACTAGACATTCTTTATATAAGTGACTCCTCATACTTTTCTTTCGAGTGTGTAGTATGCTCTCAGGTTCATGTGGAATAGATTAAACAAATATGGGCTCAACTACCTCACTATCTAGAATGAGGTTGTCAGATTCACCCAGCCTTTTCTTAAGCTGACTAACATGAAAAACTAGATGGATTTGACCATTCTCTGGAAGTTGGAGCTCATAAGACATCTTTCCTATTCTCTTAAGTATTTGGAAAGGTCCACAGTACCTAGATGATAGTTTTGGACAAGGTCTCATCTTCATGGTTTCATATCTAGATGGAACTCTAAGATAGACCTTCTCTCCTACCTCAAAGTTGATGTCTCTCCTTTCAGGGTAAGCATAGGCTCTAGCTCTATCTTGAGCTCTCCTAATGCTATCCTTAGCAAGCCTAAACATATCATTCATCTCTTCCAAAAAGTCCTTTGCAGCTTGAACTTTCTCATTCTACAATCCTACTGCATAAGGAGCTCTTGGCTGAAACACATACATAAGCATAAATGAATTATACCCAGTGGAAGAGTGCTTGGCACTATAGGATTTGGTTAACCCTCTCTGTTTGCCCATCCGACTGTGGATGCTTGGTCGTACTCATGCTAAGTTTCATATGCAACGTTTTGAAGACTTCTTGCCAAAAGTGGCTAGTAAATTTCCTATCCTGATCCAAAACTATGTCCAAAGGAAGATTGTATAACCGGTATAGGTTCTCTACAAAGAGTCTAACCAACTCAAGTGTCTTCACTGTAGTGCATGTCGGAATAAACCTAGCCACTTTGGTTAACATATCCACAATTACCCAGACTGAATCGTGCCCTCTCTGGGTCTTAGATAATCCGACTATGAAGTCCATGGAGATACTCTCCCACTTCCCATTAGGAATATCCAATGGGTGGAGTAGTCCTCCAATCCTC
Organism: Ceratopteris richardii; assembly: GCA_020310875.1. Classification (NCBI taxonomy): domain Eukaryota; kingdom Viridiplantae; phylum Streptophyta; class Polypodiopsida; order Polypodiales; family Pteridaceae; genus Ceratopteris; species Ceratopteris richardii. The sequence goes on along the minus strand of CM035423.1, from coordinate 160,607,155 downwards.
AACCTCTCAGTTTTATTGACCTGGCATTTAGTGTACTTAAGCACATACTTTAGGATGTCCTTATGAAGTCCAGGCCAATAAAAATGTCTCTTAACAAGATCATAAGTCTTGTTAACTCATGGGTGTCCCGCACTAGGTGTGTCATGACACTCATATAAAATGTGTCGTCTCATCTCAAAATCTCTAGGGACACACACCTTACCTTTATATAACAGATATCCATCATGGACACTATAATTCTTCCACTTGAATCCTTCTTGAGTACTCGTCGATGCTCCATCCTCGTTGGAAACTGGTGTACCCATTATCTATGGCTTCCCAAATCTCGGAATATGTAGGATCAAGCCTACATTTCCCTCTAATAGCTCAAGTAGCTCACTAGTGATCTGAGTAAAACTCAGTCATTGAGCATAGGCATGCGGCTAAGTGAATCAACCACTACATTAAACTTTCCCTTCCTATACCTAAGCTCATAATCAAACTCTCCATCGAGCCTTACAACCTTTAAGGTATGTTTGATTAGAGAGCCACTTAATGCTCACTTGATCAAACACTATCATGCCTTTGGCACCATATAGATAATGATGCCACTTCGTCAAAGCATGGACAATTGCATACAACTCCTTCTCATAGATGGAGTAATTCTTCTGAGCCGATTCTAGTTTCTTAATCTCAAAAGCTATTGATCGACCATCCTGAAATAAAACCACTCCTATAGCAAAATCACTCACATCAGTCTCAAACACAAAGGGTCTATTGGGATATGCTATATGTAAAAGTGGAGCTGTAGCAATTCCTACTTTCAATCTCTCCATACTTTGCTTTTGTGCATCTCCCCAATGAAAGGCTTTCCTTTCCATTAAGTTGCTCCGTCATCCAAACAACTTGGCATAATTCTTAATGAATCTTCGATAGAAACCTCATAAACCTAGGAAGATCTGCAGCTTCCATGTTCCTAGGATGTGCCCATTCCATAATAGCCCTTACTTTTTCAGGATCCATCTGGATTCCATTTTGGGAGACTATATGTCCAAGGTATCTAACCTCTGTTTTGAAAAAATCACACTTTGACTCCTTCGCAAAGAGTGAATTTTCCCTTAGCACTTGAAATAATTTTCTTAAGTGTTCCAAGTGCTCCTGTTCTGATGCACTATAGATCAGAGTGTCATCTAGAAAATCTACTACAAGGTGTCCTAGATAAGGCCGTTATACACTATTCATGAGCTTCATGAAAGTGGCAAGAGCATTGGTGAGACCAAAAGGCATCACCAAAAACTCATAGTGCCCATATCTAGTCCTGAATGCAGTCTTAGGGACATCCTCTGCCCTAATCCTAATCTGATGATACCCTGATCTAAGATCAAGCTTTGTAAAATACCTAGCTCGATGTAACTGATCAAATAGTTCTTCCAATCTAGGCATTGGAAACCTATTTTTGATAGTTACCTTATTAAGTGCTCTATAATCTATACATAATCTCATAGAGCCATCCTTCTTAACTAGGAGCATTGGTGATGCCCAAGGTGAGTTACTAGGTGTAATGAATCCTTTATCTAAATAATCATGTAATTGTCTCTCAACCTCCTCATGCTAAGAAACACTAAGCCTATAAGGTGGCTTACAAATAGGGTTAGTGTTAGTAACTGCTTCAATAGCATAGTGAATGTCCCCTCTCTCGGGTGGTACCCCTCTAGGTAAGTCAGTGGGAAAAACATCTCTAAAATCAAACATAAGATCTTTAAAACTTTTAACCACACACTCTTGCAAGAAAGAATAATAAAAAATCATGTCCATATTTACATTCATAGCATGAAAATATACATCAGATGAAATGTATGTACAATGCTCAAAGTCCTGACTATACAATAAAAAGATCTCATGTACATGCTAAAAATGACAAAGACTCTACAATTCTAAAGATGAAATGAGAGGTGTACTAGGTACATCTCTCTTTTCCTGTATACAAAATTTACTTCCATTTCTTTCAAACTCAAGCGTGTTGTTGTGATAGTTGCGTATTTATGTGCACTGGGCTGCTGGGGAATCTTTAGCTTCTTGACCAGAGTGTAGTTTATAAAGTTATGAGTGGTAGAGTCATCTATCATGACTAGCATCCTAGTCCCGTATACACTACCATGAAGTTTAACCAAGTCATGTGGTCCAAACTGGGGTGACCATGATGACTGGTTCAAACAACAGGTGTGCTCTATATCCTCGTGCATCATCTCCACTCCCTTGCAACTAGAGCTACCATGAATAGGAAGTGTCTACACTAGGTGGACAGCCTTTTTGGCCTTTTCAGGGGTCATACTACTCTCTGATCCTCTCTTCTTTTCTTCCCCCTTCTTGAGTGGATAGTTCCACTATGAATGGCTAGGAGACAAACACCTAAAGCACATGTTCTCTCTTTTGGCCCTCTCAAACTGCTTTGTAGGTAGCCTATGCCCTTGTGATCTTTGTTTTTTTATGAAAATTTTGTTTTTCCCCAATGGCAACTTCCTCTTGAACTTAGTCGTACTAAGAGGTTTGAGGGGCTGATCTGTCTCCATAGGAGTGTATTGAGGATGCTTATGGTCCTCATAGATCTGGCCATACTTGATCACCTCCTTAAACGTCTTTGGCGCATTCCTTCTTACCTCTCTCTTGATGGCTTTATCTAAGCCTCTAACAAACCCTCTAGTTTTCTTGAAGTCATCTAAGCCCTTAAGTTTCAAAATGATCTCCCTATAGTGGGATATGTAGACAGTCAAAGGCCTACCTCTCTGGGTGATCCTATCCCACTCATCCCAATTCCTCTCCTCCTCATTTGCTGGAACCTATATGTTTAAGGTTTAAAGAATGTTAATGTTTGTAGATCTTTATACTAGATAATGATTTCAAATTAGTTATTTGATGTTGAATTCTCCAAGCTCCAGCTTCTCAATGAAAACTTCCAAAACTTTGTATGTCTGCAACTCCTTCCATGTTCTCTAGGACCTTTATGCTTTGATACCACTTATTGATGTGTGGAACATCACAAGATCTAAGCTAATGTGATATGATAAGTCCTCTACAACCATCATTAGCTCAACATTACTTCAAACTCTGAAATCTTTATCACAAAAATGTAGTCACTTACTTTATTTGAATATGCACCTTCTTCTTTACTTCAATCTTCTCTCAAATTTGGTTATGAATTCTAAGAATTCTTTAGCACAATGAATAATAGACATTGTCTCATAAATTAAGTGAGTGATTCCAAACAATACTTTGAAGCATTACCTCATAAATAACTTCACTTTTATTCAGAAGTTGGATTATGTCTGAAAATTATCTTCAACCTTCTTCGATTTGACACGCTTGTAGTCTTAAGTTTGATTCTTTGAAAAAACATCTCGCTTTGTAAGAATATTCGGTTCAAATGTAGTTGAGGATCCTAGATTTCAAATGAGATACCATTCGTGAAAAAATTTACACTATACCTTGAGATATGACTCTAAGAAAATCATGGAAATTTGCACCTAATCCTCGTAACTACAACTATCATACATTTAGTTATTGAATGACATTGATCTCTTCACACATAAGATTGATTTACTATTAGGAAAGGTGTGTACAAAGTGGTTTGGCTTCCTTCTCCTCATAACCAAAGAAAAGGCTCTAATAGTAGAGAGCTTTTCTTCACAACCTCTCAAAACACTGAGTCATAACAAATGAGAACAAAAACATGTTCTCTTTTTAAATTTAGAACAAAACCATGAAATGTTGCAAAATAGCCTCACTTTCTTATTGCACTATTAGAATCCTAGTTTCTTGTTTAATAGTTGCCTTTAAAGATGTCGTTTTCTTGTATTAGATTCTCCAAGCAATAAGCCAAGTTCATTTTTTAGGACAGAATGTACTACCTAATGACCAATTTACTCCCATGAGAGCTTCCCATTCCATAAAGTATGCCAAATAGTGGCACAAAAGAACACATCCTCTTGATATATTGCTTACTCTAAAGACATGCATAAATGATCTCACCGATATTTACCATTTCCATAACTCAAACATGGAAAAATAATCAAGGCTCAACATAGAGAATACCACATTATTTGATCTTACAAAAATTATGAGAAGCTTTTTTTGCATACTTATATTGATATTCACAAATATCTTCCAATCGCCACTTAACGAATATTACCTCAACCAATCATAAATATAAATGAAACCACACATCTATCCAATAGAACAGTGTAGGATGTGGATATAGATAAGAACAAACAAAAAGATAATACGAGCATTATATTCCAATTAACAAAGTCTTACGTAAGTCAAAGTTCACAAAGTTGGATAGGTTTTCTACAATAGAAGCTGATCATATGTCTGCTCAGCCTCATGCATTACATCATCTTTAGGCACTTGAGAGCAGGCTCAATAATCTTTTCTTCATTTAGAATTGGTTGTTCAAGGTCAGCCATGTCTCCGAGCTCATCTGCTAATGGTGGCACCAATTCCCTTGAGGTAGATTGGAATCTTTCAATGTCATCAATATGCTTTTTACCTAGTTCTTGGTCCTCGTGTGGGCACTAATTAAGACCATTAATTTGCATTCTAATGAACCTGACTTGGGCTTCATCTTTCTCTATAGCTATGCAATGCCTAAACAAGAATCCACGGTCATGCAAGTAAATGTGCTGGAAGTTGTTTATCATGGAATGGAGATGAGCACGTGGTCATAAAAGAAGTTAGAGGAAAACCAAATATCTAAATCTAACTAAACCATTGCAGAATGCTTAAAAATCCCAAGATCTACTGCTCATTTGCTTGATTTGGATGTGTGTAGATCTAGATATGAGTGCTTAAAGTTATGAAGAAAGCTCTAAAACTACAAGTATCCAAATCAAAACAATTTTGTAGTCAAACTTGGGGTTTTAAATAACTCATATCTCTAACCACAAGTATCCAAATCAAGCAAGTGAGTAGTTGATCTAAATTATCATGCCACATTATGTTCCCAAAAAGGATCAATAACTAAAACATTCCAAATGGCATTTCTTTGTAGGGGTCAAAATCCTCATTTAGAGACTCAAACATGCTCAGATTCTTATATCTTGCAATACAAAAATAATTTGCTAAATGTGAATTTACCATTTGATGCAAAAGTATCCAAATCAAGCAAGTGAGTAGTCAATCTTGGGGTTTTTAAGCATTTTGCATCAAATGGTAAATTCATATTTAGCAAATTTTTTTTGTATTGCAAGATATAAGAATATGAGCATATTTGAGTCTCTAGATGAGGATTTTGATCCCTACAAAGAAATGCCATTTGGAATGTTTTAGTTATCAATCCTTTTTGGGAACATAATGCGGCATGATAATTCTGATTATGAATATAAAAAAGAAGGATTTTAATAAAAGAACAAGCACCTAGACCAAATTTCACCAAAATGTGGGAAAATTCCTATTTTTGAGATGAAGTTTGGGTGGATTTTCCAACTAATATTCCTAGAACAAGGGTTATCAAAGCTTTATTCATCCACCAAAAAGGAATATTTATGTACACCCAAGGATGAAAAAATAGGTTGAAGCACAATGGCATGGAAATTTGAAAGGAATAAATGTTGGAAAACTTATTGTAGTCCTTGTTGATGGTGATGAGTCTACCAAACCATTATGAATTGCAAAAGTTTTAGAGTTCATTAAAGATATTGATCAAAGTATAATAGAGGCTTTGATAGTCCATTGTATTATACTAAAAGTAGTAATGCATTCACAGGTAAGTATAACTTACAAATGGTATGTGATACCAAATGAATAGGATCAAAAAAGAAAATGAATATTAGGAGTACATCAACTCTTAAAATGGATGATGCACATATTCTTGTTTATGATTTTTCCTTAACAAAAACAGGGCACTTGAGGAAAGGAACCATCAATATGATAAAGCAAAAGCTTCCATATCTATGTGAGACAGCTAATCATAGGCAAACAAGAAGATTTGTGCATGATCCTATAGAACTTGGTATGTACTTGGATGAGCTATCTGAAAATCTACAACATAATGATCCAAAGGAGTTTGCATAATGAAATCATGTTCTCTAGCAGTTTCAATTCATTATCCAAGATCCTCCATCGAATACACGTTCAATCTTTATTTCCTGTGTGAATTTGTTAATCACTTTAATATTTCTTATAGAGATTCTCGAGATGTCAATGTCAAACAAATAGATCAAAATTTTCAGCACATTTTGAGCCCCAAAATTATCAAAAAATGACAAAAAAGTTAAAAAAGTCACATGTTTTGAGTTTATTTTCAAAACATATGTATACTGGTATAAAGGGTTCTCTAGCATAAGACACAATTTCCTTGATTTTTGATGAGGAGTTTCTCTTTTATCGACATAGTGCGCGCTTGTTATGACTCTCTGCTTCAGCCTGAATACTTGATTGCCCATATATGAGTTTAGGACTTACACTGAGTGTAAATGACTCTCTCTATTTATTTTATGATCTTAGTTTACTTATATACATTTTTTCCTGTCTTTACTACTCAAACTCGTAACTTTTGAAACTTCTAAAACTATTCTCCTAACTATATGTTACATGTGTGAACTTGTTCCTTCACATGGGCATGGTTTTGAATGTCCAAGCTTTATAGTCTTTTTGCTCTTCCTTTCTTTACTTATGTCTTCATCAACTCTCTTCATATACTTCATGTCTTCATGCTCAATTAGTGACTGGTCCTACAGGACACCTATTAAGTACATATGTTGCACACATAACAACCTCAAGCCAGAAGCTATGTGGTAAATCCTGAATTTTGACCATATACCTTGCCATCTCCATGAGGAGCCTGTTCTTTCTTTTAGCAAATCCATTTTGTTAAGGTGTATATGTCAATGTGAACTGATGTTTTATTCCATGCTAAGCCAAAAATTCATTACAATTAGAAGACATGTATTCCCCCCTCGATCAGAACGGAGGGTGCCATTTTACATGCTCATAGATTTTCAGCCATAACCAAAAACTGTTTCAAGCACATAAACACTTCGGACTTTGTTTTTAGTGGTTACACGCATGCATGCCTAAATAAATCATCAATAAAATTTATGAAGTAAAGGTAGTTCCCAAAAGAAGGTGTCTACATAGGACCACAAACATCATAATGAACAAGTTGCAATCTATGAGCAACTCAAACCAAACCATCTTTTGGGAAGGATGAACATTTCATTTCACCCAAACTACAACCTTCATAGACATGTTTACAAGGTGCCTCAAGTTTGGGCAAAGAGGACACCATTTTAGATTCGTGTAGGTGTAGCAAACTAGCAAAATTCACATGCCCAAAGTGTGCATGCCAAAGTTTTGCATCCGATAATATTGAACTGCATATGTTGAATCATTCACAAATTTTTCAAAGTCTATGATCTTATATAGCCCATGACATAAAATGCCAGAAGAATAATAACAATATCATTTGAGAGACCATGAATTGTACATTTGTCATCAACAAATTTAACAACCAAGTCAATCTTGGTTGATCTTGAAAATATCAAAAAAAAAATCTCAATCCATGGTACATACAAAGCATATGATAGTGTGAAAGAACTACCATCTATAGTAGTCAGAATGATCTTACCAACTCCCACTAAAAGATAAAAGGAGGTGTTATCACATGTGACAATATTCCCTTAGGCTCAAGGGAGCTGAAGAAACTACGCTCCGAGGTTATATATTTGGTTGCCCCACTATCAAAGTGCCAAACATTTGAGTCTATTGTAGACATACACTTCTCATGAAAAGATGGGTCATAGCTGCATACAATAGTAAATGCCCATTCTTAATTCTTGACAAGATTAACATACTTTGTTTTAGGCATAACGGCCTCTGAAACAACCATTCTAGTATCTTTCTTCTTTGCCTCTTTTGCAATCAGTTTTGGACAAGTCTTTATGACATGATCATTTCCCTTCCAACATTTACAACATTTTTTCTCCTTTTGTGATTTCTTTTCATCTTTGTCTTCCTTCTTTGACTATGTTGCATTAACATATTTTTGCTTACTAGTAGATGAGATCCATTTACCTTTGCCCTTCTGACTTGCTAGGAAAGCTTGGTCTGCAACACACATAATGGACATGTTCTATTTGGAATGATCTTCCTGCAAAAAAATAAAGACTAAATCCTCAAATGTTAAGGCATTAGGATTGCCTTTCATCATCAATCAAAGAGTAGAAGCAAAAATCTGATAGGAATCTAGAAGAACATTAAGAAAAGTCTCTACAAGTGAACTATCTGGCAAGACTTCATCAACAAAAATCAAATGCTCCTCAAAATCTTTGATTTTTTTCAAAATATTTTCCATAACAAACTTCGAGACGATTGTACTGACAAACAAAGCTTGTATATATGCTTGGCACAAAAGGAAAAAATTGACTACAAAAGCATTGCCATAGTGCATTTGGAAGCCAAAATAAGCTCATATCAAAATTTTGACAGGATAGAGTGAAGTGTTTTGAACTCCTACCCTTGAGTATGTTCACCAAATTTTGCGCGATTATGAGACTATGGCTAGAGGGGTGTTGACAACACCCTAGATGAAGTTGCAACCTACTCAAACTCCTACAAAAGCACACGAATAGCACAAAGGAAGAAGAAAAACCTTGGAGTGCAATATAACATTGAAAGAATTACCAAATGAATGTAGAAAGATAAGTGACCCATTTAGAGGGAAAATGTGCCCCGATGATCCTATGTGTGTTCACACACATCACTACAAAAATATATCAACACAAATGTCTATGTATCTACCTAAACTCAAAGCCAAATTTGGATGCTAATGTCCATGTGAAAACAAGAAAAATATGTTGATATATTTTGGTAGTGATGTGTGTGAACACACATAAACCCGCCACGATTCTTTTTTCCCTCTTTCGGAGGTTTTTTCCCTTGGCTTGTATATATGCTTATAACCCTAACATGTCACTTATCTTTGTACATTCACTTGGTAATACATTCACTATTGTGTTGTGCTCAAAGCTTGTTCTTCTTCCTTATGTTGTTGGCCTACTTTTGCAAATATTGCAACTTCGACAATTGGTATCAGAGCAGGTTGTCACTTCATCTAGGGCATCATTGACACCCCTTCGACCATAGTCTCAGAATTGCACAAAAATCGGTAAGCATACCTAGGGCGATTAGGAGTTCAAAATAGCTTTGATTTGTGGCATATACATGTTTTGGCTTGCTAATACAAGTGCCTCAAAGTCTACTATAGGTTTAGTAGAGCTTGGTAGGGTGTTTTTGTTCAACTTTTGAGATGCAATCATTAGTTGCTCGCCATGGCTAAAAGCAATGATGCATTCCTTATGTTGGTTATCGAGGATAAGTTGGATGATACTAATTAACCATTGTAGGCATATATGGTGCATCATGTATTTGTAGGAAAAGGGTTGTGGAATATTATGTAGGGTGTTGAAAAACATCCTACTACACTTGCAAATACAATTATTGAAGGTAATGCAGATGGCTTTGAAGATGATGATGATCTTCAATTTCCTGTTCATGCTTCAGTTCCAACCGCACCTACTATAGAGCAACTTTGTTGGGATGGCAGAGATGCTCAAACAAATTCATTGATAGCTTTGTCTGTCAAATGTGCCATTATCCCTCACATTCACTCTTTCAAGACAACAAAGGATGCTTGCGGCACACTCACAACTTCGTACTAGGAAAGCAATGAGGCTCATGTTGCTTACCTCTGATAATAATTGGAGAGTGAGCATATGAATGAAGGAGAATCCATGGATAATTTTTTGACAAAGATCAAAGATTTTAAGAAACAAGTGATTTTTGCTAATGAAGTCTTGACATATAGTTCACTTGTACAGAATGGACATTTACTACTGTTTTTAGCTATGACCCATCTTCTCATGAGCAATATATGTCTGCAATAGACTTAGATGTTTGGTACTTTTATATTGGGGCAACCAAACATATTAAGTCATAGCAAAGTTTCTTCAGTTCACTTGAGCCTGTCCCTATGGGGACCACTATCACATGCGCTAACAAATTCTCTTATCCCCTAATTGGAGTTGGTAAGATCATTTTGACTACTACTGATGGTACTCTTTCACATTATCAGATGCTTTGCATGTGCTAGGGATCAAGAAAAATATGTTGCTAGTTTCAACATTAGGCAAGATTAGCTTGGTTGTCGATGAAATGGTGTCATGTATGCACTTACAACTCATCATGGTTGGAATGTACATCAGTTGGAGATTGAAATTGGATTTCTGAATGGCGACTTACATGAAGATATATTTAAGCTCTGTGGTTTTGTGCAAAAAGGGCATGGAAACAAAGTACGAGGGTTAAGGCATTATATGGTTTGAAGCAAACACCACATGCTTGGTATGAAAAGATACATGCCTAGTTGATTGCACATGGTTTTGAGAATAGTGCAACTGAGAGCACCTTATATGTTAAGCGTGTAGATGATGTACTTCTGATCATTGTATTGTATGTTGATGAAATGCTACTTACTAGTCCTAATGAGAAGCATATTACTAGATTTAAGGCTGATTTACATGCCTCCTTCAGTATGTTAGATTTGGGGCATTAGCATAATTATTTAGGCATTCAATTTATGCAAGTTGATGGGGGAATAACTTTGTGTCAAATAAAATATGTTAACACATTATTGTAGTGTTTTGACGTTGAAGATTGCAAACATGTTGCCACTCCTATGGAGACAAGTTTAGAGTTGAGTCTTCGTGATGCTAGCGATACATTTGATGTTGTTCTATATTAGCAAGCTTTTGGATGCTTGATTTACTTATGCATAACTTAGCTTGATATTCATTTCGATGTCTCTTCGATGAGTAGGCTTATGCATTGCCTAGGTGTCAAGCATTGACAAGATGTTAAACACATCTTTTGCTACTTGATTGGTACCCGGCTAGTTGGATTGTTTAGTCCCAAAGGGGCATCATTACTGCTAGATTTACATGCTTTTTTTGACTCTGGTTGTTATGACACTCATGTGTCCATGATTTATTTTTTCTTCATGCTTGGTAGCTCATGCATATCTTGGTTGAGCAAGAAGCAGCCTAGCGTTTCCACTTCTAGTTGTGAGGCTGAGTATAGGGAAGCTTTCACAATGATTATTGAGTGTGTGTGACTCAGATGCCTTTTAGCTAATTAGGATGAACGGGTGACTTATCTTTGTACAATCATTTGGTAATATATTTAGTATTGTGTTGTGATCCAAGCTTCTTCTTCTTCTTTGTGTTGTTCGCGTGCTTCTGCAGGCCTCGAATTCCAACAAAATAAGACTTGGTTCACCACTTATAAAGCTTGGATTAAGATGTAACACATTCAATTGGACATCTAAGTCATCACATTACAAAAAAGTTCGTTGGTGATCTCTACTCCCTTTACATTTGTGCACAATTTGACCAGCGAAGATAAACCACAAAACTCACCCCAATGACCACAATTTGAGAATGGTAGGGACTTAGGTGTGTTTTAGATAGGGAGGACGCACCTGGAAAATGCATTGATATGCCATTCATTGCATGCTGCATGGCTCTGTATATTCACACAAGAACAGAGGACCTTCTTCAGACTTGTGCAAGCTCACGGAACATTTAACTAAAAAAAGTACTGACCCCCCTCCCCCGCCCCTGCCGTGCCCTGCACAGATATTTGAACACGCGTAAATACAATTTATTTTGTCAATTTTTTTTAATAATTATAATGCTCAATTTTCAAAGTTCCGTGCTTTTATGTATTCAAATAAGGCGACGACACATCAATGCGTTTCTCAATGTTCCACGTTATGTATGAATAAATGGATGACAACACTGTGTAGTATTGATTATTTCTGGGTGGAATTTCAAGATTTTTCACCTACATTCCGCCACTCTTATCTGAAAACGCCCTTACAATGAAGATTCTTTGATGTCAAATGATGGTGTGATGCTTATCTTTAGGCATCAAAGTTAAATACATGCTCTTCCCTTACCATTTCTTGCGCTCTCCTCCCCTCGCCACGTGGAATCGGACACTCGAACTCCACAGCCCATGAGAAGAGTATCTGGCTACCCAACCACGTCAGCGGAGCAGGAAGCTGACTTGGAAGTCCACGTCAAGTATTCCTCACGCCTTCATTTCAATTAGACGAGTGCAGTGAAGCTGCTCCTGTTCAATTTGGAGGGAAAGTGACTAGCTTCTCCGACGGCCAGCGATTCCGAATGATGGAAGAGACAGTAGCAGCGAAGACGATCGGGCTTCCATCTTCGAACGCGACGGGAAAGCTGGGTGCCCACCTCGACGACTTGATGAGCGCTGTCAGCAGCAGAGTCTCATTTCTGCAGCAAGCCGTGGTCATACGAAGCGGTAGAGAGAGAGAGAGAGAGAGAGAGAGAGAGAGAGAGAGAGAGAGAGAGAGAGAGAGAGAGAGAGAGAGAGAGAGAGAGAGAGAGAGAGAGAGAGAGAGAGAGAGAGAGAGAGAGAGAGAGAGAGAGAGAGAGAGAGAGAGAGAGAGAGAGAGATTTATGCTTGTTTATATGCCGGTTATTTTCAACAAGTATATTCGTAACGGAAGTGAGACTGTCAATGTAGCGCGATTCCATCAACACAAGTTTGATGGCCTCAGTAGATAAGGTCATTGTAGCACTCACTGGGCGAGGAATCGACAGCGAGGATGCCGCCAGTTATTTGCAACGATGAAGTTTGTAATGAAGGTGAAACCATCACTTTAGCTCCATTGACCTAATGACCTCGGTAGGCACGATTATGGTAGTATTCGATGGGCGAAATGAGGACACAAGGATCACCCTTGGAAGTATCCCTTTGCGTCTGCTTTCTCTCTCTCTCTCTCTCTTTGTGTGTGTGTGTTTGCTTTTGTTTTGTACACGACTATCATAGAACAATGAAAAGAGAGCTAAGGAGCTTTCAATCTCAATCTCAACAACTCTTGCATATGTGATATATCTTTGAATCGAAAAGTGAGATATTTGTATCCATGAAGATGATGGTCATTGCGGTGTTTGCCATGAGAACATTTGAGGTTGAATGTGTCCTCTTCTTCCTAGAAAAGAACCTATTGCTTTGGTAGTCGGTAGTTTGGGTGCAATCAAAGCAGCTACCCGTCTTGTCCTCAAATCAATCCACCTTCATTTGTTGTCATCTCTATCAAGAATTGTGTAGGATCGCCCTAGTAGTCATATCGCTAGGTACTATCGTAGTTCTTGGTGAACATGTCCTGGGTGATCACATAGGATTCCATAATATCATTTTGGTTTGGCGGAAATCAGATAGAGTATTTGAACGATCGCATTGTAGAATCTATCATGTCTAACCAAGGGCTCTTATTTTGGACAAGGTCCTTGAATTTCTATGAGTATGTGTCAAAATGATTGCTCTCCCATCTCACCCAAACAACTTGTAATTCTTGATCTTGTTGACTTGCAAGAAGCAAGTCAACTAGAGGTAGTTTGTTGATCTTGTAACTTTTGATTTGGTTCACTTGCAAGAAGTAAGTCAATAAGAAGCTAAGCTCAATTCGAGAATTAGGTTGTTGTTAGTGCCTCATTGGCGCTCTCCTAAGATCCTCTAGGCTCTAAGAATGTAGCCTTATACATGTGCCGATATTTAGCCTACAAGGTGCTAACAGATGATGGGTACTTTAGCTTAAGAAAGTGACATGTCTACCGTTTATGGATTGAACTAGGTGGGAGAAAATATGCCATCCCCTTTTTTTTTTAATGAATGTAGCCTTTTGGTGATCTCCTATCAATCTAAGCATTCCTCTAGTCATCACGCATGGGCAGCGTATGTGCTTCCCTCCTTGCCCCCATGATAGGCAAGGAGGTTGCTTGATGGAAGTTTTCATGGACATAAATGGAACCATCTTGCATCCCACATTTCATGTAACTTTGCAGTCTCGTAATTTCCAACATGAAATTCAGGAAGGGAAAGTTCATGAAGTTAATAGCGAGTTCCAAGAAAATGGACTATTATATTACAAAGACATATTATACATTCCTCAAGGAAGACTCAAGATCCAAGTACTCCAACAACGCCATGATGACCTTGCAACTAGTTATTTCAGAGTGAATAAGATGATAGAGCTTATATCAAGAGATTTTTGGCGGTGCTAAATGTGGAAGGAAGTCAAAGAATATATGATGCTATCTTATAAGGAAAAAAAACATACACATTGATGAGCAATGAGCATCAAATATTACAAATTTCAAAGGCATGATTCATGAAGTTTTAAACTTTAAAGTTACAAGTTTATAACTTATACTTACCATGATCAAGTGACTCATCAAGGATGGTGCACTTTACTATTTCACTTATTGCATCCTTCATAAAATGATAAAGTACACTAATTGTTACTCTCGCCATATCGATCACGCGTAAAACTTTATATAGTGGTATAGCAATGACAAGATTATGAACACTTCTTCAAAAAAACTCTTTCAAGCACAATCTTTGCATAGAATTTACCTCTTGTTCTTGGGCAATCAAGTCTCCATCCAACCATTCCTTGAACTCTTTTGAAACAACCGTCTTTTGAAGTTTATTCTGTACTTCAAAAAGACGATCCAAAAGTATCTACATGGCTGCAAATCTTGTCTTTGATGGCTTTTCAATTCCAAATATGAGCATGAATGATAGATAGCAAGCATCCTCAATGTAGAGTTTATGAAGTCCACAATGGAGATGGCCTTTGATGTAATGCTCTTCACCCACTTTAATTTGCCAATGTCTTCCATAAGAAGATCAAGGTAATGGGTGGCACAAAGACTCCACATAGTCGGGAAATCTTGTTCTAGGTTCCTTCCCATTGAAGCACAATTTGAATAACATATTGGTGATAAGCAATCTATGACAAATTACCCAAGGAAACAAAAACAATTAGCATGCTAATATTTGAATCTTAGATTTCCAAGATTCAAATACGATATATGTGCTATATAATATGTATGTAATTTTTAAATCATGATATATGTATGACAAGGCACATAATGTGACATGTCATACATATTTAATATGTGGATTTTGAAATTATATAATATGTAATATGTATGTTTGCGACCATCAACGTGACATGTCATGTCATACATGTCATATGTGACATGCATCATGCACATATGACATGAGAGTTTGTGCTATTGATGATTGTATACATATTACAATTTACATGTTATATAATTTCAAAATCCACATAATATATATGTATGTCATGTCACATTATATGTAACATGTCATATATCATGATTCATAATATTACGTACATATTATATGACACATGTATTTATGAGTTTACGTATATCTTAAAATGGAAAATCTGAATTTTTATGAATGACATTTGAAGAATGAATTCGGAAACTTACCTCAAGTATGGTTTGCCGGATATGTAAATAAATAAAGCTTCTAGTGACTTTTTTGCCTCTTACTCCTGCATCCACTGCTCATAAGATGTAGGTATCAAGAGGGAAGGACAAGGATATTGATAATCTTGCTCTTTTTATGACCTCTCCATCCATCAGAGAGAATAGAGCATCCATATTTGGCCCAATTGGCTAACATGGGTTCCAAAGATTTATCGATTCTTGCTTTTTCCCCATCTAATTTCTTTGTATGCGTATCATGGTAAGAAGCACCATACCATCCCTTGCAAGGTCTTACATTAACTATGACTCTTATCATATGCCTCCCTTGATCCAAACAAAGCACATTAAAGGGAAGATTGCACTTAATCATGGTTTTGGCAATTTCAATTTCGGTCACTCTTTGCCTTTCTTTGAGAAAAGGCAATGTCCTCAATACTCCACCCTATACTTGTGCAAGGGTAGGTACTCGAGAGGTACTACTCCCTTATCTCTCTTGGGAAGACTTGTTCCTTGTGTATATTCATGTGAACTCATTGTGGGTGTTGCTGAACCAACAAAAATGGATTACTTATTGCAATATTGGCATGATCTGATGAGACCACTTTATGTTGGAGAAGAGAGCCTTTTCTCCTCTTGAATGGAAGATATTTCTTGTGACATTCTTCATAGACATCATTGGAAATACCATTGCAAGGAGAGTATTCTCCAACAAACTCACATAGATGATGAGAAGTTGAGTCACACTAGATGTTTGTATCCTTCCACATTACTTGCAATGTCACCTACAAACATTGGACTTATCTTTCACCCTTTCAAAAGCTACACAATGCTTGTGAAAGACTTGTCACTTCATGAAGAGGAGGAGCCATGAGGGTGATAAAGATGAGAGGGGGTTGTTGGAATCTAAGAAATAGTAGATAAGAAGAAGGGGGAGCTGAGAATAGGCAAGAGCTTGCTCTGTAACTCTTAGTGGCTACACTATGCTTTTTTTGTAATCCTAAATGGCTGTTCAATAACCATAATACTTAAGATTAGAGAGGTCGAAGGCTATCACTTGAGGCTCCAATGCGCTCACGAATGGAAGAGGTAAGCATAAGGTGTGCACAATATGAAAAAGAGCCCTAATAAAAATCGGATGCAACTCCACAATTTTCAAACTAGATGACTCGTACGATATTTAGCTAGACAAGATGGGACAAGATGTATTGGATGAGCGGACTTGGCCGTTGAACGGGTGCAACCTTGAATCACACACATATTTTATAGACGTTCTTATAATGTAAGCAGATCATCAGATTCTATATTAGATTTTCGAAAATTTGCTATGAGGAGAAACAGATCCACATTTCAAAACCGTATGATAGATAGGTTTTTGTCTTCTTGCATTTGTATATTTTGTGTCATTTAGATAGGTGTAGATGAAGGCATATGACTGATACTTCATAGGCATGGCCAAGCTTGAGAGTTGAGGAAGTATGCTATAGTTATATATGGAAGAGTGGCAAATAATTTTTGCAGCCCATCTCCATGCTGTCCTAGCATTTTGACAAAAAAATTGATTTTTTGAATCACCATTATTTGTTGGTTTTTAAGGTTCACAATCAATATAGAGATAAAAATGAAATAGAGACATAAGAGAGAATATATAAAGTTATAAAGAGATGGAGCAAAGCTCCATATATATGCCATGTATTCCAAAATATGAAGTACACAAATGTTACAAAAAATATTAAAATATGCATATAAATGCACCAAGCTTTTGCTTTTCTTCATAGCTTCAAAGACTCCATGTGTAGAAGATGATCTACTCCATTGTAGATAGGATCCAAATCAATGTCTTCACTTTGGTAGGTGAATGAGAAGAAACCTTAGCTGATATCTTGCATGTTGTAGATATAGAAACCCTAGCTCTCTTCTTACCCAAGGTTGAAGAAGACCTCCACCAGGCTCAAGACTTAGATCATGTAGAAGTGATAACTTGTGTGCCAGAGGTCCTCTCTTTACCTAATTTTTTATCTAATATGTAAAGCACTCGAGAGCTTTAGAAAAAGCTAAAAAAGCCATCCCGTGATCTTTGTCGCGATTTTCGACAGGAATACAAAGAGAGTATTTTGTAATATTTTTTATGCTTTTGGGCTTTGGATAATAGCCTCAATCTATCCATCAATCTATTTGATATTGTAGTTTTCTAAATCCATTTTCTATCTAGTTAATTTGTATATCTATATCTATTTACACATATCTATATCTATCTATACATCAATCGATCTATTTAATTATCCAGTTATCTATTTAATTGCACCCACATACACACATACATGAATGCATCATGCACATATACATACACACACACATGCACACACACATTACATACATACATTACATACCTACCTACCTACATACATACATACATGCACACACGCATGCATGCATACATACATACATACATACATACATACATACATACATACATACATACGTACGTACGTACGTACGTACATACATAGATACATACATACATACAAATGTATGTACCTATGTGTGCGCATATGTAGATATGTATATACAAACATACATACATACATACATATATGGTACATATATGTGCATGTACATGTATATGTAGTTGACTTTTTTTGTATGGAAGCTTTAGTGCTTCAATGAAAATGCATAGGTGAATATTTCATTATTTTAGTAATGCAAGTCTAGTCCCTTAAAAAAAAAAAAAATTCTCAAATACTAAAAGGAAGATTACAAACTTCCATTCTATCAATATGAACAAGATTTACAAGTAGCTCGAGGAAGAGGTATCAATGAGGTTAATGAACCACTTATCACAAGGTGGGGGATCCACTCTAACTTCATCTCGCTTTCATGCAAAATGTACATGTGCTCAAAGGAGGATGAGCTTCTTGACTTTCTAAACCTCTTGGAGGAGGGTAAGGAATCTTCATAGGGATGGGTTTGACTAGTCAATATTCAGGTCAAAATCAGATTTTGAATTTTTACCTCAAGCTATAGAGCTTCACATGGTCTTTCAAAAAAGCAGGAAACATTAAAAGAGAAAGCAATAAAGCTGTGTTTTCATAAAATAGAGCTAGATGATTGCCTTTTTAGTCTCCTTCTTTTCTGGGATCAGATTTCTTATTTGCAGCTTTTCAACATTCAAAAAATCAGATTTCTATGCTTTTAGGAGCTTGTGACATGTTCTTAAGCCTATAAAATTTAAATACATGAGATGGGTTTCACTTTGAAGTTAACTTCATATTCAGATCATAGGAGAGTGGACCAAGTTGTGTGGTACTTCTTCTTCAACCTCAATGCAGATTTTGGCGGTTAATTTTGACACCTCATATTTTCTTAAGCCACACTTATTTTGGAGATTGTGCTTGCATCACTCGAAACCCTTGTTGTCAAATTTTTGGTAATCTACATCGATTCACATGATTGTGGAGTTAAAAGTGTTGGTGTATGACACTGTCGTTAAAGGTTCTTTTGTTTGTTGAGTCAATTTGATACTCTGCTGCATTTTTTCTCTATTGGACTAGCAAAATGTACTCAACAATGAACATACCATTGAACAACACTAGGTACATCATAATGCAAAAATCACATGAAACTTGCTACTGAGTCTTTGAACAACTGATCTATATCGCTGACAGGTGATAATAAAAACTTTGAGCTGACAAGTTAGAAGAAGATGGGTTTCTGAATTTAAATCACAAAGCTCAATGTGTAGACATAATCTCATATAAGCACGATGTAAGATGCAGTATGTGACATTTCACAGCTTCATAATATGGAGAAAAAGGAAAATTGGAAGTAGGAAAGAGAAGATCTCCATAAATTTGCAGCAGCAAATTAAATCCTCAGGTGCAAAATTTATTTTGCTTAAAACTCCCGATGTTTGCCAAGTGTGTGCTTATATGTTGATTGTATTGTATTTATGTGCATGGTGATTCTTGTGCATACCAATCAACATCATATTTGTACTTACTATAAACTCATGTCTTTGTGTATTATCTGCATTTCTGTATGTTTGTATGTGTCATACATATATGCATTGCATGTCAATCTGCACCATGTATGTATTGTTTAGTATGAATGTATGTATTCTGTTTATTTTTTGCATGTGCTGCTGTATGCTATATGCGATTATGTTTTTTATGTATATGCACTTGTGTCATGAGTTTCATGTATGTATATTTGTGCATTGTATGCAAGTATATGTCACACCTGTTATGATCTTGTATATCTTCAATATTGTTGGATGGAGTGCAAAATTCAAATCGATTCCTGCTTGTTACTGTGAAAGACAGTAAAAGAGGAGTCTAAGATATGTAAGCTTGAAAATTCTTTGGGTTGAAATGATGGAAGACAGAGATGCGTTGGTCGGGTGGAATTGATGTTATAGTTGGAGGTACTGTTGATGCTTGTATATGTGCTCAATAAATAAACTTTAGTATGGAGAGGATAGTTATTTTACAAACTACCACTATGCTTAACAGTCTTGTATTATTGCTTCATACTTTGTGTGATGATGAGTATTTTACTTCGGTGGCTCTTCAAAAGGATAGAGATCAATTTTTTTTTGTCTTCCATGCTATTATCTGCCATAATAATGATGTTGTTTGGTGTATCCCTTATCCTCCTTTGCAAGAGGTATAACAATGGTTTTCAAAACTATACCACTAAATGTGAGATAGAAATTATTTTCATTATCAGCCGTTTTGATGTTTAAACCTGGCAAAACAGAATAAGAAGAACCATTGTTTTTATGACTTTCAATGAATGGGGTTTCAAGATGCATCAGATTGACTCAAGATGATTATAGAGAATTAAGTGTTTTTAGACATGTTGAAGTTGAGGTAATATTGAGTACAATACATCATTTTGCTTCTGACAAAATAGAAAGGTATATTAATGGTACTTTGCAGCTTGTCTTTTACAGCTATGTTGTCGAGCAGAGATGATCTTACCTCTCTAGACATAGCGGTCCAAGCTATAGAGCACCAATTGAGAGCCGTGAAAGCTTACTTAAAAGATGAAGTAGATGCCCTTCCTAAAGCACAAGTAATTCTCTGCACTTCTTACGCTTCTGAAGGTTCACAATCAGAAATTTATGAGATTGTGAAACAGAGTCTGCAGAAATTCTACTGATTTATGAACTGAACCTGTTGATCAATGAAATAATTACGATTGTCTTGATGTATTAGGGGGATCTTTCATATTGAGAAATATTAGGCCTTTGTTTAATCACTTGTGATTGTGAGTTATAACATGTTTAACTTATGCATGCAGGCACTTATTAAGCTTTCATTACAACAAGATCGAAGGTTAAAGGTGATTTCTGGTGTCCTTTCTGCAAATCTTCATGGAATCGAACCCAAGTTACATTCATCAGAATCCATACCTCAGAGGTGATAAGACAGTCAAGAGCGACATGATTTTGTTGTATATTTGAGTATTGTATGTTCTTGACTGCAACTTGTCTTGATGGCTAAATTCATGAAGTTCTGAACTGGAAGCTATCAATGGACATCCATTTTTGAAGTCTGTGGAAAATGGCTTTCAAAAGGTGATAAATTTTTGGGATGAAATTGGTGTACATAAAGAAGTGATTGTAATAAAACCAACAAAATGGAAGTTGCAATCAATAAAGCCAGCTGACTGTGGAGCTAACAAAGATCAACTCTGCTTTGCAGGATAAGAAGGGTCGAAGCCCCCCTCCCTGTTTGTACGTCACTAATGAAGAACTTGATTCACTATCCAGGTATACCACTGATGTAATAGGACACTGTATTAATATATGAAAACTTCTATTGAAATCCAACCTTATGGCTAATTTGTATCTGCACACATTGGTTTCAGCTATATGCGTGGACGACTCACCTTGGAGAAGGTAAACAAAGCAGTCGATGAGATGGCTACTTTTGCTGAGGTGAATGCAAAACTTCTGACAGCACCTCGCAAAAAGGTAGGTGAACAATAGGTTATTAGCCCTTCAAAAAAAAAGATATCAGCAAAAGTACAGTGGCAAAATGGGCCTTCATTAAGCATATTATTTCTTCAAGCTGTCAGAATAATGTACACTTGTTAGAATCACCTTTGCCACTATTCTCATTCATCTGATCATTATTATTATTATTTTTCTGCTTTTACTACTGTTAATACTCAGAAAATGAAGTTGATTCTTCTTGTGTCAATTACTTTTTGATAACAGCTTGGCAATGAGCTACTAGAGAAGGCTCTGGTAAAACTTTGTATCTGAAAGTCTGCCCATTTGTATTTTCTTTAGTTCCTCGTATGTTCATTTATCTTGCCATGTCCAGGAACTTCGTGATTTTGCTGCTACTGAGTGTGTGAAGGGGAAGCATTTCTTTTTTGAGTCTGATATGAAGGGATCTGTCTTGAAGATGGACAATACAGGAAAAGCAATACTCACGGTAATATGGCTGTTTTTTTGAAGTGGTTTTGAACAGGTGATATTCATTGCATGTTCTTGATTCAGGTTCTACGTCATCTTGGCCGAATTGCTGATGTCAGGGCAGGGCGGCTTCGAGGTTTTATTCTCCTCGATCCATAGAAGAATCGTTTCTTTCAAAGTCATCAATCCTGACCTCCAGGAATAAGGGCTTTCCATCTTCCTAGCCAGATACACATTATTGTTCAATGTGACTGTCAAGCCAAGAGACATTGGCACTGCATCATGTTGCAGAGTTTGATGTTCAAAAGATTGATAATCATGGGCCATTCAGAGATCATGTATTAATTTATTCAAAGAACTTTCTGGCATATTAAGGGTGGCATGTTGACAGTGGTTGCTCACATGATTGATTCTTGCCAGGCATGCTCATGTTTCTGATATGAACTCTCAATCAGGTTTTACATAGCCAGAGCATGAGAAGCTCAAAAATTGTACTTACATAGAGGCTATAGAGCCTATGTATGTATAGATAGAAATATGTTCATTCATTGAATCTTGAATGATATGGTTTGCACACCTATTTAAAATGCACCAAAGCCAACTTACAATCGGCCTTGCATTATGCTTCATCGAGATCCATGAGAACATCATGTTCACACACATGCACTATGTATGTACGTAAGCTACCATAGATACACATACACAAACACATGCCGATGATATATGCATCCATGCATACATACATACATACATGCATACAGACACATGCACATACATACATATGTACTTACATAAATGTAACATGCATGCATATGTGCATACAAACATATCTAGATACATTTCTGGATTTGTGTGTCATCCTTGCCTAGGGGCCATGCTAATCTTCTCTATATACATATGTATACATATATGTAAATACATGCATACAGACACATGCACATACATACATACATACATACATACATACATATGTACACACATAAATGTAACATGCATGCATATGTACATACAAACATGTATAGATTCACTTCTGGATTTGTGTGTCATCCTTTCCTAGGGGCCATGCTAAACTTCTCTATATACATATGTATACATATATGTAAATGCAAATATATGAACATGCATATATAAATACAAGTGCATATATATACAAATACAAGTGCGTTTATATCCATACATACACATACATACATTTCTACATACATATATGCATACATACATGCATGCGTGCATTTCTTTGGAAAAGGGCTCTTTTTATTAGTATGTACAAAGATGTGTGCCCCAAATAGGTTGAAGGTTACATGATGTTGCAATGCAGCCTAAACAGTGATATGAATAATAAGATGTTTGGCAGGATAACACTTTAATGGCAAGGTGGAAGCAGCCATGAGAAGATACTTGTGAAAGCAAAGCTCAATGAGAAGGGCATTCTTGGATTGCCAGATAAACCAAAGAATCCAGAATTGGAGATGATTAATGGCTCACACGGAGGAAGAATTTTAGAGATTAGAGAAGTTGAGAGAGAGAGAGAGAGAGAGAGAGAGAGAGAGAGAGAGAGAGAGAGAGAGAGAGAGAGAGAGAGAGAGAGAGAGAGAGAGAGAGAGGGAGAGAGAGAGAGAGAGAGAGGTGTGACAAACATACCAAGTTCATCTCATCAATTCTTGATATATCAACAATTCTAAACCATGGTGCATGCTTTTTTAGACCCATTCACCATGGATAGGTGGTGAATAGGTGTTGGGGAAATTCTTTAGTTAAAAAGGGCTTGAATGTTTGTAAGAAAAAAGGCGTGTTCGAAATCTTCGTGCCTTGATTAAAGTAGAAGATTATAATAGCTTTTCTTTGACATAATACTCACTATGCATAGCCCTTTAGGATAAAAGTACACATTAGTGCAAACAAGCATACAAGCACTTATGTGGCCAATCTGTGTGTCTCTCCTTCACCTTAGCCGAGTGGCGTGCTCTTATGCACTCTTGCACTCAAGCTTCCAATAAGGTTGAAGTTTTGATCACTTCTATTGTTAACTTGCGACACTTCTTTGATAGCACCATGGACACACCTTGGTTTCCTTTTGCTTCAAGTGACCTTGATTTGTACACACTAAAGATCATATAATACTCTCTTTACTAATCTTTGGCTCTCAAGTTCTATGCATATTGTGCACACTTTGCACTTTGTCTCTCTGCACACTTTACACTGTCTTTTTGCTTACTCATATATTCCCCTTGTTTTGGTGTATGTTTTTTGCATATATTGCTCGTCTTGTCAACTCTTTTGAGTACGCTACTTCTCTTGACTTGAATTCAGATTTGTAATCAAGATCTTGATCTTGGATATGTAACGCACTTCTCCACTTCTTGATGTGCACACTTTCCAACTCATTGTATCCATCATGATGCTTTTCTTTATTGTATCCAAGTACCTTCTCACGTAGGGATTAGTAATATTCTAGTTTGTCTTGTAGTGACTTTACAAAAAACAAAATTTTAATGGGGGATCACATGTAGGCTTTTGCTCTTTACGTAACTTTCACTTTTTACCTTGAATTTTGCAAAATGTACACATAAGTGAGGGTTCACCTAAACCTTCAAAACACTTCAAAGACTTCAAAAAAAAAACCTTTCAAAGGACCCTTTTGAAACTTGTAATTAAATTGATTGGCAAGATAATTGTGAGTATGTGCATTGTGCACTACTTATGCATCTACTACCCAACAATGCATTTTGACAATTCATTGGTCACTTGTGCACTCTTTTTAAGTCAATACCAAAACATGCTCAACAATAGGGAAGCCATTTAAAAGAGAAAAACAATGAGCTCCTCATTCTTCAGTCGGTCAACAATGAGATGCAAGAGAAAAACATGAAAAATATAGAAATTGTGTTTTCTCCATACATTCTGGCATCCCTATGGTCACCAAGTAGGTCTATAGAATCCCATTGGGGATTATGGTTAGATGTAAGGAAGGCAATAGAGCAAAGTAGAGCAAAGCCTTGTGGAGTTTTAGATACTATAAGCCATAATCAAGAGAGAAGTTTCCAATTTCTATGATGATGCACACCTATGGAGAATATTGACAATTACTATGATGATGATTCACAAGGAGAAGAGTTATTACCAACACAATTTCTACCTTATCAACAAATGGCAATATTCTCTTCCATGAGTGAACAAGAAAAGTGGTGGTGGGAGAACCTAACTTGAGTAGAGCATTAGTGAAAATCTATCCATGTGTCCAATTGCTAGTGGCCTTGAAATAGACATCCTCTTTTGAAATCTTATGCTCAAATCAGTAAAGAATTTGCATTGTTCATCATAATTGTGAGTAATGAGATCAAGAATAATGAGTTTTATGCACAAGAGACACCAAGGTAGGCTGGGTGCTTTTCCACAAGAAATTTTTAAGAGATCATAAAAATCTTAAGGAAGACTGTGTGCTCAAGTGAAAGCATATACAACATGGCAATTTGTTCAACATAGATCCAAGTTGGATAATCCAATAAATATGTTAGAGAAAGAGCAAACAATGCTAGGGTTTTAGCTCATGGGTATCCTAAGGTTCCATCTTAGACAGTAGAGAGTATTCATGATGGTCATATGTCACACTAGAGTACTTTCGAAGATTTTTAATATGGGAAAGAGAATAAATAGGACACCATATACCATTTTTTTTCATTAATTGATATCTTAGATCTCACATTTGGTATCAAAGCATCAAGAAGAGAACTTGGGCACTCGTAGACTAAATATCTAGTTTATGGTTAGTTACCATAAGCTCATAGCTACCATAAGTTTATGGTTACATGATCTTTGTAGGATGAATTTGAGAATCAACTCAAATTCATCATACCATAGGCTATTGATACAATAGTTATATGGTAAGTATCAATGTGAGCTGCACACTTTTGGGTACATATACAATAAACGAATTTAAAAACTAGTAGTGGAAATTCATGTAAAACCTTTTGAGAGTTGGAAGTTGAGACATATACTTATTAGATCCATCAGTTTTATAGAAGGAATCGTGTTTTGATTTTACAATGGTTTAGTATGGGTAGATGGGATAGCTCTATCTATCCCTCTAAGTAAGAATGGAGAGAGATCCAAGTTGGCTTTATCATCATTACGTGAACAAGGCAAGTATGTAGGCCAAACACTCAAGAGAGGATGACCAAGATACATAAAAAGGAAAGGTTTGCAAAGAGCAAACAAGGCAAGGTTGTAATCTAGATTGTCAACAAGGAGTGACATGATTGTATAGCAAGGCAAGGTATGCACTACATAGACAAGGCAATGGATGAGGCAAGGTTATGATCAAGATCTCCAAGAGGGAGTAGTGAGATTACACAAAGGTTTGCAAGAAAGTAAGTTGGTCTCAAAAGGGAAAAGAAGTTGGAAAACAAGAAATTTAAGAAAAGAAAATCCAATCTTATGTACCTATTCATAGGACATCTCTATTAAGTGACCAAGTAGTTCAAAAGAAATTAATGGTCAAGTGGACCAATGCTATATATTTATCCATTTCAAAAAGGGGCAAGAATACCAAATCTATTGACCATACATATGCCCACATGTGTATATGTATACCCATATGTATGCATGCACGCACATATGCATATGCATATGCATACGCAGATGGGTATATATATACATATCCATATACCCATACATGTGTATATGTATACCCATATGTATGCATGCATCCACATATGCATATGCATACACATGTATACATATGTCTATATGTGAACACATACACTTGTAGCCATATATGTATGCACATACACATATTGATTGGACTTTCTCTTGATGGCTAATGGATTTATTGACATGAACTAATTCAGGCAAGAGGATATCCCATGATTCTATGATATCTTCATGACTTGATGCTTTGGTAATCTTTGGTGTGCTTGTAGATAGAAATGGCTTCCTAGAAAAATTGCACAATGTTGTTCAAAGAAGGGTGTTGTGAAGGCACCTTCAAGTGTCTCTAGAGATAATGATAGGTAAAAATATAATGTACAAATATTATGATGAGAGGCACATAGGTGATGGGGATTGTATCAAATCAAAAGGAGGATTGCATGATTGAGAGTGGAACCTTACTGGCTTGAGCCCTTTGATGTATGAGCCACTAAAAGCTATGATACATGTTTTTAACATGTCAATAATTTGCAATGTCATCAGGTTGATATATAAGACACCTTTTTAAGAATACTTTAAGGAAATTGAAAACTCCTAGCATAAATCTCTTTATTATCCCTCCATCTACAATTGCCAAGATTGGATAATTTAACCAGCCTTTAGTAATCTTCACTCTATTTATCAATAAAAAATATTGCGTGGATTTTCATCTTCTAGCCATTGGATGGTATCCACAATGAAATGGTAAATATTGAGGTTGTCCATCATATAATTGATAGAGAGATGTATGTTAGATGATAAATTCTTTTCTTTATCCTAGGGTTTGTAGAGCTTCATGTCCTAGGTCCTCTTCTTTGAACATGAAGTCATTATCTGGTTGAATGTGTATTTTACTCTCTAAATATTTGTGATAATGTTGAGCCATTATTAGATAACATCCAATGATATTTTGAGATGATTCCATTGGCATTGAAGGATGTGGATAAATAGCCTTGATTTTAGGTTCCTCATCTTCTTGGATGCTTTCTTTGACATGTGTGAGATCTATTATTTCACACATAGCTTGGTCATAATGAAAGAATGAGGTTGACATCGGTTTTAGTCTTTTGTTTTGTATTGAGAAATAATCTTCATATTAAGGATGGATATAGTGCCACATGCCTTCGACAATTGATGGACTATCTTTGTTATGTATCGTGCAATATTCTTTCCTTGTTGTTCCTCAAGGCATCTTTTGTAGCTTCCTGTCTCTATAATATTTTTTTCTCAAAGAGATAATTGAGAACTTCCATATATTTTATATGGGATTGTTGGATCTCTTTTGAATTTCTAGTAATTTACTGTATTGTTTCTTATTGCTTTGGAGATTGAGATTGTAAAAGATTGATTTTCGTTTTGTACATAGTCACCTCAACAATAGGTATGGGTGAGACATGATCAATACTTGGAACTATGGGTTCTCTAAAGAGTTCAACTATCAACTCATCATTAAGTGCTCTTAAGTCTTTGAATTCTTCCATTCAACTTTGTAGGTGATTTTTCAGTAGGATTTCCCATTATTGAACATGTCTTTTGGCTTCCATTGCTTCTAAAGAGTTCTTCATTCACTAGGTCTTTGATCTTGTCATCTTCTGAGAGATCTCTACAACCAAAGTTGCATGGTTCTCTTTCAAAACAGTAAGAAATTTTTAAATCATTTACTGTAACCTATATATGCATGAATTTATTGAATGGGTCCTTGTACTCTTGATTCCATTGTACGATTGAGTTGATGTTATTCTTAGAATGAGTTGACATTTTTCCTCATAGGGTTATTACTTGATAGGAGTTTTGTGATTGGGATGAAGTTCCTAGAGAGGAATCTTTATTGGTTGAATGGAAGTCTCTTGAGTGGATGCCAAAATACTAGTGGTAAAAGGATTGTATGGGAAAAGTTGGCAATGTACCAAAATCCTTATGGGTACATGGACTAGAGTGTATAATCTCTTAGTGCTAAAATATTATGACATAAGGGAGGTAGTTGGAACCTTCAGTTATGTTAGAGCATGTATATGGGTACCAAGTGGCATCTAGATATCCATATGGGTGACCTACATGGAGAGAGAGAGAGAGAGAGAGAGAGAGAGAGAGAGAGAGAGAGAGAGAGAGATTTGTTGATATGGATTGCATGGCAAGGAGGCTAGAAGAATGAATGGATTTGTTAGCTCATGTAAGGCATCATCTTTGTTGATATCTAGTTTGCTCAAATTGGTCAAATAGGGAGATTCATTGGAGAAACTATGCAATGAAATCGTGAGGGAGCTTGAGCTCTCTCCTCCTCACCCTCTCCAAGGGCACTGGAACTTCCTCTATGGTACTGTCTAGCTGCATATCATTCAAACTTTGGGCTTTGGGGAAGAAGACACCCCAAAAGGGCATTGCGGACTTCCTCTATGGTATTTTCTAGGGTACATAGGCTTTCAACCTTGAGATTTGGGAAATAAGATCCTATCCACACACTTCATGTAATTATGATTTGAGAATGCAAACTCTCTTTTTGAAGAAGGATAATAGAGGGTTTCTTGGAGGAGATGCAAGAAAACAAATAGGCAAACATGATTTTTAGTGTTTGTACTATCAATGAGTGCATAAAAATTGAAAAAATGTATGCATATATGAGGATTTAGTCTTGCTAAGATCCCCCCTATCATTTTCTTCTTGTTCTCTCTTTCACCCCCTATGACAAACCATCTACTGGGGAAGCCATATTTTGATGTTGAAAGGTTTGATTCATGTAAGCTTTGGCTTGAAAAGAAGCTTTCAAAGTTTAAAAGAATATCAAGATTTATGAATCTACATAGAGATTATAGGTTCTAGAAATATTTATGAATTTCCATGGTAGCTAATCAAGTGCTTCTAGACACGCATTAGTGTAACCTAATCATCAATTTTGTGTTTCTTCACGTTCTAGAAGTTGTTGGGAATTTGTAGGAAGTATTGGACACTATCTTAGTCTTTTGTGAGGATCAGAAAAAGTTGTAAAATACCCACTTTGAGAAGATAAGATGATCTTTTGATGCTTTGAGACCATTCATGAGGTCAAATTGCTTGTTTGTATGCTTCTTCCAATGTGTCACGGCTAAGGGGACATTTCCAATTTTCTTTTTTGAAGATTGAGGATTTGGATCAATGGTTTGAAGGCTCATGAATCACTTTGGATCATAATAAGAAGGCTCTTATCTCTCATAGGGAAGTCTATTTTGGTTCATATTCTTTCATCTTGGTTGGAAATTTACTTCTTATTTCAATTCTCCATGGGCTTTCACTTGTAAAATGGCATAAGGGGGAGATGTAATTAAAGTAATTCAGTAAAACAAATTGGACCAATACAAAACACAAAACAAAAATTTACATGAAAGTACATACCTTCCTTTTCAAGGAAATTTCAAATGCAAGGAAATGCAAGTGATGCACGATGAAAACTCACACTCTTGTTTCTTGACTTATTCATTGTGTTCGACATAGTTTGGGCTGCATGACTTGGTTAAGTTAGACAACAAAGCTTAGGGGATCAAAGTGTGGATCGTGATCAATTATTATGCTACTCATAATCTTATGGACTACATTGATTAAAAGATTAAATATTTCCCACGAATCGAATGCACATAAATATGTAATTTTTATGATGTAGTGGGAGGGTAAGAGGATATGGGACACCATCTCTCTAACCTGGCTATACAAATCCAAAACTTCAAAGATCACACAGAGCTCTCGATAATGAAAATGGAACACATTGGTTTGATTTTGGCTAGGAATTGGATTTGGGGATTTGACGATACACTTGAATATAGCTACCAAAGAAATATTCTTGAACTCATTAAAAATAGTTAGTTTTTTATTTATTCTAGGATAAGCGGGATGTACCTAGTATTTTTTTCATCTCTTGCATTGAGTTTAACACTTTAGTTGTAAATGAGCATATTCAGGGGTTACGCTTTTGCATTGTTCTAATCATGAAGAGCATTATGTACATAGATCATTTTATGTGTACTCATGCTAGAAATGTAAATAAGAACTTGACTTTATAGTTGTGCTAAAATTTTTTAGTTAGTTAATGTTTCATTTTAAAGATGTCTTCCTCATTGATTTACTAAGAGGACTTTCACTAAGAAGAGGGGACATTGACCATACCATAGAATTAGTATTTTATACTAAACCTATCTATAAGCCTCTTTATAGACTTATTGCTACACAACAACAAGAATTAGATAGTTGGATCCATGAATATATAAATAACGGTTTAGGATTTGGTCTAACATCCAACATGGAAATTGTTGATGGTCCTCCTTGGTGCAGATCACAACTCTATGAGATCATGCATAGATTGTAGAGCACTAAACAAGGTGACAATTAAGAATAAATTTCCAATGCCTCAAACGCTAGTCCCAATATTTTACTAAACGAGATCTTGGATCAAGGTATCATCAAGTTAACATTAAGGTGAATGATTTTTCATTAATGCATCTCATACATTTATGAAGCTCATTAATATCATTTTATGGACTTGCGTAGAGAAAATTTATAGTAGACTTTTTTATAATATTTTAATCTATAGTAGATCATAAGAACAACATCTTGAACGCTTGCAAAAAGTATTTCAAGTGTGTTGATTTATTTTAGTAGTTGTGTGTGTGAACACACTTAGGACCACTTGGGCATATTTTTCCCTCTTTAGGAGTTCTTCCCCCCTAGCTTGAATATAGGTCTATAACCCTAAGGGGTCACTTATCTTTGCATGTTCAGTTGGCAATGCATTATGTGTTGTATTTTTTTCCAAGCTTCTTCTTCTTCCTTGTGCTATTTGTGTACTTCCACAAACTTAAAACTCTAACAATTGGTATTAGAGTAGGTCAAGAGCTTCACCTAGGGTGTTGCCGACGCCCCTTCTACCACAATTTCAAAATTGCACAAAAATTGGTGAGCATACTCGATGTGATTAGGAGTTCAAAATAGCTTTGTTGTGTCATGTCAAAGTTTTTATTTGAGCTTGTCGCAACCTCCAAATGCACTATCATAGTGATTGCACAAGCAATTTCATCCTTTTGTGCCAAACATATATGCAAGTTTCAGTTTTTGAGTAGAAGCAGCTCAAAATCTACGAGAGCTTTAACAAAGCCCAACAGGGTGTTTCTGTTTAACTTTTTGAGATACAGTCAAATTCCTGCATCAAGATATTTAGTCACTAGCCATGACTAAAAGTAATGATGTATTCTATATGTTGTATATTGAGGATAAGTTGGATGGTATTAATTACCCATTGTGGGCACAAATGATGTGTCATGTATTGGTAGAAAAAGGGTTGTAAAATATTGTGGAGGGTGTTGAAAAACATCCTATTACACCTACAAATAAAATGATTGAAGGTGTGATGCAGATGATGTTGAAGATGACGATCTTCAATTTCATGGTTGTGCTACAATTCTTGTTGCACCTACTATAGAGAATTTTTGGGATGGTAGATATGCACAAGCATATGAATTGATAGCTTTGTCTATCAAATGTGTTATTATCCCTCACATTCACTCTTGCAAGATAAGGAATAGGATACGCTTACAACATTATACCAGGCAAGAAATGAAGGAGATTCAATGGTTAATTTTTGATAAAGATCAAAGATTTGAAGGAGCAATTGCTTTTTGTTGATGAAATCTTATAAAAAAGTTCACTTGTGTAGACTATTTAATGATCTTCAAGATTCATATTAGAGTTTTACTTCTACTCTTTGATTGATGATGAAAGGCAATCCAAATCCCTTAATATTTGAGTAGTTAGTATGTTTTTTATTGTAGGAAGATAAATCCAAGTAGAACATCTCAATTATGCATGTTGTAGATCAAGCTTTCTTAGCTATTCAGAAGGTCAAAGATAAACGGAGCTAATCTAATAGTAAGAAAAATTTTTAATCACTACTTTCAGCCATGGCCGCTGACTAAAATACCTTGATGCAGAAAAATGATTGTATCTGAAAAAGTTGAACCGAACTACCCAAGCGAGTTTTGCTAACATATCCAACTTATCCTCAACAGCCAACATATGGAATACATCACTACTTTCATCCAACTTATCCTCAACAGCCAACATATGGAATACATCACTACTTTCAGCCATGGCCACTGACTAAAATACCTTGATGCAGAAAAATGACTGTATCTGAAAAAGTTGAACCGAACTACCCAAGCCAGTTTTGCTAGACCTGTACCAGACTTTCAGATGCTTAAAGTGGTGAACCGAAACTAGTATATATCTTTGGCACAAAAAGATGAAATAGCCTTCACAAGCACTATGATAGTGCATTCAGAGGCCAAAACGAGCTCAGATCCCGATTTCGACACCACAAAACGAAGCTGGTTTGATCTCTGAAACACCTTGAGTACGCTCACCAAATTTCGTGCGATTCTGAGACTCCAATCAAAGGAGTGTTGACGATGTCCTAGATGAAGCGGCCACCTGCTCTGATACCAATTGTTGGAGTTAGACATCTGCGGAAGCACACGAACAGCACAAGGAAGAAGACAAAGCTTGGAGCTCAACACACAATACATAATGTATTACCACTAGAATGTACAAAGATAAGTAGCCTGTTAGGGCAATAGTGTTGGAGAATTCCTCTCCTAATCGCAGCGGAAAGTGTAGAAGACCTTCTCAGGATCAAGACTCTTGCCAACAGCTGAACCTTCAAATGAAAACTGGTACCAACTGAAAAATGCAATGAACTTGAAACTTTGGTCACTCAAACTAGACACCTAGAGATTTCAAATGAGCTATCGAACACTCAATTTGGAGTAGATTTGGGTTGGCAACTCTTTGATTCAAAACAGACTACATGTCCACTCAGTTAAGCTAAAAACTGGACTTCACTAAGACCTGAATAACTCACAGACCATAAAGAATTTCATAAGACTGTTCTAGATAGAGGAAGTACTCAAGATAAGCTTTCCAACGAATGTTTAAACACTAAAATTGGATACATATGTTGAGAGATATGACTCTCACAAGTAGACTACCCAGAAATGGGTGTGCGACTGGACATACTCTATGAGAGTGAACTAAACGAAATGACTCAAAACAAATGAAGTAGCTACAAGGGGGCTTCCACGCCTTCTTCCTCTATACTTGACTGTCCTCCCTTGCCTCTTTTATAGCCAAGTGACCAAAAACTCTCATGATGAGTTTGAGAGATCTTCTCCATCATTTCTCCACTACTTTGGACAGCCACTCCTCTTAAAGTTCAGTTTTTGGATTTGATTCTCTTTTCAATGATTCTCTTTTGGCCTCCACTACTTGGTGAAGTAAATGCTTCTATTTTTCATTTTTGTATTTTCCTTCTACTTGAAGAAAATCTTTTTTGCAAAAATATATACGAGCTTACTTCTTTATTTTTAACACTCCCCCTCAAGCTCACATGTGAGCTTGCACCTTCAACCATATCCTGCAGGTTGATGTCGTCCTTGAACCTCTTTAGCTTAGAAGCATCTAGGGACTTTGTAAGCATGTCTGCAACCTGGTCATTAGTTCTAATGAACTTTATATCCACATCCTTGCTCAAAACTTTTTCTCGAACATAATGATAATGCACTTCTATGTGCTTGCTTCGTGCATGAAACATTGGATTGTTTGTCAAGTGAATGCTTGACATGTTGTCACCATAAATTGGAATGGTCTCCACCTGCACATCAAGATCAGCCAAGAGTTTCTTAATCCACATAGCTTCACAAGTTGCAAAGGCTAAACCTCTATATTCAGCTTCTGTAGATGATAGTGCAATAGTAGGTTGCTTCTTCGAACTCCATGTGATAGGTTTGCTACCTATCATGAACACATAACTTGAAGTGGATCTTCTATCTTCCTTCGAACCAGCCCAATCAGCATCACTGAAGCCTTTTACCTGCAATTCTTCATCATATCTATAAAACAAGGCATGATTGACTGTGTGCTTCACATATCTTAGCACTCGTTTGGCTGAATTTAAATGTTCACTTGTTGGAGCTTGCATAAATTGAGAAAGAACTCCAACAATATAACACAAATCTGGTCTTGTGATCGTAGCATAGATCAATGAACCTATAATACTCCTGTATGTAGTTACATCATGTAACTTCTCTCCATCATTTGAGCATAGCTTCACATTTGTGTCCATAGGTTGAGTGAGTGGTTTGCATTCACTCATTCCAAATTTGAAAAGAACATCCAACAGGGACTTTCTTTGCATCAAGTAAATGCCATCTTTCCCATAGACTATCTCAATTCCTAAAAAGTATTTCAGCACACCAAGATTTGAAATTTTAAACTCCTTACCGAGTTTCCTTTTGATCTCTTGTATTCCTGTAACATTACTTCCTGTTATGATGAGATCATCAACATATATGCAAATATATACCTGCTTGCCTTCTTCTTTCTTCATGTAGAGAGAGGGATCTGCACTGCTTGGACTATAACCACACCTTGTGAGGTACTCGACCAATCTTTGATTCCAAGCACGTGGTGCTTGCTTCAGCCCATACAAGGCTTTCTTCAATCTACAAACAAAATTTGGATGCTTTCTATCTTCAAATCCAATCGGTTGACTCATGTATACCTCTTCTTGAAGTTCACCATTGAGAAAAGCATTTTTTATGTCAAGTTGATATAATGGCCATCTCCTTGCTGCACTCACTGCAATCAAGGTTCTAATTGTTCCCATCTTTGCAACCGGGCTGAAAGTCTCTTCATAGTCAATGCCGTGAGTTTGCTTGAATCCTTTTGCTACTAGTCTAGCTGTATGCCTTGCTAGAGAACCATCAACATTTCTCTTTATTTTAAACACCCATTTATTTGGAACAATTTTCATACCTTCAGCCTTTGGAACTAGCTCCCATGTGTGATTGTCCTTGAGAGCTTTCATCTCTTCTTGCATAGCTTTTTGCCATTCTTTTTGTGTACATGCTTCTTCATATGCATCCGGTTCTTTGTCTTTGACCACCTGTGTCATATATGCAAAATGCTTTGCAATAAAACTATCATAGCTCAGCCTTTCAATTGGATACCTTGCTCTTGAAGACCTCTTTTCATTTCGTTTTGAACACTGCTTCTTCAACCGGTTCAACTTTACCTTTGGTGTGATCACCTCTTCATACTCTTCTTCACTTGCATTTGAATCACTATTTTGGGTAGCACTTTCAGCTTTAGATCTTTCATAAGCTGATGTTGGTGATGAGGAATGACTCCTTAGCCTCCCCTTCCATGTTGAGCTTTCTCCAAGTGATGTAGAAGCTTCTGGACCTGCCATTTGAGTGCTTGTTTGCTGAAATTCTTATTGGACAGCACCTCCATCATCTTCGCAATCCTCTTCAAGAATCTTCTCTTTCCCTTTGTCTCCAAACCATGGTCTTAGCTCATCAAATACCACATCTCATGAGACTCGTAGCTCCTTTGTCACCGGATTGTAGCACCTGTATCCCTTTTGCTCCGATTAATATCCAATGAAAATACATTTTTCTGACTTTGCCTCCATCTTTGTCCTTAGTTCTTGAGGGATGTGAACATAACACACACATCCAAAAACTTTGAGATGTGTAAGGTCAGGTTTCTTACCGGAATAAACCTCCTCGGGAGTTAGATTATGCACTCCAGCCGTTGTGCACTTGTTCATCAAATAAACGGCTGTACTAGCTGCTTCAGCCCAATAGTTTAGTGGCACCTTCATCTCGTTGAGCATGCATCTTGCAACTTCTGTGATATGTCGATTTTTCCTTTTAGCTATTCCATTTTGTTGAGGTGTGTACCTACATGTAACAAAACTCATGTAGTCCAGCATCATTGAATCTTGGAAGACCTCTTACCACTTCATGGTTGCTCATGTCGTTGAGCTTGGGAATGTTGATATGTCCAAATCTTTTGTGCCACAAATCGATTTCAGCAATCCTCTTGTTTCCAAACTGAATATACATCACCTTCCTATGTGGTTGTTGAATGTCCAAGGTGAACATCCTACCTTCTTTCCTTCCTTGAGCAATGACCTTGAATCCTTCTTTTGGATTCTTTATAAAGCAGCCTTTTTCATTGAAGATAACATGATATCCTTTCTCTACCATTTGTCCTACTGAAATCAAATTCTTTGCAATGGTAGGAACATGAAGAACATCATCCAATACCTTTCTATCTCCAAGCTTGATATCTCCAACATGCTCAATTGCGTGTTGAGTTTCATCGCCGGTCTCCACACATCCTTTTCCACTTGGAGCTTGTAGCTTTGTGAATAAATCTCCTTGGCACGTCATATGGTTGCTGCAACATGAATCTATGAACCATTTTTGGTCATCACTTCTCGAGTTGTAGTCATGCTTCATGGCAAGCATGGTTTGCTTGTCTCCTTCACTTGATGTACTCGCATAATTATTTTGGCTCCTTTGGTTGCCTCCATTCAGCCTTCCATTCTTTTGCCAACAATCATTTGCATAATGTCCTAGTTTACCACAATGATAACCTGTTATACCTTTGTGAGAATTGTATGAACCTCGGCCTCTTCCTCTATTTCTTCCTCGACCTCTTCCATGTGTGTTGTCATTTGAGTTGTCCTTGTTGTCCTCCGAGTTGTGTTGGCTGAAATTTGTGTTGTTGTAGCTCCTTCCTCTTCCTCTCGAGCCTCCTCTTGAGTTCCTTCCTCTACCTCTTCCTGCATATAACATTTGACTATGGCTATCCTTACCTTTGTTGCCTTCTTCTTGTTGAGCTACCTCGTCAGCCACAAGATTTGGAATAATCTCGTCGAATGTTGGTAGAGGGTCTCTATAAAGAATGTTTGTGATGAGGGGCTTCCACTTTTCTTCACTCCTCAAGCCATTGAGGGTTGTTTGGACGATGTCTTCCTCTTCTATCTTGCATCCAACTGATGCTAGCTGATCTCGAAGCTCTTTGACCCTCAATGTATACTCACTAATACTTTGGTTTGAGCTTTTCTTCATGTTGTTGAGCTCGTTCTTGAGTTGCATCCTCCGAGACCTTGTTGAGGTGTTGCATCCTCCGAGACCTTGTTGAGGTAGCATACACCTTCTCCAATGCTTCCCAAACTTCCTTGGTTGTTTCTATTTTTACACATGACCAATCACAGTGTTAGAAATAACTTGTGAGATGAGGAACATCA
Organism: Ceratopteris richardii; assembly: GCA_020310875.1. NCBI lineage: Eukaryota > Viridiplantae > Streptophyta > Polypodiopsida > Polypodiales > Pteridaceae > Ceratopteris > Ceratopteris richardii. Next base: position 160,569,549 of record CM035423.1, on the reverse strand, counting down.
CCCTTTGATTCCTCTCTTCCCAATCAGCAAATTGTCTCCTTTGTGCCAGAGTAATGTTAGGATCTTCAAGGTCCACCGGTTGTGGATCGTCTCCACTAACTAGACTCCATAAACCTTTACCTTTAAGGTAATTTATCATTCTATACCTCCAAGACTGAAAATTATCTTTGTCTAGCTTCTCAACTTGTTGTCCTAAATCAACCATTGAAAACTTCCAAGATTGAAGTTTACCTCAAGTATGTTGTGGCGCTTTCTCTTGAATTCACGAAGCTCCCCCTTGATTTGTAGCTTCTCCTTTGCTTCACTTCAGTTCCAATGCTTTGCCTCTTCAAGCTCCAATGCTCTGATACCAATTGTTGGAGAATTCCTCTCCTAATCGCAGCGGAAAGTGTAGAAGACCTTCTCAGGATCAAGACTCTTGCCAACAACTGAACCTTCAAATGAAAACTAGTACCAACTGAAAAATGAAATGAACTTGAAACTTTGGTCACTCAAAGTAGACACCTAGAGATTTCAAATGAGCTATCAAACACTCAATTTGGAGTAGATTTGGGTTGGCAACTCTTTGATTCAAAACAGACTACCTGTCCACTCAGTTAGGCTGAAAACTAGACTTCACTAAAACCTGAATAACTCACAGATCATAAAGAATTTCATAATACTGTTCTAGAAGAGGAAGTACTCAATATAAGCTTTCCAACGAATGTTTAAACACTAAAATTGGATACATATGTTGAGAGATATGACTCTCACAAGTAGACTACCCAGAAATGGGTGTGCGACTGGACATACTCTATGAGAGTGAACTAAATGAAATGACTCAAAACAAATGAAGTAGCTACAAGGGGGCTTCCACGTCTTCTTCCTCTATACTTGAGTGTCCTCCCTTGCCTCTTTTATAGCCAAGTGACCAAAAACTCTCATGATGAGTTTGAGAGATCTTCTCCATCATTTCTCCACTACTTTGGACAGCCACTCCTCTTACAATTCAGTTTTTGGATTTGATTCTCTTTTCAATGATTCTCTTTTGGCTTCCACTACTTGGTGAAGTAAATGCTTCTATTTTTCATTTTTGTATTTTCCTTCTACTTGAAGAAAATCCTTTTTGCAAAAATATATACGAGCTTACTTCTTTATTTTTAACAAATAGGCGTATATACAAGCTAGGGGAAAGAAACTTCCTAAAGAGGGAAAAAAGTGCCCCTGATGGTCCTAGAGTGTTCACACACAACACTACCAAAATATATCAACACGGTCACATTCTCAGAATCGCATGAAAATTGGTGAGCATACTCAGGGTCATTAGGAATTCAAAAGTACTTTGCTATGTCATGTCGAAATCATGATATGAGCTCGTTTCGGCCTCCGAATGCACCATCATAATGCTTGTGCAATAAATTTTATCTTGTTGTGCCAAAGATATATACAGGTTTTGGTTTGCCAATATAAGCATCTCGAAGTCTACTATAGGTTTAGCGAAACTTGATAGGGTAATTTTGTTCAATTTTTTTAATATACGACCGTTTTCTACATCAAGGTATTTTAGTAATTGGCAATGGCTGAAAGTAGTGATGTATTCTGTATGTTGGTTGTTGAGGATAAGTTGGACAATATCAATTACCCATTATAGGCTTATATGATTCATCATGTATTGGTTGCAAAAGCACTGTGGAATATTGTGCAAGGTGTTGAAAAACGTCGTGTTATACCTGCAAACACAGTTGCTAAAGGTGATGCAGACGACGTTGAAGATGATTATATTCTTCAGACTCTTGTTCATGTTGTGGTTCCTGTTACACCTATAGAGCAAATTTGTTGGGATGGCAGAGATGCTCAGACACATGCATTGATAGCCTTGTCTGTTAAACATGCCATTATTCCTCACATTTGCTCTTGCAGAACAACTAAGGATGCTCGGGATACACTTACCACTTTATACCACGAAAGGAATGAGGCTCGTGTTGCTTACCTCTAAAAGCAGTACATAGATGAAGGAGATTCCATGGACAATTTTTTGACAAAGATCAAAGATTTGAAGGAACAATTGATTTCTGCTGATGAAGTCTTGCCTGACAATTTACTTGTGTAGACTGCTCTAAATGGTCTTCTCGATTCATGTTAGATTTTTGCTTCTACTCTTTGTTTGATGATGAAGGCAATCCAAATGCCTTAACATTTGAGAAGTTAGTCTCTGTTCTGTTGCAAGAAGATCAATCTAGGCAGAACATGTCCATTATGCATGTTGCAGATCAAGCTTTCCTTGCTGGTCAGAAGGGCAAAGGTAAATGGATCTCTTTTACTAGTAAGTAGAAATCTGCTAATTCTGCACAATTATAGAAGGTGACAGAGATGAAAAGAAAATAGAAAAGAAAAAATTGTTTTCAAGAGGCAAGGAAGAAAGAGACAGGAATGGTTGTTGTAGAGGCCTTTACACACAAATAGAGTTTGCTAATTTTATGCAGAATGAAGAATGGGCATTTGCCATTGTTTGCAGTTATGACCCATCCTCTCATGAATAGTGTATGTTTGCAGTAGACTCAGATGTTTGGTACTTTGATAGTGGAGCAACCAAACATATTACCTTGCAATGTAGTTTCTTCACTTCACTCAAGCCTGCCCCTACAGGGAATACTATCACATGTGCCAACAACTCCTCTTATCCTATCATGGAAGTTGGTAAGGTCATTGTGACTACTGTTGATGGTAGTTCTTTTACATTGTCAGATGCTTTATTTGTCCCAGGGATAAAGAAGAATATGTTATCAGTTTTAGCTTTAGCCAAGATTGGCTTGGTTGTGAAATTTTTTGATGATAGATGTACAGTTCATGATCTATCAAATGGTGATATCATTATTGCTTCTGACATTTTATGTCGTGGGATGTATAAGCTCATAGATTGTGAAAAATCTGTGAATGATTCAGCATGTGTAGTACATGATTCTCAGGCTATGTCAGATGCAAAGCTTTGGCATGCACACTTTGGTCATCTAAATTTTGCTAGTTTGCTATGCTTGGAGAAATCTGAAATGGTGTCCTCTTTTCCCAAACTTGAGGCACCTGGTAAACATGTATGTGAAGGCTGTATTTTGGGCAAAATGCAGAGTTCCACCTTCCCAAAAGATGGTTCAGTCTAAGCTATTCAGAAATTGCAGCTTGTTCATAGTCATGTTTGTGGTCCTATTTAGACATCACTGTGAACAATGACTTTCATCAATGATTTTTCCAAGCATGCATGGGTATGGTTTTGGCTGAAAATCTGTCAGCATGTAAAATGAGGACCCTCCATTCTGATCGAGGTGGGGAATATATGTCTTTTGATTTTAATGCATTTCTCGCTGAACATGGGATAAAACATCAGTGTACAGTGCCGTATACACCTCAACAAAATGGAGTTGCTAAACGGAAGAACAGGTCACTCATAAAGATGGAGAGGTGTATGGTCAAGAGTTAGGCTTTACCACTTGGTATGAAAAGATACATGCCTATCTGATTGCACATGGTTTTGAGAACAGTCCAACTAAGAGCACCTTATATGTTAAGCATGCTAACGATGTTCTTCTAAGCATTGTTGTGTATGTTGATGATATGCTTCTCACTGTTCCTCATGACAAGCATATTGATCATTTTAGGGCTGATTTGCATGCCTCATTTGAGATGTCCAATTTGGAGCATTTGCATCATTATTTGGGCATTCAGTTTATGCAAGTTGATGGTGGAATGGCTTTGTGTCAAACGAAATATATTGACACATTATTGCAACATTTTTGCCTTGAAGACTATAAGCTTATTGCCACTCCTATGGGGAGAGGTTTACCATTGAGTCTTCATGATGCTTGAGATGCATTTGATGTTGTTATCTGTCAGCAGGTTGTTGGATGCTTGATTTACTTATACATTACTCTCCCAAATATTCAGTTTGTGGTCTCACAGATGAGAAGGTTTATGCATTGCCTAGGTGTCAAGCATGGCAGGTAGTTAAATGCATATTTCGCTACTTGAGTGGTACCCGCTACTTGGATTATTTTATCCCAAGGGGGGATCACTACCGCCAAATTTGCATGCTTTTTCGAACGGTGATTGGGCTCGTTGCTATGACACTCATGTGTCCACTAGTGGCTTTTGTTTCATGCTTGGTAGCTCACGTATATCTTGGTTGAGCAAGAAGCAGCCTACTGTGGCCACTTCTAGTTGTGAGGTTGAGTATAGGGAAGCTTTCACAGCAACTATTGAGTGTGTGTGGCTCAGATGCCTTATGGCTGATTTGCCTGTTGGTCATTCTTTTGCCACCACCATCTTCATTGACAGTCAGAGCACATTGGTAGCTGTGAGGAACCCTGTGTTCCATGCTCGCACTAAGCACATTGAGGTGCATTATCATTATGTCAAGGAGAGGTTCTCTGTTAGAGAGATCATCTTGGCATATGTGCCCATGTAGGAGAACATTGCAGACCTTTTCACGAAGGCTCTGCCTAGGGAGAAGTTTGAAGCTTTCTGCAAAGCTTTGGGCTTACTTCCTTTTGTGGAGTGATTCCACATAGCTTGGCACTTCCTCATACATGAGTGCAAGCTCCTTGTTCATTGCATCACTCCCAAGGGTGATTTGTTGATATATTTAGGTAGTGATGTGTGTGAACACACTAGGATCTTCGGGGCACTTTTTTCCCTCTTTTAGGAGGGTTTTTTCCCCGGCTTGTATATACGCCTATAGCCCTAATGGGTTACTTATCTTTGTACATTCTAGTGGCAATACATTCAGTATTGTGAGTTGTGCTCCAAGCTTCTTCTTCTTCCTTGTGCTGTTCGCGTGCTTCCGTAGACATCTAACTCCAACACATACTTGGAAAGAAAACATGATGAAAAAGCAATCATGATTGGGAAAATCAACGGTCGTATGACACCTTACTTTTGATTTTTTTTTTAAACATCTCTGTGTTCGCTGTTGTTGCCCATGGGAAACAAACCCTAGTGGCATGCATGAAAGGATTGTGATGTAGCCACGATGCCCAATGCCTTTTGCTTGTAGGGGATATATAAAAAATACTTCAAATGGTTACAAAACTAGTCTTTTGAGACATTGTTTCCAACAGTTCATCATGGGTCTCTAACATTCCTTTTTCCTTTTGTCATAGTGTTGAGACTCCTTACAGTTTTGTCAGATATGTCCCAACTCTCCATAGAAGTGGCAACACATGGGCATTCCTCACACAAGGGGATTATTAAACATAGGTGACCATTGATGATTACTGAAATTTTGACTGTTGTATTATCGGTACAACAAATAATTTTGATACTAGAGGTTTCTCTAGCACGAGGGAATGTAATTGATGGATGGTTCAATGAGGTCTTGTATAAGAGCATTCACTACAGGTTTATTATGTGTCTTAGTGTTGTAAGGGAAAGTCTTTGTGGTGTGGTTGACACATTGATAGATAGCACATTACATTTGATTTGATGCATAATTTGATACTATGTGATTGGCATTTCGACACTTTGTACAAATTACCTAGTTCAATAGGTCATCCTGTGCAGTCTTGGAGGACTTTGTCAGTAGCCACTAAAATTCTTTGCAAAACCTCCAACCTTATGTTCAAGTTGTAAGGCCATGTCCACCACATCATCCAAGCTCATGTTACCAATAGATCTAATAGTCATTAATTTTCTTAATTGTGGGATGAGTTCATTGATAAAACACTATGTTTTCACATTCATATGGAAGGCGTTGTCTATGGGAATCTTTCATAAATGGGTTTTGAATATCATTGCATATTCTTGTACTCATTGACGGGGTTTTTGCTTATTGTTTTGTAAGAAATCAAATATCTAAGCTGAGTTTTTTTTTCTTTTGGGGAAACTTTGGTTCTTTCACTAGGGGGGAGTCTGATAGCCACTGACAAAACTGAATGGATTTACAGTGCCTTGTAATGGAGCAATTGCGATCGTAAAATGTTATGGCATAGGTGTTTCCAAGGTCATACTATCATTGGACACCATCAAAGAGACTTTTGGTGTTGTTACCGGTTGATGATCTAGTTTAGCATTAGATATGAGGGTAATTTTGGTTTTTCTTCTTCATCTACACTAGTTTTGGGCTTCGAAATGACTTTGTACTGGTCACAATTGTTTATCTGACTTGTATTTTGGATAAATTTCATTAGAATAGAAAATAGGCATGTGTTCACCCAATTTCTACACTTTACTTCATCACTAGTGCTAGTGCCCAATGGGATCGCCACTGTTAACCTTTGTCTGGGACTGCACACCAGAACAACTGAATATCAAAAATTCTCTAATCACTACAAATCATCAATGGTGAACAGTGGGTTCTTGGGAGGAACATGAGTATTCAAATCCCTATATTTTCCCCTATGGTTTAGAGGATTCTAATGATTACACTAGTAACATTCTTCCTAAATAGTTTACTCAAAAATGGCATCGAGGTTAGTTGTCTCCCCGAGTACACAGAGAACTACCTACTCAGGCATAAGGCTACTAATTCATATTCTTTCTACTACAAACAGAATCAAAACAAAATTAATGTTCAGAATCATGGTTCCCACAAAACACTCATGCCCACAACACCATTAGTGCGGTCCCCTGCCCAAGCAGTATGTCATATTCCCTATGAAAAGTTGCATGTTTCTTTGAAGGGGTTGTTGCACCCCTTTACATTTTCTCCCATTTTGATAGTTACAATAAATAGGATAATCACACAAGTATATCCTTCTAGTCCAACGGCCTAATAGTCTCTATGCATTTGGTCAAGTAATTATTGTCCACAATGATGTATTAAGCATGTGAGCCTTGTCGATGGAATAGAAGGTCCAATAAAGTCAATGCCCCACTTGGAAAATGCTTGGCTTCCTTTCATTTGCTTAAGAGGAAGTAGATACTTGGTTTCTTGGCATATTGTGCATCATTTTGCATACTAATGAGCATCCATGTGCATCCACTACCAAATTCCAATGAAGGAAGGAAGTGCCTTACAGCTACTCTAGCACCAACTTTCTCTAGAATGGGTAAATATTCAAGTTCTTGAATGCATAAATATAAAAAGTTATCTTTTTTGCATTTATATAATTATCCTCTGATTACCTTGTAATCTAGGCTCTATTCTTCCAAGTCTTTCTTTCTTGTAGTCCTAATCCCCTTCAGGCATTTCTCATATTGTAAAGATTGAAAAATGACCTACTCTAATCACATGCCATGATGATGGGAAAGAACATGGCATGTTCAATGAGTTGAATGAGATTCTCTATTTTTCATACTGACTTTATTCGATCCACTAGAGTCTACAAACATTCGAAGAGTCCCATCCTTCTTTACAAATAGGATAGTGGCTCCTATAGGAGACTTTGAATGTCTGATAAACCCATTGGCTAGATTCTCATCAATGTTCTTATGTAACTCTGTAATTCCTCCAGGGATAGCCTATAGATTGGTCCAAAAGGTGGCTAGGCTCCTTCTTGAAGTTTTGTGGCACAATCATAAACTTGATGCTCTAGGAGGTTATCTACATTCTTCTTTTCAAAAACATCTTGAAAATCTTGGTACTGGCTAGGTAACTTCATTGGATCATATTTCTTAAACCCTTGGGTTGATATGGCATAAATCATATATGTTGATTCTTCCTTACTACATGTATGAAGGCTTTGGCTCCTACATACGTTGGGCTCTTTTGGATATCTCGACAAGTTATTTTATTATTTTCCCAATCAATTTCTAGATTATGTTTCTTTAGCTAGGACATTCCAATGATAACATGATCTATCAAACTTGATATTTCATTGAAACATATGTGGGAATCATGATCACTAGACTATACTTTTAATGGTGTGATGTCCTTGGTAATATTCCCAGATGCTAGAGGTCATCCATCTACTACTTTAGCTACTACTAGTTTGTTCATATGAAGTATTGGAATATTATGTTTCTTAACCAATCCTTCATCGATGAAACATGAGGAAGCTCGTGAATTGACTAGGGTTGTAAGGGAAAGGGGCTTCTTAGGCATGATCAACTTGATAGTGACAAGACATGTTTCTATTCGTGTTGCTCAAATTATGAGACCCGTTCTTATATCATGGTTCGGCTATATGATATCCTTTACAATTGGACTTACTCGTTTCGTTTCTCAACAAGGGTGACTGCAACTCTGGAGTTTTTTCTCTTATTGGGACAATTAACCGCAATATGGTTGGGGATTCCATAGTAGAGACATAACTTTTTATCTCTTCTTCTTTTCTTCTCCAGTGGGGTTAGAGGTTGGAACCTAGTTATGTCTATCTACATAGGTTCATACATAGGCTCTTCTCTAGGAGTGGGCTAGAAGGGTTTCCATTGGCAAAGTCTTCCTTCTACTTGTTTTTCTTATTTCCTTCAAAAGATGGGGTTATCACATTGAATGTCTTGGGTGATATATTCACTCCCCTGTTGGTGAAAGTATTAAAACCTTTCTTATATCATGGTCTGATTGTACAATGTCCTTTACATCTGGACTTCCTCATTTCCCTTCTCTACAACGGAAAATCTAGAGTTTTTTCTCTTGTTGAGAAAATTAATTTCAATATGGATAGGTTTCCACAATAGAGGCGTAACTTGTTATCTCTTCTTCTTTGTTTCTCTTGTGGGTTTAGAGGTTCGAACCTAGTTATATCTATCTGCATAGGTTCTAGTATAAGCTCTTCTGTAGGAGTGGGTTGGAAGGGTTTCTATTGGTGAAGTCTTCCTTGTAATTGTTTTTCTTGTTTCCTTTCAAAAAGGAAATTATCACATTTAATGGCTTGGGTGATGTATTCATTTGGTTTCTTAACCTTTGTCATCATGAGCAGAAGGTCCTTCACATCATCTCGTAGCCCCACCTAAATTGGCTTATGAAATAATCCCATGCCAAATGAGATCACATATCAACTGCCTAAATTTTGATGCATTGGTAGAGGTAGGTTGGTTACCTTGACATTGCTTTGGGAGTTTTGTTTTTGCTACTCGACTTGTGTCTACATCTCCAAATGTGGCAGTTAGCTCTCAAAAAAACCCATCATTATCATGAAGCACTGCCATGTTCTTCTCCAAGATTGGGGCAAACCATAATAATGCTTGACCATAGAGTAGGATTCCAATAAAATTGACCTTGGATAACTCATTAGCGTATTTATAAGGTTGCATACGGATGTACAATTTGACTTGTTGCAAGAATCCACATAACTTCATGTGATCACCATCAAACTTTTTTGGCATGCATATCTTGGGTTCCTTCATGAAGGATGAATTGGTGCATTGATTTACATGCATGGGGATGTCCCATCTTGAATTGTGTCTCTCAATGAGTTAGGTTCTCAACTTGCTGCTAGAGAATGTGAAGTGATGCGAATTTGTTCAATTGTCTTCTCCATGATGCCTGGTCTTGGATATAAGCTAGTTTTGGCAAAATGTCAGGGGAGCACTTGATTGTGCCCTCGAAATAGACATTATTGTTAGGATATGAACAATGTCTACCTCCCATGATGGTATGTTTGTGCACACATGTAAGGCCCCCATTATAAAGAGAATCCAATTATGTATTACCCCATTAGTGGGAACCCTAGCTTAGATGCTAGAAGAAGGTCACTTTGGACCATTGATGGTTAGATGGCTTAGGTAGACTTGGTGTATGAACAAGTTGAATATTAGCTATTTTCCTATGCAACGCAAGTTAAAGATTTGGATGCTTTAAGTTTTGGGCCCCACTTCATGATCTAGATGACCTTCGATTCTTAATCTGAGATCAAATCTGGACCCCTTTGGTTGTCTTTTGTGGTTTGTGAAGTCAATCCGTAAAATAGGCTTTTCCTTAGGTTGACAGACCCTATGTGGAGGCTGCGTATGGGTGGTGGTCTAGTTCATAGGGTAGTGGCTGCCCACATACAGCTACCCATGCTTAGTTTCCCATGGAAGGTCTTCTTTGATCATAGCCTATATAAGGACTTGTTGTTGGAGCCCAAAATCGTAGTTCAACAAGCATATATATATCTTATATTTCCCCATCTAGAGTTTTGTAGATTGCATTGAAGCTCTACTTTGAGAGTGCATGGGTGGACAACACCATCACTTTGATCTATGTTCTTTTCTTTTGTTTCATATTTCTTAATATCATTTTGTGAGTAGCTCCTTAGATGGACAACATTTTGGAACTATACTTTTGAGTACAAGGTCACCCACAGAGGGGAAATAATACAAGAATATCAAGCTATTACAAGAACTGCGACAACCTGGGAATGATAGGTATGGATAAATGGACTAGAAATTATACAAGAAATCCCACAAGTTGGGACCATAGGTATGTAGAAATATATCTCGATTATAAAAATACCTTGAGGGAGATGAACTGGATACAGGAAATAGCTGGACAGGATCTTGTGCTACAAGATTACAACAAGACAAGACAGGATGTCCAGGATACTAGATTAGACAAGACTATAACAAAGAATAAGACTAGAACTCGAATTGGAACTTATAAAGTGCTTACTTGTAGATCGTGGCTACCTGAGCTCCCAAGACTAGTGTTGACAAGCTTGAGGATGTATGTGGCCAAGCCCTCCTTATATAAGTGTTCAAGGGTAGTTACGAGTTGATGATATCATTGATGATGTCAACAATATGAAATAGGACCTCTATACATCATAATCAAGCAACTAGACAATGGATCTTAGGGTTTTGGCATGTTCTAGATACATTGGAAGCATTAGTTTCTCCAAATTTTGAACCAATGATGAGATATAGAAAGTCACATGAAATCTAAGGTTTAGGATGGTTTCTTTTGTAAACCAAAGGTTTGACCAAAATGTTCAAGCATGTGCCAAAGGTAAATCAAGGGCTAAACAAAGGCCAATATACATCATACTCTAACCCTTAGAATCCATATAACTTCAAAACCCATGATTTATACAACACCCCCCCTAAAGCATCTTTTTCCTAAAAAATGTGTAGATGTATAGTATGTGGAGTACTCCCATATGCACCATGATCTATAATTTAAGCATGGTCATCACTCTCTTTAGATTCTATGGTGCTCATAGCTTATTTTTTTCCATTTGGTGCTTTGGCAACTCTCAATCTCCATAAATCTTACATGTTTGTACACTTTGTCCTTTCCTTGAAATGTAAAACCCTAGGAGTATCAAATAGAGGTCTGTACTCTATCTTGAAAGGTCTAGAAACTAGATTCATCTTCCACTTTCAATAGAAAGGAGAGAAACCTTTAGATGCTCTTTACTTGAGTTATTTTTCTATAGTCCTTTACCAAATATGAATATAATTTATTTGTATTTTTAGAACTTCACCAAAAGATAAGAATTTAAAAAAGTGGATCTACTTAGTCCCTACCTAAACATGCTCAATAACTTGAAGAGATATAATATCTTCTCGTTTCTTGGCAAGCGAGGTGGACTCATATCAATCAGATTTCCCTGAAATATATTGTTCAAATATAAACCCACTTCTAAAGTTCATTTTTTTCCAAAGTGGACCGTTGTCTTGATCATCCTTTATTTTCCCTAGATTACTCCTTAGAGCATTTCCCTTTTTTTTTATAGATCAATCCTTCTTGGAAATCTTTGATTGTCAAGACTTCATATATCCAAAGACTAAGATCACGACTTTATGAATTGAAATTTCTTGGTAGACCATTCTTCTAGGTCTCCGCCCAAGTTCTTTGTTAATCATAGCTTTGCAAGTTTTCCAAAGAGTATTAGTACTAGCTATTTTGAACCAAATTTGTTCATACCATGTATATTTAAGTATAATAACCTCAAATGTCACCAATGCTCTGTGAAGAAGAACACATCATTCCTTAATTAATCAATTCCTTCATATCCTTAGACTAAATGAGCAACAATACTTATCAAGACATCAAGATATCTTTTTATTAATCAAGGAAACATTCTTGCTACATTCCTATCCATTGAATGGAGTTCAAGTTTTCTTTGCTTTTAGTTCCAAGGTCTTGCAAGAAAAGATACCTCTCTATTGGCATCATATTCCATAACCTTCTACGAACTTAGTGAACATTCTTGAATCACTTGTTCTCATCATCCGAAAACTCAAAGACTAGTCTTTTATAGATCATTCTATCATTCAATTCTATACTTGAACAAGCTTGACTTTTAGCAAGCTCCTCACTTTTTGCGTTTAACTTTGAAAACTCCTAAAATTCTCATCCTCTTATTTATCCAAATTTATTGTACAATCTAAAGTTGAATATGCATTCTATATAGAAGAATACATCTTCTTAAAAAGGATAAAGGATATCCTTGTTCTAGGTAAATAGCACTTTGTTCCATCTACCATCTTGTCAATACAAACAAGTGTATTTAACTAGTTCAAATTTTACTCTTTTATAAACTTAAGACCTTACTCTTTGTGGTCTCATCTCTAAGGCTTAACCTGATGTTTTCTAATGGACCTTGAGTCTCTTTCCTCTCTATCCATCAGAGGAAATTCTCAAAGGGAGTAAGTTCTCATTGTCCCATACTAGTGTGTTCTTTCTCTAATTTTTAGAGCTACATAATTTATCTTTCCACCTTCTTTGTACTCTTTATTGCACTCTAATCATTCTTTATGGTCTAGAATTCCATCTTTTAATTCATTGGTGCCATATACATGAGAGCAAGGACTAAGGTGTCATTCTTATATCTCAAATAACTCTTTGATCGACGGTCAACCTTTTATTGATATGTATTATCAAACCATAACTATTTTGATTGCTATTACTAGTTTAAGACATTTGGCTTTCCCGAAATTCCTCTGGTCAAGTTAGTTTAAGGTAAGAACAAGTCTTTCTCATTCAAATCCATTATCCATTGAAATTTGCCCATGGGATATAATTGGGATCTTTAACTCATATCCTCATGATTTATATCTTACTTAAGTCCTTAAAATCCTATAGATGTTTTTAGAATCCTTTAAGTGTTCTTCTTCTAGCTATTAACCACTTTATATCATCCCTTTGACTTAAGGACTATTTCATATCATCCAATCAAATATTTTTTAATTAAAATTATCCATTTTCAAGTACCTAACTATGGATATGCTTCAAGTCCCTTACTTTCTTATCTTTTGGTTATTGCCAAACTAGAATTCCTTCATGAATTTCATCCTTGCATATTCAGTTCTTAGTTTGTGTGAGTTGAAATCTCAAGCACAGGTACTTGATGCCAGATACACTCAACTTTCACAAAAGAGTTAAAAAATGTATCTTTCACTATTATCAATGAATTATTATGTGATTGATACCTTTCTTTCCCCCCTTGAAGGGTTTTCATCCCCGAAAACTATAGGCTTGAAGGAAAGTGATGTTCATCTAGATTCCTAAATATAAACCCAATTGGACTTCTATTTATGCTCAATCTTCATTTCTTCCAAGTTGAGTGAACAACTTGGTGATTATACCTAAGTTTGAAGCTTACATTATCCTATTTTAACCTTATACTCACAGGTTGCAGCATAAGCAAGAAGACTATGGAAGATCATGTATCTATTGACAAATTGGATAGGGACAATTATCCTTCTTGGGTAATGAGAATGGAAGCCTTACTTATGAGTAAGGATCTAATGGTATATGTGACAGGTGAAGAAGAGAAACCTACATTTGAAAATGATAGTCAATCAAGGAAAGAAGAATTAGAAGCCTTGAAGTTATGGCAAAAGAAAGATGCAAGTGCAAGAGCTTATATATACAACACTATCATAGATCATTTGTTACCACATATTAGAGGTTTAGAAACAGCTGAAGACATATGGAATGCCTTGGAAGATCACTTCTAGAATACTACTAAAGCTAGAAAGGCTAGCTTTGGTCAGAATTCACCACATTTAAGAAGAAGCAAAGTCAGAGCATTAGTGATTATGACACTAAGATGAAGGACTTGGCAGATAGTGTTGGATTTATTGATGAGGATATTGAAGATCATAGGTTGATAGCACAATTGCTTGCAGGATCGAGAGGAGATGAAAGGTGGAAACCTTTTGTACTTTCAACTGAACTATCATTAAATCATTTTGTACCAGAGTTGAATCAATTGCTTGGGCTGATGCTTACATTTGAGCAAGATCTAAAGTCACATGGAGATAAAGGACATAGTTCTGCTATGTATGCAAAGAATAAGAAGAAAAGTGATAAAGGCAAAGAAAAGGATGAAGAAGAACTGATCACTCAAGCAAATTATGCAAGAGGAAGAAGTAATGATAGAGGTAAAGGTCGAGAAAATGGAAGAGGTAGAGGTAATCAAAACAATAATAAGAAGACATGCTAGATTTGCGGATTGAGCAATCATCTAGCTTTATGATTGTTGACATAACCAACAAGGATCAAATCAGAATCAAAGTAATAATGGCAGAGGAAGAGTTGGAAGGTTTTAGAATCAATTCCAAAGAGGAAGACAAAATTCAAGAGGAAGTTTTGGTAGAGATGGTGGAAGAAATTGGAATCAGAATCAATCTTATAACAGTACCTATTACAATTATGCAAATGATACATAGAATTGACAACCATACAACATTGATGATGAATTCAATCAGTGCAGAGGATGGATACAACCAAATTATCTATGGTAAGAAGGAAGGTAGACTCTTTGCTCTTAAAGTGCAAGGGAATATTGGTCAAGCCTTGATCACACATGGTGATGAAGTACTTACAAAATTAGACCTTTGGCATAAGAGGTTAGGACAGTTCAATGAAAAAGGAATTAAAACCATGGTGGAGAATCAATCTGTACTAGGGCTACCAAATGTAAAGATTCAACATATGATCTACAAATGTGAAGCTTGTCAGATGGGAAAGGCACACAGATTATCATTTCAAAAGAAAGGTTTCAAAAATGATGGTTTGCTAGAGCTCATTCATACAGATGTATGGGGACCAACAAAAGAAGGATCAATAAATGGTTCTAGGTATTATGTTATTTTTATTGATGATGCTATAAGATGGATAACCATTTATGTTTTGAAGGAGAGATCATAAGTGTTTGGAGCCTTCAAACATTTTCATGCATATGCAAAGAGAGTTACAGGTCAAAAGCTCAAGAGGCTAAGGTATGATGGAGGGGGAGAATACTTCTCCCAAGAATTAAATGATCATCTTTGGAATGTAGGTATCAAGAGAGAAATAACTTGCAGGTATACACCTCAACAAAATGAATATGATGGTGCAAAGTTCAAGGATATGAGGAAGTATCAATCTTTAGTGGGAAGTTTGATTTATGCTACACTAACAAGACCTAATCTTAGTTATGCAGTGGGAGTTCTTTCACAATTCATGCATTGTCCAAAGGCCCCACATTGGATTGCAGGTCAAAGAGTTCTTAGATACATCAAAGGGACTTTGAAGCAAGGATTATATTATCCTTTTACATCAGATATAAGGTTGAGAGCATATAGTGACTCAGATTGGGCAGGAAGTCAAGATGATAGAAGGTCAACACATGGGTATATGATATACATAGGAGATAAACTTGTGAGTTGGTGTTCAAAGAATCAACATACAGTGGCTTTATCACCAACTGAAGCTGAGTACAAAGGACTTGTGGAAGCAGCTAAAGAAGTGATATGGATGCAGACCTTGTTCAAAAGCTTGGACATAGATCAAGGTATGCCTATCATACATGGAGATAATATGAGTTCATTATATCTTGCAGCAAATCTTGTATTTCATGCAAGAACAAAGCACATAGAGATTCAATATCATTTCCTGAGAGAAAAGGTAATGGAGAAGGAACTTGAAGTAGTGTATACTTCCACAAAAGATCAAATTTCAGACATTATGACAAAGAGTTTGGATGGAGTGAAGACAAGTAGATTCAAAGAAATGGTAGGAATAAAAGAGAAGAAGGATGTATGAAGAAGATAGAGGATGCTAATTACTGATTGAGGGGGAGCTGTTGAGGCTTCACTCACTAATTAGACATAAAGACATGAAGGTATATGAAGGAAGAAGAAAGAAAAAGAGAAGTGAAAGCAAAGCACTCAGAAAATCAAGCCCAAGTGAAGGGTTAAATTCACACTTGTAATATAGTGCAAAATCAAAGTCTAATCTTGATATAGAACTTCTAGAATTACGAGTTTGAGTCTAGGAGTATGTAGACCATATGTATATAAGTCAATTTTGAGCTAAAAACAATAAGAAGAACTTGATTAGTAAGTCTTGAGTGAGTAGAGAAAAAGTTGGGTTTTTCTGAGAGAGATGTTGAGGAAGAACTACTCAGAGTAGGAGAGTTTTCCATGGCTATGAGCAGGATAAAGCCAAGCCATTTTGTACACATCTTCTCTGATAGATAACACATGTTTGTGTAGAAGGATTTGATATAATTTCTCTGTATAGAGATTTCTATGTGTATTCATATTAGTGTGAAAGTTAGTTGACAATTATGAGTTTTCTGGCCCACTTTTCCATGATCTTCTAAAGATCAGATCTCATAGTACAGTGTAAAGTTTTTCGTGAGTGATAGCTCATTTTGAAGCTGCTACCTTCAACTAAAATTGACCAAAAGATCTTTGCAAAACGGGACGTGTACTCAGAGAATTGAGTCTAATAGTGAAGGTATGTCAAATCGATGAAGTCATTTTTTAGGTTTCAAACATAGTTCAAATGTTGAAGTGAAATCAGAAGATTCTGAAGTTATTACTTGAAAGTTTTCCTTGGAATGTGTTACTTAACATTAGCAAGAACTTTTGTTAGCAAATGATCAAAAGAATTTACAAGATTCAAGCTAATACAGATTAAATTTGAAGCTAGAAGAAAAGGTGCAGATTTCTGGAAAGTGAATTTTTGGTTTTCACTAAGTCTAATGATAAAGTTTTCAAATTTGGAGTGTTGCTAAGCTAATGATGATTATGGAAGGATTCTAATATCACTTTAGCTTAGTTCTTGTGGTGTTATATACATCAACAAAAGTTATGTCTAAGAATCCCATATATCATTGGATCAAAAGACCTAGTGAACTATGTGATGCCATATATCACTAGTTCCCCACATTACAACAAAAGGGTCATCACATGGAGGGGGGTGTTGAGATATCCCTGCTTTATCCTTTTGTAGAAGCCTCTTTCATTCTCATGCAAGCATACAAATCCGGCATGCAATGGTCTTGTTCTCAAAGCTTCAATCTTTTTACTATATATTGCACACTTTTGTTATAAAATTCAAGATGCCCTATGTTTGACGTGCATGGTATCCTTAGTATATGATATACTGTACAAAATATGCTTAGATTGTGAATAACTTCTATGTTGGACGAGTTGTACTCGTGACTCGTCCATATGAGAATGCCATAATACATTTACTATACATATAATACATAAAATGCTTACATTGTGAAGATAATTTTTCTTGGACGAGCTATAGTTGTGACTCATTCTTTGGAGAATTCACACTTAACCTTGCACTAGGCTAAATGTCAAGTCACCTGAACAGACTAGTGCTAATGACCAAGAGTTCCTTGGCCGCAGTGTTTTAGGGTCACACCAAAAGCAAAAGTTTTACTTGAAATATGACGAGATCCTCTCATGTGCTACTCTTATCGGAGGAAAAATTTCATGAAGAGGATGATCGGCAAGAGACTACCTCTTCCTCTAATATAAAGCTTCCACTTTGAAGGAAACAAAAAAAAGAAAATTCATATCCAAAATCGTTGTATCAAATATTCATAAAGTGTCGAAAATATATGTTCTTCACGATTATGATTATACTGAATTCTATGGATTATTAGAACACGAATCTAAAAAAAAATTGAGGCCTTTATCATGTGTACTATTCATGATTATAATTCGGATAAACTCTTTATTTTTTCACTTGATTCAAAGATCTCATTCTAATGAAGATTTGCATGGTTCTCAAAAGTCACGTTGACTTCGAATGTCAACAATGAGAATATTTATTGAAATTGGATATATGTGAATTCAATGATCTTTCAAAGTTTGCTTGTTTCTAGATTGACTTACTAGAGTAGCTTTGTAATTTGATACTTTATGCTTTTCATTTTTAAACAAGGTTTTATGTTTTCGTCGTTATAGGAAATTTGATCTTCAATCCACTCTCGGCTTCTTACTTGAAATATGAAGGACAACATATGCGCCCAGGAGATGCCCTGTATTTCTCATATTCAAGGTTCTACGTCAACCAATCATTCACTGATTCTTGAATACTATACCTTGAGTTTGGAGGTCTTAAGATGCTCTTGGATGTAGAGAAGCACTCCTCTTTTTTTTTTTTGAGAGTACAATGAATGAAAGACACACACCAATCTCCTAAGGTAGAGGCACCCATATGGTTGGATGCTTCCGGAAGCTGAACATGTCCATTGAGTCACACTTGAATCAAGCAGTGCGCTTTGCTTCACCACGTTCAAAGCTTACCACTCCACCGCACCGAAGCAGCGTATAATTTTCCGCACTCAAAAAATTTATGAGTTAGAAGAAATTTCAGGGAGAAGTTCGAACTTCGAACTGAATGAAAAAGAAATTGCGGACAAACTGTATCTCGCCAGTGCGAGAAATGTCCATGTGAAGTGGGCATCAGGAGTCAGGACCCACATCCCTTTATACAGTTGCATGTATTTTCAGAAACCTTCATGGTTCGTTCGGAATCTGGAATCTATGCAGCTTTCAGCTTGCAGTTGAGTAGCAGACATAAACTCTTCCTGTAACTGCTGTCCTAGAAATCTTGACGCTGTCTCCGGAGCCCTCCCTGAGCATTACTTACGGACTGTGGATGGCTCCTACTTTTCATGTTCTTTCACATAGATCTGCTTTTTCAAGGACCCCCTACTTGATACATAAGTTTTTTGGACTTGTGACAACGAAAAATCTGCAGAATGGTTTCTCAAGCACAAAAACGCTGTCTTTTTGCGTTCCTTCAGCCCGCAGAGAGTTGGGACTCTTATATATCGCTGCGGATTGGAAAGCAGAAGAACCCCTTCCTTCAGAAATGTCGAAGGAAAGCGCTCTACGAATTTTAGGGGTATCGGAGGGAGATTCATTCGAGGAAATCATTAGAGCAAAGAGCAGTTTGCTTACTAAGCATGGGGGAGACAGTGAGTTCAGCTTGCAGGTAATACAGCCTATCAGTTCCGAAGCATAGAATGAAAGGCTTGTATTCATCGCATTTGGTTCGTTTCGGAACTCATTGTATCATTTAATGCTTGTACCTGAGAACATATATAGATTGATCTTTTTTGGAGTTCATAAGCTGGTTTTGTTTCTGATTTGAAATGAAACTGGAAGAAGTTCAGTCACAAGTTATGAACATTTACTATATGTTTCCTTTTGGATATAATTCATGAAGTCACGGTCAGCTGAGAAGGTCACAAACATGAGTTTTCGGTTAAATCCACGATTTACAAAAAATGTTATTTGCTTATGAACATAGATACAAGCAGATCGATATTTTCTGTATTAGAAATAGCGCAGCTAAGATATAAACTGAACTCCTAGTTTGAGCTTTAAGGGATGTACTGATCAGCTAGTTAGATGTTTGGTCTTTGAAGGATGCACTGATCAGTTGAGTTGACATGAAATAGACTCTCAGTTTGAGCTTTAAAGTATGTACTCTCAGTTCTGTTGAGGTATGCACTCAGCTCTGGGATTGAACTTTGAAAGACGTGCTGATCAGTTTCTTATCTGGCATTTAATAGTACTTTTGGCTAATTTCAGTCCTTTTTGCTCCTTTATAAATTTCAATTTGTAGGCAACCTACAAACTCCTTGGTGAGAGTACTTTACTACATCTTATACTACATCATTCCATGTTCTAACCGTTTTTTAGAATCTCACTCAAGTGATAGTAATTCAACCTGAAAAAGTTTTCTTAGTGCCTTCTAAAGGGTAATAGAATCTCATATTCTTGGATTATTGGTCGCGAGTTAAAAGATATACATGAGTACACTAATTATGTTTTTCTGCCCAGGCTATTTCATCGATTTCATCTAATGCTTATAGAGAAATTTTAAGATGGCTTCATTGGAAAAGTTTTTGCACTTTCAACTCTTGCATATGCTAATAACCTTTTATTATTGAAGAAAGTAGCTTCCATTGTTGTCATTGGTTTGCAGCCTACAGGTAGCTTCTGATAATTTGATCCTAAAAGGTCCAGGAATCTTGATTTTAGGTGACTGACATTAATGTTGATGTAAAAAGTGGAATCGTGCTTCTCTTTATCATTATTATATATACAAGCGTTTTGGCCTCAAAATTCTTTTCAATGTTGATATGCAGATAATTTCTCGGCTCTCCTGCCTTTCAATGGCTAAGCTTCTTATAATATAATTTTTAATACTGTTCTCAACTAGCATCTGTAGTTATTGTAAGCATGTGTTTGACAAGAGATGAAGATGTTGGCTTTTGTCTTTGTTGTTAATGGGATTCACTAAATGATTTACAAGCATAAAATCAATTTTCTATCTTGAATTTGGCTTCACAATATCAAAGTTCTAAGAGGTCTTTCTTTCCTGAACATTATTGTTGCTGTAAAATGAAAGTGTATCCATGATCTATTGGCATGCATATATGCATACAATAGACACATGTACATGCATATTACACACATGCACACATAAATATGTGTATGTGCACATGTTTACATGCATGTACACACATACAAATGCACATAAACATGTATATATACATTCATGCATACGGGTGCATGCATACATACAATAAACATGTACACATTCACATGCATCTATATTCACATGCCTGCATGCATATATACATATGCACATATGCATCATGCATGTAGGTGTGTGCATAGTACAATAATTCGCGAATTTCGTGCCCAAAATAAAATTCGTGAAATTCGTAGAACGAATTAATTCGTGGTGCATGAATTTTATGCATTTTTTTCTTGCACTTTGACCTGGTGAGAGATACATAAAGGTGAGTTTATATATACCAGGCTCATCCACTTTTCCAAAGGCAATAACACAAGCAAAAGGGCCATAATAAACTCTTCTAAAAGGGATAATTCTCCCCTTGATGAAGATTGAGTTAGAGAGCATAGAGACAACATATTGCACTCGATTCGAACAGCCCAACATCAACAAGAAGCCATCCAAGAGATCAAAGCACAAGATATTTGGCTTCAAAAGATAGAGATCCCTTCTATGCATTTTACTTTTATAATTGCATGTTATGGAGATCAGAACCATTTTTGCATCCTCAGGATTGCACTCCACCACATGACATATAATTGAGCACATATTCACCATGCACACACTAACGTGTCATTAGCACCATCCTTGTATCCATCTACATCCCTATCAACAATCATTTTTCATCTTATCCACATTTGTAAGTTCTCCCTATCTCAATGATGCGTGGATAGGCATCCGCATTTACGTATGATTCATCTCATGGGTCAACTTTGGCTTTTAATATAGCTCAATAAAATCCATGAATCTTACATGAGATTGAGATATCTATACACTTTATATGTGAAAATAAAATTCTCTCCAGATGGATAAAATTCCCAAATTTTATTTTTGGGCTGAACAAACGAAACGAATTAAGCGACTAATTCTCGAATTAATTCTCTGGAATTAATCCTGCCCTTCGTACTATGGGTGTGCATATGCAGATTGCGCACATACATACATGTACAATTTGGTTCTTGTGCTTGGTTTGTCCATTGGTCTTACTGAAATGCAAGGACTACATGCATGTCTTCAGCTATGGTCTATGGAAGGCTCTCACATAACCTACTCCCACCACTAGGAAGAGGTGCCCTACCTCCAAGCAAATTACTTTTTGTAGCCTTGCTCTATTGAGTATTTGCTATGTAAGGATTTGAGTCTACATAGGCAAGTGTTAGCATACACGGCCACATGTCACACTTCTCAAATCCACTAGTGGTAAGCTTGCAAGTTGCAATGTCTTTGTCTACTTGAGTTAACTTAGGTCAAATCAAGTAAGATGCTTCTAGAAGGCTCTTTGCAAAGTACACTCCCATGCTTCCGGTTGAATTGAACTCAAGGATCCTCCTTCACATCCTAAGACTCAACCGCTAAGCTAAGTTCTTTGCGTAGTTGCATCACAATGCTTTGCGAACGGTTTGCAACTTCGCCACCGTAAATTCGCGACGTGTCGCTTTGTATTCATTTAAAAAAAAAATTCCAAAAAATACCATAAAATATATTTCTCTTAGGATGGATAAGAAATCATTTGAAATCCAAATTATTTAGTACATGCAATACAAAAAATTTGGAGAATGAGAAGACATAAAAAGCTTTAGAAGAGTAGACATTCATTCATGTATGATTTACTTTTTGGGCCTTATCATCTTGAAAAAGACTTATATTTTGGATTTCCCATGTTCTCCTTGTAATGCACTTTCACATCTTGGACAAAAGTTTCATCCTTGCCCTTCAAAGCCAAGAGTACGCTTCTATGATGATTGTTCTAACTATTGACAGAAGTATAAATGGTGAATCATGTAGTGACTAGTCTAGAGCATAGTTGGTCAGGTGCGGCTTGACGACAGGTACGATATGTATTAGTACTATACTAGGTACATACTAATCATGAGGTACGAATCTATACGAGATTAGTACGATTTTTTTTCTTTTTTTTTTTTAAATTATTTTGAAATTTCATAATCTGCATGTAAAATACATATATACATACACACCCACACACACACACATATATATATATATATATATATATATATATATATATATATATATATATATATATATATATATATATATATATATATACACACACACACACACACACACACACACACACACACACACACACACATAAACTAGTAAAGATTGATGTGAAATATGTCCATAATACATATATACACGATGCATGTAAGTTGTGCGCAATGTGCATTCATGATTCAGTGTTTCAACTTTCAACTTTCACATAATATGCATTGTGCATTCATATTATGTGAATGTGCAATCATCAATGACAAATGTGTAACATTACGCAATGCAATTTTACTAATTTGCATTTTGTGCATTGTGCATTATGCAATGTGCATTTACCGTTCATATTGTGCAACATTTATTTCACAACTTCGGACTCACATGTGCATTGTGCATTATCACTTGTGCACTGTGCTTTGTGCAACAATGTATTATGTATCAATGATCAATCATCAAACTTCAAAGGTTCAAACAAAACATACGAATTATAAATTTTAATCATGCCATCACTCACACAAATTACAGTATATCATGAATCATGATTCATATCATCAATCATCATCATCAATCATAACTCATGAGTCATCAATGATCACTAATGTCCACAACCACAAAAACAAATGCCTAACTATCATAATGTCATAATGTCATAAATGTCAAATGATAAATCATAAATCACAATGCATATGAATCGTAATCATGATCATCAATGATCACTCATCGTCGGAGTCATCTAAAGAATCCTATGATGTCATCTCATAAGTAGATGACATTGGATTCTCTATGGGACTAAGAACATTCCCCTCATCATCAAACTGAGAGGAATGATGTCGAGCAGGTAAGATCGTCCTCGTCCTACATTTGAGCATATGTACGGGTGCTCTGCTCGTACTGGCCTCCTCTCCATGCGTAGTGGCTGAACTCGATCCATGTTGAATGATCAAGCCCTTCTCATGATCACAAACCACTCTGATTCCTCTACTGGTATTGGTATGGCTATGTGTATGCCTCACATCTATGGAGGATAGCTCTCTATAAATTTAAAGCTCGGCAAATAGGAACTCCTCATCATCCTCATGCATCTCATCCCCTGGGCGAGGAGTGGTGCTCAATAATGGTTAAAATGTATCTACATCAACCTAAAATAGAAAGAAATTTCAAATAGTCATTTACAAATTTATACATTATAATTTATAGTTTACAATTTATATATAAAAATCAAATTACACTTACTTGCTTCAATGTCTCCATGTCTGGTATGTTCTCCAACATCCTCAAGCTAGTACGGAAGTAAATCAACTTCTCCATCTGCATAGGCACATTTGTATGGATAAGAGAAAAGGCACTCCAATTTCTCACACAGGCTCCGGATGAGCAATCTTGTGAGAGAACCCTAATAGCATATGTAGATAAAGTGGAGAAGCTGAATCCAAAATTCTTCCACAAAAAAAGAGGTTTCAACATCGAAGCCCTATCCCAACATGAGGGGAATGTGAATGCAGAGTTCCCTCTCTCATCCAAGTAACCACTGATTTGCTCTAACATCTCATTATGCAAGCGAGAGGGAACAACTCGCGACATATATGAAAGTCTATCTGAAAGTAACTTGATATCTGTATATAGTGCTAAGTTTTGAATTGCAAGATGCAATAGACTTGCAAATCCATGAATATGTCTATGCATCCATGCCCATCTCCTCAATGTCACCTAATGAAAAAAGAAATAGCTTATAAGTACTTGAAAATTATTAATTAAAGAATGCTTTTCAATTTAGTAATTTACAATATTTCTTACCTGAAGCACCTCATTGGCTTGCTCTATAGTGGCGAGAGTGGCTTCCCTAATATCATCTATGGCTCTACTCATCATATGTATGAGGAGCCCCAATGTGGAACCCTCACAATCTGTCATGCGCAAAACTTTATAAATAGGTGTCAAATAATTTAAGACGGACTTCACGTTCTCCCAAAACTCCTCATCCAAGACTAGCCTCTGCATTCGCTTGGATTCCTC
>CM035423.1:160524855-160539855 GCA_020310875.1 Ceratopteris richardii | reverse complement strand
AAACCTCTTTATGCATCCATAGCAAAATACGGTTTTGAATCGTTTCGTTGTTTTCCTATTGAACACATAGAAGGTAATTTTAGAAACTCTAAAGAGTTTTACAAAGCAGCTTTGCCGAGGGAGTTATTTTGGATGCGAACTTTACATACCTTCTTTCCTAAAGGCTTCAATTTAGAAGGAAAATCTAGCCTTCGTAAGAGTAAATCTATCAATAAGAAAACTCCTATGTTATGGCGTAGATACCCAAAACTTTCCTCAACCATCCAATCTTCTCAACATACAGAAATTTGGGTTAGACATCGTAATATTAATGTTTCTATTTCCTCTCCCCATAGGTCCCTTAGTTCATGCTATAGGTTAGACTCTTCTCATGAGGATTTCCCATCATCATCTTCTAATGAACATTTGTTTAGCTCTTTGGCTGATCAATCTCTTAAGTTTAGTGATTTTAAAAGAAGATTAATTTTCTTGGATAGAATTATGCAAGAGGGGTCTTTTTCTTTCAAAATCTTTGAAAAGTATAACAAAAGAGTCCTCTTTAAACTTCTATATAACTTGGAAAATTTTTCTCATGAGGATTTGAGTCTTAGGAAATCCCATAGTTTTCAACTTCGAATTCTCATATCCAAATTTCTAAAATCCTCTTGTGTTTCTCATAATCCTTTGATTTCAAGAAGAGTTTTACTAATTACTATCTTTACTTCTCCAGAAATGGATAAAGTTGGTTTGAACTCTATTTTGAAATCA
Source organism: Ceratopteris richardii (assembly GCA_020310875.1). Taxonomy (NCBI): domain Eukaryota; kingdom Viridiplantae; phylum Streptophyta; class Polypodiopsida; order Polypodiales; family Pteridaceae; genus Ceratopteris; species Ceratopteris richardii. The sequence goes on along the minus strand of CM035423.1, from coordinate 160,539,108 downwards.
AAAGAAGTGATAGAATCTCTTCCTTCTTATGTTAGAAAGCTTTGGGTCCATCCTTTGGTTACATACAAATATTTGAAAACTTTGGGTCAAAAAGCTTTCAATTACAATGATATTGGAAGAAATATGAGAGAGCAAGATAGATTGTCGATTTCTAGAAGATCTTGTTGTTGCAATAATGGTTCCTTTTCCTCTTTCGTAAACAAGGATCTGGGTCATATCGTTTTTGCCGATTGTTCTATTCTTCCTACTAGTAGCTTGAAAAAACTTTTTTCTAGAGGAACAAAATATAGACTTCATACCTCTAAGGATGCTTGCATCCTTAAAGATATAGAAAAGGGCATTGATAATTTCATTCTAAAATTTGAAGAATCTTTAGGTATTCGTGGAATTTTTACACATTGGAAATCAATAGTAATGAAGAAAGTTTCTATGAAGGTTGATATAGCTTTAGGGAGGAATTCCCCTTCATTAGATAGCTTATCTGTAAGTGATTTGACTTCACTAAAATATTTTCATAGAAACTTTGTGATTTCTTATGTGGATAAATGTCCAAATAATTTTGTTTTTACTTGTAAAAAGTTTTATGTAGAGTGTCTTATGAAAGAAACTCAGTCCTCTACATATCAATTTTGCAATGTTTCTTCTGGAGAAGTTATTTCAAGTCATCAAGATTTTTGTAATTCTTATGGTTTCAAATTGTATCAAAATTTACCATTTTTATATACAGTTTGGAAATTCCATAAGAATCCCATCAATCCGAGATTTATAGCTTCATCTTGTAATACTTCTCTCACGGATGTTTCCAAATGGTTAAGCAATTGTTTTAAAGCCATTTTACCTACTATTCATGATATTTGGAAGGAATTACTCAAAGATGCAGATGTGCCAACTTCCTCTAGTTGGATCTTAGATAATTCTCTAGGTGTTGTTCCTGTAATAAAGTCTCTCAACTCTTCAAGAACTATAGAAGAAAAATCTGTTCCTTTGGGGCTTCAAACTTTTGACTTCACCACTTTGTATACAAAGTTAGATTTGAATGATTTAAAACATAGGATTTCTTCTTTAGTTAGGAAAGTTTTCTCTTTTAAATTCACCAAAGATAGATGTAAGGCTCTTTTGGTAGAAAAATCTGCATTACATTTTGATTATTTATGGTTGAAATCCAAGTCTGTAGATATAGATACTAAAAAGAAACGTTACACTAGAATAGTAGATGAAACCGACATTCTTCTTTGGTTAGATTTTCTTTTAGAAAACTTGTATATTTCAGTTGGTGATACTTTATTCAAACAATGTATTGGAATTCCTATGGGTACAAATTGTGTTGTCTTTCTTGCGATTTTTTATCTTTTTACTTATGAATTTGAATTTATGGAAAGGCTTGTTTTAGCTAATACCTGTCCTATCATTATACACAAACTTTCTAATATTAGACGCTTTGTAGATGATCTGTTGTTCGTGATTTTAGTTCTTTTCAAGATTTTATGTATTTAGACAATGATGCTTTTGGTGGTGGTATTTATCCCAAAACTTTTTGTGAGCTGAATTGTACTTCACATGGTGATTCTTGTGCTTTTCTAGATCTAAAAATATTTCAGTCTCCTTTTGGTTTGGAAGTAGACATTTATGATAAAAGATTAGAACCGGAATTTGCTAGCATTAACATGATACATATGCCTCATATTGATTCAAATATTTCTCATTTAGCAAAGTACGGCGTTGTTTGCTCTCAATTGTTTAGATTTTCTCGTCTATGTTCAAGCTTGTCTTCATTTGTAATTCAATGTTATCAACTAATTTCTTTGCTTGTCCAAAAAGGGTATTTATTCAAGAAAGTTTCAAAGAAGGTAAGGACTTTTTTACTTCGTAACAAGTTCATTTATGGTTCTTCTTCTTTTCATTTGTTCAAATTAATCATTAGTAAATTCAATAGAAAAGGGGAACACTATTTGAGTTAATGATAAGGTATTTTGTGGTTCCCCCCCTCCCCCTCCCCCTTCTTTTTCACTCTTTATTTATAGCTTCTTTCTAGTCTTTTGTTCTTTTATGTTTACTATTATTATTATTTTTACTTTTATTATTATTTTAGCTATTTCTTTGTATTTGTTATTATTATTTTTAATATATTTCTTAAAAAAGTATTTTTATTTTTTATTTATTTATTATTCATATATTTATTTATTTATTTATCTATATATTTATTAATTTTAATTTTAATTTTTATAATTCTAATTCCTTTCTTCTTATTATTTGTTTGTTCTTGGTGCAAGACTTTATCATGGCTGAGTTTGCCCTTCACTTCCGGAAGTGATAGAAACTCAGTTCGTTGACTTTGTTAGAGATCTTGATTTAGAAAGACTCTTTATTAAAGTCTGCACCTACTCTAGGGCACTGATGACGTGAGTAGGGATGTCATAGCTATTTGTCCAAGCTATGCATGATAAAGTTTAATTCTGATACTTCTTGTTTAGGACCGATATAGAAGTTGACGATGCATATTTTATTTCTTTTTGTTTTTGTTTAATTTGCTTATATACATATATTTATATATATATATAATCATTATTTATTTATTTATTTATGGAATTATTATTTTTTATTTATTTTCTTTTAATTTAAATTCTATTTTTATATATTTATATTTTTTATTTTAATTTGTTTCTTTTTTAATTTATTATTATTTTTTATTATTTATTATTTTTTATTTTTTATTTTTTATTTTATGTTATTTATTTATTTTTTGTTTTGTGTGTGTGTGTGTATGTGTGTTTGTGTTCATGTGAGTGTGTGTGCATCTCTTTTTATATTGGTTTTCTTTCTTGGTTTTTTCTTTCTTTGTTGTATTTTTCATGTCTTATATTGGTCTTAAGTCTCTTGCTTTTGTTTGTTATTTTTTCCAATGTGTATGTGTTTGTGTTCTGTATCTTGAGTTCGTAAGTTTGGATAACTCTGAACTTATGAAGGTATATATATATATATATATATATATATATATATATATATATATATATATATATATATATATATATATATATATATATATATATATATATATATATATATTAAAGTTTGCACCTACTCTAGGGCACTGATGACGTGAGTAGGGATGTCATCGCTATTTGTCCAAGCTATGCATGATACAGTTTAATTCTGATACTTCTTGTTTAGGACAGACATAGAAGTTGATGATGCACTTTTTGTTTCGTTTTGTTTTTGTTTAATTTGCTTATATATATATATATATATATATATATATATATATATATATATATATATATATATATATATATATATATATATATTTATATTTATTTATTTATTTATGGAATTATTATTTTTATTTATTTTCTTTTATTTAATTTCTATTTTTATATATTTATATTTTTTATTTTAATTTGTTTCTTTTTTAATTTACTATTATTATTTTATTATTATTTAATTAATTATTATTTTATTTTTATTATTTATTTATTTTCTTTGTTTTGTGTGTGTATGTGTGTGTGCGTGTTGTTTTAAATTAAAAAAAAAAAAAATAAAATCTTTCTTTCTTTTTTTGTGTGCGTCTCTTTTTGTATTGGTTTTCTTTCTTGTTTGTATTTTTGATGTCTTATATTGGTCTTAAGTCTATTGCTTTTGTTTGTTATTTTTTCCAATGTGTATGTGTTTGTGTTCTCTGTCCTGAGTTCGTAAGTTTGGATAACTCTAAACTTATGAAGGTATATATATATATATATATATATATATATATATATATATATATATATATATATATATATATATATATATATATATATATATATATATATATATATAATGATAACGTTCCATATCCTCGCTTTGGTACGGCACCACGTCTCGTACGTGTCAAACCAAACGTTCCGTACCACCTTGGCATATTTGTAGCATACCTTACGTGCCCTTTCCACCTTGATTGGAACACGTTCCAATGAATATCATGTACAATGTTTGCTTGATTCGATGTACATTCAACTTACTCTATTCCCTGGAGATAACTAAAAAAAGTTTTCTCTCTTTGATCAACACCATGCTCAAATGAGAACTCATAGAGTTGATGCATACTCTAGATTTATATTTATATCATAGTTGGAGTCTCAATTTACTTGCAATTAGGAATAAATTAAGCTATCTTGGTTAATCGATCCTTTTAATCCTTTGATCATTAACCTTTTTGGATTTGGAAAAACCTTATGCTAAAGACCATAGAGATGTTTTCCCTCTGACATGGGAATCTGCAATGGACTTTATAGGCTTCCTTTCCAAAGTTTCTTCCACCTTTGGCTTGGACACTTGGCGAGCTAATCAAAGTCTTTTTTCTTTGCGCGCGCGCACACACACACACACACACACACACACATACACACACACATACACTTGGACGAGCTGTATCATCATCAAACTTGGAAGAGTAGTATGCTCATACTCTTGAAGTTGTTGGAATAGGGTATGCTCACACACTTGGGGGCTCGCATACTCTCTTGTGAGAGGTTGATTTTGGAGTCTTTATTCAGCCTAAGTCTCTTCATGCCTTACTTCCCTTACCCTTCACTTGCTCTCTTTGGTGTTTATGAGTTGTATGCTTCTTTAGTTTGTATTTGGAGCATATCATTATCTTGTACATCTTGATCATTAATTGGAGTAGAATAATGTTGACCATGCTTTTTGTATTGTGCATACATGTTCTTTTCTCTATGTGTGTATGTTCTCTTATGTGTGCGTTTACTTGTCTATCCTGGCTAACATTTGTTTTGTATTTATATCTCTTCAACAAGTATTCTTTTTGAATACTTTTGTGCTTGAATCTTTTTAGTGAATCATTATATGATAGTTTCCTCTAGGTTTGGTTTTTGAATGGATCATCGTTTCCTTTATTATATTGAAGCCATTGACTTAGTGAAACTTAAAATTGTCACTATTGGTATATGACTCCAATAATATTTTCTTTTGGAGTTGATGCTCAAACTCTTCTAGGGTTTGGAGTTGATGCTCAAACTCAAACTATTGGGCACTGAGGACGTTAGTGGGGATGTCATAGTATTGAGTCGATACTGTGCATAGTGGAGCTGATATGCTATATAGTCTTGTGGTGGACTACCATGAGCTTGTAGTTGCACTTTCCTTTGAGGGTGAATTTGGGGTTTACCTGGATTCATTCTGGTATATATGATTGTCGTATTAGTGGACATGCAATTTTCACTTGTGGATTCTTCATCCGAGTTGCGACTAGTTGTTAGATGTGTATACCCTATCAACTATGCTTTTTCTGTAATTTTTCCTATGTTTTGTTTGCATTTTGTGCTAGGCTTCATTATGGCTGAGTCTGCCCATCACTTCTGGAAGTGATAGAAACTCAGTTCGCAGAGCTTCTTGTGAGTTCATGCTCGTGGTGTGTGTGCGTTGTGGGGTGTGTGTGTGAGCATGTATTCATTCTGAGCTCTATACCCACTATTGGGCACTGAGGACGTTAGTGGGGATGTCATAGTATTGAGTTGATACTGTGCATAGTGGAGCTGATATGCTCTATAGTCTTGTGGTTGACTACCATGAGCTTGTAGTTGCACTTTCCTTTGAGGGTGAATTTGGGGTTTACCTAGATTCATTCTGGTATATATTTATTACTTCTTCAATCATAAGTGCACAAATGGATATAGAATTTCTTGTATGTGCATCAGAGGATAACTTCAACTCTTAAGGAGATGCCTCTTCCAAAACATCCCCTTAACAGATGCTTTCCAAAGGGAGTTAGTTTTTCAAGTGTCCCATACAAGTAGATCCTTTCCACAATTTGTAAAAATATCTCTCAAAGCATGTTTTGGTCTATCATGCACCTTGCTCCTAACACCCAATCGATCATTCCTAATGCTCCTTTTCTTATTTCTTAGCTTGATGGTGCCACTTCTTGAGAACAAGGGCTAAGGTGTTTAATTCTTGCTTACATGTTTATTACTTTCTTTGAAGTAGATTTCATTTTTTACCTTTAAAGGCACTTGGTCTACCACTTTGAAAATGGATCCGGGCATGATTGCTTTTATCAATCTAGGAAGGATTTGCTTGTGTCTGAGTGAAGGACCAAGGTCGATGCTACAACCTTCTCAAGTTGTTTCTTTAGTTATGCCCCCCTCAAGAAAGAATTAAAAAGATATATCTTTTAATCACTCAATTAGGGAAACAATAGGTTCCATCTAGATCATGTCACCATCAACAAATTCATATTGACTTGTTTAAAACCTTTGAACTTCTAAGTTAAAAACTTGGAACTTTATTTTGTGTGGTTGATTTGATCTACCTTAGTATTTTCTTTTTAAAACTTAAAGAAAAGAAGCATTCAACATCCTAGTCAATTCAGCTTGATTTCCTATTTGAATTCTTTGCAATTCAGCTTGATTTCCTATTTCTTGAAGTACCTTCAAAGTTTTTTTTGATCTTGGCAAATAGAACAATTTCTATTTAGCTGTAGCTATTCTCTATTCTAGTTTTTTTATTCCAGTCTTCAAGTAGTTTGGGAACATCATGCTTGGATTTTTCGTCTTTGTAAGGTATAAGTTCATAGCGAGTTCATGATGTCCTAACCCAAAACTATTTTGTGATTTGGAAACCAAGTCTTGCTTAAGTTTAAGACTTAGGACGGTTTCAGACACAGGTGGATGAGCGAAGATAAAAATTAGTCAAGTTCCATATGGAATTCTTAAAAAAAGTGGAATTCCTCCTCCCTTGTATTCACATATAACAACGGAGGGTTGGATAAATTCTTCAATGTTGGCGCCTTATGTGGATGTAATAAAGGCGGAACAATGTATATCAGTGACGACTTAAATGATAGAGGAAGACAAAAAATATTTGTTTTTTAAAACGTTTTCGTCCACATGGCATCTGGTGCTCTCAAAGTTTGCACAAGGGGGGGGGGAGGGGTCGGAATGTTTATACCAGAAATGTTGCATGACGTGGTCATCATTTTGCTTGGGGCCTCCGCTCCATGTGAATAGAGCTATCCAGATGGCATTGATTTATTGGACGAAGCACACAATTTCTCACTTCTGCCGCCTTATCTAAAATGTAACTTAGCACCTTTTTTGGATTGTGAGTTTTCAAACCCCTTATCGTAGCTATGTCTCTTGAACCTTTATAGTTTATAGACTTTAGCAAAACTTCTAAAATGAGAATTGGATACCTCTTGGCTTTCCGTAGGTGTGCATTAGGTCTTACCTTTTAGGTGCAACTTCTTGCAATGCAAACCTTTTGGCTTAACTTCCAAGCATACTTGAGGTTGATTTCCTTTGGGACAACCTAGCTTGCCTTGGAATTTTTCTTAACATACCTTTTACACGTAATGGACAAGGTACTTTGGTCCAAAACTCAAATAACACTTCATGCTATTTGATTTTAGATTCAAGGAAGAGATGGTAAGTATCATTGGTACTTTGTTAGGAAGATTTATTGAATCCAATCAAATGACTGTATTTCCTTAGTCTACAAAGGTTTGACAGACGGTTGATGAACTCTGAAGTATTACTTTTTATGGATCTTTCTCTTTTACGAGGTTTGGAGGGAAAAGTCCTAAGTTTTTGACCCTCGTGACAACTTTGAGAAACCAAAAGGAGAAATGCTCAGAAAGGTTTTCATTGTCCCATACCAATGAAATCCATTTTCATTCTTAAAGGTTAAAACTATTATTGAAATGGTTTTCATAATCCCATATCAAGGAAGTCCATTCCAATTTCTTAGAAATTGAGCTTTAGGTCTTCAATAAATTTTTATTTTGTATTATTTAAGTCTTTGTACATCATTTATTGTATATATTCATGAACATTTACATTAGATTAGGCTATGGACAAAAAGTCAAATCTAGTCAAACATTTCCCATAGATGGTCAAAATGTGGTATGTGAGCTAAGCACATATTTCAGAAGTATTCAAAGAGAGCATTCCGACCATATACAACACTTGCCCATCCAATAACTTTAAATCCCTAAAAAATCAAACCAAAGTTTGCTGCAATAACTCAAAAGCTCATGCTTTTTAAATTGACATATGTCATCTAACCAAAAGTGCAAATCTAAGGGCTAGGAGAAGCTGCACCTATGTTTAGGTGTGCATTAGCTTTAAAGCTGCCACATCAGTACTCATGAATACCAAGAAAGCTGTTACACAAGTAAATAAAGCTAATTATAGCCTTTTCAAGCTGCCTAGCTTTACTAAAAAGCATATGCAAGCTCTTCTATATAAAGACAAGCTTTATAGCACATAAGTCAATCTCTTCTACTCACACTTTAGTATGTGATGCTTCTACTATTGTTGATCGTACACTAATGGAGGAGAGGAAGTCATCATCATACTCATCTTCTTGGCATGAAGCTTCTTAGAGGTATGTGGAGAGTCCTTGGAGGTGTTCAACACATGGAGGTGTTCTAGGAGTGTATACTGATACACTTGGAAATCTCTCTCCTCTTGAGAGATGTTGTCTTGGAGATCTTGTCCAAGCCATTCATGCTATCTCGTTATCTACATCTTGTGCATTCTCTCAAGTCTGTGTGTATGTTCTTTCATATGGGTTACTATTTCTCTATCTTGGGCTGCTATTTGCTAACACATTTCATAGAGTTAACATCTTGCTAAGAGTGCGTTTGTGGAAATTTTGAAGAGCTTATACGAAAGGAAATGGAGTATGTGAAATAGGCATCGACAAACCATTGGTTGATTATACCATGTACTCCAGATCACACATACGGAAACATAAATCTTCGACTTTCTCCCTTTCTCACAATAATTATTTTTGACTTGCTTCTCAAAGTGCCATAACCAATGATGTGCATAATCCAAAGTATCCTTGCACACGCAAGCATGCACATAAAATCCTCATGTATTGTCATGCAATATTTGTTTGTGCATCTCATGTCATGCATGCTCATTAGAGACATTGAAAAAATGTTTTAATCTTTTGATACATGTGTAGTAGAAAAATCATGCTAGGGCTATCCTTCCATAGGGATGAGAGTTGTGCACATAGGGATAAACCTTATTCATTTATGAAGCTTTCAATATTACACCTTCTATCTTATAGTATCCATGTGAGTGGGAGGCTTCCAAATCCTATCTTTACATGTACTATTGTAATGTTATGCAAAATGATACATGGAAAAAGATGAGACATCAAAGAAAAAGATATGGTGCTTCTGCAATCTTGATTTGATGATGAAGATCCCAGTGGTCGTGTCCTTTAATCTTCATCATACTTCTAGTATCCTAAGTCCTTGCAACTCCATAAGTTTTTCTGGTGTACTTTTGTTCTCCTCACCTTTTGTTGAAGTGCTGAATAACTTAAACTTGTCTTTGTAGCTCTAGGTTGTACTCCAAGATTGAAGAGTAAATATATATATTCTCTCTCTCCCCCTCTCTCTTGTCGGAAGCTTGCTTTTTGTGCCCATCATTTATGGAAGTGATAGAAACTCAGTTCACAGAGTTCATGCTCGAGGGGTGTTTGTGTTGTGAGGTATGTGTGTTAGAGCTTGTACAATGTATTCATACTTAGTCCTAAGGTCTATACCTGCTATTGGGCACTGATGACATCAGTGGGGATGCATAGTACTCAGTCAGTATTATCCATAGTGGAGCCGATGGCTATATAGTCTTGTGGTTGACTACCATGAGCTTATAGTTGTAGGATATTTTGTGTGTATTTGTGATATATGTGTGTATGTGTATTTGTTTGCGTGAACCTTCACTAGAAAGGTTTCCTTTTTAACTTCTAATTGATGTTTTTCTATGTTCTTATTGTTGTAATTATTTTATTTTTCTTTTATTATTGTCATTACATATACACGTGTAGTTTTTGTTTTATTTTTTTTATTATTATTATGTATATGCATGCTTTAATGTGTTTCATAGCTTTTTATTTATCTAAAAGCAAACAATTGTAATCTATAAAAGAACGCTTCAATTATACTTCGTATATCAGATTTTAATGCTATCAGTCTCTGCGTTTGTACGCTCTGAACATATCTCTGAGTCTCTCTGTTTTACATTTCTGAAGCTTACAATAGTTGCATTTTCTTTCTGATGTGAATTTGGGGTTTTCCTGGATTTATCTTGGCATGTATGAGTTGAAAATAAATACAATAGACTTAGGGTGAATGGTGAACTGTATCTGACTATAAAGAGCATTGTTATGGAGATAGTTAAAATCATTAATAGCAACAGGATCTTCTTCAAAACAGCACGAGGAAATAAAGTTCTTGCAATAGCATGAGAGGCAGGAGAAAGGAATATATTTGAAGACATTTATTGCAGCTTGTATGAAGAGGTACAAGTAGCAGTGGTGATATCCATTTGCAGAGGTATCCAATGTAAGAGGCTGAAGTATGGTTGAGATGAAGCTGAAAGCTAATCTGGTGCCAAGCTGCATTAGTAGCAGATTTGAGCTGGTATAAACATAGATCAATGAAACTTGCATATGAGGATTTGAGCTTATACACATAGATCAATGAAACTCGCATACAAGGTTTCGAAGAAACATTTGAGGGCTTCTTTTGTCCACAAGTAGTTTCTACTTTACAAAAAGTGGTTGAAATGCTAAAGACAGCCTCAAAAAAAGTTTTCTGCAAACCTTCTAGGTAGATTGATAATTTTGTGTCCAGGTTCATTGAATCTAATTTTCAAATGAGATGGTCATCACCATGGAACAGAGCGGGAACAATAATGGAATTTTGGGCATTCAGCAACAGGGGCAGCCTCAGCAGATCCACTTATTAGTGTTCTTTATTGGTTTTCTAAGCTTTAAATGACATCTGCTCTGTGCTTCTCTTACTGCATGATGTATCATTATCTAGGCACCATATCATGTATGTTTGGTACACTAAAGATTAAACTGGCGAATTTCACATTGGGAGGAATATAAAATTTCTAACTGCATGCCTGTTGAGGAATGAGGTCGCAATTTATAGGTGGTGGCCTGGTTAAGGGAGAGAACGCTGGTGCCTTAGCGAAAGTGAGTCTTGATGGGGCAGCCACTGATAAGACCGAACCTGAATTATATCTAGGTTTTGACATATTTGAGTATTGACAATCCATGAAGATAGCAGATAATGAAGTGACCTCTGCTTTAGGATAGAAGTGTTTCCAATCATAAATGTTAGCCCCTTCCTATTTGGCTTATGAGTTGTCCCCCGCTTTAAAATTTTCTGTGCCGGTTCAATACCTACATTAGTTTTGAACTTGTTATTGGACGTGTGTTTTAGAACTCTACTGGATTCCTGATGTCGTCCACCCACTTCTCAAACATAAATAATTCATGTTGTTTGATTTTTTCAGTTTATATATTTTTTTGACAAGTTTGTTTGATAACCTTATGACATGTGTTTCAAACATTTTTGGTGACATCCAACCTTGAAATTGGGGATTGCTTTGTCGAATTGATTTTTCTGTTTGAAACCTATTCCTGTCTTGGACAGATCTCACCTGGTAGCTTAAAGCAACATCTGGTTACAAACTTAAGTCTGATTGTGGGATGTCCCTTTAATCCCTGATGATTCTCTGATGCAGTTAAGGCCTAGCCTCTGATATATACTTTGACAAAAAAGTGAAGCAGAAATACGATTGCCGAATGTTATTAACATTGTTGTATGTTGATGCTGAATTAATGTAGCAGAAAATCAATTTTACAATATCTCATAAATAAGGAAAGCAGTTGATTTCAGATATTATCGATTGTTCAGGGTTGTCAACTTTCTTCATGACCTACATCATAGCTTCTATTTATACTTGAATGCTCGTGAGCTTTATATACTGGTACCTTTGTTTTTGGTGCAGGTAGAGGCTGCATATGATGTGCTGCTCATGGGAAGTTTGATCAAGCGAAAGTTAGGAAAGGTGGTGGATAGCAGCATTCTTTATGCAGATGTGAAGAAGACAAATTCTTTTTCTGGTGTTGGGGGGGTACAGTGGTTAACTGAAGTCATTAGCAGTGTTCCTGTAGCTGTGGAAGCGCCAACTTTAACTGATTTTGGAACTCGCTCTGCAGTATTTGCTGGATTAACCATCTACAGCTTTGCGAGTGGAATCTCATCAGATTCATCCTTGAATCAGTCAGATGCACCCCATGTAGTCTTGGCTATTGGAGTCGGTGCATCTATCTATTTTCTCAGGCAGAAAAATGTAAATTTTGGTAAGAATCTAGACTGCTCAATGTTCCTTTCACATTTATATTTGCATATTGGTGATAATGATATAAGATGAAGATTATGATGAATGTGTTAATGGCTTTACTACACAGGTGGTATCTTCCCCTTCCACAAAAATATTGAAGTGCATACTACTTGATGCACACATATTTGTTAACATACACATGCATGTAACATAGACATGTCAAATGTGCATGCAATGAGTGCACATATGCAGCACAACTATGCTTGAATGTATTAGATGTCTAGTTTTGTGCACATATATAATGCATTCCTAAGTGTAAAACATATGCATATGAACATGTCTGCAAATCTTTTTTTTGGTATATAGACATGTATTTGGTTTTGGACCTTGATCAATATGCCTTTGCTCCTAAATGAGAGAGCGCTGGATTTTCCCGACCTTATCCAAGGTATGCACTTCATGCAGGAAAAGCTGTTATGTTGACAGTTGCGGCCCTAGCAGCGGGGTCTGTTCTTGGTGGAGCTTTTCAGTCATGGTTACGTGTGGATCTGGTGCCAATTTTTGGTGTTCATTCACCTTCTGTCATTGTCAGTGAATTTGTGCTGGTATCCCTCTGGATTTCATCTCTGTGTTTACATTGACAGCAACTATGATCCTCCAAAAGTGCAGCTTTAGTGTCACTGTAAATAGAATACCCTACATTTATTATCTAGCCACTTATTCTGAAGTTGTTCTATAGTGTAAATAGTACTGTCCCTTGGTTTGGTTGTCAAACTATATATCACATTCTTTTACTAAAAGCTCATGTATATACTGGTAAAAGCTCAGATCAGTTCCTTGTTGTAAAACCTCATGCAGGTAGTAGCTTAAGTGTTTAGTAAGCTCTCTTGTGTGTATGCATTTTGTATCTTTGTGCATGAGGGGAAGAGAGAGGTGTGTTTGTATGTGTACATACTGTAGGTATTTTCACATGCGCATATGCTCAAGGAAATGCATGTGCAAGGCATGCTGACGTGTGGATGTATGCAGGTACATGTATATGTACATGTGTTCATATGCACATTCATGGAAGCATCTTGGCAAGTATTGGCCACTTTACATCAAAGAAAACTTTGCCAATGTAATATAGAATTGCCTCTTGAATGGAGGGTTGCATGGCTGTCCTATAAATTTTCTTGCAGGCAACTATTCACTTGTGCTTTGACATTAGGATCCTCATTAGACCCTTCCCCATATTCATCATGTCAGGTACCTTTGGTAAATTAGTACCATTTGAAGCCATTTTCTCAAAATAGAAGCCCTAAAAGTATGTAGAAGAAGATTGGTACTTGGGTTTTCGTTGACAATTGTGTTTGCTCAACTTAAGTCATTTATGATTGGACTAGCTTGTTTCCCACATGTAATTAGCTTTTGTTGCAAAATCTAGCTGTCACCTGTGGCGCTATGGACCCTAACTGGATCAAATGCACAAGGACACAGGTCCAAGTCCATGAATCCAAGACACAACTTGAACTTCAGAAGCCTGCACACAAACCACATGTTATTGGTATTGAAATTTTCCAAATGGGAGTGCTGCCCTAGCTTGCTTGTTGTGCTATGGACCCTAGCTGGTGCGAATGTTCAATGACACAATTTTCTAATTGCAAGAACATTGATGGTAAATTTTAATTTGCATAGCGCAAAAGGTGAAATCCAAGTTGATTGGCATCATTCAGGCAACTTGGGATCCTACAGTGGAAATTACTACTAAGGATGAGATTTGTCAGGCTCTTGAGTATGTCCTTGCAAAAACTAGTCACGAGTGTATGGATTAAGGATGAGATTGGATAGGCTCTTGAGTATGTCCATCCAAAAATTAGTAAATGGAAAGCTAATAAATGGTCACTTTACTAGGGGTTTTGATAATCTAGATGATTCTTATTCTGTACATTATGTACTATTTTCTACTTGCCAATAGGAGAGCTTCATGTTTGGAACCGTTCGTTGGTATACTTGAAGCCAAGCATTTTCGAACTTTCTGGCATGGTCAAGTAGTGGGGTATCAGAGCTGATGCTATATATAGCCCAACATGATATGGGTTTCTTAGTAAAGTTTTGG
>CM035423.1:160474855-160519855 GCA_020310875.1 Ceratopteris richardii | reverse complement strand
GATGATGAATATGTTGCATCTATGGGAGACATCGATGCTATGCAAGTGATTTTTATCAAGCGGGTAATCAAAGGAAGGAGCTACAACCAAAACTCAAGATACAAAGAACAAGGTAGCTCAATCAACTATGGAAATGACAATAGTCTTATGATGCACATTAGTGGAGGCTCAACAAAATGGACACTACGTGGTACATTTACAGTGGTTGTGACAAGAACATGACTTGTAATCAAACATGATTCATACCCATGAGGTAACAAACACTGGTGATGTGATATTGGATGAGTAAGAGCAAGAAATGTGCCTTAAAAATGTTCCTCATGTGTCCATCATAACCAAAAACTTGATATATATGAGACAAATGATGGACATGGATATCAAGTGAGATTCAACAAAGGAGGGTGCATTGTAGAACCCCAAGCAAGGCTACAAGTTGGTGGAAAGAGGTAAGAAGCAAAGAAGATTGTTCAATTTTGAGGTGAACCGTGATTCTTCACACTATGTATGTTTGTCCTTTGGAATAAATAGATTCTAGAGTTATATGGCACAAAAGGATTGAATATGTCAACATACAAATGAAGAAGGTTGTTCACTATTGAGGTGAACCTTGGTTCTTCACACTATGTATGTTTTACCTTTGGCATTAAGTAGATTGTAGAGTCAAACTTATGGCACAAAAGGATTGACCATATCAACATATAAATGATGAAGGAAAAGCAATACAATTAATTAGTAGGTTTACAAAGTTTTCAAGGTCAAGAAATGAAGAACCTATGTGAAGCATGTTTGATGGATAAGCAATCAAGGCTTCCCTTTAAGAAGAGTGGATACATCATTCAATATCCACTTCATTTGATCCACATAGATGTGTGATGATAAACTAAGGAGCAATTTCTAGGAGGGAATATGTACTTTTTAGCATTCGTAACTGATGTTCTATGCCTTGGATCTATTTCATAAAGCATAAATTAGAAATATTTCATTGCTCTAAAGTGTTCAAAGCTAGTATCGAGGAAGGGAGAGGTGACTAGTCAAGAAACTAAGGTATGATGGAAGCGAAGAGTAATTTTCTGAAGGGTTTTTAGAGTTCCTTCCGAATCAAGGCATCAAAAGATAAGTGACTTATAGGTACACACCCCAATAAAATAGGGTAGCAAAGAGGAAAAATTATACATTGCAAACTATATAGGGTAATCATAAATGAGATGAATATCTAACCAATTTAGATTGATGTAGCTAAAATAATAGTTTACTTCATGGATATGGCTCCAAGTTTTAAGATCCATGCTATAATACCTTATGAAGCTTGGTATTGTAATGGACCCAATCTTTCGTACATCAACATCTTTGGTTGTACATGCCATCTTCATGTTCCTAATGAGATTAAGGCACAAGTTGCAACCCACAAAACAAGTCTTCATTATACGTGCCAATGAATGCTTCAACCCTAATAGGAGGAATGTCAAGGTGTCATGAGAGTAGCTTTTGATAAGCTACTTTCATGGTACAAGAAGGTAGAGTATATGTAGGAACATGAAGATGATGGAGCAAGACATGAAAAGGATCAAGGATATATAAGTATTGAGTTGAGTTGACCTCAAAGTTCAACATCATAAGATGAAAACCAAAATACATCACCATGAAAAGGAGAATCAAGAAGCAATACATCAACAATCCATTCGAGAAAGGAACAAGTAAATCTGGAGATAGAGGAAGATGGGGATGCAATGGTAGATGAGGACCATGTATACTCCTCACATGTACCAAAGCATAAGCCAAGAAATAGGAGGTTCATTCCTTCAAAAGGTGAAGAAAGGAAGTCTTTAAGGCAAAGGTATCCAATATTTAGGTGCACCTATGATTCTTTTAAGATAATCCATTATGTTTATATGAGCGAACTTACAGAAGACCATGAGGTTTCATGTTTTGAAGAAAAATACTTATATACATAGTGGAACAAGCAACGAAGGAAGAAATTCAACGAAGCGAACAAAACTTAGAATTGTGCCAAAGAAGGGGAAAAAGTGGTACAAAACAAGTGGATTTACAAGATAAAGAGAAAGGCATATGGAACTATCTAAAGGTAAAAGGAAAGGCTAGTGGCCAAAGGATTTGCACAAACATATGGAGTGTATTTTGAAGAGAAATTTAGTATTGTGGCAAAGATGAGCACCATAAAAACCTCAATATATATGGTAGCAAGAAGGAGATTGAACTTATACCAATTGGACATCAAGATTGCATTCATTGATGGAAAGTTGAAGGAGGAAGTATATATGGAGCAACTACAAGGGTTTGTACATAATAAGTTTCCCACTCATATTTGTGGCTTGAAAAAGATTGTTATGGCCTAAAGCAAGAACCATTGCCTTAGAACCATAGATTGGCAGAGTACCTCATAAAATATGGATATAAGGAAAGTGATGCAAATGGTCTCTCTTCATTGAGCAAGGAGGTGAACTAGTAGTCTACTTTCAATTATATGTAGATTATCTAATCATTACAAGTAATACCACAAAATGAATTTAGGACATCAAAGGGAAGCTAGGCAAAGAATTTAAGGTATTAGACATGAGGGAACTAAGGTAAGTTTGTGGAGTGAGAGAACACTCAAACAACATGAGAAGAAGGATAAGCTTAAGAGCCTAATGGAAAATCTATCTCTAAGTGTGGAATGTACAAAGATAGGTATCTTTTTAAGATTACAAGAGTATATGCAAGTTGGGGAAAAAGCCTCCCAAAGAGGGAAAAATCCCCAACAATCACAAGTGTGTTTACTCACATGACTACCATAATATAGTAGCAAATCCCACGTGAGAGTGATGTGGTGAAAAAGATCTAATTCTCATGTATAAGGAATGGTTAGTGCCAACCATTGTGGACAAAGATCAATCCGCAAAAGGGCATAATCCCAAATATTTGTGAAAAGATTCCAACTTCTCACAAGGAGTCATCTTTATGAGAATGTCTACAACATTATGATTTGTGGGACATAAGGCAACCTGTTCTCTCCAGTAGAGTCTCTCTCTCACATAGTGATAATAGACCTCAATGTGCTTATTGCGAGCATGGAATACTAAGTTCTTTTTATTTGCCAATGTTCTTTGGTTGTTAGTAAATATGGTGATGGTTAAATTTAGGCCAACGCCCAAATCATCCTTAAGGCATATGAGCCATACACACTCAATGTTAGCTATGAAAACTGCTCTATACTCAGCCTCACAAATAGTAGTGGCCATAGTAGGTTGCTTCTTGCTCAACCAAGATATGGATGAGTTGTGAGACATGAAGTGAAAACCATTTGTGGGTACATGATTATCATAACAATCAACCCGATTAGAATCCAAAAAAGCATGCAAATTTGGTGGTATTGATCCCTCTTTGGGATAAAGCAATCCAAGATGTTAGGAAATAAGTAAGGGAATATATACTTAATTGCTTGCGAATGCTTAACACCTCGGTTCTGCATAAATATAGTAATATGAGAGACAACAAACTCATTTCAGGACGATTGATGCATATATAAATAAGGCATCCAATAGCTTGCTGATAGGGACTAAAATTAAATGTATGTCCTCTTGTTGGAAGTGAGGTAGGCCCAATATAAATAACAAGATCTTTTTAACACTTAAAACCTTGTGCACGTTCACACTTTATACCAAGTAAGATGTACATATGGATAATTGCAAAAAAATAGATAAGAGACAAGAGATGTGAACAAGGAGTTGGATAGGCTATCTAAAATAATAACTACTTGATGAAAGAGTAACTTTACAATGGGTGTAGTATACACGATTCGGATAATGGTTTCAATGTAGATGGATCCAAGTACAAAAATTGGAGAGAATTATGCCTATGAGTTAGAGAAAGTGATATTGTGCTAGAATATGGAGAAATATAGGATTGTTTATAGGAAAAACAACCTGTGTGTTGGAAATAAAGTAAAAATTTGCAACCCTATGAGAAAATAGGGGTTTTCTATGATATAAGTAGCCACAAAAGCTTCTCCTCTTGAGGTAGCTCTTACTGCTTACTTGAAACCATAAAGAGCTTTGATTAGCTTGCAAACAAGATGATCTTTATCTTTCTCTTTAAAACCCTTCGATTATTGAATGTAAACATCTTCATGTAAATTGCCATTAAGAAACATTGTTTAAATATCTAATTGTTATACTTTCAAACTCAAGAATGCAACTAAAGAAAGTTAAATTTTGACTATGGTCATTATAGAAGTAGGACCAAGAGTTTCATCACAATCTATACCTTTCTTTTATGCATATCCTTTGACAACTAAACTTGCTTTATACTTGTCAATAGTATCATCAAATTTTCTATGTATTTTGAATATCCACTTAACATCAATAGCTTTATTTCCCTTGGGTAACTCACAAAGCTTCCATGTTTGATTCTTATGAATAGAATCAATCTCCTCTTGCATTGCTTTCTTCCACATAGGACTACATAATGCTTCTTGAATACTACCAGATTCATTCTCAACTAAAGTAAAAGAAAGAATGTTATGAATCTCAAAAGCTTCTACATCATTTTCCTAGTTTTTTTTATTTTTTCACTTCTTTTCCTTCATTTGAATGTCTGAATGGAACTTTCTTGCAAGTCACAACTACCCCCTTGGAATCTTCTTAAATATTGGTGTAGTTCCTCTTTCCTCTAGACTTCTAGAATACTCTTCAACTTCTTGAATTGTTTCTTCTTCTATTGGTTGAGAAGGAATGGGACATGGTGAGGGTTGTGGTGGTGGCATATAAAATTCAGCTTCTGTAGGAGTTGTTACAAATTTCTCCTTTCTTTTATCTTTATATACTTGAGTAGGGGTTTGAGAAGATTGATTACCCTTCCTTTATGATTGAATACAAGGATCTAATTTCCTTTCAAAAAATGCATAATCATGTGTCGTAATAGACTCTAGAACTTTGGAATTTTTATTCTAAATCATATTTTCAAAATTAAAAGAAATTACATGAGAGTAAGACTTTATGTGTTTCTAGAACATAGAATCTATAAACTTTTATTTTGACACCATAACCAACAAAAACTACTTTGATAGTTTTTTTAATCAATGTTACCATGATACTTCTTTTCATTATGAGCATAAGAGAGAGAGTAAAAAGCTTTGGGAGAGTAAAAAGCTTTGGGAGAGTAAAAAGCTTTGAAGTAGTTCACATTACATTTCTTAACATAGTACACTTTAAACTTTTTGTTGAAGCCCTATGAAGAATGCGATTACTTGTGTGAATAACATTAAACCAAAACTTTGTTGAAAGCTTCTTAGAAGATAACGTACCACGTGCCATTTCAACAAGTGTATGACTCTTTCTCTTTGCAATACCATTATGCTCTAGAGTATAAACAATAGTAAGTTGATGAGAAATATCTTTTTCTTCCAAATATGAATCAAAGTGATTAGACATTTATTCTCCTCTTCTATTACTTCTTAAAGTCTGAATTTTAGATTGAGTTTTATTTTCAACCATAGTTGAAAATTTCTTAAAAGTAGCGAAACTTTGAACTTTTTCTTTGAAACCAAAAAGCCAAGAGTAAATGGAAAAATCATCAATAAAAGTGAAAAAGTACATGTGACCATGTAAAGTCTTCCATAGCCTCTCATAGATCCATTCACATAAGAATGACGAATCTACAACTTTTTAGTAGCTATAATGAATCCATGATTCTTGAATAGAAGTTTATGCAGCTTCCCTTCAAGATATCTTTCATATGAATTTGCATCATCTAGTAAAGCAAAAGTTAGAAAAATTTCAATCATATCTTTATCCTTCATATGTAACTAATGTGACCAAATCTTACATGCCATTACATACTTTCTTTTGGAGAGATAGATGACCTAGCAAGATTGACATGGCTGATTTATGACAAAAAAATATGCCACTTCGATTTTCATCTTGTAATGTATAATGCTCTTTATTAGTGTTGATATATTTTGGTAGTGGTGTGTGTGAACACACTTACGACCATCGAGTCACTTTTTGTCCTCTTTAGGAGGTTTTTTCCCCGGATTATATATGCGCATATAACCCTAATGGGTCACTTATCTTTGTACATTCACTTGGTAATACATTCAACATTCTGTGTTAAGCTCCAAGATTTTTCTTCTTCCTTGTGTTGTTCACGTGCTTCTGCAGACTTCAAACTCCAACAACTGGTATTAGAGTAGGTTGTTGTTTCATCTAGGGTGTCGTCGGCACCTCTCCGGTCACAGTCCTACAATCGCATGAAATTTGGTGGGCATACTCTGAATGCACTATTGTAGCACCTATGCAGACAATTTTGTCCTTTTGTGCCAAACATATATATAGGTTTCGGTTTGGTAGTACAAGCGGCTCGAAGTCTACTATAGGTTTAGCAAAGCTTGATAGAGTTGTATTCAAATTTTTGAGATTCAATCATTTTTCTGCATCAGGGTATTTTAGTCATTGGCCATGGCTGAAAGCAATGATGTATTCCTTATGTTGGTTATTGATGACAAGTTGGATGGTACCAATGATCCATTATGGGAATATATGATGCGTCACGTATTGATCGCAAAAGGACTGTTTGTGTAGGGTGTTGAAAAACGACCTATTACACCTGCAACTATAATTATTCAAGATGATGTAGATGGTGTTGAAGATGACGATCTTCAAATTACTGTTCGTGTTGTGGTTCCTGCTGCACCTACTCTAGAGAAACTTTGTTGGGATGACAAAGATGCTCAAGCACATGCATTGATAGATTTGTCTATTAAACGTGCCATTATCCCTCGTATTCTCTCTTGCAAAATAGCAAAGGATGATTGGGATACACCTACCACTTTGTACGGGGAAAGAAATGAGACTCGTGTTACTTACCTTCGAAAACAGTTGGAGAGTGATCATATGAATGAAGGAGATTCTATGGATAATTTTTTGTCAAAGATCAAAGATTTGAATGAGTAGTTGATTTTTCGAGATAAAGTATTGCCAGATATTTCACTTATGTAGACTGTTCTTAATGGTCTTCCAAATTCATATCAAAGTTTTACTTCTACTCTTTGGTTGATGATGAAAGGCAATCCAAAGACCTTAACATTTGAGAAGTTAGTCTCTATTTTGTTGCAAGAAGACCAATCCAAACAGAATAGGTCCATTATGCGTGTTGCATATCAACCTTTCTTAGCTAGTTAGAAGGGCAAAGATAAACGGAGCTCATCTACTAGTAAGCAGAAATTTGCTAATTTTGCATAGTAAAAAACGAAGGACAAAGATGAGAAGAAAACAAAAAAGCAAAAATAGTTCTACAAATACGACAAAGGAAATGATCATGTCATAAGAGTTGTCCAAAACTGACTGCAAAAGAGGCAAAGAAGAAAGAAGCTAGAATGATTGTTGGAGAGGTCTCTACACCTAAAACAGGGTCAGTTAATCTTATGCAAAATGAAGAATGGGTGTTTACTACTGTTTGCAAATATGATCCATCTTCTCATGAACAGTGTATGTCTGTAGTGGAATCAGATGTTTGGTACTTTGAGAGTGGGGAAACCAAACATATTACCTTATAACATAGTTTCTTCAGTTCACTTGAGCTTGCCCCTATAGGGAATACTATCACATGTACAAACAAATCCTCTTATCCTATCATGGGAGTTGGTAAGATCATTCTAAATAATGCTAATTAGTAGTTCTTTCACATTGTCAAATGCTCTTATCCTATGATGGGAGTTGGTAAGATCATTCTAAATAATGACAATTGGTAGTTCTTTCACATTGTCAAGAAAAATCTATTATTAGTTTCAACATTAGATAAGATTGGCTTGGTTGTCAAATTTATTGATGACAGTTTTACAGTTCATGATCTCTCAAATGGAGATGTCATTATTGCTTCTAAAATTTCATGTCATGGTTTGTAAAAGCTCATAGACTATGCAAAATGTGTGAATGATTCAGCATGTGGAGTTTAAGATTCTCAGGCTATGTCAAATGCAAAGCTTTGGCATGCACACTTTGGTCATTTGAATTTTGCTAGCTTGCTAGGCTTGCATAAGAATGAAATGGTTTCCTTTCTACCCAATCTTGAGGCACTTGGTAAACATGTCTATGAAGGTTGTATCCTGGGCAAAAAGCAACGTTTCTCCTTCCCAAAAGATGGTTCAGTACAAGCTACTAAAAAACTATAGCTTGTTCACACTGATGCATGTGGTCCTATGTAGACACCTTCTTTTGGGAACTACCTTTACTTTGTGACATTTATTGATGATCTTTCCAGGCATGTATGGATGTGTCCGTTGAAAGAAAAGTCCGAAGTGTTTATGTGCATCAAACAATTTCTGGTTTCGACTGAAAATATGTTAGCATGTAAAATGGGCACCCTCCATTCTAATCAAGGGGAGGAACACATGTCTTTTGATTTTAATGCATATGTGGCAGAACGTGGGATAAAAGATAGGTGTACAGTGTCGTATACACCTCATTAAAATGGAATTGTTGAAAGAAGGAACATGTCTTCCATGGAGATGGAAAGGTTATGGTCGAAATTCAAGCTTTACGACATAGCTTCTGGCTTGAGGCTACTATGTGTGTAACATATGGACTTAATAGGTATCCTAGCAAAGCCTTGCAGTCTATCACTCTATATGAGGCTTGACATAGATGGAAGCCATCTGTTGCTTATCTACATGTCTTTGATTGTGTGGAATATGCATTAGTGCCTAAAAAAACAATGCAAAAAATTGGATGATAAAGCAATAAATTGTATTTTTGTTGGAAAAACAAAGGCTATCATTTGCACCATCCATAGACTAAACCCAGTTTGGTTAGCTATGATGTTGTTTTTTGGAAGATGTAATTCAGCGTGCTTCTTTTGCATCAAGTAGCCTCTAGTCTTTATGATGAGAATGAGCTTGTTTCTTTTGGTGAAGCACAAAATTTGAAAAATTGGATGGCTGCTATGCAATCAAAATATGATGCTATTATGAAGAAGGGTATATGGTCTTTATGTGATTTTCCTCCAAGAAAAAAGGCCATTGGCACTAAATGGGTATACAAATTGAAATGTAAACCTGATGGAATAGTTAATACGTATAAGGTTAGGCTTGTTGCAAAAGGTTATGCTCAAGAAAGTGGCATTGATTTTTATGAGACCTTTGCAACCACATGTTGAATGACTACTGTTTGTAGCATCTTTGCACTAGTAACCCATCATGGTTGGAATGTATATCAGTTGGACATTAAAACTGCATTTTTGAATGGTGACTTGCATGAAGAAGTGTATGTTTTTCAGCCCCATGCTTTTGTGCAAAAAGATCATGAAAACAAAGTGTGCAGGTTGAAAAAGCCATTGCATGGTTTGAAGCAAGCATCATGTGCTTGATATGAAAAGATACATTCCTACTTGATTGCACATGGTTTTGAGAACAGTCCAACTAAGAGAACCTTATATGTTAAGTGTGCAAATGATGTGCTTCTGATGATTGTTCACTTGTCCTAATGAGAAGCATATTGCTGATTTTAAGGCTCATTTGCATGCCTCATTTAAGATGTCAAGTTTGGGGCATTTGTATCATTATTTGGGCATTCAATTCATGCAAGTTGATGGTGGAATAGCTTTATGTCAAAAAGAAAATACTGATAAATTATTGCAACATTTTGGCCTTGGAAATTGCAAACCTAATGCTACTCCTATGGAAATAGGTTTTTTGTTGAGTATTCATGATGCTTGAGATGCATTTGGTGTTGTTCTCTATCAACAAGCTGTTGGGTGCTTTATTTACTTATGCATAACTTGGCTTAATATTCAGTTTGTGATCTCTCAGAGGAGCAGGTTTATGCATTGCCCAGGTATCAAGCATTGGCAAGCGATGAAGTGCATCTTTTGCTACTTAAGTGGTACCCAACTACTTGGATTGTTTTATCCTAAGGGGGAATCACTACCACTAGATTTACATGCTTTTTTTAACTTTGATGGGGCTTGTTGCTATGACACTCATGTATCCACTAGTGGTTTTTGCTTCGTGCTTTATAGCTCATGCATACCTTGGTTGAGCAAGAAGCATCTTGTTGTGGCCATTTCTAGTTGTGAGGCTGAGTATAGGGTAGCTTTCGTAACAATTGTTGAGTGTGAGTGGCTCAAATGCCTTTGGCTGATCTTGGTGTTGGTTAGTCTTATGCCACCACCATCTTCACTGACTGTCAGAGTGCATTGGCATTTGCATGGAACCCTGTGTTCCCTGCTTGCACAAAGCACATTGAGGTGCATTATCATTATGTCATGGAGAGGTTCTCTATTAGAGAGATCAATTTGGAATATGTTCCCACACAAGATAACGTTGCAGAACTTTTTAGAAAGGCTCTGCCTAGGGAGAAGTTTGAAGCTTTCTGCAAAGCTTTGGGCTTATTGCCATTGTGGATTGGTCTCTTTTAGCATAGCTTGGAACTTCCTTATACATGAGTTCCAACTCCTTGTTCACTGCATCACTCCCATGGGGGATTTATTGATATATTTTGGTAGTGATGTATGTGAACACACTTAGGACTTCCTCTTTAGGAGGTTTTTTTTCCCGGCTTGCATATATGCCTATAACCTTAACATGTCACTTATCTTTGTACATTCACTTGGTAATACATTCAATATTGTAAGTTGTGCTCCAAGCTTCTTCTTCTCCCTTCTGCTGTTCACGTGCTTTCACACATCTCAAACTCCAACAATTAGATATGAGCATTCGATATGGATCCTCCTTAAAAATGACTTTATAACCATCTTTTGGAAATGTTGCAATAGAGAGAAAATTCTTCTCGATCTTTTTTACATATAAAAATAGTGAAATAATGACCTTCTCTTGGCTTAAGTATGACTTCCTCCATACCAAGAACATACAAATCATGAACATCTACAATGGTAACTCTTCTTTATGTAGAATTATTTAAATACCTTCTTGAAATATATCATATGTTTATTACCAATAAAAATTCCAATGTTGTTTTATCAAAAGACACTTCATCTATTCTAATACAAGCAAAAACATCTTCTTCAGAAAAAGATTTTACCTTTTGAGACCTCTTCAATATTATTACTTGAATTTCTTCTTCTTCTTTTTTTTAAAAGGAGGTTTGGCCGAGATCTAATATCCCATGCTTGAATAAATAATAGAACAATTATACAATGAATGGGATTAGTGTCCTTGGGATCCCCTGTATCCCACAAAGCAGGGGTAGGATGAACCAAAAGCATAATAACTATGATGGCCCAAAACTGGTAAGCAACCTAAGATTCGATGAGTGACTAATGGTTTAAAGCGAGTTACTGAGAAGGTTGATGAGTTTTTATTTGCCCTCATGAGAGAACCACTTGCTTTTAATATTTTTTTTTATTAAGACAAACATGCTATGGGGTCTGAAAGGCAATGATTTTTTACAATTACATATTCTTCTACCTAACAAGTTGAGGGATTTTTAAATTGAACATTCTTTCCAATGGGCACTAAACTTGATCGTACATATTTCTCTCCATATCTTCCATAGTGATTCCCCTCTGATAGCATTCGATAAAACAAAGGAGCATCCAATTGTTTCCCCAAGTAACACTTGTTTCCAATCGATTTGCCTTTTTAAGCTCACAATAATCGTAAGAGATTTCCATATGGAGAAGCTTCTTGGGCACGAGAAGAAGAGATGTCCAAGGTCCTCTCTTCCTTTCTGGAAAATATTGCACTAGTTAGGGGCCCCACATATTTTATTAGCTTTGGCATTGGTCTAGATTCCATCATGGAGGATTTGCCACATAAGAACCAATTTTTTGCTCTCAATAAGGGGATGCCATAGGTCCCTACACATAAGTTAGCATCTAATGCCAGAACAACTCATGCACCATCTCCTGTTAAGGGAGATATGAAAGTCAAGGTGCTTATGAATCCTTAGCATTTTATCCAATTTATTATCGTTGGTCCATCTTAACCTTTCAATCTAGGGCGGGTCATTCTTGAGAAGGAGATGAGTCTTTGAGTTATTCCAAGAATTGACTTTGTGTCTGAGAAGACACCAATAATCACAGTCAACTCTCCTAATAGGTTCTATGCCCTCAAATCTGATCCAATGACCTCTCTTATGGTTCCAAAGATGTTTCCATTTATTAAATCCTTTGTTCCATAACTTCTTTACTCTTTGGATGTTCTTCGATTCAACTTCTTTGATTCCCTTAATGGGAAACCAAATAGAATCATTTTTTTCTAATCTCGGCCACCCACTTCCAATCTTAAGTAACCTGGATATATGGCTTCATCTTGTTCCAAATTTTCCATATCTAGGAAACAAGGCCAAAACCTTTTGGAGTCATCAGACAGTGAGAAAACATCAAGGTGAGATTGAGATCTTTTCCCTTAGGGATTCTCGTAAGAATAAGAGAGGATTTGTTTCTAAGAACTAGTTTAGCCCATGAACCTTTTGTGTTTCACCACGCTTTGATCAAGCACTTGGCTCCGAGCTATCAACCATGCCTCCCACATCCAAAATGCCCAACCCACTAGAATCTTTGTGGTTAGCACACAAGGCCCACTTGATTTTGGGCATGCCTTTCCTATTGGCATCACTAGTCTAGAGAAAATTTCTGCAAGTACTTTCAAGCCTTGGTAATTCTTTGTCTTTTGGTCTCCAACATGCAAGAAAATAGATAATAGATGAAATGAGGAAGGTGTTGAACACCATAGCAGGCCCTACCAGCTTGAGCTCCATGCCCTTCTAGTAGGCTAATTTAGCATCCAGTTTGGCTGGAATCTAGTTCCAATGTTGGGCCATAGAAACTTCAAAGCCCATCGGAATACCAAGGATCTAGAAGATTTTTTTTCATTGTGTAGGTCCTTGCAAGCTTGGTTAATCAAGAATTGCAGAGGGGACCCAAAAATGGCCTTGAAAGTAGATTTGGAGTGATTCATTTTAGATTCAAACACCATACAAAAAATGTTTAGACATTGCAAAAAGGTGTTGATGTTATTAGGTTCATTGTGCACAAAAGAATTCGTATTGTTGGTGGATTCTAATTAGTAGCTGGCTTTGGCTATGAGGAAGCCAAAGACCCTAGATCTAATGAAAAAGTTCTTGATGGTCATTCAAGCAGGTTAGGCCATCACTGGCAATGGCAAAGAGGAGAGAAGCCAAAGGACAAACCTGCATAACAGAGCATTTTAGCTTGATTTCCTGAAATATTTGACCATTGATATTAATTCAAGCTGAAGCATTCCCATAAACATAGAGATCATGTTGATGAATTTATAGCCACAATCGGTATCTTTAAGGGATTGTAGAATGAATTCCCACGATGCGATCATATGGTTTGTCAAAATGCACTTAACTGGGTACCACTAAAGTAGCAAAAGATGCACTTAACTGGCTGCCAATGCATGACACCTGGGCAATGCATAAACTTGCTCATCTAAGAGACAACAAACTGAATATTACACTGGTTAATGCATAATTAAATCAAGCATCCGAGAGCTTGATGATAGAGAACAACATCAAATGCATCTCCATCATCATGAAGACTCAACCTTAAACCTGTTTCCATAAGAGTGGTAGTAGGTTTGCAATCTTCAAGGCCAAAACGTTGCAATAATATGTCAATATGTTATTTTCAACACAAAGCTATTGTACAATCAACCTACATAAAATGAATGCCCAAATGATGATGCAAATATCCCAATTCTAACATCTCAAAAGAGGCATGCAAATCAGCCTTAAAATCAGCAATATGCATCTCATTAGCACCAATGAGCAGCATGTCATCAACATAGACAACAATGATTAGAAGCACATCATTTGCATGCTTAACATATAAGGCGCTCTCAGTTGGACTATTCTCAAAACCATGTGCAATCAAGTAGGCATGTTCTTTTCATACCAAGCACGTGGTGCTTGCTTCAAACCATATAATGCCTTTTCCAACCTACATACTTGTTTTCATGACCTTTCTGCATTAAACCACGGGGTTGAAATACATACACTTCTTCATGTAAATCAAAATTCGAAAATGCAATTTTAATGTCCAATTGGTATACATTCCAAGCATGATGAGCTGCAAATGCAAAAATTCTATGAATGGTAGTCATTCGCCATGTGGGTGCAAACGTCTCATCAAAATCAATGTCTCTTTCCTGAGCATAACCTTTTGCAACAAGCCTAGCCTTATACATGTCAAATGCTCCATCAAGCTTACATTTCAGTTTGAATACCCATTTAGTATCAATGGCCTTTTTGCCTCGAGGCAAATCACATAAAGGCCAAGTACCATTCCTCATAATAGCATCATATTTTGATTGCATGGCAACCATCCAATTTCTAAATTTTGTACTTCATCAAAACAAACATGCTCATTTCCATCACGAAGAGTAGAGGCAACCATAACATAGCAATCTGATGCAAAAGAGGCACTATGAGAGCCTGAATAAGTAAGATATGATAGAGGTGCATCTAATTTTCTATCTCGCAAGTCTGCACTAGGCATTTAGCTATAGTTTTTGCCTCTTCTATATCAACCCTCTCATCAAAAAATGAATCATGTAAATCTGCATAAGAAATGGAATGATCTGCATCATCATGCGAAACTTGTAAAGAATAAGAAATTCCCTCATTTGAACCAACACTTGATTGTCCACCTATAAAAAGAGGTAGCAAAGTGTCATACACGTTTTTGGAGCTAAATGATCTCCTTAGTACATGAAAGTAATGGCTAAATTGCATCTTCCACAAAAACAACATCATGGCAAAAAAAAATGCATTTATTCTGTTGATGATATAGATGATTGACTTTGCTTTCAAAGTTGTACACAACAAAAATACATTAATCAACTTTATCATCCGATTTTTTTGCATTATTGTTCAGGAACTAATGCATAAACGAGACAACTAAAGACATGAAGATGAGGAACAAATGGCTTGTGACCATGCAAAGAATGGTATGTAGTGATAGACTACAATGCTTTGGAGGGACTCTTGTTAAGAACATATGCTACAGACATGACAACCTCAAGCCAAAAACTATGTTGTAAAACCTAACTTTTGACCATACACTTCGCCATCTCCATGAGCGACCTAATCTTCTCTTGAGCAACTACATTTTGATGAGGTGTCTATGTCATTGTACACTGATTTTTTATCCCACATTTAGCCAAAAGTGCATTAAAATTAGAAGACATGTATTCCTCCCCTTGACCGGAGCGGAGGGTGCCCATTTGACATGCTGACAAATTTTTAGCCAAAACCAAAAATTGTTTGAAGCACATAAACACTTTGGAATTTTCGTTTAGTTGATACACCCATGCATGCTTGGAAAAATAATCAACGAAAGTCACGAAGTAAAGGTAGTTCCCAAAAGAGGGTGACTGCATAGGACCATAGACATCACTATGAACAAGGTGCAATTTCTAAGTAGCTTGAATTGAACCATCTTTTGGGAAGGAGGAACACTGCATTTTGCCCAAAATGAAACCTTCACAAACATGTTTACAAGTGCCTCAAGTTTGGGCAGAGAGGACACCATTTCAAAATTCTGAAAGCATAGAAAACTAGCATACTTCAGATGACCAAAGCATGCATGACAAAGCTTTGCATCTGACATAGCCTGAGAATCTTGAACTACACATGCTGAATCATTCATAGATTTTGCATAATTTATGAGCTTGTACAGACCACAACATAAAATGCCAGAAGCAATAATAACATCTCCATTCAACAGATCATAAACTATACATCTGTCATCAATAAATTTCACAATCAAGTTGATATTGGCTAATGCTGAAAGTGATAACAATTTTTTTTAATCCTTGGCATAGACAAAGCTTCTGAGAATGTGAAGAACTACCATAAGTGGCAGTCAGAATGATCTTATCAACTCCCATTATAGGATAAGAGGAGTTGTCAGCACATGTGACAATATTCCCTATTGGGGCAAGCCTAAGTGAAGTGAAGAAACTGTGCTACGAGGTAATATGTTTGGTTGCCCCCATTGTCAAAGTACCAAACATCTCACTCTACTGCAAACATACACTACTCATGAGAAGATGGTTCATAACCAAAAACAGTACTAAACACCCATGCTTCATTCTATAGAAGATTAGCGGACTCTGTTTTAGGTGTAGACGTCTCTGCAACAACCATTCCTACCTCTTTTTTATTTGCCTCTTTCACAACCAGTTTTGGAAAACTCTTTATGGCATGATCATTTTCTTTACAATATTAAAAAAAGAATTCTTTCTATTCTGTTTTCTTGTGATCTTTGTCTTCCTTCTTTTATTGTGTAGAATTAGCAAAAATAGATGAGCTCCATTTACCTTCGCCCATCTAACTAGGTAAGAAAGCTTGATTTGCTACACACATGATGGACCTGTTTTGCCTGGACTGATTTTCCTACAACAAAACAGAGACTAAATTCTCAAATGTTAAGGCATTTGGATTGCCTTTAATCATCAACTGATAGAAGCAAAACTCTGATATGAATCTAGAAGACCATTCACAACAGTATGCACAAGTGAACTGTTTAGCAAGGCTTCATCTGTAGAAATCAACTACTCCTTTAAATCTTTGATCTTTGTAAAAAAATTGTCCTTAGAATCTCCTTCATTCATATGTCACTCTCCAATTGTTTTCGGAGGTAAGCAACACGAGCCTTCTTTCTTGCCTAGTACAAAGTGATAAGTGTATCCCAAGCATCCTTTGTTGTTTTGCAAGAGTGAATATGAGGGATAATGGCACATTTGACACACAAAGCTATCAATGCATGTTTTTGGGCATCTCTACCATCCCATCAAAGTTGCTCTGTATTAGGTGCAGTAGGAATCGCAACACAAATAGGAACCTTAAGATCATCATCTTCAACGCCATATGCATCACCTTCAATGAATGTATTCATAGGTGTATTAGGGCATTTTTCAATACCCTACACAATATTCCACATTTCTTTTGTGAACAATACATGATGCATCATATATGCCCATAATGGGTAATTGGTACCATCCAACTTGTCCTCAACAACCAAAATACAAAATATATCATTGCATTCAACCATGACCACTTACTAAAATACCTTGATGCAGAAAAATGATTGTATCTTAAAAAGTTGAACATAACTACCCTATCAAGTTTTGGTAAACTTGTAGCAAACTTTGAAGCGCTTGTATTGGCGAATCAAAACCTATATATATGTTTGGCATAAAAGGAAAAAATTGCTTGCATAAGCACTATGATAGTGTGTTTGGAGGCCAAAAGGAGCTCAGATTAGAATTTTGGCACCACAAAGTGAAGCCCTTTTGAACTCCTAATCGCTATGAGTATGCTCACCAATTTTCATGCAATTTTAAGACTGTGACTAGAGGGGTGTCGATGAAGCCCTAGATGAAGCAACAACTTGCTCTGATACCAATTTTTGGAGTTTGAGGTCTACGAAATCATGTGAAAAGCATAAGGAAGAGGAAGAATCTTGAAGGACTAGACACAATACCGAATGTATCACCAAGTGAATGTACAAAGATAAGTAACCCATTAGGGTTATATACAAACCCAAGCTAGGAGAGAGCGTATATGCACAAGCAAGTATGGAAAAGAAACAAAACTCTATCTCACACATTCACACCATCCAAAGAAAACTATCCATGCTTTTTGATGAAGAGGCTAAGGAAGAAGAAGTTTCCATCTATTCCAAAACTCCTCCAAGTGAAGATATAAAGTTCAAAATCGCCACATAACAATGATAAGCTGCTCCAACTACTCACAAGTGTGCATATATCTACTTGCGATATTGAACATTGAATATCAGGTCTGTTATTACATACATATATCAAGCTACCAATAACTTGACTATACAATGTACTATCAAACTATTCCATTGCATCACCATGAGTTGATAATCTTAGATTCAGTTCCATAGGCAGAGATATTTCTTTACAATCTTGCATACCAATCTTTTAAGTAATTTTTGAGTATGATTCTTTTGATTCATACAAATAACATGTCCATATTGAGAAAAGTGAATGCCTAAATAATAAACCCATGTTAGATATACTGTCACTCTAGACAAGGATGAGTACCATGTCAAGAAGCTTCACCTTCTTAATTGGCAATCTATGGAGATGTGAGGATGACATGAAGACCGGGAATGAGT
This sequence comes from Ceratopteris richardii, assembly GCA_020310875.1. Taxonomy (NCBI): domain Eukaryota; kingdom Viridiplantae; phylum Streptophyta; class Polypodiopsida; order Polypodiales; family Pteridaceae; genus Ceratopteris; species Ceratopteris richardii. Next base: position 160,501,726 of record CM035423.1, on the reverse strand, counting down.
GATGTGTGTGAAGGTGAAGGTGAGAAGCACTCTAAATGCACACACACACACACACACATAGAGACAAGAAGGAGATAAATGAAGGAAGAATGCCTCTATTCATTAACAAAATCTCTCTTACAATCACATTCAAGCTCTAAGAATCCAACCTCTAAAATGAGCTCTCTATATCTTCTTATAGATATCCAGGAACTTTGATAAGTTTCAAACCTAGTGTCTGACATACTTAAAAACTACATTATAAGATACTTTTGCAATATCGAAGGAGCTCTAAAAACTATGAAATGTGGTGGATAAATTCTACCTAAGCTTCTAAGGAATCCTCATCTTGCACAAAATGGACCAATAATTTACAAAATTGAGGATCTATATTATTAATTTAGTGATGAAAATCACCATTGAATACTTAATGACATTTCTAAGCTCCAATGGCTCGGCATCTTTGGAAAAGTTTATGGTTCGACCGCCAATACCCTCACATACAAATCTATTCACATGCTTCCTCTTCATCTGTTCTCCTCTACTAGACCATGGACTTGCACACTGCCAATACACCCCCCCTCTCGCATCTGTTATCCCTCATAAACTCTTGTTGTAGGGAGCAGTCTATATAGTTATGCAGAAGATCCTCTGCTAGGATTTGCTCGTTAATTTGAATGCCTCTTACTAAATCTGCTTCCAATATCAACAAGTTAATAGCGGAGGGAATGTTGGATTGTGGATATCTATAATGTGTTGAGTAATGCATTTGTTCACAAGCAAATAACTATAATAAATGTGGGTCATGAGATGAATACTTTCAAATGATATACCCAAAAACTTGTGGTGAGCATCTCTTTGAATTTCTATTTGTAGCAGATAGAGAGATTTTATGCGATAGTGCCAAACATTACAGATCTTTATTGACGGCATTGTGCTCATATCATAGAATAAGTGGAGATTTCCATGCTCAAAACCTCGTGTCAAAATATGCGGGGCTTTGATCTTCTTGAATACTTTGAACGTTGTTTGCATCAAATAAAAAATATTTAATTGCATACAAGCTGCCACATCTGTCATGTCATGCAACCTTGAAAGACAATGTCAAATGGTGGCCATGATTTAGGCAATTGTTGGTGGTTCCTGTGGTGGTGGGAGGTAGGGATAATTTTACCAAACGTGGCACTTCTTATCATTCTATATTTTTATGGCAAAGGTTGGCTATGAGTGGCATCATGGAACAAGACCATAACATGGGTTCTATAAGATGTGTAGGGGTGCCTTTGTCCAAGTTTGGATCATTTTTGGATAGTCTTGTAGAAGTTGAGCCTGCTAGTTGGGTTGTAAGATAGTACCTTTATGCACTTATGGTGGCAAATCACCGGGTTGGAATTGAGTTGCATGTGTTGACAACTTCCCCATGACATGTTTGATTTTTGCTAGGCACTCCATGCACTCAAAGAATGTGTAAAGATCAAACCTAAGATTTTATTGGGCTATAGAGGACAATGTTTGCTTCAAAAGCATAAGAACTCAAAAAAATGATCAATGCAATAGGAAAACCATCCAATACAATTCAAATAATGGAAAAATAGTCATTTCATGCATATTCAATGAAGCATCCTATTATTTGATATCCATTATATTCATGAACTAAAACAACTATATACAATTGAAAAGGTTGATCCCTATTGTTCAAGAATCACTTTTCTCAAAATCTTGCCTTTTACATTGGCCCATTTGAAAAAGTTTTGTAATCCAAGAGTTGCCTTTGAAGTTTGACTTTTAACAATCCCCATAAAGATTTGATCTACATCTCCATCCAAGATCCTTCATGCTAGTACTTTTCTTGAACTTCATGATCTTTCTATAGTTTTATAAACATATTAAGAACTTGGTCTTTATTGCCTATGAAAAGCATTGAAACTTTTTTTTCCAATGCCTTTTCCTTGATGAAATATTATTATGCTTCAATGCTCTTTGTTCTTGCATGGAAAGACCCACTTTGGGAATACATGATGCACCATGTATTGGTTGCAAAGGGATTATGGAATATCATGCAAGATATTGAATCATGTCTTATAAAAATTACAATTCTTTAAAAATGTAGTTAATGTAGGTGGGCTTGAGGATGTTACACATTGCAAGGTTGTATCTAATTGTGCACCCTAAGAGCTAGTATGCTATGGCATACACTATGTATCATAAGAGCTATCCTGTTCTACCACACCAAGTGTATCATCATGCTCCACATGATCTAAGTGCACAACATCAATACCCAGGTCAAAGTGATGATCGCACTCTAATTGAGTATCATCATAACGATCTACATGAGCATCCACATCATGCTCTAAAGCACCCAATTGATCATCCAAAGTGTGCTCCACATGAGCATCCACATGATCAACAAAATCATGCTCTACATAAGCATCATAAGCATCTACATCATGCTCTACATAAGCATCATAAGCATCTATATCATGCTCTACATAAGCATCATGAGCATCCAAAACATGCTCTACATGTGCATCCATCAGAGCATCTGAATCCTGCCATACATGTGCATCATGAATGTCAATAGATCTATGTGTAGGTAGATAAAATGAGACATGATGAGTCTGACACTGCACATAAGGCTGAATTCCCACTGAAATGAGACTCTCTCTCACATGAAGTACCTGCAATGGATACCTATGCCCATTCCTAGCACCTCTGACAAGCATAAGCTGTCCCAACTGCAACTAAAAATGATGCTCACCAAGAAATGCATAACATCTGCTCTCCTATAACTGGCTAGCTGAAATCAAGTTGATAGGGAATGAAGGCACATAGCGTACATGTTTGATCATAAGTGATGCTCCACTAGGTAGCATAAGGCATCCATCTCCTACACCCTCAATGGCATATGTCATAGCATCAGGCATATGCACACGTCCATGAATCTCACTTGAGAATCGACAAGAACACTTGCGATATGGAGTAATATGAAAACCAGCTAATGCATCAAGCAACCAAACCATATGTGTGCTATCCAATGAAGAAGAGGAATCATGAGATGAACCATAGGAGAAAGTGATATCACCATCACTAGCATAATCAACTACCATAGACTCTCTTGAAACCACCACCTAACCTGCATCATGTGCATATCTCTGACATTGTTCTCGCATTTGCCTGAAGCAATGTCATCGAATATGATTCTCATGGTCCCATTTCCAACATCGAAGCTATCAATGTGATCTATGTCTCACATGAGTCAATGGACTTGCATACATATCATGTAGTCTTTTCCATAATGCACTAATCATCTCCTCATACATCAAAAACTCATATATAGAATCCACAAGTTGTAACCGAATAGTGGAGCTCGCCAATGCATCCATGTCCATCCATATGTAGTCAGGCATGTCACGAGGCCTCTGTGCATTTCTATGCACATACATGTGTAACACTGCACGAACTAATGTATGCCATATCCGAGCTTTCCATCTTAGAAATTCAATGCCATCAAACTAAGAAGACACCATGCTGGCAATCTAAGAGACTAGCAATGTAACAAGAGACTAGAAACAATACTCTATCCTCAATAGGATCACACATACTTATCCATATGCATAACTCACATCATAATTGTCTCGTTGGAGAAGAAACCATGTGAACCACCTATCACATAACCATGCATCTATCAAGCACATAAAACCATGAGCATAAGCTTGCTCACAAATAGATGCCCTGTCCAAATAGATGTGAAAGAATCCTAGAAAAAATTTGGCAGAGTATCCCCTGTAAAGTGAGCAATCAAACAAGATAACCAATAACAAAAGAATAATGAGTAACCTATCACCACTTGTCAATGATCCAACCAAAGATAATGGTAAATATATATGCCAAAAACTGATGGCAATTTATGCCAATACAATGGCGATACAAGTCCCACTCAAGAATGAATCTTACAAGATGGTCCAACCTATCACAAATAACCTGTGACCAAGTCCAAGTGAATGGAGATAAGCAACGATCCAAAGCTGTCTCACAAGCATAACGAATCTAGTAGATTGTCCATCTAGCATAAAAACTGATAAAGTTTTGGTAGCATCTCCTTTGTAAAATGGATTCTAGAACCAAATAAACTATGTGGGAATCACCATCCACATATGCCAAGAATCAGAATGGCAAATGAGATATCAAATCAATTATCACATGCTAATAGAATAGCCAATCAAGGTGACAAACAAATGTGCAACTGAAACTCCAATGGGATCATGTATCTACAAAGAAAAACAAACATACAAGTACTAACCAAGATCCAAAATAAAATTTCATAAAATTATGTGCAACTGATAAGAAAATCCATAAACAAGTGGCATAAACGAGATAGAGACCACAATGCCACTATACATATACTAACAATGCCATGATCAAACTCATGATGACATAAACCTCAAAAAAGATATACTACAATGTAATCTCACATGCCAAACACATGGCAAGATCATGCTCTACTCTCATATGGAGAAATAACCATAGTGATCATACATGGACAATGCCTTTAAGCTCTAAAAATAAGAGCTCGCACACCAAAATTCTCTCAAAGAAGTTCCAAAGTAAATTGAATCTCCAAAAGCATTAGGGTTCTTATGGTGAAAATATGATGCTCTGTGTTTTGTTGTTTCAAGGATGATAATCTCTGAATTTGAACTTTTTTTCCCTAGAAAACTTTAAGAAATATCTTGACTACGTAATCATATATAGAACACCTCAATTGGAGGCGTGTAGCTCAAGATATACAGAAAACAAACATCTAGTGTAAATTTCATCTTCAGTTGCAATACTACTACTCTATATTTTGCAATTTCGACAACATTGCACTCAAAATCTGGATTTGTCTTCGTCTACAAAATTATAGGTCTTTTCCAAGCTACACATAGCAAGTTGAATTGCATGAATCGTACTTGTTAAACTTGAGTTACAACCCAAAAACTAACTTGATATCCAAGTGATTGTAGATTTGTCTTCGGCATCAGTCTACCTTTTTCAAATTTTCAGCGATTTAGAACTCTGAACCAAGTTCCGCACTCTTCTATAAAGTTTTTGCCCTCTTATGCATAGAAATTTAAAACACACCGTCCGAGCTTCCTAGCTCGAGTTATGTTCAAAATACCAAACAGCTGTTAAGAGGTGTCAACCTGCACATTTATCACTTGTGACCTAAGCTTCCATTGAAGCTTCTTGCACACGAGCCTTCAACAAGCTCTGATACCAATGAAGGGTTTTGGTGTCTAGAGCAAGAGCAAGGAGGAGATGGAAGGAGAGAGAAGAGAGGAGAGATGCGCACACATGCATGGAAGCCTCAAAACCCACATAATGATTTCCGTTTGAGGCAATGCTCTATAAATGATATATATATATATATATATATATATATATATATAATACATACATACATACATACATACATACATACATACATACATACATACATACATACATACATACATACATACATACATACATACATACATACATACATACATACATACATACATACATACATACATACATACATACATACATACATACATACATACATACATACATACATACATACATACATACATACATACATACATACATACATACATACATACATACATACATACATACATACATACATACATACATACATACATACATACATACATACATACATACATACATACATACATACATACATACATACATACATACATACATACATACATACATACATACATACATACATACATACATACATACATACATACATATATATATATATATATATATATATATATATATATATATATATATATATATATATATATATATATATATATATGAATATAGGGGTAAGGTCACATGATCCTTACATCTCCAACATAAGCTCTATAAAGGATTAGAGTGGTCAGCTAGTATCACAATGAAACTGTGATCCTCAGAGGAAGAATTAGCGGAGCTAGTTGCACAAAAGCTAGGAGGAAACTTCCAAAATAGACAACATCAAAAGGTTGCTACCATTGAACATTGCTACACATGTGACAGTGATCACATGGCTAGTGCTTTCCCTATGCAAAACCAAAATGCGATAGCTCCAGGCATATATTAATGCATGATAGAGAGGAACTACACAAAACATATGGCATAAGATTGCCCTTAGAATAAGCAAACAGTTAGAAAAAACTATCAACAACCATATCAATAGCCATATAGGTATGAGAATCAATACCAATAAAAACCATTCTATGTGAGTGCTACTTTGCATTATGTATTGTTTTATGAAGTTGGTGTAGAATTGCAAGTCCATGGATACACCAATGCAAATTGAGTTGGTAGTGTCACAGATAGAAGATCTAATAGTCGTTTTCTATTTTTACTTGGGAGATATTGTCACATGGAGCAATAAGAAGCAACTCATTGTTGCTTTGTTGGACAAAGAGGATAATTATACAGGTGCCGCAATGGAAGCATGTGAGGCATCATGGCTAAAGATATTACTTGTAGATTTAGGTGTGGAAGTGGAGGAAGCCTATAATCATTTATTGTGATAAGCTTAGTAGCATACAATCGTCATGAAATCTTTTTTCCATGCTACAACAAAGCATATTGAGGTACATTATCACTTGATCAAGGAGAAGGTGTTAACAATTGATGTTGATCTTGTTTATGTGAGGACATATGAGCAAGTTCCTCATATTTTCACTAAAGTTCTTGTAGTAGAGAAGCTGAATAGTTTTGGAAGATGTTTGAATTACAAGATATGTTTTTGAGCTTGAGGGGGAGTGTTAAGATATCAAATTCAACATGTGATGATCGAGGATGACATGTGAGGGATACTTTGAGTGACCTTTACCAACTTTATCTAAATAGAGTCATGGCATATTTTTTCCTTTATGTAATTTCTTTATACATTGCACTAGTTGTATTGTTGTATTAGGCCATTCTTGTATATTCTCTTTATGTAATAGAAGAAGAGCGTGTGCTCCTCTCCTTGTGTGTGAGAGTGTGTGAGAATGCTCTTCCTTATTTACTTTCTCTTGGCATACCACACATTAGAATAACCTCCTTCTGGTGCTTAATTCCAATAGAATCATGACCATGGAACTCATCATCATAAGAAGAAAAATATTCTATTTGTGACTCCTCAGATTGGTATTGCTCTCCTCTTGGTAATCAAAAATATGTTCTTGAACATCAGGAGGTGGTGATGATAAATAGGCACAATGGCTTGTTCCTTGTTTTGCTCTAGGGTGGTGCATATGGATATGGCCTAGGTGGAAACCTTGGAGGGTATTCATATATTGGTGATTGTAATGGTAGTCAGTAGTAGCGCGATTCATGAGTTTTTGGCATAATTGATAATATTGTAATTCTATTCTAGTGACCTATGGTGGAGCTTTTCCAAAAGTAAAAGTTTATGTTGCATGGTCTCCTTCGTACTGATTATTGAGAGTTCCATGCTTCACCCTTTTTGTCCAAGTCTACGTTCATTCTCATGTAAGTTCATATATCACACATCCAAGGGAATTCTCCCAAACTTCACATAATAAATGCCACCCTTCACTCCACATATATGCACATCCACTCTAGCTCATTGCCAAGAGCCTCCACACTCTCTTCATGAGTCACCATGCTCATAGAACATCTTATGTAAGTCATTTCCATTTTATTTATTCATCATGTTTTCTTATCTTTCATTCCTTCCTCCATAGTTTGGTAGCATCATATTTGTTAAGTAGTATAGAAGTAGCCTTTTCAATTTGATTATGGTATCAGAGCAAAGTTTTTTTTATTAGTTAATGGTTTCAAGTCACTTTTCATGGCCTCTTGTCATATAGGGTTATGTTTATTTTTCGGTATCCTCCCTCCCTTCTCGTTAAATTTCCTTACCATCATGCTATGTTTCAATATCATTTTTCATTAATCATAGATGTTTCTTTCCCTCTCATATCTTGCCTCTTCTTTGGTGCTTCTAAGCACCAATCTCTACTTGAATAGAAGTGCTTATAGTCAAGTTAATCCATAAAGCTCTAGGTAAAGAAAAATTTGGCTTCATGAGACCTTGGATCACCTAATCTGTAATCCATACTTCCTATAATCCTTGTAACCTGTGAAGATCAGAGAGGTGATCCTGGCTTTGGTTTTTGAAGTAACTGGCTAGATTCTTGGCATTTGGGGCACATCATTTTCAAATAGTGGCTCTCCTAAAATTTGTAGTGTAGAGAGGGAAATAGTTCCATCCCCCCGCATCTACATATGTGGTGATAGCCGATCTTAGGTTTCTCATCTCATGTGGGCATATACTTGAATGCTCATGTTCAAGAGGATATGGGAAGCTCCAAAAGCTCTCATTCGAGGCAGATGCAAAATATAATTCAACAATGCTTGTCCTATTGGATTCTATGAGTCATCAATGTTCGAGTCCAAGTTGGTTCTTTTGGGGCATTAGACTTGAAATCCATGGCTTTGTTCTAGATTATGCATGTTATATTTGATTCTATTGATTTTCTTTCAGGGTTCAAGGTTCACTCAAGAAAGATGCATCAAGAGAAGTCAAGTGCCACGTCTCTAAGAGGCCTCAAGTATTCCCAAGCCCTAAAGCCACCAAGAGGGTAGGACACAGGACCTTGGAAAATCCTAATGAGATTTTGGATTTGATACTTCTTAGGCTTTCCTCCCTGGCTCTATGTGCACTAGCACAAACCTTAGAGAACTTCAAGGACCTTCAAGTTCCATGGGAGGCTCACTACACATGGAGCCTTGACTTTTTTAGTGTGAGAAACAATCTTATGTGTTTTTGTTTTAAGAAATGAACATAAATAGAAAATAAACTTCACTTTCATAGCCACTTACACACTCAAAAATTACTTGGGTGTAGAACTAATCCCAATGCCAACTCAATGTATCCCCTTTACACAATCTGCTTATTCACTTGTCGTACCCCTATTTCTTCACACTCAATATCGATGTGTGCAGTTCTTAATGCAATATGTATGATCAATGTAATTTATGAGGCTTTTTAATACCACATGTAAGGACTACAATTCACGAGACATCCAAATCATGGCACACTTTTTTTAATGAAAGTTCAACCAAAACCTACTCCCTTGGGCTTTAACTTTGGAATTACAACTATACAAGGTGAAAGTTTGGGCATAGTACCCATGGGACCCCCCTTATCCCACAAGAAGAGGGGTCTACACTAGTTTCAACTGGTTACACTGGCCTTAGGCCCACAAGTTGTCCTCTTGTAAGGACAAGTTGAACCCTCTCCCCTGCCTCAAGAGGTGAAAGGCCCAATCATGGCACTTTGATCCCTTTCACTTACTTCAAGTTTAAAAGTATTATCAATAAAGAACGTTTGAGGGGTTTGGAGGTAATCCATATATGATTTCAGAAAACCTCCTAGACGAATTGATTCAAGTCCATTTCACAAACCCATGATTTATTCTCTCTAATCCACTCGCATCACAATCCGACGTTCCTGTTATAGTTATCGATGAGCGAAAATGTCTCGTGCAATTCATTGAGTGTTCAACTTCGGGTTCAAAGGCAACATCAGACGACACTATCCCAGGCCGCTGTCCTGGTGGTTGGGCCTCTCGTGTAAGGAATTGAACTCACAACCTCTTGGTTAGGAATGTGATGGGCTAACCACTTGCCCCAAAAGCCATGGTTGAGGATTACTTCCTAATCCTCTCTCTTAGGGTGTGGTTCAACCATCTCCTACCAGGATTATGTTACATTCTTCCCCCCTTGAACTCCTAGGGAATGTACCCTGACCAGCTATGGGACTGGCAGGATGTACCCTGGATGTACCCTGGTAGGATGTACCCTGACCAGCTATGGGACTGGCAGGATGTACTCAATCAAGTTCCATCCAAGGATTCCCAAGGAATTCACACATTGCAAGCTAGCTCATTGGAAAGTTCGTTCCGAGAGCTTTCCAACGGTATATTACACGCCTCAATCCGACCTACGGATTGGGAGATACACCCCAATCATTGTAAGGTCCATCATTGAAATCGACGCGCGCCTTCCACAATTCCTACCCTTTCACATGGAGGATGCCCAAGCGCCTTTTTTAGAGGCCATTGGATCATTCCACTTTGCCCAAGCCTACTTCCTAGGCTCTGATACCAATGTAAGGAATTGAACTCACAACCTCTTGGTTAGGAATGTGATGGGCTAACCACTTGCCCCAAAAGCCATGGTTGAGGATTACTTCCTAATCCTCTCTCTTAGGGTGTGGTTCAACCATCTCCTACCAGGATTATGTTACATCTCGCCTCTTGAGGCGGGGGTGAAGGTTCAACCCCTATTGGCAGCACTTGTGAGGGACATGTAAACCTTGGAATGTTGTAACATGTGGCTGATGTGCCACCGCATATTCTGCCCCATGGTAGTTGTGATAGCCATTTGACCTAGCTATGTAAGCCCCTGTTCTTGTGGGATAAGGGGGGTCCCATGGGTACTATGCCCTTCCTTGTACAGTTGCAATTTCAAAGTTAAAGCCTGAGGGAGTAGGCCTCGGTCGAACCTCCTTAAAACAAAAAAAACAGATGACACTTTGCTCAAGCTTCTAGTGTCGGAACTATATACTACTGTTATTAACAGATATGATGAAAAAACCTTTTGTTGAAGGAATTCTATGATGGAACTAACTATAGGACCTTTTTTCTTTTTGTTGTTTTTAACAAAAAATGATTGATTCTAACTAATTCTTACACTACTCCTAACGCTTTTATCTACCTATGATGTAAAAACAGAGAATGAAATGTGAAAAGTGAGCTTCCAATGTACCTCATTGCATAAATGCAAGTCCACACACAAGATGACTAACGATAAAGATTCCTAGGAAACATCACCAAATTGTTTGATCAGATCTGCACACACAACACACGTACAACATCGGCATCAAGTTATGGATCCTCACCCAAAAATTTTCAAATCAAGGGATGATGTCCGTGATATGAAAACTTTCACCACACATAGACATGCACAACAAGAGGAATCACGCCCACATACACATGCACATACACATACATGATAGCCAGATTCACTCATGAGCAAAGAGATGCCAAGAAACTAACATAGGTTAGAGAGAATGAGAAAGAAGAAGATTACAAGTGAAATTTGAACATTTTAAACGTAACTATTGTATTCACGCTAGAGAAATTGGTCACCAAAGACAGATAACATTGATGCAAAGCATTCAAAGTGATGGTCACAAGCTCATCATCCTTAATGAATACATCAATATTAGCTAATTGATCAGCTAGATCTTGAATTCTAGTTAGATATCCTTGGATAGAACGTCCTTCTTTCCTTTTTAGAAATTGACACTTCCAGTATTGGTTTCTCGCAATATTAAAGGTATAAAACATTTCTTCTAACAAGTTTCTTTAGATGTCTTGCAATGTCTTTGATGAGGAATGACATATCTCTTCACTAAAAGAGATATGAAGGCCAAAGTTTGCGCATCTCTAGTATCTCATCTTCTCAGATCTTGATAAGCTTACCCAATTCTAGGAGCAATCCTTGGTGGGGTTTGTGGCTCAGTAGATGTAGAAGCTTTATCATCATCTCTGGATGTTTCACATCTTCTACTTTTATTAGGTGTTGATCTAGGTTTATCAAGATGTTGTAAATCACCTAACACAATGTCCCATAGATATCTTGCTATCAAGATATCCTTGAACATAAAATTCAAAAATCCATATTGCACCTACCCTCAAAATTTTCATCAAGAGACAACAATCCAATAATACTTGAGTGGTCTCTATCTCCCATCTCAACTCGATTAATAGAATAGAAACCTAAAGCTCAAACAAGATATGGTTTATCACACAAGGTACTTGACAAAAAATCTTATAAGCTAGATTGGTGAAATATAAATAAGGCTTTTTTACTCAAACTAGAAGCCATGTACCAAACCTTTCATTCAAGTTTGTATCCTTCACACAAGAAGGTGGATTTGTTACACTTAAGTAACCTCGATGCTTACTAGGTCAAAAAGCAAGTCAAAAAGATTTCTCTAAGTTGATAAGATGTTCTTTCAAATCAAAATTAGGATTTTTCATACTTAAGTATGCATACAAGAAACCCAAAGAACATAACAAGAGCAACTTCTTGCTAGGCTAAGTATGTAAAATCGTACACAAAGGTTCTTTACAAGCACTCCAAGTACCAAAGTACAAGCTCATACTAGTGAACAAGATGGGTAACTATTAAAGTGCAAATAGATAAGCTTTTCCAACCTTGAATGAAATCAAGTACTATGGGATAAATCAATCATTTAGAGGACCAACAAAAGGTGAGTGAAAACCCTAAAACTGATTTTTACTATCTAGGAATAAGAGCAAGCACAAAAGAGAAGTGACAACAGCTCTACTATCTAAAATTTATCACAAATTGAAAAGAAAAAAGAAGTTTCATATTTTTATTCTCACAAAAAGGACTTCCTTTGATAGTGTTGATTATGCTTTTTTAGCATGTTTGACCCCAATAGACAAACTTGACTAGAGTTTACCAACATTGAAACATATCACAAAGTGTAAAAAGAAGATGGGACAGAGAAAGAAATAGGGATACAGATCTTGAATGTGCCCGAAAGTAAATCAAAATTATTTAACCAAAATCAAACAAGGTTGAAAAACAGCTACTTCTCCTTGAAGTTTTGTTCTACCTAAAAAAAAATCTTCTCCAGTATCACATTGTTAACAAATACTCAACCCAAGGAAAGGAAATAGTAACCCATTCGACAGAACAATACACATACAAGCTCAAGAAACACACAAGATGTAGACAAAAAGTCATATGCTCCAATCAATGATAACATGTAGAAGATGAAAATATGTTCCAAATCATATATACATGGTAACATGATAACATGAAATACTCACAACCCATAAATACCAAAGATATCAAGTGAGTTCAAGGGATAGCATGAAGAGGATTAAGTAAGTTCTCCAAGTCAACCTCTCTCACAAGAGTAGAGGATCGCTAAGTGTAATAGCATACATTGCTCCTAGAGCACCTCCATGTGTTAAAGAAAACCTCCATAAGCGAGGTTCAACACCACCATTGGTGTTCATGAAAGGAGATTTAAATTAAAAAAACTAGGAGGGTTTTTCCTTCATGAAGATACTTAGTATGAGGATAAACGTGTGATGGACATTGTATCTAAGTCCGTGGGGTAGGTGTACATGAAAGCATATAGCCTTGATTTGAAAGGCTTGGCAAACCTTGATAGTCTTGGAAATATATTTGAATATATATTCTATCTTAATACATAGCATCCTTTCTTTAACTCTATCCTTTCAAGTAGTACTTGGTTGAGAAGAGTATGAGATGTATGAGTACTCTTCGTCATATGTGGATAGTGCCCTTCATGTTAAAGGTCTATGTATGTGCTTGTGGAAACTCTGCATGGTTTATGAAAATTATACTAGTACCAAAAGCTTAAATAAAATATTCTAGAATATTTTACAGATTTACTTGCCTAATGTCATGTTAGGAGTAGAATTAATAGCAAAATAAATAAATTCATAGTAATGGTTCAAACTTCCACTAGAGCAAAACCTACTTGCAAGTCTATATGGTTGTTATAGATTGGTCGAACATTGATCAAATTGGAAAAAAACTATTAAAATATGGAATCTCCAAAATTATAAATTTTTTATCAAAAATATTTTTACATAATCTTATAGAGTGCAATGAGATCTATCCAATCATCTTCAATAGTCGTCCATGTGCATCAACCATCAAGGTCAAAACTCAAACCCTAATTTCTAGTCAATACATATTCTTAAAGTCAAAATCCTATTAAACCTTATATATCTGCTCCATTACTAAAGACATGTGGCATTACAACAAGCCCACGACAAAGAAAAAAAGATACTTTAATTCATGGAAATCCTAATTAATACTTTTATAAAAAGCTTGTTTCTTTGACCCTTTTAAGTGTTTTTCTTAGAGCTTTTTATCAAACATGTACCCCTAACACTTATTGTCACTTCATGGAGAGTTCTACTTCTACATGAGCTTACGAGGTGGTGTTCTACTTCTATTTGGAGGTGGTGGAGGCTCTTCTTCAACAACTTCAAAGCATGCAGCTATTGGCTTCTTTCTTGTGAGTATTATTCAACATATTTTCTTCCACGAGTTTTTCATTTTGGGAGATATCATACTTAAATCTTTTAATATTTAAGAAGTTATAGGACAGTTGAATATCAACAACTTGTATATCAAGGGAATATTTTTATATTGTCTACTAACTTCTATGGCCTCTACATTGAAAATAGAGTCTGCTAATCTTGTGCACGATAAGGAATGAGTGTTTACTACTGTTTGTAGTTTTGACACATCTTCTCATGAGCAATGGATGTCTTCATTAGACTCAGATGTTTGGCACTTTGATAGTGGGGTGACCAAATATATTACCTCACAGCGCATTTTCTTGTCTTCACTCAAGCCTGCCCCTACAAGGAATACTGTTACATGCGCAAACAACTCCTCTTATCTTGTTATGGGACTTGTTAAGATCATTCTGAATACTAGTGATGGTAGTTCTTTCACTTTGTCAGATGCCTTATTTGTGCCAGGGATCAAGAAGAATATGTTATCAGTTTCGGCTTTAGCCAAGATTGGATTGGTTGTGAAATTTGTTGATGACAGATATACAGTTCATGATATGTCAAATGGCAACATGATTATTGCTTCTGACATTTTATGTCATGGGCTGTATAATCTCATAGACTATGAAAGATCTGTGAATGATTCGACATGTGCAGTACATGATTCTCAGGCTATGTCAGATGCAAAGCTTTGGCATGCATGCTTTGGTCATCTAAATTTTGCTAGTCTGTTATGCTTGCAAAAATCTAAAATGGTGTCCTCTTTTCCCAAACTTCAGGCACCCAATAAACATGTTTGTGAAGGTTGTATTTTGTGCAAAATGGAGTGTTCCTCCTTTCCAAAAGATGGTTCAGTTCGGGCTACTCATAAATTTCAGCTTGTACATAGTGATGTCTATGGTCCTATGGAGACACCTTCTTTTGGAAACTATCTTTACTTCATGACTTTCATTGATGATTTTTCCACCCATGCATGGTATATCCACTCAAAGAAAAGTCGGAAGTGTTTATGTGCTTCAAAAAGTTTTTGGTTTTGGCTGAAAATCTGTCAGCATGTAAACTGGGCACCCTCCATTCTAATCCAGGGGGGGATATATGTCTCCTGACTTCAATACATTCATGGATGAATGTGGGATAAAACATCAATGTATAGTGCCATATACACCTCAATAGAATGGAGTTGCTGAACAAAAAAACAGGTCACTCATGGAGATGACGAGGTGTATGGTCAAGAGTCAGGCTTTGCCACATTTTCTAGCTTAAGGCTGTCATGTCTGCAGCATATGTACTTAACATGTGTCCCACTAAAGCACTGCAGTCTATCACTCCATATGAGTCTTTGCAAGGTCGCAAGCCATCTGTTGCTCAACTGTGTGTTTTTGGTTGTCTTCCATATGCATTACTGCCTGAAAAACATCGCAAGAAATTGGATGATAAAGCAATAAAATGTATTTTTGTTGGGTATAGTTCTGAAAGCAAAGGCTATCATCTATATCATCCACAAAGTAAACGCATTTTGGTTAGCTGCGATGTTGTTTTTGTGGAAGATGCTATTCAACCTTTACTTTCATGTATGAAGGAGACATATGTAAGCTCGTCCTAATAAGGCAACTTCTAAGCCTCTTTCTACAGGTGGACAATCTAGTGCTCGTCAAAATGAGGCAAATTCTAAGCCATTGCAAGTTTCATGTGATGATGCAGATCATTTTTTTATGTAGATTTGCATGATGGACTTGTTAATGAGAGAGACGATTTTGAGGAGGTAAAAACTATGCCAAAATGGCTAGTGCAGACTTTGCGTGATAGCAAATTAGATGCACCTCTATCATACCATACTCGTTTAGCTCTCATAGTGCCTCTTTTGCATCAGATTGCTATGTTATAGCTGCATCTAGTCTCTGTGATGAGATTGAACCTCTTTTGTTTGATGAAGCATAAAATTCTGAACATTGGATGGATACAATGCAATCTGAATATGATGCTATCATGAAAAATGGTACCTGGTCTTTATGTGACTTGCCTCTTGGCAAGAAGGCCATTGGCACTAAGTGGGTATACAAGCTGAAGCGTAAACATGATGGAACAGTTGACAAGTATAAGGCTAGGCTTGTTGCAAAGGGTTATGTGCAGGAAAGAGGGATTGATTTTGATGAAACCTTTGCACCTACTTGTTGAATGACTACTGTTCATAGCATCTGTGCACTTGCAGCTTATCATGGTTGGAATGTACATCAGTTGGATATTAAAACAACATTTTTGAATGGCGACTTGCATGAAGAAGTGTATGTTTTTCAACCCCGTGGCTTTGTGCAGAAAGGGCATGAAAACCAAGTGTGCAGGTTAAAGAAGGCATTATATGATTTAAAGCAAGCACCAAGTGCTTGGTATGAAAAGATACAAGCCTATCTGATTGCACATAGTTTTGAGGACAGTCCAACTGAAAGCATCTTATATGTTAAGTGTGCTAATGATGTGCTTCTGATCATTGTGGTGTATGTTGATGACATGTTGCTCGTTGGACCTCATGAGAATTATATTGCTAATTTCAAGACTGATTTACATGCCTCATTTGAGATGTCTGATTTGGGGCATTTGCATCATTATTTGGGCATTCAGTTTATGCACGTTGATGGTGGAATGACTTTGTGTCAAATGAAATATATTGACATATTATTGCAGCATTTTGGCCTTGAAGACTGTAAACCTATTGCCACTCCTATGGAGACAGGTTTACGATTGAGTCTTCATGATGCTTGAGATGCATTTGATGTTGTTCTCTATCAGCAAGTTGTTGGATGCTTAATTTACTTATGTATACAGGCCGTGAAGCGCATCTTTTGCTACTTGAGTGGTACCCCACTACTTGGGTTGTTTTATCCCAAGGGGGATCACTACCGCCAGATTTGCATGCTTTTTTTGACTCTGACTGGGCTAGTTGCTATGACACTCATATGTCCACCAGTGGTTTTTACTTCATGCTTGGTAGCTCATGCATATCTTGGTTGAGCAAGAAGAAGCCTACTGTGGCCACTTCCAATTGTTAGGCTGAGTATAGGGAAGCTTTCACGACGACTATTGAGTGTGTGTGGCTCACATGCCTTATGGCTGATTTGGGTGCTGGTCAATCTTCTGCCACCACCATCTTCACTGACAGTAAGAGCACATTGGCAATTGCGAGGAACCTTGTGTTCCATGTTTGCACTAAGCACATTAAGGTGCATTATCATTATGTCAGGGAGAGCTTCTCTATTGGAGAGATCAGCTTGGCATATGTGCCCATACAGGAGAACATTGCAGACCTTTTCACGAAGGTTTTGCCTGTGGAGAAGTTTGAAGCTTTTTGGCAAAGCTTTAGGCTTACTTCCTTTTGTGGATTGATTCCACATAGCTTGGCACTTCCTTATACATCAGTGCCAACTCGTTGTTCACTACATCACTCCCATGGGGGGTTTATTGATATGTTTAGGTAGTGATGTGTGTGAATACTCTAGGACCGCCGAGGCACTTTTTCCCCTCTTTAGGGGGTTCCTACCTCCCCCCCTTGTATATATGCCTATTGCCCTAACGGGCTACTTATCTTTGTACATTCTAGTGGTAATACATTCAGTATTGTGTGTTGTGCTCCAAGCTTCTTCTCCTTCCTTGTGCTGTTCACATGCTTCCACAAATGTCTAACTCCAACAACTATAAATTATCACCAATAATGCATCAAATTATAAGGAAATGGAAGAGTTGGTAGAGTTCGATTTTTCTAGCATAGTGGGAAGTCCATTCTCTACACATTGTTTAGATTTATTGATTTGAGGACATAGGGAAGCCCCCTTGGCTACCTTCTATAATTAATGATGCAAAAAGGATGATTTCTTTCATATGTAAGAATGACCAAGCATTAACTACTTTCCATACTCATAATGAGAGATATTTTATTCATCCAATAGAGATCCAACTCAGCTATGTCTACTATGTTTTTGTCAGACTATATTTATGCATGGATGCATTATGCATGACTATTGTAGAAAGTCGATGGAGGAGCATGGCAAGAGGACACACGAAGGCCAAAAAATATATGCAATGAAAGATTCTGGACACAAACTTTTGGATGTAGATATGTGATATCATGCCTTTCTTTCCATGTATTCATATATTAATATTCCTCAAGGATATGAAAGAATCGAAGCTTGCCATTTATATCATATGTATACACAGTTGTGGGCGTACATTTCATTATGAGACTCTATCGATATCCAATTATATTTAAAATTTCTAATTATTTGTGAGTACATTGATGATTGTACAAGTGCTTGATTTTTTGAAATTTGTGAATTATAAATTATAACTGCTTTTAAGTTAGACTTCATGATGTGATAGAGCTAGTGAAGTCACAATTGGAATACTTATCGTGATCAACTCATAGTTTTGGAGTACTTATGCACCCTTACTTTAAAGATTCACCTTTATGATTATGGCCATATATACGACATAACTTATACATGAGTTATGAATTATGATGAGCATGTGGCATTTGACAATGATTTTTCAACCTACATGGATAATGTTGGCATTGCTTATGTTCAATCCATCTCCTTGTGGCCAAATATCACAACTCGACCTCTTGAATGGTGCAATCATTATGATCATGGCCATCTTATCCTTACATTCTATAATATTGAGATTTAATTTATCATTTATTACATGATTATGATCACATGTTCGTAGATAATAATGTCCTAAGTCTTGAGTAATATAATTATTTTAATATATTATAGGGTTGCTCCATAAGCCCTTAAGAATCGAATTGGAGTCCATTCTCATTAGTGCACACTAAGCGCTATAATTATTTGATTGGAGCATAGTGGTTAGCAACGGGATGGCAACGTCGTAGGCAACAGGTTGCTAACGCGTTAGCAACGGGTTCAAGTTGCGAACCCTAAGTTGCGATAAAGTTGCATGCAAATCAATTTTTATTTTAGATTTTTTTTAAATACTAGATATCCTAGATATAAAAATCCTACTATTGATGCTTAAGCATCATTAAAAAGGCATGAAAAAACAAGACATGTTAACATTTATACGGTGTTCATATCAAATATACAAGTCGTCAATGTGTCTTGTCATGTACATAGACACACATACACACATACATACATACATACATACATACATACATACATACATACATGGATTATTTCATATTACATACATAGCAGTAAATATATACTACATACATACGTGTAATGTAATACACACATTTTTATGTACATATACACATAGTATATACATATTACATTTATACACAGCACATAGATGCATACATACATGATACACACATGCATACATATTATGTACATAGTAGGTACATACTACAAAAATAGAAACATGTATATTAGATACATACATAAGTAAATACACATGCCTTTCAATAAACATAGAGTAATAGATTTTAGGAATAACATCATACATACATAGATGCATTATGCATATATAGATACATACATACATACATACATAGCTAAGTAAATACACATATCTTTGGGTAAACATACAAAAATAGGAATATACATCATAGATTACACATATAGTTAGTACACACATACATACATACATACATATTACATAACCACATACATATATATGCACTTTTTTTTTCCTCCTTGAGGTATTAGTCTTTCTTCCTTGATCAACAATTTTTTTGTTCATAAGTTGTAAGGGTTAAGACTTCAAAGACCCTTGTGGACCATTTTTGGACTTTTGGGAAAGATTTTTTTTGAAAGATTAGCAACGCGTTGCGAACGTTCGCAATGCGTTGCGTATGCAACACTGGATTGGAGCAATTGCGTCATGTGGTCTTTTGTAAGGCCAAATTATGACTTTTATATATTTGAGATTTCTTAGGGGTCTGACACAAATAATAATAATGATCATGATAATTTATCAAAATATTTCCTAACTTATTTTCATGTGATAATGAAATATGATGTTTATTTTTTCACATTTCACCTATTGATTTCAAGAGTGCTTCCTCATCATAGGAAATCATAAAAGCATGCATTCACAATGAGCATGATGAGATCTATAGGATGCTTCATGCAGAGCTTGAGAGCATCAACATGGAGGTTACGAGAGCACAATCATGTACTAGGCATCAAAGACATCCACCTAAGTATCTAGGTTCATCTTCAAGTGTAGTACCTTTTTATACTAGGAGAAACAAGATGCATCATCGATGCAAAGGTGAACCCAATGTATTAGAGGCACAGCTCGAAGAAATTGCCAAGATGCAATCGTGCATCATGAGCACATAGAGATGGATCCTATTGTGAATACACAATTTGATAATGAAGGGAATGTCATTGCAATAGGTGATATTTCTCTTTCACCATCAAGTTCCTTTCATATAGATTATATAGAGTAGATATAGACTCATAACTACTATCTAACTAGTCATTGATGCTTGTAGTTTGGAGTCTAGACCCTAGATTTTGCATATATAACATACCATGATTTAAATTTATGTATATAATGTGTTTATCTTGTCATATTTTGTACTCATATATTTTGACAAGTCAGTGTCATGTGTGACACTTGTATGACATGGTAGATCCATAGTAATTACTAATGTGATTTTCAGTTCATGCTTCTCATGGGATTTTTACGCTTGGTGATTCCACTAAAGCACTTCTAATTTAGGGGGAAAAAACACATATATTCATAAAAACATACTAAAAATAAATGATTCGTCCATAAAACATGATTTGTGTATGAAATGATGAGAAATCAAACAGCAATAAATTTCATCAAGTGACTAGTCATACCTTTATGTTTTCTTGCCACAAAAATAGTATGTCGTAACAAAAAACAAGAAAATGCATAAAAAGGCATGCATATGTATCGCATCAAAATTCAAGGCCAAAAGAAAAAGACTCATTACTGATGCATCTATCATATAAGTTAGCAAAAGGTTAGCTATAAAGAAATCAAATGAGTCCACATATAATTATGGATGTGTCTATTATCATGTATGTTTTCGATTTCATAATTAGCAAAGTTAAGAGATTTTTCCTCAACTATCTTATGTTTTGATAATTGATTATTGAGTGACTAACTGTATTGTGAATTGTCATTATTGAGTGGATTTGGAATTTGTTGGTGCTTTATTGAATTTACGAATGATAAATCTTTATATACAATGTAGACTAAATCATTAATGGTTGTAATTTGTTATTTATAAAACATGATTATCATTGATTAACTTTATTTATAGTAAATGTCGATATATATTTATATTATAACTTATGGGTATATGTGTATTTTTAACGATGCACATTACACACTTTACTTCCGAATATCATTTGGTCCTCTCACCTTACATGCACCAAATTGCCTTGCTCCTTTCTTCTTCTTTAATTGTATTTAGAGGACTCCTTGAATGATGTATATACGCCAACAATGGAAATTGAATATGAACCAATGCTCGTGCTAAAACATGGTTAATTGCAATGTCTAAGGGATTCTACTTCAAGCTAATCTTTCCATGAAATTATAAATCTATCTTTTGAAACTGCTAAAAATAAACTTGGCTTGAGAAGTTTTAATGTGTCCCTTAACCTCTAATGAGATAAATGTCATGGCTTGGATCTCTAGCCTTCCAGTTAAAACATCGGGCATGATATTTTGCTTCGTCAACTTGTGAATGACTTTGATATCAAATTCTACGAGGAAGTCAAGCCATCTCACTTATTTTGGAGTGAACTTTGGTTGAGCGAGGAAATACTTGACAGAGACGGTCTGTAAAAGCCTATGTGCTTGTCTTTCACGTCGTGGCACCATTTTCTCATGTGTACTCAATCTTAGTTTGAGCCTCGAGAATTATACGATTTGTAAGCGTCTGCATCATTATGCCTCCCACTACCACTCTCAGGGGCATCTGTGTGGACCTTGAATCGCTTGTCGAACTCCGACAGCTTAAGTATTCGGGCATTGCACATTTCCACTTGGTTTTCTAAAGACCTCTCCCTGTGCTTGGCCCTAGTGGAATGGATTTTTCCCTTTGGTTAATTCGAGTAGGGATGTCACTATCTTGTTAAATCTATAAATGAAATAACGACTGAATTGGCAAAAGTCCACAAATTCCCACACTTCCTTGATTGATCAATGTGACACCCATTTATTCATAGCTTCAAGTTTCCTCGAGTCGATGTGCAGCCCAAGGTCGAAAATGATGAAGCCCAAGCACTTCATCTTTTTCAAGGCGAATACACACTTGCTCGATTTGGAGAATGGGCTTCACTCACGAAGATGTTGGACCATCTAGTCGTGCTCGTAGTGCTATTTCAAAGTTTGTTGTAGATGAGCAAGTCATCAATGTAGATTATTAAAAACACATCTACAATGTCCCTAAAGCCATCACTCATTTCCGAGCAAAATATGGTTGGAGCTTCCTTTAAGCCGAAGGGCATGACGAGCCACTCACCACATCCATAGCAAGTGTGAAAAGTTGTTTTGTCGACATGTCGAGGGAGACTTGAATTTGGTGGTATCCCGATGGAAGGCCAACACACGTAAAAAATATTGGACCTTGCAAAGGTGATCAATCAATTCCTCCATGACCAAGACAAGGTACTTTTTTGTACTGTGATTTTGTTAAGGGTCTGATAGTGGATGCATAGATGTAATGATCAATGCTTCTTCTTCATGAATAGGACTTGGACCCCAAAAGGTGAGTTGCTTGGTCAAATATAGTCTTGTTTCTCCAATTCATGCAACTACCTCTTTAGTTCTTTTTAGATCAAATTCATTCATTTTGTATAGAGCCCACGAAGGAGGCATTTGGTATGGTAACATATCGATGCAATATTGGACATTATATGGGGGTGAGAGCCCAAACGATAAGTTCAATGTATGAACATCTACATATTCTTCCATAAGAAATATAAACTTTGGTGTTGATTTTAGATTCTTCTCACTGGGTTGGTTCCTCCAGTTTCATTGGGCAAAGTACACAAGTGTGTGATCCCACCCTAATAGGCTACCTTGTGAAATTGTTTGCACGAGATTGGCTTGATTACATGATTTGAAGGGTGTGGCCCAAGCTTGAGGGTTCGGTTCTCACTTGGTCTTATGGTGATGCTTATGTTATGTTTTATGTTTGTGCTTTAGTTTGGCTCATCCCTTGCAAGATTGATCTTATGGCAATCTACTGCGATTGATTGGTCATTCTGATGCAATAGCAATTTGTCGATGCCTTCACCAAAATAACTCAGTAAGTGAGGGGTAGTCATATGATGGCCTCAAAATTTCCATTGGTATGATGAGAAAGTCAAGGTAATCGAACCATTTACCAAGTTGAACCGACACACAAGGAAATATCACTAAGGAAATATCACAACCGACACACATTTTGACATGACACACATGAGTCTCTTGGCCCTGAGGAAACCATTTTAGGGGCTTATTGAGTGTGATACCAAGATGCTTAGCACATCCCGGAGCTATGAACGTGTGTGCTTCTCTTGTATCCAACATAATTGATGCCTAGTCTTGTAATTTGAGTTAGGATGAATACTTGATGCACCACAAGGAGTGCCATTAGGTTGCATTGGGCATTCCTTCAAGGAGAATTCTCTCGAGAAGAGATGGATCTATTTGAGTCCCCACTACGAATTTTGGTGATCTTTGATCAAGACGGAAAGATCTCATTTTGAGAGGGATCTACTATTGACTAGACTCTTCTGCCTTGTTAACATCGTCGACACGTGAGGGGGATGGTTTCCTTGGCGATTGAAGCATACATGCAACAAATCTTGACGAGCTTGACTAGACTGGAGTTTCAATTAATGTTTCCAAGCAAGTAGTTGCCCGATGCTCTCATTTTAACTTTCAACCCTTTGAATATCTTTTGACTTTTCGTTGGGATTGTGATCGACTTAAAGAGGCATTTGAGTCATGTGTGCTCATTTGTCCCTTGTCATTAAACTTGTTTTGGCAATTTCAGTTAGCATCGTTCAATCTTTTCGCTATGCAGGCCGGTTCTTCCCAAGATTTGAGGGTTCTTCTCAAATTCCCTTTCATAGTAGGGGGAGCATCCCAAGAGGAAGCCATGTAGATGGTCCACATCTGACATGTCTGAGATGCAAAGCATGAGTTTATGATACTGGCAAATGTATGGTGTGTGGAATGTTTCTTCATGTAAGTTATGCCATTCATCTTAGGTTTGGAAGGCCTCGTTGCAAGGGATGAACTAGTCAATATGGGCTTGCTTGAATTGATCCCAAGTAGTCAAGGTCTACTTCTTATATTCCACCATGTAC
Organism: Ceratopteris richardii; assembly: GCA_020310875.1. Classification (NCBI taxonomy): domain Eukaryota; kingdom Viridiplantae; phylum Streptophyta; class Polypodiopsida; order Polypodiales; family Pteridaceae; genus Ceratopteris; species Ceratopteris richardii. The sequence continues at coordinate 160,477,266 of CM035423.1, read as the reverse complement.
CAAGCAGGGTTCGTCTTGAAGGAATTAGCTGACAATGTGCACCCAATTGTTGTGTCCAGTGCGAAGGAACTAGAGGTGGTTCTCCATTTCAATGATCTATTTGTTGACAATGATAGAGTTTCAACCACCGCGGTACTTGTCTGGATTCAGATTGAAGAGACCGAAGGAATTTGGATCATCGATATCATAAAGTGGCACTTGGTTAAGAGGGGATTGGTTGACTGGGATATGTTAAATTGGTTGATTTGGGGAGGGTTTGTTTGGTTGATTGGAAGTGGGTTCGGTTGGTTGAAGGTTTATTGGACTTGTTGAACTAGGCCGATGAGGCAAACTAGGGAATCCTCCAAGCAGTTGAGTTGATCAGATATGACGTGATTGGGGTCAGGTTGGATTGTGACTCATGGTTGGGTTTGAAAGGTGTTCGATTAGAGATTCAATTCTACGTCCATTAGATAGCAAAGGAGGTCATTGTTCTCAAGGAATTGGTTAATTTCAGCTTCGAGGGCTAGGTGTTTCTCACAATGATGGCCCTCTCGGCGACATTGGGTTAGGCTTGATGTCCGTATCGATATCGATGACATACTACTGGACCTTATCAGCCATCACCACAAAGATCCTGATGCCAACGTGTATGCACGACAACGACAAGAGGGAAGGATGGCAACGGGAGGGAAGGACCAATGCAAAAGGGTGTGACAGGGTGGGAGGGCACGACAGCAATGGGGGAGCGCCACAACAATGGGGAGCACGACAACAACAAGAAATCACGATGGCGACAAGGAAGCGTGATGGCGACAGGGTAGCATGATGGAGATAGGGAAGCACGATGGCAATAGGAGGGCACATCGATGACGAGAGCATGTTTATGAGAGGGCATGTCGACGACAAAAGGGCACGACAATGAAAAGCAGGCACACAAACCAAGGGGGAGGGGAGGAAGGGGAGGAGAAGGAAGGGGGGGTTGGGGGCACCCGAGATGAGGGTAGGAGGGTAGGGAGAGCAAGCATGCTTGGTGGTGAGAGGGCTTACCCAAGATAGGCTAGGAGGTGTGACAAGGGGAGGAAACGGAGGAGGGAGAAAGGGGGGGGGGGAGAAAAAAGAGAGAGAGAGAGAGAGAGAGAGAGAGAGAGAGAGAGAGAGAGAGAGAGAGAGAGAGATTTTTAATGTCTAATAGAAGGTCGAACTCGACCTATGAGATAGAATCAATGTACATATGTTATGTCTCTCATTAATCGAAAAGACAAACCGTGCTGAAAATAAAAACTTATGCTAATACAAGGAAAAGTATGAGTCTTCATAGCACGCATGTGTGGAGAAACCATGAGACGGGGGATAAATGGAGTGATATCCCTATGGTAGCCTACATGCAAGAGGGTAGTACAAATATCAGAATGCATCTAAGTGAGAGGTCATCCCCACCCAATGCTCATGTGTGCATCATCTGGGCAGTCTCTCCTTGTTGGCTCGACGGTAACGACCCTGGATATCCACAATCTGGGGTCAATGAAATCTGTGTCCAATAACCAATTATGCGGGGTCATCTCCTAGCATGAGAGGTCTCAGCCTGCTGAAGAGTCGACCCTCTCTATGCGACATCTGGTGGGGGGACCGGTGCATGTCATAGAGCCTCATATCTGCTCTTGATATCATCATATGCGCAGCATCTACATACAAATGTTCCTCATCCTCTATCTCTACTCCACATACGACAAATCCTCTCCTCTCTAGGAGTGTCCTCTGCTATGTCAATCTCAATATCTAGTCGGTGTTATGAAACCCTCAACTGGCCAATCACTACCCTCAAGCTATGGGGCATGTATGTGTCCATGTAGCGTGGTCTCTGGATGAACCCATCTGCTGCAAAGTCCAAGCATTGGTCACGATCCTAAGTCGAAAGTAAAACATGTCCAACTAGTGTAGAGCCACCACAGATCCTACCCGAACACAATGTTCCTCTCACTACGTGAGAGATGCAAGTGGGGGGAATGGAGGTCATATTGGAAGGGTAAATACATAGCTCTCAAACCATGTACTTACCTGGGAATACCAGGCTCTCTCATACCCTGACTCGGAAATCAATATCACCGCCTCAAATGCCCTGCACATGGGTCTATCAACTGGGAGCTCCCCCATCCTCTGAATGAAACATATAGTTTGGAATGGTGCCTCTAGCACCATTGGAGGTGCAGCCATCTGTGCCCTGATGATGTCGTGTGGCAGTGACTGCTTCCCGCAGAATAGTCGTGAAATCATGCACACCTGTGGCCTCTCAGTCGCACTCCACTGGGTGGCTATGCGACCCGAAAGCCAAGCGGTCGCAACATACATCATACTGATGTGACTAGCATCTCAAATAGCCATCCCTTCATACGAGGCACCTGGAAGTGTGCCTGATGACATCTCAGCTCTAA
>CM035423.1:160202355-160469855 GCA_020310875.1 Ceratopteris richardii | reverse complement strand
AAATGCACAAATACCACATGTATAAGCAATTATGAAACACATCCTGCCGTCCAATCATTTTTTGTCCAAGTCATCCGAAATTCGAATGAAACTGGTCACATGTTGATGGCTTATTTTTTTATGTTTCAAGTGTGAAACCTGGATCTGATACAAATCCTAGAGAGCATCAAATTCCAGAGAGCGTGACTGGTGAAATCCACTGATAATTACAAGGGCCTTGAGAACTTTGCGGGTATTGTGTAGCCATAGTCCTTGCATCTCCCCTCTTCACTCTTGAGGGCAAGCCAGACTGAAGGAGTTCCCCGCCCTTTGAGCACATAGTGTAGTACTACAGTGAGTCACTGCTCAAGACTCATTGAGTCACTACATAGTACATACAAACTATAGTGAAGAGGTACAGTTTACAAGCCTACACACATCTTAGAAGCCCATCAGGAAGTTGTTGTGCTCACAGCTATTATTTTTAGGATTGAGTTTGTACATGTATTATGGCATATGCTGAAGCTTGAGGAGTTTGTGCATGATTCAAGCATGATTTTGAGAGTTTAAATTTTCATCATGTTAGAGATGTTAATTCTGGGCGTGACTTTTACTGAAAAAAGACATAGAAACCTCCTTTCCATTATTATTGTCATGATACTAAGTTTCATTTCTAGAAACGCATCATGATACTTCATTTCTTTTCAAGCTTCATTTCCTTTTTAAAAAAGGTCACTTCAAAGTTTATGGTCAAGACTCAAAACATGTAAAGCCTTAGGCTCATTATAATAGTTTCTATGTCTCTAGAGTTTGCAAAATATGTAGTACTTTGCATAACTTAATTAATTTGTATGATTTTAAAGTATTATGTGTTGGTGCATTATGCCAAGCCTAGTGCTTGATTAGAATCATTTGTGTAATGACCCTTTATGAACTCTAGCAAAGAGATAAGTTGACAACACTGAACTACAAATGAAGACAAGCTTGAACATAGACGACAAAATCTAAACAATTGAGAGCAAACAATGCCATACTCTGCTAAATGAGAAATATTTGAATCAATATGAGGCATTCGTATCATGTTAATATTAGCAAATTCTGCTTCTAATCTTTTATCATAAATGTCTACTTCCAAACCAAAAGGAGATTGAAATATTTTTAGATCTAGGAAAGCACAAGAATCACCATGTGAAGTACAATTCAGCTCACAAAAAATTTTGGGATAAATACCACCACCAAAAGCTTCATTGTTTAAATACATAAAATCTTGAAAAGAACTAAAATCAGGAACAAACAGATCATCTACAAAGCGTCTAATATTAGAAAGTTTTGTGTAAAATGATAGGAATCGGAAGTTATATCAATTAGATGTAAAAAATGCATTTTTGAATGGCTGGATTTCAGAGGAAGCTTATATGGCACAACCTCCTCGTTATGAAGATGCACATCATCCTAATTATGTGTGCAAACTAAGGAAAGCTCTGTATGGATTGAAACAAGCTCCAAGAGCTTGGAATCACAGGTTGGTAACCTATTTGCAGGACCAAGGCTTCAAGGCTAGCAAGGCAGACACATCATTATTCATAAAAAGAAATGGTTCAGAAGTAATATATCTCTGTGTATATGTAGATGATATAATAATTACAGGGAATGACATCAATGGAATCAAGCAGGTAAAGGCTGGAATGAAGGATGAATTCAAGATCAATGATCTTGGACCTCTAACATATTTCCTTGGGCTTGAACTCATTTATACAGATTCTAGCATCTACATCACTCAGAGGAAGTATGTACTTGACATGCTTTCTAAATTCATGGAAAATACTAAGTGTGCAGGTACACCCATGGAGAAAACCATAAGCTAAGTGCTTATGAAGGAGAATTCATTGAGGATATGCATACCTCAACACCTCACATCTTTGGTGATAATACTAGCTCTCTTCACTTAGCAGCTAATCTTGTTTACCATGCTAGAATTAAGCATATTGAAGTTCATTACCATTACGTTAGAGAAAAATTATTGAGCAAGGACAATCAACTATCCTATGTATCCACTAATCTTCAATGTGCTGATATGTTGACAAAACCATTGGATGGTATCAAGCTAAGCAGGTTCAAAGGAATGATTGGACTGATGGAAATCAGTGAGGAATGAAGACTCAAGCATGCTAGGCTTGAGGGGGAGTTGTTGGTGCATTATGCCAAGCCTAGTGCTTGATTAGAAACATTTGTGTAATGACCCTTTATGAACTCAAGATGAGAGAAGCCATAAAATCATTCTCTTGTAAAAGTAAAAACTTAGAATCTTCAACTGTAAAAGGGAAAAAGGAATCCCGCGAGCTTGGTAGGTGTAAATAATGAAATCCTAGTAGGAGGAATCAATTAGATATGATTTCCTAGGATGGAGTAACTTTTAGGTGGAATCCCCACCAAATTTGAATTCAAAACTCCTATAAGAACTCATGAAAAGAGTCGCGGGGTAGTGCAGTCCTTTAGAGGAGATTAGAATCGAGATTTGGATCATCATTGAAGCACAAATTGTGCTCCTCCTTCCCATGCTTCATTCCCATCAATTTCATGTCCTATATAAGCAATACAGATTGATTTTCTTGATCATACTTGTTCTCTACAGCTGCTGTCTCAGGTCTACTCTATGTTTTTCAATCAGCTTTGATTAGTGATTTTTCTCAGTGTACTTGCTCTTTTGAAGTGATTTAAATTGCTATAGGTAAAGTGATAAGTCTCTTTGCTTCATCTCAATTTTCATCACATTTGGATCTTTACTCCGTGAGCTACATCAGTTTGAAGTGCCCTATGTATGCAAGCAGTGTACTCCTGAAAAGTCGGGATGACATATTCCTAAATTGATTTCTCTCAATGTAGTCCATTAAAATTCATCAAATTTGTTGCTTTAGATTCATTATATATTCAATTAAATGTGTGCAAAGTTTCTCTGGTCAATTTTTAGCAGTGTGAGCTCTAAGTAAAATACCAGAGTGATCTTCATCCCAAAATAGCAAGTTTTTGATCATCTGTTTTGTGTTGAGTTATCTGTTTTGATGCATCAATTGGAGAATGATCTTCCAAAGTACTAAGGTGATTTTATTGCATCATCAGCAAGCTCAAAGTGTCTATTAAGGATTTCTGGAGTGAAACTTGGCAGGTGTAGAGTAGATTTTTGCAGCACCAGCATCATCTTTGGAGTGTTTCACCATCTCTTCTCACATTATGCATGTGTTATATTATCACGAACTAAATTGTAATAAGTATCATGCATATGCTCTATTATCTATGGATTATGTTACATAATAATGTATTATGTATTTACTATCATGTATTTCTGCATTATCATAGTACAAAAAAATCGACGATTTTTAAATAAAAAACGTTTTTTTAAATCGTTCAAACGATTTAATCGATTTTTTACGAATTTTATGAAGGTTTTTTTCGAAAAAAATCTTTTTCAGCAAAAGACCTAGTGCCATCTTTTTTTTAATTCGCTTCCATCTTCGTTAATAATTTTTGGTCTTCTCTTACACACTCATCTTGAGTCTCTCTAGATTGATTTGCCCTAGAAACTATTAAAGCTATAGCTAAGGCTAAAAGAATCATCTTCAATGAATTATTGAAAGAAGAGAACCCATACCCAGCAAAGGCTGCATTGGAAGCATCCAACGCACTATAAAGAACAAATTCGGCACTGAGCTAAGACTGGTTAGCTTTAGCATGTTGCTATTACCACGAAGAGGAGAAAGCGCGGAGCTACGAAGGGAATGTTTTAGCGAAACCCAAAGAAGTTAGAACATAAGGTGAGCATTAGAGCACTCAGCAATAGAGCTCTATCAGCCCCTTGCAAGTTCCTTTGGAATTCAGCCTTCTCTATTTTCCCTTTGCTTCAACCTTCCCTAATTGCCCCTTTCTTCAAGCTTGACTTTGACACTATTTGCCCCTTGCCACTTGCCTTATAGAGTCTAGATGGGTAGAAAGTAGTGTGGTCACTAGGGATTATAGACTATTAGGTGATTTCATATGTTATTCATGTCAAGTATATCAAAAAGGTATTAAATATGCACAGGTACATAGCTTTATGTTCCAGAAAATAAAAATCTCTCCCAATGAATAAAAACCCCGATTTTTATTTTGGATTTTATAAACCTCTACGATTTAAACAATTTAAATCTCGTTTTTAAACCTCTTGTTGTACTATGTGCATTATGCATATTCCATACACTATTAAACACTCGTTATATACTCATTTCATTTTTGAACGTGCATAATATCATCATACACCAAAATTTCTTCTAATTCGTCTAAAACCATACATCATCGTACGTGAATTAAATGTTTGCCATCGTATGAGAACCCTATGCAAACGAAAGCCATCTATGACAGACAAAACATTGGGTTTGTTAAACTAGAATTTAAAAGCACAAGATAAAGCAGTTGCTTCTTCATCCAACTGTCCTATGCAAATTCTGTTCAAATGCAGCAGACCAAAGCATTGTCCCACCCAAAGAACTGGGCAATCTTCCTCCACATCTACTTGAAATCCCTCTTCTCCCATGAGCACTTTCAACATGTGCAAAACAGGAGGCAGTTATGGTATTACAACAATGTTCTTCATTCAGTAACACTTGATCCAACCCACCTAGTGGACCTCGCCCATCTATTGGACTCAACCAAGGTGGAAAGAAATGTTTTCGCAATGGCAATAGCAATGGGTTAACAATGGGGCAATTTGTAGCCAAGAATTGCAATAAAGTGAACTATTTTCCTGATATTTTGGATATATAAAACAAGATATGATTGAATATACACAAATATACCAGAATGAATCCAGGCAAACCCCAAATTCACCCTCAAATGAAAGTGCAACTATAAGATCATGGTAGTCAACCACAAGACTATATAGCATATCAGCTCCATTATGCATAATGTCGAGTCAATACTACTGAATATACCAAAAGATATAGCATAGGACATATATATTATAGTATATGCCATATATATAATAGGAATCACCATTCGTTGTGATGTCAACAATGACCAGTCAAATGGACTAAGACAAAAGACTGAGGTCTGAGGATTTGGGAGTCAGGACTCAGCAGTCAAAGTTCCAACTTCGAACATCAAACATCATGATTCATAAAAACGATACATTATACGATTTAACATTTCCCAATTCATATGATTACTGTGTTGGATATGTGCAAAATAGGAGGTTCAAAACCTTGTATTTTGGTTGAGGTTATAAAACCTTCTAATATTGTATTTAGTAAAAGTAATGAGGTTCCGAGCTTCCTATTTTTGGTAGTTAAAAACCATTCTCAAAGTCTTTCGCTCATTTTCCAAGTAGTTTGCACTATTTGCTTGGATTTGCAATGTGAGAGGAGAGCCCTCTCTTTGACATTTAGCATCCTACTTCACTCTACGACTCACTTTGCCGACTTTATAGCCATATCCCATTAGTTCTCATCCACCTACTTCAGACAACCCAGTTCAGCATTAAAATTAATCTCTTGTACTTGCTATCATGCACAGGACATCCTGGAAGGGGTTAGCTTCCCTTGCAGTTTTGTCACATCAGAGGCATCTCTTTCGGGATGTAGTTTTGGGTGGGATCACCCATGGTCGAATGGATTCATTTGCCCATATTCTAGCATACGTTATGGTATACTAGAGATGAGGGGCATGAGTGCACTCACTACAAAAGTGGCAAGGTGAAACCTTGGACGCATATTCTCGATCCTATTGATGCTATGTTGAGTCAGACCGTAGGAAGGAGCATTACGGTCTGAGCATTTCTTTTGGATGATATGCATACCTATTAGGGGTAACTATGGATGTGTTTGATTGTTCAATGTGCTCCCTTATACCTTTGACAATCTTAGGAGACCTTTGGTGAGAGCTATGCCTCCCATGGTCTGACTCCAACTAGATAGTCAAGAGGATCTTTGGTGAGGACTATGCCTTCCATGATCTAAAGCCTTCATGGAAGGTATCACCACTTGATGGCTAGTGAGAGAGAAAGAGAGAGTCATCTACTCTATGGTGTGACTAGATGTCACACCATTGATGTGTATCTCTTGGTCCAAGGGGTATACTTGGGGATCTTTTCGGAGATCCCGTATAGTTGGATAGACATATGTCTTACTTTTATGGTCTCACAAGTATGAGACCCTCGACATGTTTGGATAGACATATGTCTTACCTTTATGGTCTCACAAGTATGAGACCTACACATGTCGACACTGTTGGCCCTTGCCGACACATGTAGCTTCTTGTACCGCTAAGTCGCATTATTGGTTCCTCTCTTGTAGATCATTGTAGTTGATCCAAACACAAGGGAGGGATAGGCGGATGATAGTTGAGGTGATGGCTATCCATTTGGCTGCAAGCTCCTAGGCTCCCGGAGAGCCTATTTGGCTCTGTGGCTGGGAAGTGAGGCTGATGTCAGCCCTTTTAATTTTGTGGAAATGGCATGCATTTTGTCTTGTTAGTAGGGAGGATCTTGGGAGAATGCCAATAAGCCACTAACACTACCAGAGGCGAGTGGCATCCCAAAGGTGGAGGGTCTCGGGGGTAAAGATCCAATACAGAGAGGACCCCCTCAATGCCTCTGGTGGTCATGTTCATAGACTTGGTACGCCTTGCAGTAAGTAACCTGCATAGGTTATTGTATCTGTTCGGGTTTAAGAATCCTTTGTAGAGCAACCAGCTTGAACTGTACCCCATTCATTGTAACCTTTTGAGAGTGAAATCTTTCTTGCATTGTATCATTATTTCTGGATACTATCTTTCTGGCATTGTATCATTAACTCTTGGCTCCATTGTGATTCAATTGTCTAGTCAAGGTGAATTTCGACATTGAAAATATACTCTGTTGTTAAGAACTAGCGCAAGTGCTATGTGCAGAGAGTGTGGCCTACATAGAGTGTGCTATAGACTTTCTCCTCCAAAGAGAATCCTGTTCTCAATTTGTAGCTCCCCATACCCCCTGCAACAGACAGATTACATAAAGTAGCATCCCATAAATCTTAGGCAGCCTGTACAATCCTGAAGATCCCTTTATTTCCATGAGGGAAGATCAAAAGGTCGTTGGTAGTGCCACTTCTCCAGAAACCTTAGGGAATGGGTTTATCTCTTGAAGATTGATATGGAAGTGTAAAATGCACATTCCCACTTCATTCTGCATCTAACCACAAGATACTTTCCTTGACAAAATATAAAGAATAATAAAGGGGCCAGGAAAGCTAGTTTATCTTCCAGAAATAAGTAAGGTTTAATTTTTCTCTTATGCAACAAAAAAGTATAATACTTTTGTTATGTAACTTTTAAATTTGATCCGCTTCTTACCGGTAATAAGATGCATCCCTCTTCTAAATTAGTATTAGCAATCCTCTAAAGATGCTTTGTATGTTTACCGTATACATTTATGCATATGTGATGTCTTTAAAAATTACCTTGCTGATACTATAGCATCAATTGTATTTTGCTCTTGTATACTCAGCTTACCACGGCCCGCATCAACACTTCTTGTCACCTGTAGAGACGATTTTATATTAGCGAGGTTCATTTATTGTTCCTTGTCATAGAAAAGTTACCTGTCCATCAGCTAATATTAACAGCACATGGTACTGGCAATCATTCTCCACAACAATGTCTATAGCAGCTTCAATAATGGGTGCAAATGAAGTTGGTCCTGCATAAAAGGTCTTAGATGTCAGTTTATCTTAAATCTACCAAGCACTAGGATTGAATTGAACTAAAACAAGTATACCAGCTAGCCGAAGGTGTGGAACAATTTCTTCATAACATGAAAGCACCTCTGTAAATCCATTACATGGTTGCTTATTTGGAAGAAAACTGAAGACATTTTTGTCACTTGTAGTTACTGAATGATCACAATAGAGTTGCTCAATTACAACATCTTGAAAGACAGAAAAATCAACAAACACACAGAATTGGAGATAGAAAGGGAGAGACCTTCTCCAAACCCAAAGCAAGGTATAAGATTGTCATCATCAAATGGAGAAAGAGTTTGACCAATGATTGAGATGGCCTGCTGGTAAGGATTAAACATGCCCTCACTTAATGCATGCAGACTTCTTCCATTGAAGGATTTTTTCCCTGCCAACTCAACAAAGAACAGAATCAAGCAGAACATTATGTTCTCCTTTTTTACAATGCTCCTGATCTTAAGGATTCTTGTTCTTTTTAAATAAAAGCTTGATGTATTTAAATTCAATAATATCAAAAGAACACCTGTCCATTCATTGCTTTTGGTGAAATCCACTCCTACAATCAAATTTGATGACTCAAGACCTGCATTTCTCAATGCCTCTGTTACCTGTACACATAAAAGGGAGGATGAACATGTGTTCTCCTTCTTTCCTCCCAAGTTCTCTACATCCCTTTTTGCCATCCTTATTCTCCTTGCCGCCACAATCTCAATTTCTCTACCACTTTTCTCATCTCCACCTCGCTGCCTCTTTTTTTCCTCCATTCTTCTTATTTCCTTTCCAACCAAACTCCCCCTTTCTATGTCTCCCACATCTAAAGGCCCATTTTCTATTCCTTTATTCCCATTCTTCTCTTGCCTCCCTCCCTCCTTTTCTCAGTTCCACACTTTCCCCAGCTCCTCCCTCTCACTTTTTGCAAGAGGAAAGTTAACCAAATTACAAGTTCAGAAAAACTATATTGAGGCAGCTCGAAAACGAATGCATCTAGTCAAAGATCCCTGTGATGCCTACAAACGACGCATGTACAGCAAGCGAAGTGAACGGTATAATGATTTATAAGGATGATAACAGCTTTCACTACGTAGCATAGACAAGTTATGCAGAGCACATATGCAGCAGAAATGTCTTCATTGGATCTGAACAAAGCAGTACTGCAATCCTGAGTGCATATAAAATGAGACTTCTATTCATTATGACCTTGGAAGATGCAATAAAAGATTCCTGACGACTATATAACCTCCAAAGGTTGAACCATGGAACCAGTCTGACAGAGACTAGACTTTGAGAACATCTGGACGCATAAGTTATAGGTGTGCTGCAGGAATCGGGACTGTCTAAAAGACTTTGTTGATGAGAGAAGTCAATCTTCATAGTTCTTGCCCTAGGGATAATGTTCACTGGGACTACAAAAATTTTAGAAGGTTCTACTTCAGCTATCAGTTCCTAAATTCAGCAGCAAATCATTGCTATTTTAGCCTCTTCTCCCCTCATTCTTAAACATAGCAGGAACCCTCTTCTTCAGAAGATTCAGAGATACAGCTTCAGAGTCGGAAGAATGTCAGACTAGCAAAGAAGAAGAATAAATACTTATCAGAATCATAATCAATTACTCTTTCTATTTTGTTGTAAGTCATATGTTTCTTATCAGAATAGCTCAAAACTCCTTGCATAGTTTTGTTCAATCAGATTCGTCAATTTAGTCATATATGTGAAGAATTCTTCATTCATTCATATGTAGGTAGATTCATGTCCATTCATATAGGCAAGAGATAGAGAATACACAGACATAAAAGAAATTGTAGGTGGGAAATTGACGTTCAGTGAGTTCTTTACGTCCCGTATGTGTAACAGCTTTGGTCGCCTCAGCCAGCTCCACTCTCAAGTTGCTAGGTAATATTAGCCTATCAAGAAGGATTTGAATGGTTAAGCAAGAGTAAGGGAGAGAGAGCACACTAGACTTGGAATGAAAGATAATCTTATTCTTTCATAACCTTGCAAGTACAAATTTAGGAGCATCATATATATGTAAGTACAGTAAGTACAACAGATGCAGGTGTAAGGGGTGCCCAAGCAGCACTTTTCTGCGCACCAACTGAGAGAGTGGCCTCTAGCAGTTCAACACCTTAGTTAGCTTGAGTCTGCTTAACATCACCCTTGGGATGATCTTCTCTAAAATCTTGTTCTTCGTGTGTCCTACAGTACCCTCTTTATAGGGTATTGCCATCTTAGATATAATGAGCAGTATCTATGCAATTGTGGTACAGGTTACGGCCACCCAAAGAACATAGATTTTTCCAAGAAGCTTATGGAGGAATTCCTTGTAAAATATTTGTTTGTTTGTGACCGTGATATGTTTTTGTTATGTGTTTGTTTGTATATGTTGCGTGTGTTTGTGTTTGTGATATGTGTACTTGTGTATGTATATTTCTGTAAATTTCAATCTTCACTAGGTTATGTTATTTAAGTTATATATACCAGAATAAATCCAAGTAAACCCAAATTCACCCTCAAATGAAAGTGCAATGGTAGTCAACCACTAAGGGAAGAAAACACCTTCTTGCAACCTATCATGTGCTTCGTAGCTCCAACAAATCCAAGGGTTTTCAGAGATTGCATTTAATGTTGCTTGATCAAAAAAAGCCATTTCTTCAAGACTAACACATGCATAAGATTCATCATTTGAAGACTTAAATTTTGAACCATCTTCAGCATAATTACATGATTCTCCTTTCTTCTCATTTAAAATCCTATTTCTGCATTCTGCTATGAAATGTCTTGGTTTCTTGCAATAATGACATACATCTTTCTTGAAAGGGATGAAGTTGAAGTAGACTTCTATTTTGGTATGAAAGTAGCTGAAGTAGATGTGGAAGAAAATGTAGAAGATGATTTTGAAATAGATGAATTATTTTCCTTCTATTTTGTTGTCTTCTTCTCCTTTGTAGTCTCCTTCTTCTTTTTTCCTTTAGACTGATACCATGGCTTCATCATTCTCTCGCATACTCTTCTTTTGATCTTCACCTTGAAGTAATAAGAATTGCAAATCTTCAAATGTAATTTCTCTATCTCTTGTAGAGAGAGAGAAGTAACAAAAGAACGATATATAAATGGAAGTGAAACCATTTCGTCATCAAATATGCTAACTCCAACATTAAGGAGTAGATCACGTAAATCCTTAAGTTTCAAAATATGAGATTTAATTGACTCACCAACTTTCATCCTCGGGTTGGCTAATTGTCTCCTCAATGAGCTTTCCTGCAAGATTTCTACTTTGATAGAAACTTCAACCAAACCTTACGAGAGGTTTTGCATGGCCTGATTTGATAATATCTCTAACTCTAAATGATGAGAGGACCTCTTCTTCTTCGTCAGCAACCACCTCCCGTTGAGTAAAAATTGGAGCAAGAGGTTGCTTGGATGATGAAGCAACATCCTCTGTAGCCTATCTTTGCCTAGCATACTTTCCATTGATATTACTCTAAGTCCTTTGAAACTAACAAGTTCATCATCATAAAACTCCATATTGGATAACATCAAGTTTGTCTTCTTGTGTCAATCTATCTCTATAGTCACTCATCTTGAGTACAAGGGTGCACATGTATTATGCTCTGATACCAAATGTTGGAAGTGTGGTACGTCTGAATAATAATCACATGTTAATCAAGATCTTTCCAACACTTAGAACCTTAGCACATAACACACCTTGACTAAATTAAATGAAAGAACCTTAGCACATAACACACCTTGACTAAATTAAATGAGATGAATGATAATAGTGTTGGATTTTGAGGTTTGCGGAAGACCTCAATCAGCACAAGGGAGAAGAAGTTTGGAGCACAACACAAGACTGAATGAATTACCAAGTGAATGTACAAAAATAAATAACCTGTTAGAGTTATAAGTGTATATACAAGTCGGGGGGGGGGGGGGGGGGGGGGGGGGGGGGGGGGGGTATATCACTACCAAAACATATCAACAAATGAAAGATCCCAATTAGCTACCTTCCACTCTCCTCCCAACCTTAAATATCCCTTGTTTACATCTCTGACCATCTTTGGCCACCAAAAGGTACGTCTGATCAACTGCAAAGTTTTCTCAATACCAGGATGTCCTGCACAAGGTACATCATGGTTCTCGAAAATAACCTCTTTTCTAAACTTCCCTTCTTGGGAATTAGGCACACAAATCTTCCCCTTTCTTTTGAGCAAACCTTGCTCCACTTGAAAATTTGAGAATGCTTGATCTTTATCACTTTGTGATAACTTGTTGATTATAGACTGACAATAGTCATCTTGAATCTGTGAATCTTTGATCTCTTGGATCAAATCACTATCAAGAACTGTGAAGCTAATCTGATGCAAAATACAAGATAATGCATCTGCAACTGTATTCATTTTTCCTTTTCTATATAGAATTTCCATATGAAATTCTTGCATCAACTCAGCCCATCTAGCATGTCTCCCCCGAAGATCAGGTTGGGAACAGAAATACTTCACGTGTGATGATCTCTATATACTTTAAAAGTTGCACCATATAGATAGTGTCTCCAAATCTTCAAAGCATGGACTATTGCATATAATTCTTGTTCATGGACAGGCCAGTTTCTCTGAGCTAGAGAAAGTTTCTTACTTTCAAAAGCTACTGGTCTGCCATCTTGAATCAAGACTTCACCAACAACGATGCCACTAGCATCGGTTTCTATTTCAAAAGGTTTTTGGGGATCTACCACCAATAAAATTGGGGCACTTGAAACTGCTTGTTTCACTGTGTCAAAAGCTTTGTGTTGTGCACTAGTCCATACAAACTTCTGATTATTCTGTAACAAATCCGTCAATGGCGAAGCTATGTGCGAATAGCTGGCAATGAATTTCCTATAGAAGCCTGATAATCCTAAGAATGATCGCAACTGGCGCTCATTCTGAGGAATCGGCCAACCAAGGATCATAGAAACTTTCCGTGGATCCATTCTAATTCCATCTGCAGACAAATATAGGGAAATCTTGTTGAAGATTCCAGATCAGGTGCCTGATTTTCTTCAGGTGCATAAATTTGTTCTTGGGCTTAGGGAGACGTTGCGTCCACTTGTGCGCAAGGAGCGCTGCCACACCCTAAATGAGGCAGTAGAACTTGCTTTGGTGTTGGAGGATGGGTGACGCTCTCGATTGCAGCCTTCTGGACAAAAGAATACTTGGACAAGATTCAAGAAGCCTATAGTTTCAGTTCCAGCATCTAACAGACAGATGAACGTCATTCAGACTTCGAGTCGTGGGAAGAGGAAAGTAAGCGCATCCATGGCAGATAGAGCTTTTCAGAGATCCAGTTTGACTCAGCAACAGAAAGAAAAGGCTCGCCGTGAGGGTCTTTGTTATGAATGCCTAGGTCGGCATCCTTACAAGATGTGTCCTAAGAAGAAAAAGAAGATATCTACAGCGATGGTGGTGGAGAGGCAGCATTCCTCGCCATTCACTCCATCATCTCCTTCAGATTTTGATCTTCTAGCTACAGACACTGAGATGGATCCTCCATCTAAAGATAAACAACCCATCTTAAATATAACAGTGACTAAGAAGGTTAAGAATATTCCAGATGTGGTGTTATCCCCAGTAGCTCAGAAAGGGTATCAGTTTCCAGACACCGAGTTGGTCGTCATGAGTGGGGAAGTTCATGGACATCTCGTTAAAGTTCTATTCGATATAGGATCCACACATAATGTTATTAACTCTTCCTTAGTCAAGAAACTAAAGTTGAAGACTACTCCATCTGCATACACCTACAGGGTAGAGTTGGCAGATGGGAAGGGATCTGAGATCTGGGATCGACGAGTTGTTGGATTACCAGTCAAGATACAGACTTATAGAGATGAGCTAGATTTCGAGATCGCCAGGTTGGCTAGATTTGATCTCGTCCTCAGTAAACAGTGGCATGCAAGTAAAAAGCCAACTATTGATTTTCAGACCCACATATATCAGTTCAATCATAATGGTCGCCGCATTATCATCCGTGGAGAGCCGGACGTCAAGGTGTACATACGAGCATCTACCTCTGCGATGGCAAAAGCAGTGTAAGTATTTGTATTTCTTAAATTTTGAGCATAAAGAGTTGTTAAATTTACAAATTCAAACAGACTCCAGCTAGCTTCTAGAATGAAAACTGAATTCCACCACTTGTTTCTTTCAGAGTTACCTTCAGGTCTTCCGCCTCGCAGAAAAGTGGAGCATAGGATTGAGCTAGTACAAGGAGCTCATCCACCGGCCAGACAGCCGTATCGAATGAGTCTGCAAGAGGGGCAGAAGTACGTCGTACTGTCGAGGAGTATCTTGACAAAGGACTTATCAGATCTAGTTATTCACCTTTTGCTGCCCCAGTGCTTTTGGTTCGCAAAAAGGATGGATCTTTTAGGATGTGTATAGACTTTAGAGCATTAAATAAAGTTACAATAAAACACAGATATCCGATGCCTCGCATTGATGATATTCTGGATGCACTAGGAGGTGCTATTGTATATAGTAAAATAGACTTAAAAAGTGGTTATCATCAAATAAGAGTCAAGGACGATGATGTACATAAAACAGCTTTTCGTACTAGATTTGGTCATTATGAGTATCTTGTAATGCCTTTTGGTTTAACTAATGCACAAGCTACTTTTATGATGCTCATGAATGATATTTTTCGTCCTTTCATTGGTCAGTTTGTGGTTGATTTTGTAGATGATATGTTGGTTTATAGTAAAAGTTTGGAAGAACATGAATGTCATTTGCGTACAATATTTCAAATGTTGGATGACAATACTTTGTACATCAATCCAGAGAAGACATAGCTATGTTTATGGGATTTGAACTCAAGACCTACCGGCTAGGAGTATGATGGGCTAACCACTTGCCCCAAAAGCCATGGTTGAGGATTACTTCCTAATCCTCCCTCTTAGGGTGTGGTTCAACCATCTCCTGCCAGTCATATCTTGAGTCTAACACTCTCTTCCCCTTCTAGAGATCATTGTCCTCCTCAACCTTGGTCTCTTGAGCCTTGCCTTTCCGCTTCTTGGCCACTTTGCCTACAGACCTTCCTTGCTCTCAACCTTGGTGTCTTGAGCCTTGCCTTTCCATTTCTTGGCCACTTGCCTACGAACTTGCCTTTC
The DNA here is from genome assembly GCA_020310875.1 of Ceratopteris richardii. Classification (NCBI taxonomy): domain Eukaryota; kingdom Viridiplantae; phylum Streptophyta; class Polypodiopsida; order Polypodiales; family Pteridaceae; genus Ceratopteris; species Ceratopteris richardii. The sequence goes on along the minus strand of CM035423.1, from coordinate 160,454,999 downwards.
TCTCAACCTTGGTATCTTGAACCTTGCCTTTCTGCTTCTTGGAAACTAGCCTACGGACTTGCCTTGCTCTCAACCTTGGTCTCTTGAACCTGGTTCTCACCCATGCTAGGTATCTTGGATCTCCAATCTAGTATCTCCATTGGATTGCTCGTTCCGAGAGCTTTCCAACGGTATATTACATGTCTAAATCCGACCTACGGATTGGGAGATAGACTCTAATCTATGTTGAACTCACCTTTGAAATCGACGCGCGCGCCTTCCTTGAACTTCGCCCAAGCCTACTTCCTATGCTCTGAAACCAAATGAAAGATCCCAATTAGCTACCTGCCACTCTCCTCCCAAACTTAAATAGCCCTTGCCCTTGGCACCTCTAGAATCTTCTCTAAGGTCCAAACACTCCTCATATGGCCACTCTGAGGAGATCGAATAACCTCGAAGATCTGTGCTAGAGCCTTGGCTCCCCCGAGCTCTGGTCCTTGACCCGGCTAGGGTTCTCGACCAAATGCAGATAGACCAATGGTAGACCATGGAGGTCTCAATAAATCTAACAAACAAATCCTCCCGGAGTGATGCTCTGAACAAGGAGCTTGCACTCATGTATAAGGAAGTGTCAAACTATATGGAAAGAGATCAATCCACAAAAGGAAGTAAGCCCAAAGTTTTGCAAAAAACTTAACTTCTCCCTAGGCAGAGGCTTTGTGAAAAGGTCTTCGACGTTATCTTGTGTGGGCACATATGCCAAACTGATCTCTTTAGTACAGAACCTCTCCATGACATAATGATAGTGCACCTCAATGTGCTTTGTGCAAGCATGGAACATGGTTCCTCGCAACTTCCAATGTGCTCTGAGGATCAATGAAAATGGTGGTGGCAAAAGACTGACCAACACCCAAATCAGCCACGAGGCATCTGAGCAAGACACTCAACAGTCGATGTGAAAGCTTCCCTATACTCAGCCTCGGAACTAGAAGTATCCTCAGTAGACACTCAACAGTCGATGTGAAAGCTTCCCTATACTCAGCCTCGGAACTAGAAGTATCCACAGTAGGCTGCTCTTTGCTCAACCAAGATATGCATGAGCTACCAAGCATGAAGCAAAAACCATTAGTTGACAAATGAGTGTCATAGCAACCAAACCAATTCGAGTCAGAAAAAGAATGTAAATTTGGCGGTAATGATCCTCCCTTTAGATAAAAGAGTCAAAGTAATCGGGTACCACTCAAGTAGCAAAAGATGCGCTTAACTGTCGACCAATGCTTGACACTTGGGCAATGCATAAACCTGTTGATTTGGGAGACAACAAACTGAATATCAAGCCGAGTTATGCATAAGTAAATCAAGCATCCAAGAGCCTTTTGATAGAGAACAACATCAAATGCATTTCAAGCATCGTGAAGACTCAATCGTGAACCTATTTCCGTAAGAGTGCCAATAAGTTTGCAATCTTCAAGGCAAAATACTGCAATAATGTGTCAATATATTTTGTTTGACACAGAGCTATTCCCCATCAACTTGCATAAACTAAATGCCCAAATAATGATACAAAATCCCTTAATTTGACATCTCAAAAGAGGCATGCAAATCAGCCTTAACTTCAACAATGTGCTTCTCATTAGGACTATCATGAACACAAAGGAAACCATCTTAAATCTTAGATTCCATGTGACTTTCCATATCTCATGATTGGCTAAGATTTTGGAGAAACTAATGCTTCCATTGCGTCCAAACGTGCCAAAACCTCAAGATCGACTGTCTATTTGCTGAATTCTGACACCCGGAGGTCCCGTTTCTAGTCGATGACATCATCAGGTCGTAACCGCCCTTTAAAAACCTATAAAAGGAGGGGTTGGCCACATTCATAATCAGTCTTGCCAATGCCAATCTTGGGAGCTCAAGGAATCCTGATCACCAAGTAAGTACTTTCAAGTTCCAGTTCAAGTTCTAGTCTTGTTTCTTACTCTAGTCTTGTCTAGTCTTGTATTGTGGACATCCTGTCTTGTCCTTTTCTAATCTCGTAGTACGAGATCTTGTCGAGTTCTTTCTTGTATCTAGTTCATCTCCTAGAACGGAGTTCTTGTAATCCAGATATCTTGTTCTATACTTACGGTCCCGGGTTGTGGGACCTCCTGTATCGTCTCTAGTCGCGTTTTCCATACCTATCGGTCCCGGGTTGTGGGATGTCTTGTATCGATCATATATTATTGTATCATTTTCCCTACGTGGGTGTTCTTGTAATCAGAAGCGAATTTCCGAAATCTTGTCTAGTGTAGTCAGAGAGCACAATCTAGTGCTCCCCTGACATTTTGGCAAGACTATCCACATCAAGACCGTGCCAAGCATGATGGACTCCATATCCATACTCAGAAATATCGAGTCTACTCTAGATGATATATATAAAAAACTTCGAGACTTTGAACGAAGGTTACAACAAGGTGATCGCTCAGTTGGAGAATTTGCATCAGACTTCAAGATTCTATTTCAAGGATCCGCATATCAAGAAGACTATCTAGTTAATAGATTTCAAGTGGTCTCAGAGATGAAATAAAGGTTTGTTTATCCTCTACATCTCAGTTAAAAACTTTAGATGAAGCTATCAATCAAGCAATTCATTATGAGAATCAGTTGCTAAAAGAAAACCAAGTCCAAGAGTCAGAAGTCTTGAGTAATGAAGACACTATTCCTCAAGAATCTAAATCAAGAATCTTTGAAGGCCAAGAAGTCAATATGAAGCATACAAATTATGAAGATAACAAGAAGGTAAAGGACAAGGAGGAGTTCGTGTTCAATCAAGGATGTGTGCTTCCTCAAGGCACTCCATCAAAGATCTTGGAAACACTACAACACGCCACTAAAAGCTCAAAGGACCTATCTTGTCACGAAGCTGAGGAAGCTCAAGGGAGACCGAATCCTTCACCACCTTTCAAGATTAAGGATCATGAAGAATTCGAGGTTAATCATGTCTTAGATTCAAGAATCTCGCGAGGACGATTGGAATGCTTTATTCATTGGAAAGCATATGACATCAGTGATCGTACTTTTGAACTTACAAAAAATCTTCAAAGAGCAAAAGTCAAGGTTCGTGAATTCCATAAATCCAATGAAACCCAAGTTAGAGAACATGGCCACTCCTCGTGGAACTCGTCGCTTGAGGGGAGGTGATGTCATGGACACAAAGGAAACCATCTTAAATCTTAGATTCCATGTGACTTTCCATAACTCATGATTGGCTAAGATTTTGGAGAAGCTTATGCTTCTATCGCGTCCACAACGTGCCAAAACCCCAAGATCGACTGTCAATTGCTGAATTCTGACACCCGGAGGTCCCGTTTCTAGTCGATGACATCATCAAGTCGTAACTGCCTTTGGTAACCGCCCTTTAAAAACCTATAAAAGGAGGGGTTGGCCACATTCATAATCAGTCTTGCCAATGCCAGTCTTGGGAGCTCAAGGGATCCTGATCACTAAGTAAGTACTTTCAAGTTCCAATTCAAGTTCTAGTCTTGTTTCTTGCTCTAGTCTTGTCTAGTCTTGTATTGTGGACATCTTGTCTTGTCCTTTTGTATCTAGTTCATCTCCTAGAAGGGAATTCTTGTAATCTAGATATCTTGTTCTATACTTACGATCCTGGGTTGTGCGATCTCCTCTATCATATCTTGTCACGTTTTCCATACCTATCGGTCCCGGGTTGTGGGACGTATTGTATCAATTACATATTCTTGTATCATTTTCCCTACGTGGGTGTTCTTGTAATCAGAAGTGTATATCCGAAATCTTGTCTAGTGTAGTCAGAGATCACAATCTAGTGCTCCCCTGACAAGGACCAGTGCACAGCATGTCATTAGCATGTCATCAGCATACACAATAATGATCAGATTCGAGAAGTATATTACCTCCACGCTTAACACATACGGTGCTCTCAATTGGATTGTTCTCAAAACCATGTGCAATCAAATAGGCATACATCTTTTCATACTAAGCACATGGTGCTTGCTTCAAACCATATTGTTTTCATGCCCCTTTTGCACAAAACCACGGGCTGAAATACATACACTTCTTCATGTAAGTTACCATTCAAAAATGGAGTTTCAATGTCAAACTGATGTACATTCCAATCACGATGAGCTGCAAGTGCACATATGCTACAAACGGTGGTCATTCAGAAAGTGGGCGCAAACGTCTCATCAAAATCAATGCCTCTCTCTTCAACATAATCTTTTGCAACAAGCTTAGCCTTATACTTGTCAATTGTTCCATCAAGTTTACGTTTCGGCTTGTATACCCATTTAGTGCCAATGGTCCTTTTGCCAAGAGGCAAATCACATAAAGACTAGGTACCATTCTTCATAATAACATCATACTCAAATTGCATGGAAGCCATCCAAATTTTTAAATTGTGATCAAAAGAAACACACTCATTCTAATCACAAAGACTAGAGGCAGCCATTGCATAGCATTTAATGCAAAGGAAGCACAATGAGAGCCTGAATGAGTACGATACAACAAAGGTGCATCTAATTTGCTCTCTCTCAAAGTCTGCACCAGCCATTTTAGACATAGTTTTTGCCTCCTCTATATCAGTCCTCTTATCAACAAGTGCATCATGTAAATGTTCATCAGAAATGGAATGATATGCATCATCATGTGGAATCCGTAAAGGGTGAGAAATTGCCTCATTTAGACAAGCACTTGATAGCACTTGACTGACCACCTGTAAAAAGAGGTGGCAAAGTGTCATACACATCTATAGAGCTAATTGAAGTCTCCTTGGGACATGAAAATAATGGCTTAATTACACCTTCCACAAAAACAACATCACTACTAACCAAAATGTGTTTAGTATGTGGATGATACATACAATAGCCTTTGCTTTCAAAACTGTACGCAACAAAATAAATTTCACTTCTTCATCTTGCTTGTTGTCCAAGCACTAATGCATATGCTAGACAACCAAAGATACACAGAAGAGAAACAGATGGCTTGCGACCATGCCAAGCCCCATATGGAGTGATAGATTGCAGTGCTTTGGTTGGACACATGTTAAGTACATATGCTCCACACATAAACCGCCTCGAAATAGAAGTTGTGGTAAAGCCTTACTTTTGACCATACACCTCACCATCTCCATGAGAGACCTGTTCTTTCTTTAAACAACTCCATTTCGTTAAGGTGTTTACGACACTCTAGACAGATGTTTAATCCCACGCTCAGCCAAAAATGCATTGAAATCAAAAGACATGTATCCCCCCTCAATCAAAATGAAGGGTGCCCAATTTACATGCTTACAGATTTTCCGTCATAACCAAAGATTGTTTGAAGCACATAAACACTTCGCTCTTTGCTTTCAATGGATACACTCATGCGTGCTTGGAGCAATCATCGATAAAATTCATAACGTAAAACTAATTCCCAAAAGAAGATGTATGCATAGGCCCTCAGACATCACTATGAACAAGCTACAATTTATGAGCAACTTGAATTAAACCATCTTCTGGGAAGGATGAACGCTGAATTTTGCCCAAAATACAGACTTCACAGACATGTATACAAGGTACCTCAAGTTTTAGCAAAGAGGATATAATTTCATACTTCTGCAGATGTAGCAAACTAGCAAAATTCAGATGACCAAAGCCTACATGCCAAAGCTTTGCATCTTACATAGCTTGAGAATCTTGAACTGCATATGCTAAATCATTCACAAATTTTGCATAGTCTATGAGCTTATACAACCCATAACATAAAATACAAGAAGCAATAATAGCATCGTCATTTGAGAGATCATGAACTTTACATCTATCATCAACAAATTTGACAACAAGCCAATCTTGGCTAATGCTAAAATTAACAACAGATTTTTCTTGATCCATAGTACATACAATGCATCTGACAATGTGAAAGAACTACCATCAGTAGTAGTCAGAATGATCTTACCGACTCCCATTACAAGATAAGAGTTGTTAATGCATGTGATAGTATCCCTGTGGTGAAGAAGTCTCAAGTGAATTGAAGAAACTGTGCTTCGAGATAATATGTTTGGTTGGCCCACTATCGAAGTACCAAACACCCGAGTCTATTGCAGGCATACACTGTAATGAGAAGATCGATCATAGCTGCATACATTAGTGAATGCCCATTCTTCATTCTAAACAAGATTTACAGAATTTGTTTTAGGTGTAACAGCTTTTGAAACAACCATTCAAGACTCTTTCTTCTTTGCCTCTTTTGAGACCAGTTTTGGACAACTCTTTATGGCATGATCATTTCCATTACAGTATTTTCTTCTCATCTTTATCTTCCTTCTTCAACTTTGAAGCATTAGCGGATTTCTGCTTACTAATAGAAGAGCTCCATTTACCTTTGGCCTTCTGACTAGCTAGGAAAGCTTGATCTTCAACGTGCATAATGGATTGATCTTCATGCAACAAATTAGATCTTCCTGCAACAAAACAAAGACTAACTCCTCAAATGTTAAGGCATTTGGATTCTGCTTTTCATCATCAGTCAAAGAGTAGAAGCAAAACTCTAATATGAATCTGAAAGATCGTTAAGATCAATATGCACAAGTGAACTATCTTGCAAGGCTTCATCGGCAAAAATCAAAAGCTTCAAATCTTTGATCTTTGTCAAAAAATTATCCATAGAATCTCTTTTGTTCATATGCTCAATCTCCAACTGTTTTTGGAGGTAAGCAACATGAGCCTCATTTCTTGCCTGGTATAAAGTGATAAGTATATCCCAAGCATCCTTTGCTCTTTCGCAAGAGCGAATGTGAGGGATAATGGCATATTTGACATACAAAGCTATCAATGCATGTGTATAAGCATCTCCGCCATCCCAATGAACTTGCTCTCCAGCTCTACAATAGGTGCAGAAGGAACCAAAGCACAAACAGGGAACCGAAGATCATCATCTTCAACGGCAACTGCATCACCTTCAATAACTTAATTTGCAGGTGTAGTACGACGTTTTTCAACAACCTTCAAAATATTCCACAATCCTTTTGCTATCATTACATGATGCATCATATATGCCCACCATGGGTAATTAGTACCATCCAACCTATCCTCAAATAGCCTATATACAAAATACATCATTGCTTTCGGCCATGGCCACTTACTAAATACCATGATGCAAAAATATGATTGTATCTCGAAAAGTTGAACAAAACCACCCTTTCAAGCTTTGCTAAACCTATAGCAAACTTCGAGACTCTTGTATCTTCGAACCGAAACATGTATATGTGTTTGGCACAAAAGGACGAAATTGCTTGCACAAGAGCTTCGATAGTGCGCTTGGAGGCTGAAATGAGCTCAAATCACCCTGAGTATGCTCATCAATTCTTATGCAATTTTGAGACTGTGACCAGAGGGGTGTCGATGATGCCCTAGATGAAGCGGGGACCTCCTCTGATACCAATTGTTGGAGTTTGAGGTCTGTGGAAGCACGCGAACAGCACAAGGAAGAAGAAGAAGCTTGGACCAAAACACAACACTGAATGAATTACCAAGTGAAGGTACAAAGATAAGTAACTCGTTAGGGTCAAAGGAGTATATACAAGCCAGGAAGGAAAAACACCTCCTAAAAAGGTAAAAAAGCATGTTGGCGGTCCTAAGTGTGTTCACACATATCACTAGCGAAATATATCAACAAATAGAATAGAGGGAAAACACTTTCCAAAGTGTGGAAGTTGAATGCTAACTACACACTAAATAAAATGCTAAATGTTAATATATAATATGTGTAATGATACAAAATTGAATTATAAACTGAATGAATAGGGTTCTAGGTCAAAATGTAGAGAGAATGTGCCTAAGAGGTAATGTGAGAGAGAATATACGCAATTGGAAGTGAATGAATTCTCAAAAAATAAATATAACAACCCCTACTGAAATCAAGTCTTCTTCGATATTGAACGATAACTATGGAACCTTCAAATGAGGTAGGTAGAGACCTAATATAGCAAAAACATGTGAAGAAACCCTAAATTAAGAAGCCAATACTCACAAAATCAGCATACGCACTATGCTAGTGTGAAGGAGATAAGGGACGGCTTCCAAAAACTTCTCCAAATCTGCATGAACTCCTCCAAGAGTCCTAGTTCAAAACCCTAGAGCTTGTGTGAGAGTAGCTCTCAAAACTTGATGTATGAAAGAGGTTTCAATGTGCTCTTAGCATGTCATGAATCCATGAAACAGCGGCTAAAAATCTCAAAAAATGCCATCCCGCGAATCACGGTGGAAAATCGGGGATTATGCTTTTTGTGATTCTTTTATGATTTCTTATATTGCTTTTAATAGATTTTGATCCAATTTCATATGAACTTCTGTTATTTAAGTTTTAAATATGAGCCCTTGGATCATAATTATGATGAAAGGTAACTTTGACCAAAAATTAGGGTTTTCCTTTTGATGGATTTTCATGTGTCACACGGTAGAATCTTATATATCATTAGAAAGCTCCCAACGAGTACTTTCCATTGAGCCAAAAAAAAAAAAAAAATCGACCATCTTTGACTCAAATTTGAACAAGTCCTAAAGTTAAGGTTGATGGAAATTTTTGCAATTTTTTGCCATTGTTTTCCAACAAACTCCAATATGCCGACATTTCTAGAAAACATGCCTCATAAATTCTTTCTCCTCACCACATCTTAAGAATGGTGAATGCAGCCAAACTTCCTTAAAGAAGATTTTAGGAAAAAAAAAAATGCAAAGAGAAATGCTGATGAGAGTTGAGAAAAGCACAAGAGTGAGCAGCTCCTATGATAAGCCTTCATAGAAAAACATGGTAATGCAAAAGTAAATGTTTCTTGCATATTGCTTTACATTGTTTTTGTCACCTCAACATTGGTGCTATTATTGATCTTCCAAAGGTTGAAAAAGATCAATGATGTAGCTTTGCATCTTAATGCTTCTAGAATGTCGAAAGATACATATTGTATTCATGTTAGCCTTTATAAGATCATTCTCTGCATATGAGGATAATGACATGCTCATAAAAGAACAAACAAAAGTGAAAAAATTGGTTGCTTTTCATATTGTATCAGATCGTTCTTTTCATATGAGGACAATGATATGCTCATAAAAGAACAAACAAAAGTAAAAAAATTGGTAGAAAAGCTACCAGAATGAATCCAGGCCAACCCCATATTCACCCTCAAAGAAACTGGAGATATAAGCTCATGGTAGTCAATCACAAGACTATGTAGCAAATCAGCTCCATTATCCATAGTATCAACTCAATCAGCCTTATTTATGTGCAGATATTGACGCATAAGGACAAAAAGTAAGCTTTAAGGATATATTTGGTGAAGTTCAGAAGTTAATCTCAGATGGATACTAAATCAATGGAAGAGGATGAACTTATCGATTTAATTCTTATGTTGCAACTATACAATGGTGTTTTTGAATTGAAACTTGAAGTGCTTAAATGGGAGGTTCTGCAGGTAAATTCAAGAAAAAGAAAGGACTATGGCAAGTGTGTAATAAGCACGCAATTGGTACAGTATTATTATTATTATTATTATTATTATTATTATTATTATTATTATTATTATTATTATTATTATTAGTAGTAGTAGTAGTAGTAGTAGTAGTAGAAGAAGAAGATTAATTCGTATCCTATCAGTCCATATGTAATCTTTATAGCTGAATGGAGGCTATCGAAATTAATTCATTCAAAAGCACAACAGGAAAAATATGTATTGCAGAGGACAAGTGGTATCAAAAGCAAAAACACAATTTGCTACAATACTAGTTATCGTTGCCAAAAAAAAACTTAAGACTTCCAATTCAGCATGCTGACATGCGTATCTACATGCTTGCACACGCACACACATTACATACGTAGGCAGGTACGTGCATACATGCAGGAAAACCTACACACATGCACATGCAGGCATGTATGGATGTGTGCATGCGTAAAACATACAAACCGACATTTATAAGCACCTGCTCGAGGCTATTATAGTCGTCATCAAATCGAGAATACTGCCTACGGAAGTTCTTGGCTGTGGCTTTCTTAAAAGACGTTTTGCGATCGAAATTTCTACTGTCCCTCCTGATGGATGCGCGGCGTGATGAAAACGAAGATGACTTTGATTGTTTCGCACCCATGTTTGCTCTCGAAATCTCTGTGTTTTTAAATGAACTTTCACGTTGCTGAGAAGCGGTGTAAGCTTATATTTCTTACGTTGAGGCTTGATGTAAAATAAGGAGGCACGCCAAATTTTAATCGCGCTAGCATGGAGTAAATTGCAAGGCTAAGCTGGCAAAGCAGACTTTATGAGGAGAAGCTGTTTCACATAACGTCAGGTTATTAAGAAGAACAAACTCAGTCACCTACATGGACGAGGAGGTGATTCAGGGAACGGAGAAGTGAGGTGGTGATGGTATGTCAATTGAGACAGAAAACGAAGCGCTAATGCATTCACATTGAACGTATCCAGAAGAAACATGAAAACTGGGTATGGCCGGAGTTAAAACTGCAGGCACAACATGAGACACAGGCAGGCTGAGGAATCAGATCCGTGGGCTGAGGAGGACCAAGCCCAGTTTGAATCTTAACCGGCTGCTGTCATCCTGGATAATGCTGGCACATCAACATTGATAATTTCTTTCGTACGAGTCACGGGCCTCTGGGCAAAGTCGACTCTTGGCCCGCCTGAGGCCTCCCGAGTCCCACTCCCAGCTGCCCCTATCCATGAAAATTGATGAGCGAAGGACGTCTTGGGAAGGAGACTCAGGAAAATTGATGAGCGAAAGACGTCTTTCAGGACGGAGACTATCCAGAAAGGTGGGCTTAGGGTGGATTCAGAGAGGGAGACACAAGTTTGCTGAGTCATATTATATTCAGTTCACACAGAGTGATAATAGGTTTTGGATATCAAAATTTTTAAGTTACTTTATTGATTCACAAAATTTTGGATATCAAAATTTTTAAGTTACTTTATTGGTTGAACAATTTAAAGAACCAATCAAAAGCTATTGTTAGAGCGGCACATATTTGTTCCAAGGGGGTAGCCTCGCTCAAGAAATGATGAGCCCAGAATTCTTTCCTTTTTTGTTGGAGTTAATAAAAAAAAACTGAACTATTTTTGGCATGTGCAATATTACATCTAAGAACTTCTTTCGCTACGACCCTTTGAGCTAAGGACGTCTTTTAGGAAGGAGACTATCCAAAAAGGTGAGCTTAGGGTGGATTCAGAGAGGGAGACACAAGTTTGCTGAGTCATATTATATTCCGTTCACACAGAGTCACAATAGGTTAATTTGGATATCAAAATTTTTAGGTTACTTTATTGGTTGAACAATTTAAAGAACCAATCAAAAGTTATTGTTAGAGCGGCACATATTTGTTACGAGCGGGTAGCCTCTCTCAATAAATGATGAGCCCAGAATTCTTTTCTTTTTTGAAAGAAAATCCAATCGTGCCATATGGAAGCGTTCATTCTGTTGTCAGGTGGTGTGAACTCATTGTTTCTCTCAAGTAAGTGATTCACTCTTTTTTTTTTTAAGAAATTCAATATTAAGATCTACTTTTTCTCTCATTTGATTTAATTAAAAGTACAATGTAAAGGGCATGGTATCCATTGGATCCTCTTGAATCTCACATAACTAGGGGTGGAATGCTTGACACGTACTAGAAATGAACACAACCCTAAAGTTTGCTAAAGTTAGGAACTGGGTAGGGACATCTCATCATCATAGCATATGTTGAAGAGTGCCTTGTCAAATCATCAACCAACATGAGTGGCTCCCTCGATTGGCTAATCAAAGGTACATTAAAGCAAGACAAAGCAAAGGTATCAATATCTATAACTTGCCTAATCATTTATGTTTTCCAATGTTTTTTTTATGACACTAATGTTTTTGTTCATCAAAATCTGTGGGTAACTTTTTGGATTGTGTTACCTTTCTAGATTGTGTGTGATATTTTTTGGAGGGCTGGTTCCTTAAAGCTTGATTCTCGCTACTAGAGAGATGGGAAGGTGATTACAAAGACAACCTTTAAATTTTCTAGCAACTTTATTCTAAATTGTGCCTGAAAGCTTGACTCTAGGTACTAGAGAAATGGGAAGGTGATTCCAAAGACAATCATTTTTAAATCTTCTAACAAAATTATTCTAAATTGTATTAATCATTATTTGTTGCCTTGTTTTATTTAGTTTTCTTTGTTAACCATTATTTGTTGCCTTATCTTATTTACTTTTTCTTTTCTTAACCATTATTTGTTGCCTTGTCTTATTTACTTTTTTTCTTAGTGGTTTCCTACTGATTCTCAATATTGCAAGTCATTAGATTCTAGAAAGTTTTATGGGGTGGAGATTATATTAAGATCAAGGCTTGTTAAGTTCCTTGGAAAGTTTGTTATTCCCAAATACCATGGTGATTTGGGTATTTTATTTATTCTACTTCTTCGTCTAGGAAGCTTGTAGTTAAATAGGTTATGATATCTCTAGTTTTCGATGCCTATTGGGCTTTTCTTGTAAAATGAAATGCTCATTCTTTTCTACCCCAAGATAATAAAAGTTGGAATGACAATAGTCTTTGGGACATTTTGTGCTCCCCCTGGGTCTTTGATCAAAGGGAGCTAAACTCTCTTGTGAATCCTAGAATGCATGGATGAAGTTCAATTTTAATTTCTACTTACCTAAAAGAATCTACGCTAATTCTTCCTTTGTTTTGGAGGATTCTCCTTGGTTTTGATATTGTACGTTCTTCTTGGTCTTTTTTCACTAATGGTAAGATTTTTTATGTGCAAGTCATTTATGAGTAGTACCATTTATTTGAAGGTTGCTCAAAAGAGATCGAAGAGAGATATGAGTCCATGTAGCTTACAAGAGGATAAGGAATAATGTGCACAAGATTGTTGTTTCTCTCTTCGACTCCTTCGCGAGCAGATACGAATTTATTGGTGTTTATAAAAGAGAAATTGAACTATTTTTTGGCATGTGCAAGATTACATCTAAGAACTTCTTCCGCTATGGCCCTTTGAGGGAGTAGCTCGAGCGATGGCAAAACTCTCCATAGCCACACAGAGAGACACACAAAGTCCTCTCCACCCAACCATGTCCGAGAGCATACTCATGAATATCTCTCAAGATTGTCACACAAAGTCCTCTCCACCCAAGCATGTCCGAGAGCATACTCATGAATATCTCTCAAGATTCTCATGTAAGGGATTTAATCGTCTCTTCTCTCTTCTACTATAGTAAATTCATCTCGTGATGTCATGTTGCATCCCTCAATAAGAGGTGTTCCCATAATATGTGGCATTTCCTTCCCCTTGAAAAAAAATTTTGTTCTCAAAAATGTAAATGAAATGTACATAATGGTAGAAGAAAGTATTTGGACTCCCCTGAACCACATGTACTTACTCGTAGATGGTCATATATTGATGTGTTGCTTCCTCATATGCTTCCCCTTAAGAAGCCTCATAAGAGATCATCTCAAAGGTGTGGAATCATCACTGCCTATAATCTCCTATACACACCCAACTTCCAACTATCATTTCTATAATTTTTTATATCATAAAAGTGACCTAAGTCCGTAGAACATAATGTAATCCTGTTTGAGTAAATAATGTGGAAAATAAGTGTAACGGGTCAAGCTATAGAGGCTTGAACATACTATAATGGAGATAATAAGTTGTAAAATCCTCTCAAATATAAAACAAACTCCCATATGAAAGTGATTCCAAACCCATTTAGAACCAATATGATAGGATTTCCTTCATGTCGAACTAGGTCTTCGTTGAGTGTACTCATAACAAACAATTTTACCTAAACTAACTTGTGACCTATGAAAATTCATCTTCCTAGACATAATAGAATTCCTTGGTGATAGAATGAAATCTCTACATCCCACTAAGGAAGAAATCCTTGGTCTATCATCCATGCACTTGAACTTAGTTCTATTGGAAGAGCATCAAACACCACTAGCTGAAACTTTTGTATTTTTCTTCTCCCTTTAGTTTGCCATATGAATGCAAAAACATTCCTTTTTTAGATCTAGGTAATCTATATGTATCAATCCTCCTAATTGATACTCCGCCATCATCCTCATGACAAAACACCAATTAAGAAACTGATACATCCACGGGACAAATTTATCCCTATCTCCTAGAAACCCTGAATAGAAAATTCATGAGTGGATATGTAGTCTCTTTGATGCCAATAACTATAACTCCTCATTTAGTCAAATACCATCATTGGGACAAATATTCTATCTCCTAAAGTGATCAAATGAGACTCAACCTAACCACCATGTTTAATTGGTCCCCCTATTATCTTTGTTAGAATAGTGCCACTCCTATATAGACATTCTAAAGAGTATAAACTTTTCTCTATCTCATCCAAGGAAGAGGACTTTAGCAATGGAACCTATTCCACTTTCCCTTTCCCTCAAAAGAGACTTAATGGATTCTTTTGGTTGTACTCTCCAAAGATGAGAATACATAAGTTCTTAATAGGGTTTCCCTTCCTAATGAGTGGAGAATCAAACTCCTGTCTGAAGGAAACCCAATTAAAATTAGAGTAGATGAATCCCTCTCCTCAAATGTCAACTAAGAGATGTTCTCTAAACACATCTTCTATGTCTAGCTAAAATCATACTCTATGAATGATGATTCCCTTTCTCCCTAGCCATAGACGAAGATTCCTCAATGGTAAATAATCTCCACCATCCCATATTAGTGGTTCTCCTCTCCAATCCATGGAAGCACAATTCAACTAATCAAATATTATGCCTAGTTCCTATCACTAAGATGGAACTCTCGTATCCTATATCTATTGGATTCTCATGAATCTCATATTCTCTAACTAGAATAGCTTGGTTTAGATAATATTAATATCACTGGCCTACCAAGTCGAGCTAGTTCCTAAGTACCAATAGGTACTTATTGGATCTCCTTACTAAATGGAATCCTAATTATCTTCTTTCCTTGGGATCCAACGTTCTAAGTTGAGCTAAGGTCAATACAAAGACCTTAAGTGAGTCGTGTGAGCATGTATTAATGCTCCTTGTGATACCCATGAATGTTTCCAAACTTTCCTTAATGATATCCATCTAGGCTATGCCATCAAGAATAGCTAGTCACAGTGTCAATTGATTATTTCGTCTTCTAATACTAAATGTACAACCACATGTGTGCATTCCTATCAACACCCCATAGGCCCTACTTCTAAGAGACTTTCTTTGAAGGTTTCTTACCTTCATTAACTAAAGAGAGAGCTTATCAAATCTTTGGGCTCCTATGATATGTGCCCTACGAGTCCCCAAAAATAATCTTCTAACAACTTTATTCTAAATTATGCCTTAAATCTTGATTCTAGGTATTAGAGACACTGCAACATATCAGGGGTATACCAAGGCTTCTATCGGTGAAAATGCACGGGCATCATTTTTCCTCGACGTCGATGTAAGATTCAGCATATGCATCGGTACAAAACTGTCGATATATGTGCCAGTAGGGGCATCAGTATGAGCGTTGGTATAAGCGATGGTATAAGTGTCTGTATGGATGCTGGTATAACTTTCGGTAATCCCCTATGCATAAATGCCAATATTGACGTTGGTATGTGACTAGGTATATCGATGCACCTACCGACGCCTATACCTATGCTCATATCTGTAAAATATAGTGTGTTGTCTCTTACGAAAGCAACATTACCATGATGTTGTGTAGCAAAAGACAATACACTCTACCCAAAAAAAAAAAAGTACATGTGACATGTACTCTAATGGCAAACAAAACATGATTTGATAAAGCAAAACACTGTCAAACACAAAAGAGATGAACAAAATGAACCATGAACCATGTACAAAAGAGATATATATTCCACAAATGAAGCATGTACAAAAGTGTGGCAAAACACTACCACATATGAGCCAAATTCAAAATGTGCCAAAGCACTACCATATAGGAACCAAATACAAAATTTTGGCATACCACTCCTATATATGAGGCAAATACAAAATTGTGGCACACCACTGCCATACACATGCCTGGAGGGATCAACACATCTATATCTGTAGTCCTGCAACAAAGAACATTCATGAAATGAGACAAATTGACATGATATTTACAAGAAACAACTAAAAACACCAAACCAAGTTTATAAGATCACCTCATCATAGATGCTCTCATGAAACGACCACATCGCGTCCCTCCAAGTCCTCCAATAGTGTAGCCAATCCATGACGATATCCGTAAGCCTCCTTGATTTGTGTCAGAGGACGACCCACTACTAACTCCTGCAACAAATATGCAAAATGTTAAATGAGCATACATGATGTGCTTAACACAAACAAATTCAATAATCCAAATGATACTTACAAACGCATGATGCATAGTGTCATATCCACCACTACCCAAATGTGACGATCCAATCATATCTAGATATGTGGCCACCGCATCTCGTTGTTGGCGATATCAATCTGGAGCTTGCTACTGCTCATCATGAATCGTATCCCACTCCTCAGAATCTAACCATACAAGCTTCAATAAGCCTGCTTTGAAAGCATCACCGAGCCTCGGATCGTCAATGAGACATAACCTCATGTGTTGTGTGTTGAATCCACTCTGAACTGACAATAGGATGCCCATGTGCTGGCCAAAACTCCTGATAGATCATCTCTATGATACAATTTTTACGATCTTTATCTTGTTCACTCCATTTCAACATGATAGAGTGTCCAAACTGTATGGAGCAAAGTTGTTGTATATGTTGATGCATGGCCTTTCCGACTGCATCCATCACTGAAGCTCCATCACGTATACTATACACCTTGGATTCATCATGATCATGAGCACCCCAAGATGTACATGGTGTAGCACGTGGCGTACCTACATTTGAGGTACTCGCTCTAGGAGTAGAAGTGGGAGACACAACGTCTATCGCACTACCTCCACAACATCCACCTCCTCCAGAGCCACCTGTAGATCCACTTCTCAAACCTTCTCCTCCAGAGCATGACCTCGTCTGACGAGACGGGCTCGCATATGGGCATCCTATTGTCAGAGCATAGTGTATGCATTTCTTATATATATATATATATATATATATAGTTTAATTAAAAAACTCTACAAATCCTAAAGACCTATTTCTTATAAATTTAATTATACATATTTATTTTTATTGTATGTATGTTAAAAACCTAAACACCTAATCCTAAGGACCTAGACCTAAAATATGTATATATGTATATGTATGTGTATATACATGTGTATCTGTATATGTATTATGTGTGTATATGGGTGCATACATATGAAAAAAGCTTACAAATCCTAATCCTATTTTTTAGATATATTTGATTATATATTGTACTTTTTTTCCTAATATTTATAAATATATGATTATATATGTTAATATTAACCTAAAAATCTATTTTTTATATATTTAATAATATATATTTAATTGTATATTTAATTGTATATTTAATACACTAGCTCTTTTTTTCAATCTTTATTTATATATTCAAATTTTTTCTTAATTTTTTTCGTATATATATTTAATTTAATTTAAAAACCCTAAAACTCTATTTTTTATATATTTTATTATATATATGTAAAAAACATAAAATCCTATTTTTATATATTTAATTTATATATATTTAAAAACACTATTTCTTTTCATATTTATTTATCTATACTAAAATCATAATTTTTTTCTTTTTTTCTTAATTTTTTTCTTATATATATTTAATTTAATTAAAAACCCTAAAACTCTATCTTTTATATATTTGATTATATATATGTAAAAAACTTAAAAGCCTAATCCTAAAGACCTAGACCTAAAACATGTATATGTGTGTATGCATGTGTATATACATATGTATGTGTATATACATATGTATGTGTATATACATATATATGTGCATATACATATGTATGTGTATATACATGTGTATGTGTATATACATATGTATGTGTAAATGTATGCATTTGGGTATATGTGTATATATATGTATGCATGCGTAAAAACCCTAAAAACCTAATCCTAATGATGTAGACCTAAAACATGTATATGTATGTATGAATGTGTATACACATGTGTATGTGTATATGTTTTATGTGTGTATATGTGTATATGTATGTATGCACGTGTAAACTACCTAAAACCTTAATCTTATGTGTATATGTGTATGCATGTGTAAAAACCCTAAAACCCTAATCCTAAAGACCTAGACCTAAAACATGTATATGTCTGTATGCATATGTATATATATGTGTATGTGTATATATATTGTGTGTGTATATGTATGTATGCATGTGTAAATAGCCTAAAACCCTAATCCTTAAGACCTAAACCCTAATCATATGTGTATATGTGCATATGTGTGTATGCATGTGTAAACATCATATATGATTATATATGTTAATATTAAACCTAAGAACTCTATTTTTTATATATTTAATTTTAAAAAAACCCTAAAATCCTATTTTTATATATTTAATTTATATATTTAAAGCACTAGCTCTTTTCATATTTATCTATCTATACTAAAATCCTATTTTATATATATATATTTATTTATATATTTAAAATGTTTTTCTTAATTTTTTTCTTATATATATTTAATTTAATTAAAAACCCAAAACCCTATTTTTTATATATTTGATTATATATATTTAAAAAACCTAAAATCCTATGTTTATATATATATATATAATTATATATATTTAATTTATATATTTCAAAACACTAGCTCTTTTCGTATTTATTTATCTATACTAAATTCATAATTTTTTTCTTATTTTTTCTTATTTTTCTTAATTTTTTATTATATATATTTAATTCCTAAAACTGTATTTTTTATATATTTGATTATAGATATGTAAAAAACCTAAAAGCCTAATCCTAAAGACCTAGACCTAAAACATGTATATGTGTGTATGCATGTGTATATACATATGTATGTGTATATGTATGCATGTGTGTGTATGTGTATATATATGTATGCATGTGTAAAAACCCTAAAACCCTAATCCTAAAGACGTAGACCTAAAACATGTATATGTATGTATGCATGTGTATATACATGTGTATGTGTATACATATTATGTGTGTATATGTGTATATGCGTATGCATGTGTAAACATCCTAATTTTTTGTAATTTTTATAAATATATGATTATATATGTTAATATTAAATCTAAAACTCTATTTTTTATATATTTCATCATATATATTTAATTCAATAAAAAACCCTTAAATCATATTTTTATATATTTAATTATATATATTTAAAACACTAGATCTTTTCAAATTTATATATTTTTATTTATTTATTTATTTAAATTTTTTTCTTAATTTTTTAATTTTTTTATATATATTTAATTTAATTAAAAAAACCTAAACCCTATTTTTTATATATTTGATTATATATATGTAAAAAGCCTAAAAAGTTATTTTTTATATATTTAATTTTATTGTATGTATGTAAAAAATTTAAAAGCCTAATCCGAAAGACTTAGACCTAAAACATGTATGTGTGTGTGAATGTGTGTGTACGTGTGTGTGTGTATGAATGTGTGTGTATGTGTGTGAATGTGTGTGTACGTGTGTGTATGTATTTGTGTGTGTGTTTGTGTATGTATGTGTGTGTACATATATACGTGAATGTATGTATGCATATGTATGTGTATGCATATGTATGTGTATATGTGTGTGTATATATGCATGTGTATATGTGTGTGTATGTATGCATGTGTGTGTGCATATGTGTGTGTATGTATGCATGTGTGTGTATATGTGTGTGTATATGTGTGTGTGTATGTATGCATGCATATGTATGTGTATGCATGTGTATATTAGTGAAAAATATAGGGGCAAATTTTTGCCCAAGTGCGAATTTAAATCAAAATAGAGAAAAAAAACTATTTCTTGATGCTTTTCAAAGATAAAAAATAGCCCCAAATAATAACTTTTGAGCAAAAGAATATATAAATATTTTGCCCTCATTGCTATTTACTCTCATTTTCAAAAGACCTGAAAATCGCCTCTTTAGCGAACTCTGTGCGAGCGCTTCTTCTCTACTTTCGCCATCTCTAGATAGTAGCCATGGTATCATTCTCTTCTCAGTCCCTATCTGAATGTTAGATCTGTTATTATCACATGTGATATCCTGGCATTGCAGTGTATGCTCAAGGTTCTTTTGAAGGGTATGAAAAGGAGAATTTGTATTGAAAGTTGTTCCATTTTATGCTTCAGGTGAACGTTCCGAAGACAAAGAAAACCTTCTACAAAGGGAAGGACTGCAGGAAGCACACCTTGCACAAAGTCACCCAGTATAAGAAGGGGAAGGATAGTCTATATGTATAAGGTATGTGTTTGAGACGCAAAAGACTCTGGATTCTGGAACCTCGTGGTTGCGTTAAACTCCTTGTTTCTTGTTACTCACCACTTTCTTGTTGTGCTAGGCAAGAGACGTTATGATAGGAAGCAGTCTAGATATGGAGGTCAGACTAAGCCAGTTTTTCACAAGAAGGTCTGCTTCAATGTCCGAGTATTGTATTGGAATATGCATTTGCATCATATGTTTACACATATTGCTCATTGCAAGCCAAGACCACTAAGAAGATTGTGTTGAAATTGCAATGTCAGAGCTGTAAACACGTGATGCAGCATCCTATAAAGGTTTGTAATAAATGAATAATGCTTACGCGCGGTATGGTTTTAGTCGTAACTCTTGGATGTAATGTTTCAGCGATGCAAGCACTTTGAGATTGGTGGTGACAAAAAATGCAAGGGTGCCATGTATTAGGTGCTGATGTTGAAGAGTTGGACTATTACGAGGCATATACTCATTTCAACTGGATTTAAGAGTTACTTAGTTGTATGGGGATGTCCTTTTAGTGGAAAACGAGTCAGAGAGTGCTTCGTTTGGAGCATATATCTTGGAGGATTTTGTATTGTGGTTTGAATGATTCGATCTAATCATTCACGATCTCTGAGTTCATCTGTTATTTTATGAATAATGTGGTCAGCACTACTCTAACTCACAACCTAATTTTTTTTTCTACCTAGAAGCTGTCGCAGTCCTTTAGCGCTATTTAAAAGTGGTTGTCAGGTGCCTTTGGTAACTGGAACTCCGTTGGTGCTTGTTAGAGACATGAGTGGCACCCAAGTTTGTGTTCGATGTTCTCAATCCTAAACACGCAATCTTGTAGATTATGTATTTCCCGGAGTCTCTGGCTTGTGTGATTTATTCATTTCATCTTGTGATCTGGTTTTTTGTTTTGAAGGTCCTAAGTCTTGCTCATCTCTAAATAAAGTTACTGCTTTCTCTTTTCCATCTAATAACATTCTTATTATGCTTTTTTGGTTGGAAGACATCGACATTTCAAGCTATTGGTTCCTTCCAGAAGTAGATATGCTTGTCTTCTACTAAAGCAGTCTAATTTACATCCTACAGTGTGAATGTTGAATAGTGTTGATCATAGTCTGATGATAGTAATGGTCACTATGGCACTAACGTGTAAGGACTTATTTTTTCCTGTGGATGTATCATTCATTTTTCTCCCTTTGGCATACACACATTTTAGGAAGACCAACTTCTTCTAAGGTGTGACATTGCTATGAACTTTCGACATGCATACTTATTGCATTATCTTAAAGGATGCATGTCATAATAGTTTAAATGGATGGCTTTTTTTGGACGGAGTTGTAGCTGTTCTCTGTATAATTATTCCTCTATTGTAGTAAGAGAGAGAACACAATGGAAGCTTGTCATCCATACTTCCTTTGTTAGTGAAAGTAGCATGGTCTAATCAGGTAGTCGAATAGAGAGAGATGTTATCGGTTGGCTTCTATTTATTAAGGCTCTGATGACATGTTTTCTGCTGATATAACTCTTTCATTGGCTCAGTCCTGCTCGTGACTCATGTTGGTTTTTTATAAGCGATGCTTGTTGAATGATTTGACTGCCTGGTCCCCTTGCCCCATTTTCAGCAACAAGTAGATCTGCACTAGATGTTATTTGTTATTCTAATAATAGATGATGCTTTTTGATATTGGTTGCCTATAACGGATCCAGATTTGCACAGTATCTTGTAGGTTTAGGGGAGGAGAAGCAATTTAAGGTTGAATCTTGTTGCAATTGAATTTGGGGTGTTGAAACCATGACCTGGTTAGTTCTCACATGTTTTAAGTTAGCCGGGCTACCTTAGACTTTAAGGTGTTAGAAGTTAGTAAATTATTCAAATAATGGAACCATTCTTTGGAATGTGCAGCAGAATTCTTTGCAAGTTTTGCATGTAAACCAGTTTGTGTGCCTCATGTATACATATATTTTAATATGTAATTTTTCGGGTTGGAGTAACACATTGTATTTCTATCTTTGAAGGCAGAGGTTTAAAAAGAAACGTTCATATGCAGCCACATTTTTCCACTACTACCCTTCATCGTGGTTGCTTTTACTTTCAACTATTTTGTTGTCAAATCTCAAGTTCTCAGGGAGTTCTTTATGGTTGAGTTAATCTCAGCAAGATCAATTTCTCCTAAAATTTTATGTTTAACCACTCTAAGCTCCTTTTTAGGCTTTCAAACAATGCACTGGCACTAATAACAATCCAGAGTTCTGTATAGACCATAAGGGAAAACTTACAACAAAGCTCAGGTCATTAATAGAGATGAAAAACAATAAGCAGTGTAGATACAATAAGGAAGGACTAACTTCAAGGAAATTGATGTCTGGATTCTCTCCTAAAGTTCCATTATTAAGTGTTGAACTTAAGATAAATGTCAAGCGTGCTGCATGTTTTTGCTAAAGTGCCATCAAGATTCTGTGCCTGAGAGTTGCAACTACCCTTGGGGTCCTCACTCCTCACTCTTGCATGGGAAATTAGTTTGATTTCGTGGCTTCAGGCCTTGCATGATCTTTTACTCTTTTTGTTACTTGAGGTGTATGCAACTTTGAGGATATTCTTTCCTGCATGCTTAATACAGTCAAGACTTTCAGCAATTGAGGTCATGTTGATGGAATTTGAATCTTATGTTATGGCATTATTGATTTTAGCTGCCAGTTATCTCATGTTAACTATGTAATGGTCTTAATGTGGGCAGTGGGCTGAAGTGACATGTGCACTGGTACACTATCAAAAGAGTCTTTGTAAGAGTATTAATAAAATGGTAATAATGCTGGCAGAGAGAAACACCTTCTCATTGATAAAATGGTATTAATGCTCGCAGAGAAACACTTTCTCATTGACTCATTATCTACTGCTTGACATGGAGCTTGGACTATTCTTGCTAATCTTTATGAATTCAAAACCTTTCAATGATCTCTACTCTAATAGTAGAGTTCCATAGTTCTACCTTACGAGGTTGGGTGTGTGTGTCTTTCCAAATCCGTTGTACTCTCAAAAAAAAAATTGCATATGTACAGCAGAAATGGGCTACTACTTTATCTTAAAAATTGGTCTAGGACAACATATTTGCTCGTGTTCAACTGAAATTGTTAGCCTCTATCCATTTCTGATTTGTTCAAAGTATATGAGCGTTTTTTTCCTGTTTTTCATTTTTCTTAATAGGTTGAACTTTTGATATGGGTTTTAGAATAAGGAGTTGTAGTTGCTTCTATTAGTGCAGCACTGTGATCATTGAAGAGAGTGGTCCTGATCATGAAAAGTTTCATGTGATGGATTGTGGGGATCAACCTGTCAGGGAAGCTAGAAGGATGTTGTAGTTTAAAGATAGTAATTGGAGAACTTTGTATGATTGGGTTCATCATATATATGTGTATTACAAACATGCATTAGTTATGCATATACTGAAAGAAGTTGGAACCTGTATGTTTCCAGTGCATATGGTTGGCTGGCACTTGGTGCCTTTGGAGGAGCTCATGCAATCAGAGTACACAAAGTGGAAAACATCCTTTTTGGAAAAGTATTGAGCTCAAGAACTCTGATTGAAGCCATTGATCCTTTAAAAAGTGAACTTCAACCTTCTTTAAGAATGTCGAAAAAGGCTAGCTACAAACTCAGTCTTGCTGTGGATTACCTCTCCAGTTTCTTCTCTCCTCTATTGGAAAGTGCATTCTTTGGTACTCTTGATATTGAGAATGGCTTATCATCTAATGTGGATGGGAAGAGCAAGATCCTTTCTCAAAATGATGAAATCACCAAGGAAAGGACATGCTTCTTTGGGAAGCAAATTGTGCCTAGCTTGGAGGAGGATCATCTGATCCATAAAGCTATGGAGAAAACAGAGGCTCGTATACAAGCTGGAGGTGTAATTTGCATGTGTTGCTAAGGAGACAATTGTTTTAGTTTTTTTGTTCTCTATCACTCTCGTACCCTTATTCTCTTGTTTTTTCATCCTCTCCCTTTTTCTCTTTCTTAGTATGCATGCATATGTGTAGGTGAGGCAGTGTATATGGATGATATTCTTTCTCCAGACTACTGTCTTTTTGCAGCCTGTGTTGCCTATACAAAAGAAGCTGCAGAAATTAAGAAAATTGATCCTAATCGAGCACTTTCATGAGTAGGGGTGATAGCATTCATATCTACAAAAGACATTCTAGAAGGAGGGGCCAACGTGGGAGCTATTGCCTTTGGTTCTTTTGATAACTTGTTTGTTGATTACTTCTCTGAATATGTTGGGCATCCTGTTGGAGAGGTGGTAAATCTTGCATCATAGTACACACTTTGATTGCTATTTAGTTTGTTAGACATGTTACTTAATGTTTGTGCCTAGCTCAGATGCTATTTACTTTGTTTGACAAGGTACTCCAGGAAATTATTCCATCTAGCTCAGTAGACAGTGAAGTGGAGAAGACATCTCAGTGGTCTAGGAATCTGTTTAAAATATTTTTGATAGGGTGTCTGAATTTCATGGTTGCTGTCACTCATTGTGTTCGAAATATTTGCAATTGAATGCTGTCTAAACATTGTAGTTATTGTTCTTGGCCCTTATTTTGTATTTACGATTGTTGGAAAATGGAAATTTTGTCCTATCTTTCATGTAAGAGGGTCATGGGTGCCATCACTGTGGACTTGTGGTTCATAGGATTCTGCAACAGAGATGTTATGTCTATGAGAGGCATGGATCCCATCATTGCGGATTTGCAATTTATTAAGCTCTACAACAAAGATTTTGTATGTAATTTAGTGGATGGAAGCTTTTTACTCGAATAAATGCTTGATGGTGCATACCTATGTTTCATCCTCTAAACAAATGAAGTTGTAGAAATGCAGTATGTATTTTGTAAGTTATAATGGGGCATTACTGAACTTACTGTGGGTTTTTCTTGGATACTACTACTCCAAAACACTGCATACATACTACTGTGCATTGTATTTAAGCTTCCTTGTATGCATTTTTTGTAACTGATGTCATTCTTATAGGTGGTAAATACAACAGAGTATGCTCAGGTAGCTACACGCTTAGTAAACATTGAGTATGATGTGGAGGCTTACACATTGAACATATTGGAATTTGGGACCTCTGATCAAAAATTGGTAATCTAATGTTATTTCTAGATGTGTGTAGAAGTATGTATGCAGGTGTGTGCAAGAGCTAGGTATGTATATGTCAAAATAAATCGAGACATGTATGGGCAGGTATGTATATGCCAAAATAAATTGAGACAGGTATGTATATGCATGTGTGGACAGGTATGGGTAGGTATGTATATGATTTGATTCATATGTATGCCATGTATGTGCAAGTATGTATATGTGCAGGTATGCATATGTTTTGATTGATGTGTATGCAAGGTGTGCATATGTGGGCAGATATGCACAGGATGTATATGCACATGTATGTAGATTCTTTGATTGATATGTGTTAGCTATGTATATGCACATGTATGTATATGCATAGGGCATTGGCAATTGAAATGTATATGTAGGTGAGGGAAGGTATGTCCAAAGTATGTTATGTATATGCTTTGATTGATATGTATGACGATGTACGTGATGAGCTCCTAAGCCCAAGGAAAAGATGATTGTGAAAGCCTTTATTTTGCCCAAACCCCTCGCAATCGGTCTACTTGGATTACCTAGAGCCCACAATTATCTCACAATGGATTCTTCTTATGGCTATGCACTAGCTCATATGTTTCCCGGCAGACGCACCAGAATGTTTAGGTTCTAACACCCCAGTAATAATGTGGCAAGACAAGTGAGCCCTAGGGATTTATGATTTGTTAAACCAATCATTAGCACAACGATGTACTTTCATTTATAAAGTGCTCGATAAGAACTTTCCATGGACAATTATAATGAATCACCTGATCTTGGATGGAACAATTCATTTCCTAGGGAAGTAAAAGGTAGATTGATGATCGATAAAAAAATCTTCCTGCATGCCCTGCTCAAAGCACACTACAATAATGCTAATATGCTGATTAAATCATGGAAACGATTGACTTCTCATTTCTAGTGAAATGAAATGTAGGTCCTTGAGGCAACTCACTGTTATGTGAATCTCTGTTCTAGTCCGCTTCCAATTCAAAGATGGTAGCGCTATAATTGTGCTCCACAGGTGGTTATTTTCACAACAGCGGACCTGAAACACTTGGAGATTGTTTAGAATGGAGAATGGATTCACTTCACTCGAGTACGTAGAATGCATAAGTTAGGCCCAACCTACAGGGAAGATTGGATCCTTCTCTCTACAAAATACAACCACGTACATATACCACGAAGACTGGTTGGCCTACCATACAAAGACATGCGCCCAAATGCAAAATTAGTAAGAGTTACTGACATAATTCTCACTAATGCCATATAAGGTCCCTGAGCATACAGTGCTAAGTTCAAAGTCTAGTTGGCATGTCAAACAAACAAACCCAACAGCTGTGACATAGACCTCCCATAGGCTAAGTGTTGACTAAAAAATAGAAACCTGTGATGCAAAAAAAACTATTTTTCGTGAAGAAAAAAATAAAACAATCGAGTTAAGAGGCCAAATTCAAACAACTTTTGGGTCCAGTAAAGCTCATACATAAAAACAAGCAGCTATCATCTATACGTGAGCCCCACCAGATCTTTATGCCACAATGATGACGGTGCATACTAATAGAATCTGAAAATTTTAGTCCGTGCATTAACAAACACAAACTACATTTTGTAATACCTTTTGCAAGATTTGCCACACCTGCAACCTCCAAGAATAAATGTGGACAAAGAGGTGAAACAATCTCCAATGCAGTTCCCAGGTCATATATAACATCAGCAACCAAATAACCTCCAGCGTTTAGGCTCTGCATCCATACGAGCCCCCCTTTCTTAAATCATCCAGCTCTGAGATTCTTTATCCCCATCGATGCATTCAATCTTCTTGAATAATTCTTCAACTTTCTCCAGCATTCAAGCGTCCCATAAAGCTTCATCACAGGCGAATTATCGGAAATGTTTGAAGTATGACTTGCTGTTTCCATCTCAGTCAAAGTAGCTTCCGTTCCTTCTGCGTACCTGCCTCAGCATAAGCATCTATCATAGCAGCGTATGCACATTAATCTACATGCGAATGGAGTTTTCTCATTTCATGAATCTTATTCTCAGCTTTTTTCATCTGTCACAACTTAGAACACAAAGAAAAGGGTAGCAGCATAACTAGAACAACTTGGCTTGACGCCCATCCCCTGCATTTCAGAAAATGGAGCACCTGCTCTTCTTACACTGAAGAATGCTGAAGCTGTATGAATTATTGTGTTGAACATAACTTCATCTGCTCCAATTCCTTCATGCTTCGCTCATCAAAAAAATCAAATGCATTCCGACATTTCAATCCTAGGCCATATGCCTTATTCATAACATCGTAATCAGCAGAAAAATGAAAAGATTTTTCCACAATGAAGCTTGTACGTAGGAATCAATCAAAGGGATAAAGGCAATCCCCCCCCCCCCTTCGATCTCGCTGTTGCTGACTGCGACCAAGGACAACAAATACTTTCCCCAGATGCAGTTGTGGATAAAAACGAAGAGGCCCCCCCCCCTCTGTTGCTACCTGCGGAGGCACCTCCCTCTTTTTCCCCGCTCGATGCTCACTTCTTTACCCCTCTCGTTACCTGTACGCAAAGAATTGCCAACAACAGAAGTCGGCCGAGATTTTTCTCCCTTTGCCTCTGCTGTCTTCTCTGAGTGGAGTCCACGGCCACTCCCTCCTTGACCCCGCTCTTGGCTACCCCTCCGACGGTCCTGTGCCCTACAAGAACAAGCCCCCCCCCCCCCCCCCAAGAGGAGCCCTCACCCCCGGTTATCAGGTACCCCCGAACACCTGCCGACTGTTAGCCAGCCGAACAAAGCCCCCCCTCTTCGATCTGTCTTCCCCAAGATGAGAGCCACACACTCCAAAAATTGAAGAAGACTCCCCAAAAGCGAGAGCATCCCCCCTTATCTGTCCCTCGGCGCCCCTTATCTTTTTTTCAAAACAAAGGTGGGCTGGATCCGAAGAGGATAGAAATTAAATCAGCTGCTGGGCCCTTTTGAATGCCCTTGCTTAACATGACCAGGGTATCCTTCATCCTTTTATATGTCACCTCATTGGCCAGTTCCTCAAGACGAAGTGGTGAATTCAATCCCTCTTCTGGTACATCATCAACTGCAACTACAATTGAGGTATCCTTAACGCGATATACAATGCCCTAACCAAGAGGCATGCTATTAGATTCAGCCTTGTTTGGCTTCAAAATCACCACATCATGAGAAGTTAACTTGTGGGAGAAAGAAGCTCCCTTCTAGCACTACATCCTAGTGCTTCTCTTCGTCATAACACCCACTTTTCCTTCAAGATACCTCTGATTAACCATGTATTCTGCATCCCAAAAGCATATTAGTGCATAAAAATCGACCATTTCTTGATCTAACATACTCCCCTCTTCTTATTTGCGAAGTCGTCCCCGACGAGCCAAATTGTTCCTGCGCTCAAATCATCCAACATGTGCTCATCACTCAATCAAATACAAATCTTTACCTTGCATGCCTATTCTCTTCTTCGTCAATGTAGCACCTGCAATCACCCTCATACAATCATCGGTCAGTACCAAAATCCAATCATTTCACTTACCATCTTTGTCCATCTTCTCGCATCTTCATCGACATGTCCACCTGTCTGCAAACTTCATTAAAACATTAGAACCTTTCTTCATCAAATCACAATATGTACAACCAAAATGAAAAGACAATTATATCCTTCATCCACATCACACATATATACTCAGCACACACATCATGATCCGCGTCACACATGCATTCTCGTCACACACAACACACATGCAAGCAAAAAGCCCATCCACATTCCCTCTCGTCACTCTTCTAGACTGTTCGTTCAACACGTCATGAATCTCTACTCCACATATCAACACACTTTCTACACACACCATCAAAAACCATTTCCGAGTTCTGTTTTCGATACTTTTCCCGGTCACACGATCGTTTTGCTGATCCCTTTGTCTCATTTCTAACCGAGTTCTCTTGCCAATTTCCCATTTCCTTCCCACCTAGGGTTTTCTATTCCCACTTACCTTTTCCTCTACTCTGTGCTCTTTCGTTCATCAATCACATACTATGCTTGGTCACCAACCCACCTCTCCTGAATTGATGGACACACGACAAAGACCACTCAAGCCTAACACGAGCTCACCTCGACAGGACCACTCATCATCAACGTGATTCAGGACTTCTCAAGTTGTCATACCACCTAAGAGCCAAACTGAACACTTCTGGAAGGTTTGCAGACAAACAATGCAACTAGCACGATTGGATTCCTCAAGTCCAAGCTTTCCATAGACACATCGCAACCAAAACCCTAGCCGAGCTTAAGCTTCAATTTGACATGTTTCATCGGGAGCCCACACATAACCCAAATCCCCACAACACAAACACATATATTCCCATCCGAGCATCATGCTCTCTCACCTCTGTTATGTCCCCCCTCGAGCGAGGAATTCTTCTCATTCATTTTTTCCACATTTTTTCTCTCTTTTTTCATCATTTTTTTTCATATTTACTCACACTTGCCGGCCTACGCCGAGGCTGGATGCGACTCGTGGACTCGACCACCCGATCGAGTTTGTTCCACCCATCTACCAACCCAACGTAGCGTGCGACACACAGACAGCTAGCCCTATGCGAAACCGACGTCGGTTCGTGGCTTTGACCACCCTGCCAAAGTGGGTCCACCCACCTATCGGCCCACATAGGCGCGTAGCCACACTCACACATACACAAACATATATTTTTCTCATTTTCTTTTCATTCCCGCATCTCGAGAATTAGGAGACAAAAGAAAGGACTTTTTCCCAATCCAACCAATCATGACACACACACATATATCCCCTCGTGGACATCCCAATGAGACATATCTCCTCTCTGCTGCTACTCAAGCCGAAATCAGGCCACTAATGCCATGGTCAACTCGTCCTCGCAAAACCCGCACATACTAACCACCTTGTCGACCTGAAACCTCAAAAAGTGTCACTTTAGTTCCTAGTGTACAACACAATTGGTCCACCCGTCCTCACATCTTTGACTCGCAATCCGTAAAGCAAACCCTAATAAAACTCAAGCCGTCCTAACCGGCATCCATCATCTCATCTTTTTCTTTTTCATCTCCATCCTCTGCCTCGCAGAGATTCCACATGATTCGACAGCTTGCTGATATTGTCCTCTAGCCAGGCGATACGGTCTGGAAGGCCACCATTCATTACTACACCTCTTAATGCCTCGAGCTTCAAAGCTAAATCCCTTATCCCTTCTTCTTTTCGCTCATCACTGCCTTGGAGTCGAAAAATCTCATCATCCACTTGATGGAACCGAACCCACATTTTCTTCTTCTCCTCTTCTAAATGGCTCATCTTTCTTTCTATTTCCAAAGGAACCTCCTCGCTCCTCCCGACTTGGCCAGACAACTTTTCAACCTCTTCTTGAATCGACCTCTCCTCCCAGATTCTACTCATATTTTCTACTTCCAGATCATCCACTTTTTTCGACAACTCCTTCACCTTTTCTAACTCCACGCCTATCGCCTCTAACTTGTCCAACATCACTTTTAGCTCTTCCTCTATTCTACCTACTTTCGGATCTTCTACTCGTTCTCGGGTCTCATCGTCTTTCTGATTCATCCACCTATCGAGCTTGCTACTCAGCTTTGCATTCTCTACCCGTCTCACTTTCTCATGGCTCTCTGCTTGGGCACTTTTCATTCTTTCTAACTCGAGGTGGAACTCGTCACATGCCTTACCCGCTTGATCACTGTATCGACAGATTATGCTTTGTACCTTCTCGATTTCATGCTCCATTCCTTCGACTCTCCTCATCAGGTCATCCTCGTCTCTTGAGAGCTCTTCTTCGATCGCAACTCCAAAGCAGCCGGCTACCATCAAACTGGATCTCAAGTCCCAGACCACGTTTTCACTCTCAGGCATCACACGATCTTTCCTCCAGCTTTTGTTTACTCTTTTCCTTTCCTTGTTTTCATTTTTCAACATTCGTACTTGCTTTTCCCAAGTTCCTAGGACCTCGGCCATTTTTACTTGATTTTCCTCTAATTTCTCTATTTTGATCCTCTCGTTATCTCACTCCACATGCAACCAATTGACTTGACATTCCAAGCTCTTCACAAGTTCTATCAAGTCTCGATCATGAGATCGGGTGTCCTTGCTTCCACTTGCTCTCGCAGTTTCCGTCGATGAAGTAACTCCACCTTTGTCAACTTCCACATACAAAGAGGATAAGCACCTATCTGGTTCATTCGTTGCGACCTTTAGGTCAATCACCTCTTTTGAGCCACACACGTGCTCGCATAGTCTCTTTTTCCCGCAGTCCGCACATGTGGGGACAAAATCCAACGGGGTGCATACACGAGGGCAATATTTGGCTATATGCCCAATCTACTCGCAACACCAGCATCTCACATAATTTGATATCGGGCCAAATCGCCACCCTCGGTTCACATGATCTCTCATGGGTCGAATAGTGAAGAGGATTACAAAGAAAAGATAGCAGAAGTGATTTGACACAGCAAATGGTATCAAATACTCAAAAATTTCTATATTTTTAAGGGAGGTTATTATAAAAATTCTCTTAAGATTTTATATTTCAAATATAAGTTATCACTAAAACTCGCAAACTTTTTTATTTTTCAAATGGAAATTATTATCAAAATTCACCAAATATTTATACTTATTATCTAAGATACTTAGAGAAATTTGCCCATATTTATATACTTTTGAGTGAGGGGGGTGGTCTTATTTTTTACCCTAGTGTATATGTGTGTCTATGTATGCATGTGTGTATATGTATGCATGCATATGTATGTGTATGCATGTGTATATGTGTGTGTATGTATGCATGTGTGTATATGTGTGTGTATGTATGCATGCATATACATGAGTATGTGTGTGTATGTATCTTTATCTCTCTCTCTTTCACTCTCTTTAACTCTCTCTCTTTCTCTTCCTCTTTCATCTCTCTCTCTCTCTCAATAGAGAACAAAACAATCACCTACATCGATGTAATCTTTTGGATCGCTGTCATCAAAATATAATGAACATCGTCTCTCATAAAGTTCCAAAGAATCAATGCCAAAAAACTCCTAGGAAACCAAAGAGAAGAGAAATTAGACAATAGAAAGCATAGAGAAAGAGAAAGGGTGAAAGAGTACGCGCATCACTTACCAAGATGCGAGATCTAGAGACAGAGAGAGTGTGGGTGGGTGTATGTAGAGAAAGAGATCTATGTGTGTGTGCACAAGACAATGCAGGTCACAATTCAATTCATACGTGCAACTTTGATAGAAGCACTAATCAGTTCAAAACAAGTGCAAAATTTTGAGTTTTTGCTCTCATGCCCCAGTATGTTTAAAACACAACGCCGATATAGGCATTATTATAAGCGTCGGTATGAGCGTTGATAATTTCTTAGAAATTACCAGTGCTCATATCGATGCCTATATTGGTGCCCATACTGATACCTATACCAACGACCACAACGTATACCAATGGTCAGTTTCAAACAATCATACCGACAGTTTAGTGATCGTCAATATGCCTAACGTGAACCATCCTAGCATTTCCACTGATCATGCTGATGCCGGGGTGGACCGTCGGTATGGACAACATCGGTATGCCCCTAATATGTTGTAGTGAGTGCTGGGAAGGTGATTCCAAAGACAATCATTTTTTAATCTTCTAAAAAGTTTATTCTAAATTGTATCTTAAAGCTTGATTGTTGGGAATACCAATGTTTTTGAAATTTATTATGAACACAGATGGAATGGGCTTTCAATAAATTCAAAGATAAAGTCAATAGACATTTTTAATTATCGAAATTTATTATGAACATAGATGGAATTTGGGACATTTTGTGCTTCGCCTATGTCTTTGAGTCAAAAGGAGCTAACCTTCTTGTGAATCCTAGAATGCATGGATGAAGTTCAAATTTAATTTCAATTCACCTAAAAGAATCTACGCTAATTCTTCCTTTGTCTTGGAGGATTCTCCTTGGTTTTGATATTGTACTTTCTTTTTACTATAAAACCTCACAACTGCCATAAAGTTGGGATTTTCTTGGTTTGTTTTCACTAATGGTAGGATTTTCTATGTGCGAGTCACTCATGAGTAGTACCATATATTTGAAGGTTGCTCAAAAGAGATCAAAGAGAGAAATGAGTCTATGTAGTCAATGTTGTAGGTAGCTGGAAAGAGAATAAGGAATAAGATGCACAAGGTTGTTGTTGCTCTCTTCAACTCCTTCGAGAGGAGATACCACTTTATTGGATTTTATAAAAGAGAAACTGAACTATTTTTGGCATGTGGAAGATTACATCTAAGAACTTCTTTTGCTATGGCCCTTTGAGGGAGAAGCTCGAGTGATGGAAACCCATATCCACACACAGAGATAGACAAAGTTCTCTCCATCCAACCATATCATGACCTATGCAAATCCATCATCCTAGACATAATAGAACTCCTTGGCTAGATAATGAAATCTCTATATCCCACTCAAGAAGAAATCCTTGGTTTATCATCCATGCACTTGGACTTAATTCTATTGGAAGAGCATCACATGGCACTAGTTGAAACTTTTGTATTTTCCTCTTCCCTTTAGTTTGCCATATGAATGCAAAAACAATCCTTTTTCAGATCTAGGTAATCTATAAGTATCAATCCTCCTAATTGATCGTTTTCCATTGTCCTCGCGACAAAACACATATCTCGTAGAAATCCTAAGGAGAAAATTCATGAGTGAATATGTAGTCTCTCTGATGCCAACAACTATAATTCCTTGTCTAATCAAATACCTTCATTGGTACTAATAGCTTATCTCCTAAAGTCATCAAATGAGACTCAATCTAACCACCATGATTACTTGATCCCCCTATTATCTTTGATATAATAGTGCCACTCCTTTCTAGACAATCCAAAGAGTATAAACTCTCTCTATCTCATCTAAGGAAGAGGAATTCAGCAATGGAACCTATTCCACTTTCCCTTTCCCTTGAAAGAGAATTAATGGATTATTTTGACTCTACTTTCCAAAGATGAGAAGACATAAGCTCTTAACACGATTTCCCTTCTAATTAGTGGCAAATCAAAATCCCATCTAAAGGAAACCTGATTATAATTAGATTAGATGAATCCCTCTCACTCGATGATCCATGGTGATTATTCATGTCTAGATAGAGTTCTTTGACCAGATTTGAGCATATCCATGGTGTGATGGAGATGAGGGGCATGAGTACACTGACTTTCTTCTTTGGTTGGTAAGTAGTAGGGTGAGAACTTGGATGCATATTCATGTGATTTTAAGTGTGAGTGTGCTCTACAAACCAACTCGGTGTGACTACAAACATGAGGGAGATTGGTTAGAGCATGGCCCTAGTAATTTGAGGAAATCATAGGGAAGGATTTTCCTAATTGAAGAGACCTATGGTGAGGGCTATGCCTGCCAGGTCTAGAGCCTTTGTGGAAGGGATTTCCACTTCATGGCTAGTGGTTGATAGAATAACATGATCATCTTGGTTCCCCAAGGGATATATACTAGTCACTTGCATGAGGATATGCTTGCTATGGAGAGTGGGAGATAGCCATCTATCTTGCCATAAGGTGAGATCATAAGTCACACGAGTGATTGGTATCTCATGGATAGGAGGGATATTGGTTTGGGGATTTTTGGTATGTAGATAAACTAGAATTAACATATATGACCTCATGTGGATGATAATCTATCTTGAATCGAGAGTGTGAATCCTTGAAGATATGCATAATTTTCATACCAATGTATGGTAGATTTGGTTTCTCTCATGTGGGTTCTTGAATCTGATTAGGGACACAAGTCGAGGGAGATGAATGATTATTGAGGCGACATGATTACCAACATCTGCATCCATAGGCATTAAGCTCTAAGAGGATTTCCATAGAGTGGTTCATAGGCCATATTTATCATGATACCATGTGTTTGCTTGTTATATATACTCTATTGAAGGTGTTAGAGGGTGCTTATCATAAGAGAAAGGACATTGGACGCCTCTGTATCATTGACTAAGGTCGCCCTGTGAGAGAGGATCTTCTTCGTCCATGACCACTAATGGAACCTATCTTGTGACATATGACTCGTTGCTTGCATTGATCCACTGATAACATTTACCTCGTGAAGAGATTATGATCCTTGGGATTCACATGGTGGTTCTTTTCATGAGGTCAAGGAATTTATTTCCTCAATAGCTTGCTAGCGAGAGATGCATCCAATTTACATGATTGGATTCGTTTCATCATTTTCACATTATTTTTGTTTGATTGCCAAACCATTTATGAGTTTCACTTCATTCTTTTTCTATATTCTTTTCATTTATGAGACCATGCTTAGTCTATGTTTTTGACATAACATGGATGCACTCTATGAGAGGGACTACTAAGTGAGCTCTAGTAGGTGGAATCGTGATAGTTATCAAAGATAGATCATGTGTTGATTATTCTCTATGTTAGGGCATCCTAAGGAAGGAGGACTAACAAGTGCAGAGTGGTTCTATGGGATCAATTTATCATTCACATGGTGATGTGCACCTTTAGAGTGACCCATGTTTATGGCATGACCATCAGAGATCGTGTTTGACTATTGGTACCTTCATTCTCTTGATGAAGGATACCTAGATAGCAAATATGGTTCTAGTCCATGTGTGGTTTTGACATAGGGGTTCACTAATGTTTTTTGACACTAGATTGGCACATGATCGATGCTATAAACATGAGACTTTTGTTAGATAGATGCCTTAGGCCACACATGTATGTGCATTGACACTATATTTTGGATGATTTTAGCTATTGCACAGTTGGATAAACTTGCCAATAGATATTAATGTGTTAGTCTAACCTCATTTCCAAATATGCAAAGGTAGACTTATTTGATACCTTATAGAGGATGTTACCTAGGGGTGACCATTATCTTGGATTTATGAAGTGTGCTCTCTTGAGTTCCATAGAGATCTTGATTATGTGCATCTTTCTCTCAGAGGGGACTGCGATATGATTGCCATCTTTGGGATCAATCAATTAATCCAAGAATGTGATCCAATAGTCATGGATCCTAAGTACCTATATGAGTGGTCATAGTGAGATCACAAAGATGGTAGGAAGATATTCAAGTAGTACTAGAATGCTTCTCGGACAGGGTAACGTAGGTAGGGACTAGAATGGGGGTATGCTGACAATTATGCCCCCGCAGACCCTAGTGGGCCGTTATTTGTTCATTGCTATAAAATGGGGGATCTTTTGTCGGAAGCTTCCATTGATATGCATGTGGTACCAGGTATGGATTGGTTATAGGGTACATGTGTATATTCAAGGTATCTCATATGTGGTATTCGTAGGGATACGTGCATTTCCATGCCAATATAGATTGAGCACATGATACATGCATAGGACGGATACGTCCGAGCTTGAGGTATGCATTGAGATGCATGTGGTGCTATGAGTGTGATGGCTAATCACTTGTTCATAGTCCCAATAGTGGAGAGCTAGCACCACTATGGACTCTGTCATGAGATGATTTTTTTTATCATGAATGGTTCAAGATGTCATTATAGTCATCACCAGATGAGTCCAATTATGATGACGGTACTATTATAATTCTACCATTAGAAGTAGTGGGTTTTGTTCACCTTCTTGTGGGATTGTCATATTCATTGCATGATATGCCCAAAAGGTACTTGTTAGTGATCTCATAACTCTTGGCACTCATTTCCCATTGGGAGGCCATCAATAATGCCCGAAAGGGAGTTGTGTTGTCTTGCTGAAAGGGATTTGTGGTATGTTCGTGAAAGAGAGTTTTTAATGTTCCAACCATTCCTAACAATAGTTTTTTTTTTTTAATATAAAGGAAGTTCGGCATAGCCTACTCTCCCGGACTTGAATTAAATTAAGAAACAAGGGTACAATAGAAGGGGACTAGCGCCCACGGGACCCCCCAAATCCCCAAATTCCTAACAATAGTTTTATTTTGGTAGTACCGTTCATACTTATCCATAGATCATTCATAAATTGAAGGAGTTATTATACACATACCCTAGACTATGGAGATGTATATTCATGATGTTAGGATCATGTGTCTTATGATTCCAACTGGTCATAGATGGTATGGCCATCAGGGATACCTATGTCTACATGAACATTATGGAGCCCGATATATTGTAGAGGATGTTTCCCTTGATGTCAACCCTCTGAGTCCCTTAGATGTGATGGTGGGCCCTTGGGCTTTTCAACATACAATTGTAGGGTCTCACTCAGCATATGCCTCTCGTATATGGTTTGATTGCCATTGACGTACCATATGATTTGAGCTCTTCAAAGATGTCATAAGGCAATCAAGAAGGATTTTGTAATAGGCTCATAGAATCACACCAATTATTTAGAACGCCCATAAACTTTTTAGCATTTGTATAGTTGATAAAAAGGTGCAAGATCCTCTTCCTTGCCACAAAAGGAACATAAACCTTCATTCATTCTAATCTTCTTTGCTTTTCTCCGTGTCCATATACTATAATGCACAATGAGCCACCGGAGGTAGGAGTGTTTGATATTGTATTGCGTTTATGCAGAAATTGCATCTCCATTGACTTGTATGACCAATTGACTTTCCATCTATTCTTGAGTTTATGTAGAATTTTGAGGACAGATCGCTCTATTACAATGCGAGTTGTCAAAGAAGAACTTTAGACTTCCAATTTCGGGGCTGCTGAAATGGGAAGAGAGTCGAGACACCACTTACGTACGTAGCCTGTAGGTAATACATCTGCTCAAATCTGCGCATGTTCGGAGATACGTGTCTGTAAAATTTAAAAACGGTTGAAAGCTCTGGTTTGCATCGCGCCAGGTGGGATAACTTGTACGATTAAGCCGACAAAGCAAGTTAATGTCATACTTCACGTAAGCTCAGCTCGTTGTGAAGAATGGATTCGGGCAGTTACATGGATGGCGACGCAATTCAGGAAACGAACAGGCAAGATGGTGATAGAATGTTAATTAATTGAGACCGAAAAGGAAGCGCTATCGCATAGACATTGAAAACAGATTATGGATGGAGTTCTAGAAAATAGAGTATGGCTGGAGTTCAAATCTGAGGCTCACATCAGACACACACACACAGGTTGAGGATATAGAGCCATCGGCCGTTGATTTTCAACGGGCTGCTACTGCTAGTATGCGTTACGGTTCCAAACAGTGGAAAGATGGCGGCGCAAACCATCTCTCCCTCTACTCATAAAATATCTGCGTAGGAGTCATGAATAGCGCTGCGGGCCAACCTCTGTTTCAGTCTTTGTGGGCGTGCGCGCAAAGAGATTATCCAAAGTAGGACTGTAGGGGTCACGGGCTCCAGCTCTCCAGCCTCCTGGTTCACTAGTAGGTGGCCCTATCGACGAAAATTGACCGACGTCTTCATGCAAAGGAAAGAAGCCAACTGGAAAACATCGGGATTCGGCCGTGGGCGACTCGCCCTGGAGTCGCCCATTATCCATGGCTTCAGACATAATCACATGCAATGTTGGGAGTGAATCTTGGTCGTTGTATGTAACCATTCTTTCGGGCTTCCAAGCATAAGGGCTGTCTAAAGCATCACTTCTTTTTCTTCTTCTTATTATTCTTCTCTCTTTTTTAAGAGTTTAGATGAGACCCCATCAATTATAAATTCCTCCTAACTAGCCTAGACAAGACAAAGGGGAGAGTAGGGGGGGTTTGTACTTCACTATCTACATAAAGGCTAAGTACTCCTACCTTAGTTCCCACATCTAAGTGATCAATCTAGCACACATGCAATCACCCTCTACAAGAGGGGTGCACGTATTAGTGAGTGCACTATGCCTTCTATGATCTCGTTTCAAAGTGCGTAAGAAATTGTGGTTGCGCATGGGGCCTTGTGATAGCTCTTGGGAGGTCACGTTTGCCTCCTAAAAATCATGATTTCCTAGTGTGCACCTCCAATAAAATTGTGATTTGTGTATAGACATCAACATTTCCCTAGGGAAATTGGGATTTCTCGCGGGAATACATAAGCTTCGGGAAATCAAATTTTTAATTGGAAATTGAACCAATTTGCATATTTGTAATCCTTGCCACTTGTTCCATAGGGTACACATGTGATGCACATTTATAGAACCTGAAACTGTAAAAGACAAACAATCCACATATTCTCTTTCTGACCACTTAGAGATAAGGAAACAAGTGGCACCTCATTCGGACATATCAAACCCCCAAAAATAAAAAAAATGAGCACTCACAAGACCTAAAACTTGATGAAAGAAGCCCAACGGTGACTCACAAAAAGTGTAAATCTTGCTTATGCACACGATCTTGTTGTACACTAGGTCCACACACTAGAAATCAAACCCACATCTCCTTACAGGAGAGTGTGACACACCATTCAATCCAAATACTCACTTTTAGTGACTCTAATGACTGTGATAGTGAGACTATGGATTGCTCAAACAACATCCAAGGACAACCAATGATTAAGGAATTCATGTTGAATAGTGAGACTATGGATTGCTCAAACAATAGGCAAGGACAACCAACGATCAAGGATTCATGTTGAAGATTGAGAGTGAGCATCATACCGCTTTTGAGTATTTGTCCACTAATCTTTTGGAGATGCGATTTACCTAGATGGACTTAGTCGCAATTTAATATGCTTGGGTACTTCCAACGAGTTCAATCCATACAAGAAATCAGCCATCAAGTTCATACAACGTCATTACTTAGATTAACAAAACGACCATATATGTGATATGTGATCGTCCTAATCAAACTAATGATTTTGGAGATTTAGAAGTTGAGAACTTGCACGATGGAGAGGAGATAGCTACCACTCTACATGGAAAGTTCATCCTAAGTTGGATTCTTAGCGCCAATTTAGTGCCAATAAATGCTGACTTTTGATAGAACCAAATAGAGGTTCTTAGGAAAGCAATCTTTTCAATTCCAAGTGTCACAAGAAGAAGAGTCCACTCAGAGGAGCTAGAGGAGTCAAAACTTTTAGAAGGATTACCAAGAAAAGATGCATTGGATGGGGAGGAATCCTATTTTAGTATCACTTATGCGATTAAAATGGGAGCATCGCATATATGGTGCTATTTTGCATTGCTTATGTGACATAGCTGGGCGTCACTATTCCACGAATTGCATGATCACATACATGATGCTTGTACATCACTTATGCAATAGTAAAGTTTTATTAAAGTAAAACAAAACATTAGATCACTCTTAGATCGTCATTTTATGTGCAATTGATCGAAGAGCTCTCCAATGTTCAGATCTGCACTATGCTTATGAGCTCACTCAAATGATGGCTAAGTTCTTTTTCGAGAATGTATTCACCAGATAGGGGTTACCAATAGAGTCAGTAAGTGATCGAGATATGCACTTCTTGAACAAGGTCATTGAAAACCTTCTCCAAGAATTCTTGGTGATACATAAGAAGTCTACCCCCTATCATCCACAAGCTAATAGACAAGCGGAGAGCATAAATAAGATCCTATGTAATGTATTGACAAAACTGGTAAATAATAAACACTCTGATTGGGATAAACAACTTCATCATGTTGTTTGGGGTTACCGAGTTGCCTACAAAACGGTACTCAATGTCACCCCATTGATGGTCTTTGTACAAAATGCTATGTTATCATTAGACTTCTTGATCATGATTTTAAAAGTAGCACAAGAGCACAATGGAATGGACACAAATTGTTCTCCAGAATATCTGATCTAGAATGCTTAGGCGAGACCAGGCTATGAGTGGTATTAGGCATCTATGCTGCAAAGAAAAGACAAAAGGCATACTTCGATGCACACATCAAGGATAAAGGATTGAAAGAGGGAGACATAGTGGACCCATTTTTATTAATAGAATTTCTACTAGCAACACAGTTCAATTGGCCGCTCTAGAAGGTGACATCTTGCCAAACTATATTAATGGATATCCAGTCAAGCTATATCAAGAACCTCTTATAGAGGATATGCTCATGAGACTCAACACTGCTAAGAAGCGAAAAGAAGAAGAGTTAAGGATTAGAGAAGAAGCAGAAGTAGAGGCTAGAGAGCGCATTAGGCAAAATAATTTAAGGTGATAAGGCCTAGATGTCAATCCCAATGCCCCAAGATATCACATGGCCATGTGCCAAAAATTGGGTGTAATTATTCTTGGAATAATCAACCAACATCCCTTTGTCACCATAGAGGTAGGACAAGGAAAGAGTGCAAGGACTGCAAGAGGCTTGATTGCTTCAAGTGCATCAACTAGTGCAGTTAGACTCTCATACTCGCAAGATCTACAATTGAACATCAATTCCATAGAAGCCTATCTCATAGGATTGGGAGGTGTGGAAACCCCTTGTTTAGGTGAGGTGGAGCTTCCCATCTATCTTCAAGACGTCCTAATGATAGTCAGAATGCTAGTGTGTCAAGATGAGGACCTTATGGAACCACTTTTCTTGGGTCAACATTGGATCTATGACCATGTGGTCAACTTAAACCCAAAAAGTCAACTTCTTCAAGTTTGGATACATGAAAAAAGCATTACATTAGAGAGAATGGCATGATCATAGATCTAGATATCATAGAATCTCTTAGTTCATTTAAGACTAATATTAGAGAAGAAGATGTTGTGTGTGTCAAAAGCTCTATGATGCAGAAGAATTCAATCATGAAAGAACATGCTCGAAGTCGAGTGGATCTCTCTCCTTTTTCAAAGACTAATGCGGCCACAATAATTCAACGAGTGAGCAAAGCAAAATAGTATAAGACAACCACTATATCAAATACACACACAAAATTCAAGAAGAAAGTAGTCCCAAGCATGAAGCAGATCCAGGTACGAAAGGGACAATAGTCAATCACACAAAGCTATTCCCCCATCAACTTGCATAAACTAAATACCCAAATAATGATACAAAATCCCTTAATCTGACATCTCAAAAGAGGCATGCAAATCAGCCTTAAATTCAAGAATGTGCTTCTCATTAGGACCCATGCACAGCATGTCATTAGCATGTCATCAGCATACACAATAATGATCAGATTCGAGAAGTACATCACCTCCATGCTTAACACATAAGGTGCTCTCAGTTGGACTGTTCTCAAAACCATGTGCAATCAAATAGGCATACATCTTTTCATACTAAGCACGTGGTGCTTGCTTCAAACCATATAATGCCTTTTTCAACCTGCACACTTTGTTTTCATGCCCTTTCTGCACAAAACCATGGGCTGAAATACATACACTTCTTCATGTAAGTCACCATTCAAAACTGCAGTTTCAATGTCAAACTGATGTACATTCCAATAACGATGAGCTGCAAGTGCACATATGCTACAAACGGTGGTCATTCGAAAAGTGGGCTCAAATGTCCCATCAAAATCAATGCCTCTCTCTTCAACATAACTTTTTGCAGCAAGCTTAGCCTTATACTTGTCAATTGTTCCATCAAGTTTACATTTTGGCTTGTATACCCATTTAGTGCCAATGGCCTTTTTGCCAAGAGGCAAATCACATAAAGACTAGGTACCATTCTTCATAATAGCATCATATTCAAATTGCATGGAAGCCATCCAAATTTTTAAATTTTGTGCTTCATCAAAAGAAACACACTCATTCAATCACAAAGACTAAAGGCAGCCATTGCATAGCATCTAATGCAAAGGAAGCACAATGAGAGCCTGAATGAGTACAATATGACAAAGGTGCATCTAATTTGCTCTCTCTCAAAGTCTGCACCTGCCATTTTAGACATAGTTTTTGCCTCCTCTATATCAGTCCTCTTATCAACAAGTACATCATGTAAATGTCCATCAGAAATGGAATGATCTACATCATCATGTGGAATCCGTAAAGGGTGAGAAATTGCCTCATTTAGACAAGCACTTGATAGCAATTGACTGACCACCTGTAAAAAGAGGTGGCAAAGTGTCATACACATCTCTAGAGCTAAGAGAAGTCTCCTTGACACATGAAATTAATG
Source organism: Ceratopteris richardii (assembly GCA_020310875.1). Taxonomy (NCBI): domain Eukaryota; kingdom Viridiplantae; phylum Streptophyta; class Polypodiopsida; order Polypodiales; family Pteridaceae; genus Ceratopteris; species Ceratopteris richardii. The sequence goes on along the minus strand of CM035423.1, from coordinate 160,411,549 downwards.
GCTTAATTGCACCTTCCACAAAAACAACATCACGACTAACCAAAATGTGTTTAGTATGTGGATGATACATACAATAGCCTTTGCTTTCAAAACTGTACGCAACAAAATAAATTTCACTTCTTCATCTGCTTGTTGTTCAAGCACTAATGCATATTCTAGACAACCAAAGATACACAGATGAGAAACAGATGGCTTGCGACCATGCCAAGCCCCATATGGAGTGATAGATTGCAGTGCTTTGGTTGGACACATGTTAAGTACATATGCTCCACACATAAACCACCTCAAAATAGAAGTTGTGGTAAAGCCTTACTTTTGACCATACACCTCACCATCTCCATGATATTCCCTATGGGGGGAAGTCTCAAGTGAATTGAAGAAACTATGCTGCAAGATAATATGTTTGGTTGGCCCACTATCGAAGTACCAAACACCTGAGTCTACTGTAGGCATACACTGTAATGAGAAGATCGACAATAGCTGCATACATTAGTGAATGCCCATTCTTCATTCTGAACAAGATTTGCAGAATCTGTTTTAGGTGTAACGGTCTTTGAAACAACCATTCAAGACTCTTTCTTCTTTGCCTCTTTTGAGGCCAGTTTCGGACAACTCTTTATGACATGATCATTTCACTTTCAATATTTGCAAAATTATTTTTGCTTTTCTGTTTCCTTCTCATCTTTGTCTTCCTTCTTCAACTTTGAAGCATTAGCGGATTTCTGCTTACTAATAGAAGATCTCCATTTACCTTTGGCTTTCTGATTCGCTAGGAAATCTTGATATGCAACGTGCATAATGGATTGATCTTCATGCAGCAAATTAGATCTTCCTGCAACAAAACAGAAACTAACTCCTCAAATGTTAAGGCATTTGGATTGCTTTTCATCATCAGTCAAAGAGTAGAAGCAAAACTCTAATATGAATCTGAAAGATCGTTAAGATCAATATGCACAAATGAACTATCTTGCAAGGCTTCATCGGCAAAAATCAATTGCTCCTTCAAATCTTTGATCTTTGTCAAAAAATTATCCATAGAATCTCTTTCGTTCATATGCTCAATCTCCAATTGTTTTTTGAGGTAAGCAACATGAGCCTCATTTCTTGCCTGGTATAAAGTGATAAGTATATCCCAAGCATCCTTTGCTCTTTCGCAAGAGTGAATGTGAGGGATAATGTCATATTTGACATACAAAGCTATCAATGCATGTGTCTGAAACATCTCTGCCATCCCAATGAACTTGCTCTCCAACTCTACAATAGGTGAAGAAGGAACCGAAGCACAAACAAGGAACCGAAGATCATAATCTTCATCGGCAACTGCATCACCTTCAATAACTTAATTTGCAGGTGTAGTAGGACGTTTTTCAACAACCTTTAAAATATTCCACAATCTTTTTGCTATCATTACATGATGCATCGTATATGCCCACAATGGGTAATTAGTACCATCCAACCTATCCTCAAATAGCCTATATAAAAAATACATCATTGCTTTCAGCCATGGCCGCTGACTAAATACGCTGATGCAAAAATATGATTGTATCTCGAAAAGTTGAACAAAACCACCCTTTCAAGCTTTGCTACATCTATAGAAAACTTCGAGACTCTTGTATCCGCGAACCGAAACATGTATATGTGTTTGGCACAAAAGGACGAAATTGCTTGCACAAGAGCTTCGATAGTCATAGTACAAAATAGAGATTTAAATCATAGATTTAAATAAGGATTCTTGTATCTGAGGTATGCACAATACCTATTCAACTCATATATACTCCAATATTGGATAGTAGTGAAAGTTTATATGACCTTGATGCTTGTTAGTTGTTGTACTTCAATCATATGTGAGATGCCAATGGAGAGTTTTTGATAACATTACCCTCATATAAACTCTATAATGTCATCCAACTATAGGTTGGTACAAATTCATACTGGATAGGGACTTAATTTGATGCCAAGAAATGTACATACACAATTGAAGGAACTTGGCTTTGAGCATCAATTTTAACTTAATTTACTTAGTCAAATCTCTAATAGGCAAGAAAATAATATAGTTCTATCTAGAGAGCAAAGTGGTAATATATGATAGACTATTAGCAAGCATAGGTATCACAATGATCAAATTTTAATTTTAAAAAAAGAGCTACCATATGAAACCTTTTATTAAAAAAAAAGGGGATAAAAATCGTTAAAAACAATTTAAATTGCGAATGCGATTTTTATTTGATAAAAATCGTGTGATTTTTTTTATTATGTCGATAATGCGCTTGGAGGCTGAAATGAGCTCAAATCACCCTGAGTATGCTCATCAATTCTTATGCGATTTTGAGACAGTGACAAGAGGGGTGTCGATGATGCCCTAGATGAAGCCGGGACCTCCTCTGATACCAATTGTTGGGGTTTGAGATCTGTGGAAGCACGCTGCAACAGAACAAGGATTACGACCACCACATACTAGAGAGATGACTCTCCTCCCAACCAAATGCCTCTATATATAGCTCTCTCCAGGGGACTACCTTCTTGGGCAGGTGAATGCTAATCATCCAAGTGTCAGCCATGTAACTACATGTGCGCCAAGTGTCCAGTGGATGCTTCTAGAAGGTTCTAGAGCTCTTTGGGCAAAATACTCTTCCCATGTACCTCATGGGGATTGAACCCAAGACCTCGTCCTTCACACCCTTGAGTCTTAACCATTAGGCTAAGTGGATCACTTGTTCACAAGAGCACAAGGCCTCCTAGTAAGTCTAAAACTCGAGATCTTTGGTCATACAAACGGTGTCCGATTTCAGATCTGTCTGAACCGACCAGACCCTTGGATCATAGACTTACTTTATTACATTCTTCCCCCCTTGGAAAAGATTTTCGTCCTCGAAAATAGAGCTATATACATACTGTAGGCAACCCCCGAGCCTCATGTTCTAAAACTGGAAGAACATGGTCATGTTCTAGAACTGGAAGAACATGTCTCATCTCTGTGGTGGCATCCCTGCCCAAATGATTCAAAACACTATCTGGTTTTGTACTTTAATGAACGGGACAAAGTACAAACTAGTGAAGAATAATGAGGGTGGATCTAATGACATCCCTGGCTAATTCACAGTTTCTGGATGTGCGATCTAGGCACAAACATGTGAACTAGGTGGATTCAAATTACTAGTCCATTTCTATGCATAACTGGTGCATGGGCTTAGTAATGAAGGTGGGATTCTTATCCCTCGCAAGACTTTGAGAATTCTTGATTCACTTGAATTTGTTTTGGAGAACTTGAAGTTTGGTTGTCTCAAACATCTAACTTGGATGTTTGTACAATGGTTTACTTTGATCCAACAGTTACTTGATTTTTTCTACCCGACTAGAGGACTACTTTGTCCCAATGAGTTGAAAAAATCCTATGTAAACTGTAGGAGAAAGTTTACCATTTCGGTGGGATCAACCATACTAACTTCACCAATTCAAATTAAAAATGAAAATTGTCCAACTTAGGACACTTTTCTCAAAGATTTTAACTGAAAGTTTTTGGGAATTGTCAATATGATGAGCAATTCCTAACTTCCCTATTCTAGAGTATACTGGACTCCAGGAAATCATTTATGCTATAACTTGAAGCAAACTCAAATGAATAAGTCCACTTAGACTTATCACCTTTTGAAGATTGAAAAGGTTCTTGTACATAACATCTATCTAGGATGTTCAAGTTAGTTATTTTATTCTAACCGGCTAACCCTGGTCTTTTGCAAAAGAAATCAGATACCATGTCTGAGCCAATTCCAAAAGATTTGGAAAGCGGAAAGAAATAATAAAAACTCTGTACAACCAATTCAAACTTCGAATATACATAAATTTGTTTATGAGTCAAAGACTAGATGACTCAGGACTTCAACTTTTCAAAGATCTATTTCAACAGGGATTTGAAGCATTTTCTTTATCTTTAAGAGAAATAAGCTGGATTCTCAAAAAGATTCAAAGAAAATAAAAGACATCATCCAACCACAAGATACTAGTGTGGTAACCAACATCAGTGTGTCGACCCACTGAGGTTCTGTCGATGAGTTTCGTATTCAAATAATGCTTCACTTGAGGCTAAGTTCAGGTCACATTCAGTCTTTTCGACTCCTAATCGTGAATGCAATTCTTGTGCATTTCTTTGAGTCTCAAAGAGTGAATTTATCAAGTTACACTAGGAACTTGATGCTTGACTTAGTCAATTAAATCTTTAGTTGAAAAGATCAACTCAAAATCAAAGTCCAACTTCTTTCAGAAATTTATCAAATATTTCTGATCAATAATACTTAGGCTTGAAGTGTTCTAAGAAGATCTTGGAAGTTACTTACTTCATATCTTCAGTTTCCTTGATCTTGAAGTCATCTTGAAGTATCGTAAGATACTATTTTCATCCTTTATGAATTAAACTTTTCTTGAAGTCTTAATTCCTTTGAAGATGAAACCTAACTTCAAAATCCAAACTAGGACTAAAAGATAATTATCATCCCACGGTCCGATGTCCCATACCATCTTTCCTACATCAATCTGAGTATAAAATTTGGTGTCCCATACCACCCTATTTTATATTCACATTAATGTGTGGGTGATTCTTATCCTAAAGTCTAAACATCTCTTGATAGAGTACCTTATTTCTTCAATTCTTTTACAAGAATTGGAAGTTTTAGGCATTACCTCTAACTAGATTTTCCTAGGTTTTGATTCCTTCACATGATCACCTTATAATCATGTGCTTTGCGTTGGAAAAAAAACTCTTGACAGAATATCAATTCTTCTTTACTGGGGTTTTCAAATGAAAACCAATCAGAATTCCAAGTTCTTGAATTTCTCAAATTCAACTTCAATTGGTTATTCTTGACCAATTTTGTAGCGACAAGAGCTTTTGACTTCTTGTCTTTAGATTCCTTCTTTATTATTGCTTTAGGTACCTATCTCGGCCGAGACTTTTTACAGGAATCTCTCTACTGCTTAAGTCTGAGCATCCGCTTATGCTTTCTGGATTTGTACCAAAATCCCTTTAAGGATAGGCAAACACTTATGTTTTACCTTCCACAGACTTAAGTACCGTCTTCACGGTTGCAGACTACATACTTGGAATTACTTCACTCTGTTCAGACTTGGAACAGCTTACTTTTTCACAATTTTCCATTCGATAAATGGAACTTGAGTGAATTATTCCTAATGAAATTTTACTGCCAATACTTGGGCAATCTACAGAGTAGTTCTAATCGCACGTTCTTGGACAATCATGGCCAAGTTTGATCAAATCTGGTTGATCCTTGTGACAAAATAAAGACTTAGTCTTTATCTTTTAAGATCTCTTAAACTATCTTAAGCTTCTTTGCTTACCTGCAGGATTTTTAGAGATCTTTCCCTCAACTTAAGTCCAAGCATTTTCTAGTGCTTTTCAGATTCCAAAGCTAAGAATCAATGATATACCATTAGGTTATATCACTATTTGGACTTAAATACCAAACCTGGTGGTTAGGGATTTGCTGGGAACTACTTACTATATAACTTTTCTTGAAAGATGCTAGTCTCACGTCTGGGGAGAATTTTTTTTTTTTTTTTTTCAAGAACTTTTTGATTCCTACCAGGGAATCAAATAATACTAGGCTATAACTTGAAGCAGATGATTCATCTTGGAATCTTTTGCTTTCCAGTTCAATGATTCATCTTGGAATCTTCTCCTTTACTGGAAAGATCTTCAAAAGGAATTCTAGACTTTTGGATAAGACCAAGACTTAAGGCTTTGCTTGTCCAAAAGATAATTCTCATTTAACTAGTGAAATAGTTAATTAAACTCTTTCATTAGCTTATCTTTAGGAAATAGCTTAATTCCAAAGATTACTTGGCTTGGATCTCTTGTTTAAGCTTTTCTTATCTTAAAAACCACCAAGCATACTTTTCTTATCTTTAGAAAAGTGCTTTAACAAAGTCTCCATATTTGAAAACTTTCCACAAGCAAATAATGCTTGAAATTATTTACTTAATCTTATAAAAGATATTCTTGATTTTTATAAGATTCAAGGCTATACCTCTTGAAGCTTAATTTTTAGGAAAGAACTTGTTTCCTAAATTGTCTTTAGGAAATATCATGATTTCCTAAGATATCTCTGTTTCAAAAATGAAAATGATTTGAATCATTTCATTAATTGTCATGTCTTTAGGAAATTACTTGATTCCTAAAGATCAACTAATATTGGTCTCTCATTTTTAAGCCTTGAATTAGCTTAAATAGAATCAAGCAAGTTTCCTTGAAAAGTTTCCGCGTCGATTGAAGACCTTGCATCATGCCTTGAGATGCATTTCTGGAAACTAACATCTATGAACACTAGAGTTCCAGGGATTCTAGAAGTTCAATACTTCTACTTATTTTCATCAATATTTGATGAATAATAAAGTATTAAATCTCCTAAAAATATTTTGGAACTTACAAGTTTCAACAGAAACTTCCTTACTTGGATGCATGAACATGAACATCCAAAAACAACTAAATCCTCGATAGTTGCTAAGAGTTCCCAAACTTAAAATGAGCATGCATGTTCAAAAGTAGCTCTATGAATACTTACTTTCAACTTCTTTCTTTTCCTCAAAAAGACTCCTACTAAGTGGTACCTATGTATCACTTTTTTGGGACAAAAATAGACTAGATACTTAGTTGCATGATGGTCAAGATCCTTGCAACTAGATAATTTTCTATTTTTTCCACCTAGCTAAGTCAAGTTAGAAAAAGAAAGGAATGAAAGTATACGTATTCAACTACTTATCATAACAACATGCGTATGCTCATTCATCTACTTGCATGCAAATGCATGTTCATGTATGCAAATGCCCATTCTTGGATGCAAATGCATGTGAGTACATGCCATTCTCCTTTCATATGCTAAACATAAATCAAGCAATTTCTTGAGCTTGAAACATATATGTGTGCGTCCAATCATCCATGCACAAACAATCTTTCCTCTACCTTACAAAAGGTTATATACATGTGCACATACTTGAGTGCATACTATTCCTTTTGGAAGCAAGAAAACAAATGTGCAAGGTGCCTAAAAACATTCTTTTGAAAGGAGAAATGCAACAACAATCATTTCTTTTGTAGTTGCATACCAAACATTTCAATATGTTTGTGCTTTTGCATTTCAATATGTTTATTTTCTCTTTTTTAGCTTTCATTAATTTGCATTATTCTTTCATAAAATGCATCCTACATGAAAGCATGGAGAAAACAAATATTGAAATGAAGACATAACTTGGAAAATACTTATCTTCCAATTAGCTACGTCCTTCCATTGACCTCTAGAAAAGCCATTCTCCTTCCTTGTGCCTTTGCTCACCAAAGATATACTCTCAAGCTTGGTTTGACTTCGATCACCAAAGGCCTCCGTAACTCAGATCGTCTGCAGCGCCGAATCGAGACTAAAATGTTCTGCAACAGAATGAAATCACGAACGGCGCTCGTCGTCGTGGATAGAGGAGTGCCTTCTAGTTGGGGGGACAGGGGTTCGATACCCTGGCCAACAGCAGAGGTTGGAAATGCTTTTGCTCCTTCAACCTTCTTCTGCACTAAAAGTATATGGTACCGGTTGTCATGGAATTCATGAACGCTTCTGTACTTCGTGGATAGGCGCTTGATCTTCCACGACGAGGTCAGAGGATCGAATCCCGCGGACGTATAACCAGAGATAATTAACCTCTTTTAGCTCCTGGTTAAGAGCTTCTGCAGCACAAACTCGAACAATATTATTTGCTCTGCATCCTTTGTCGCGAACGCCCGTATGGCCTTGTGGTTAAGGCAGCGCTCGGGCATGGAGAGGTCTCGAGTTCGATTCCTTTACGGTACACCTTTGTAATTGCCCTTTTTTTTTGCGCCTTATCTAGAGCTCGATGACAGCGCCGATCTTTAGGAAAACAACTAACGTGCAGCTCTTGGACATGATCCCGCCGTGGGCGCGTGGATAGGTCGCCTCCCTTTCAAATCGCTGGTGCGAGTTCGAGTCCCGTCGGCAGCAGGCATTCGGGAATTCTTTTGGTCTTGCTCTAGATGAAAGCTTTTCGGCGCCAGACTTTAGGATAAGAGCAATTTCTGCAGAACCATTGAGAGTGATCCGCCCGTGGTCTTGTTGGGTAGACGATGGCGCTCTTGTTGGGGGGGCGAGGGATCAAATCCCGCCGGCAGCACACTACAGAAGGTCACTTTTTGGTAATATGCTCTTGTGCTAAGCCACAAGATCGAGCAAAGCCACGAGGACGAATTCGGCACGCTTCTCCACACAACCGCGAGCAAAAATTCGTAGAAGAGCTTATGCATGCCAAAGACTCATGAGCAAGAAGCTAATGGAGAGACATATGATAAAGCCCACTCCAAGGTCACCATGAGAGCTTGGCTCTGATACCAATGCAACAGAACAAGGATTACGACCACCACATACTAGAGAGATGACTCTCCTCCCAACCAAATGCCTCTATATATAGCTCTCTCCAGGGGACTACCTTCTTGGGCAGGTGAATGCTAATCATCCAAGTGTCAGCCATGTAACTACATGTGCGCCAAGTGTCCAGTGGATGCTTCTAGAAGGTTCTAGAGCTCTTTGGGCAAAATACTCTTCCCATGTACCTCATGGGGATTGAACCCAAGACCTCGTCCTTCACACCCTTGAGTCTTAACCATTAGGCTAAGTGGATCACTTGTTCACAAGAGCACAAGACCTCCTAGTAAGTCTAAAACTCGAGATCTTTGGTCATACAAACGGTGTCCGATTTCAGATCTGTCTGAACCGGCCAGACCCTTGGATCATAGACTTACTTTATTACACACGCGAACATCACAAGGAAGAAGAAGAAGCTTGGAGCACAACAAGTACTGAATGAATTACCAAGTGAAGGTAAAAAGATAAGTAACTTGTTAGGGTTACAGGAGTATATACAAGCCGGGGAGGAAAAAAACCTCCTAAAAAGGAAAAAAAGCATGTTGGCGGTTCTAAGTGTGTTCACACACATCACTAGCGAAATATATCAACAAATAGAATAGAGGGAAAACACTTTCCAATTTTACCTAAACTAACTTGTGGCCTATGAAAATTCATCATCCTAGACATAATAGAATTCCTTGGCTATAGAATAAAATCTCTAGATCCCACTAAGGAAGAAATCCTTGGTTTATCATCCATGCACTTGAACTTAGTTCTATTGGAAGAGCATCAAATACCACTAGCTAAAACTTTTGTATTTTTCTTCTCCCTTTAGATTGCCATATGAATGGAAAAACAATCCTTTTTTAGAACTAGGTAATCTATATGTATCAATCCTCCTAATTGATACTCCGCCATCATCCTCATGACAAAACACCAATTAAGGAACTTATACATCCACGGGCCAAATTTATCCATATCTCCTAGAAACCCTAAAGAGAAAATTCATGAGTGGATATGTAGTCTCTTTGATGCCAATAACCATAACTCCTAGTTTAGTCAAATACCATCATTGGGACAAATATTATATCTCCTAGAGTCACCAAATGAGACTCAACCTAAACACCATGTTTAATTGATCCCCCTACTATCTTGTTAGAATAGTGCCACTCCTATCTAGCCAATCTAAAGAGTATAAACTTTCTCTATCTCATCTAATGAAGACGACTTTAGCAATGGAACCTATTCCACTTTCCCTTTCCCTCAAAAGAGACTTAATGGATTCTTTTGGTTGTAGTCTCCAAAGATGAGAATACATAAGTTCTTAACATGGTTTCCCTTCCTAATGAGTGGAGAATCAAACTCCCATCTGAAGGAAACCCAATTAAAATTAGAGTAGATGAATCCCTCTCCTCAAATGTCAACTAAGAGACGTTCTCTAAACACCTCTTCTATGTCTAGCTGAAATCATACTCTATGAATGATGATTCCCTTTCTCCCTAGCCATAGACGAAGATTCCTCAAAGGTAAATAATCCCCACCATCCCATATTAGTGGTTCTCCTCTCCACTCCATGGAAGCACAATTCAATTAAACAACTATTATGCCTAGTTCCTATCACTAAGATGGAACTCTCGTATCCTATATCTACTAGATTCTCATGAATGTCATATTCTCTAACTAGAATAGCTTGGTTTAGATAATATTAATATCACTTGCCTACCAAGTTGAGCTAGTTCCTAAGTACCAATAGGTACTTATTGGATCGCCTTACTAAATGGAATCCTAATTATCTTCTTTCCTTGGGATCCAACGTTCTAAGTTGAGCTAAGGTCAATACAACGACCTTAAGTGAGTCGTGTGAGCATGTATTAATGCTCCTTGTGATACCCATGAATGTTTCCAAACTTTCCTTAATGATATCCATCTAGGTTATGCCATCAAGAATAGCTAGCCACAGTGTCGATTGATTATTTCATCTTCTAATACTAAATGTACAACCACATGTGTGCATTCCTATCAAAACCCCATAGGCTCTACTTCTAAGAGACTTTGTTTGAAGGTTGCTTATCTTCACTAAGTAAAGAGAGAGCTTATCAAATCTTTGGGCTCCTATGATATGTGCCCTACTAGTCCCCAAAAATAACCTTCTAACAGCTTTATTCTAAATTATGCCTTAAAGCTTGATTCTAGGTATTAGAGACATTGCAACATATAAGGGGTATACCAAGGCTTCTACCAGGGCAAATGCATGGGCATCATTTTCAACCGACATCGATGTAAGATTCAGCATATGCATCGGTACAAAATTGTCGGTATATGTGCTAGTAGGGGTGTCGGTATAGATAGATAGATAGATAGATAGATAGATAGATAGATAGATAGATAGATAGATAGATAGATAGATAGATAGATAGATAGATAGATAGATAGATAAACAGACAGACAGACAGACAGACAGACAGACAGATAGATAGATAGATAGATAGATAGATAGATAGATAGATAGATAGATAGATAGATAGATAGATAGATAGATAGATAGATAGATAGATAGACAGATAGACAGATAGACAGATAGACAGATAGACAGATAGACAGATAGACAGATAGACAGATAGACAGATAGACAGATAGACAGATAGACAGATAGACAGACAGACAGATAGACAGATAGATAGATAGATAGATAGATAGATAGATAGATAGATAGATAGATAGATAGATAGATAGATAGATAGATAGATAGATAGATAGATAGATAGATAGATAGATAGATAGATAGATAGATAGATAGATAGATAGATAGATAGATAGATAGATAGATAGATCGATAGATAGATCCTTAAGACCTAAACCCTAATCCTATGTGTATATGTGCATATGTGTGTATGCATGTGTAAACATCCTAATTTTTGTAAATATATGATTATATATATATATTAATATTAAACCTAAAAACTCTATTTTTTATATATTTAATTCAATAAAAACCCTAAAATCCTATTTTTATATATTTAATTTATATATCTAAAGCACTAGCTCTTTTCATATTTATCTATTTATACTAAAATCCTATTTTTTTATATATTTATTTATATATTTAAACTTTTTTCTTAATTTTTCTTATATATATTTAATTTGATTAAAAATCCTAAACCCTATTTTTTATATATTTGATTATATATATTTAAAAAACCTAAAATCCTATTTATATATATATATATATAATTATATATATTTAATTTATACCAACATATTAGAGGCACTGCAACATATCAAGGGTATACCAAGGCTTCTACAGGGGCAAATGCATGGGCATCATTTTCCCCTAATGTCGATGTAAGATTCAGCATATGCATTGACAAAATTATCGGTATATGCGCCAGTAGGGGTGTGGGTATGAGCGATGGTATAAATGTCGGTATGGGCACGCTGATATAACTTCCGATAATCCCCTAGGCATAAACGCCAGTATTAACACTGGTATGCGACTGGGTACGCCTACCGACGCCTATACCTATGCCCATATCTATAAAATATTTTTTGGGTAGAGTGTGTTGTCTCTTAGTAAAGCAGCATTACCATGTTGTTATGTAGCAAAAGACAATACACTCTGCCCAAAAGAAAAACCGAGTACATGTGACATGTACTCTAATGGCAAACAAAACATGATTTGATAAAGCAAAACATTGTTAGACACAAAAGAGATGAACATAATGAACCATGAACCATGAACCATGTACAAAACATATATATATTTCATAAATGGAGCATGTACAAAAGTGTGGCAAACCACTGCCATATATGAGCCAAATACAAAATGTGCCAAAGAACTACCATATAGGAACAAAATACAAAAATCTGGCACACCACTGCTATATATGAGCCAAATACAAAATTGTGGCACACCACTATCATACACATGCCTGGAGGGATCATCACATCTATATCTGAAGTCTTGCAAGAAAGAACATTCATGAAATGAGACAAATTGACATGATATTTACAAGCAACAACTAAAAACATCAAACCAAGTTTATAAGCTCACCTCATCATAGATCCTCCCATGAAATGAAAGCACTGCATCCCTCCAAGTCCTCTAATAGTGTAGCCAATCCATGACGATATCCGTAAGCCTCCTCGGTTTGTGTCGGAGGATGACCCACTGTCAACTCCTACAACAAATATGCAAAATGTTAGATGAACATACATGATGTGCTTAACACAAACAAATTCAATACTCAAAATGATACTTATAAACTCATGATGCATTGTGTCATATCCACCACTACCCAAATGTGACGATCCAATCGTATCTAGATATGTGGCCACCGCATCTCGTTGCTGGCGATATCGATCTGAAGTTTGCTACTGCTCATCATGAATCATATCCCACTCCTCAGAATCTAACCATACAGGCTTCGATAAACTTGCTTTGAAAGCATCACCGAGCCTTGGATCGTCGATGAGACATAACCTCATGTGCTATGTGTTGAATCCACTCTGAGCTAACAATATGATGCCCATGTGCTGGCCATAACTCCTGATAGATCATCTCTATGATATAATTTTTACGATCTTTATCTTGTTCACTCCATTTCAACATTATAGAGTGTCCAAACTGTATGGAGCAAAGCTGTCATATATGCTGATGCATGGCCTTGCCGGCCGCATCCATCACTAAAGCTCTATCACGTATACTATACACCTTGGATTCATCATGATCATGAGCACCCCAAGGTGTACGTGGTGTACCACGTGGCATACCTACATCTGAGGTACTCGCTCTAGGAGTAGAAGTGGGAGACACAACGTCCATCGCACTACCTCCTCAACATCCACCTCCCCTAGAGACACCTGTAGATCCACTTCTCAAACCTTCCCCTCCAGAGCATGACCTCGACTGACGAGACGGGCTAGCATATGGGCATCCTATTGTTAGCTCATTGTGTATGCATTTCTTATATATATTTAGTTTAATTAAAAAACCCTACAAATCCTAAAGACTTATTTCTTATAAATTTAATTATATATATTTATTTTTATTATATGTATGTTAAAAACCTAAATGCCTAATCCTAAGGAGCTAGACCTAAAATATGTATATATGTATATGTACGTGTATATACATATGTATCTGTATATGTATTATGTGTGTATATGTGTGTATACATATGTAAAAAGCTTACAAACCCTAATCCTATTATATATATATATATTTGATTATATATGGTACTTTTTTTCCTAATATTTATAAATATATGATTATATATGTTAATATTAACCTAATCCTCTATTTTTTATATATTTAATTTAATATATTTAATTATATATTTAATACGCTAATTTTTTTAATGTTGATTTATATATTCAATTTTTTCTTCTTTTTTTGTATATATATTTAATTTAATTAAAAAGCCCTAAAACTCTATTTTTTATATATTTGATTATATATATGCAGAAAACATAAAATCCTATTTTTATATATTTAATTATATATTTAAAAAAACTATCTCTTTTCATATTTATTTATCTATACTAAAATCATAATTTTTCTTTTTTTTCTTAATTTTTTTCTTATATACATTTAATTTAATTAAAAACCCTAAAACTTTATATTTTATATATTTGATTATATATGTTGGAGATAGACATTTGTGGAAGCACGGGAACATCACAAGGAAGGAGAAGAAGCTTGGAGCACAAGACACAATACTGAATGTATTACTAGAGAATGTACAAAGGTAAGTAGCCCATTAGGGCAATAGGCACATATACAAGCCGGGGAAAAAAAACCTCCTAAAGAGGGAAACAAGTGCCACGGCAGTCCTAGTGTGTTCACACACATCACTACCTAAATATATCAACCAATCCCCCCTGGGAGTGATGCAGTGAACAAGGAGCTGGCACTCATGTATAAGGAAGTGCCAAGCTATGTGGAAATCACTCCACAAAAGGAAGTAAGCCCAAAGCTTTGCGGAAAGCTTCAAACTTCTCCCTAGGCAGAGCCTTCGTGAAAAGGTCAACAATGTTCTCTTGCGTGGGGACATATGCCAAGTTGATCTCCCCAGTAGAGAACCTCTCCCTGACATAGTGATAATGCACCTCAATGTGCTTAGTGCGAGCATGGAACATAGGGTTCCTCACAACTGTCAATGCACTCTGACTGTTAGTGAAGATGTTGGTGGTAGAAGACTGACCAACACCCAAATCAGCCATTGGGCGTCTGAGCCACACACACTCAACAGCCGCTGTGAAAGTTGCCCTATACTCAGCCTCACAACTAGAAGTGGCCACAGTAGGCTTTTTCTTGCTCAACCAAGATATACATGAGCTACCAAGCATGAAGCAAAAGCCACTAGTGGACACACGAGTGTCATAGCAACCAACCCAATCAAAGTCAGAAAAAGCATGCAAATATGGCGGTAGTGATCCCCCCTTGGGATAAAACAACCCAAGTATCCGAGTACCACTCAAGTAGCAAAAGATGTGCTTAGTTGCCTGCCAATGCTTGACTCCTGGGCAATGTATAAACCTGCTCATCTGTGGGACAGCAAAGTGAATATTTGGCCGAGTAATGCATAAGTAAATCAAGCATCCAACAACCTGTTGATAGAGAACAACATCAAATGCATCTCCAGCATCATGAAGACTCAATTGTAAACCTGTCTCCATAGGAGTAGCAATAGGCTTACAATCTTCAAGGCCAAAATGCTGCAATAATGTGTCAATATATTTTGTTTGACACAAAGCCATTCCACCATCAACGTGCATAAACTAAATGCCCAAATGGTGGTGCAAATGCCTCAAATGAGATATCTCGAATGAGGCACGCAAATCAGCCTTAAAATCAGCAATATGCCTCTCATGAGGACCAATGAGCAGCATGTCATCAACATAAACCACAATGATCAGAAGTACATCATTAGCACGCTTAACATATAAGGTGCTTTCAGTTGGACTGTTCTCAAAACCATGTGCAATCAGATAGGCATGTATCTTCTCATACCAAGCACGTGGTGCTTGCTTTAAACCATATAATGCCTTCTTTAACCTGCACACCTGGTTTTCATGCCCTTTTTGCACAAAGCCACAGGGCTGAAAAACATATACTTCTTCATGCAAGTCACCATTCAGAAATGTTTTTTTAATGTCCAATTGATGTACATTCCAACCATAATGAGCTGCAAGTGCACAGATGCTTGGAACAATAGTCATATGGCATGTAGGTGCAAAGGTCTCATCAAAATCAATGCCTCTTTCCTGTGCATAACCCTTTGCAACAAGCCTAGCCTTATACCTGTCAATTGTACCATCCCGTTTACACTTCAGCTTGTATACCCACTTAGTGCCAATGGCCTTCTTGCGAGGAGGCAAGTCACATAAAGACCAAGTACTATTCTTCATTATAGCATCATATTTAGATTGCATAGCAGCTATCCAATTTTCTGAATTTTGTGCTTCATCAAATGAAATAGGCTCATTCTCATCATAGAGACTAGATGCAGCCATAGCATAGCAATTTGATGCAAAAAGAGGCACTATGAGAGCCTGAACGAGTACGATATGATAGAGGTGCATCTAATTTGCTGTCACGCAACGTCTGCACCAGCCATTTTGGCATAGTTTTCACCTCCTCAATGTCAGCTCTCTCATCAAAAAGTGCATCATGTAAATCTGCATCAGAAATGGGATGATCTGCATCATCATATGAAACCTCCAAAGGTTGAGAAGTTGCCTCATTAGGACCAACACTAGGTTGTCCACCTATAAAAAGAGACAGCAAAGTATCATACCTGTCTTTGGAGCTAACAGATGTTTTCTTAGTACATGAAAGCAATGGCTAAATAGAATCTTCCACAAAAACAACATCATGGCTAACCAAAATGCATTTAGTATGTGGATGATACAGTCGATCACCTTTACTTTCAAAACTATATCCAACAAAAATACATTTTACTACTCTATCATCCAATTTTCTGCTATGTTGTTCAGGCACTAATGCATATGCCAAACAACAAAAACATGCAGATGAGCAACAGATGGCTTGCAATCATGCCAAGCCTCATATGGAGTGATAGACCACAGTGATTTAGTGGGACACCTGTTAAGTACATATGTTGCACACATGACAGCCTCAAGCCAGAAACTATGTGGTAAAGCTTCACTCTTGACCATACACCTCACCATCTCCATGAGTGACCTGTTCGTTCGTTCAACAAATCCATTCTGTTGAGGTGTATACGGCACTGTACACTGGTGTTTTATTCCACATTCAGCCAGAGATGTATTAAAATCAGAAGACATATATTCCTCCCCTCGATAAGAACGGAGGGTGCCCATTTTACATGTTGATAGATTTTCAGCCAAAACCAAAAATTGTTTGAAGCACATGAACACTTCGGACTCTGCCTTCAATGGATATACCCATGTATGCCTGGAAAAATCATTAATGAAAGTCACGAAGTAAAGATAATTTCCAAAAGAATGTGTATGCATAGGACCACAGACATCACTATGTACAAGCTCCAATTTTTGAGTAGCCTGAACTGAACCATCTTTTGGAAATGAGGAATGCTTCATTTTGCCCAAGATATAGCCTTCACAAACGTGTTTTCAAGGTGTCTCAAGTTTGGGCAAAGAGGAGACCATTTCAGATTTCTGTAGGCGTAGCAAACTAGCAAAATTCAGATGACCAAAGTGTGCATGCCAAAGCTTTGCATCTGACATAGCCTGAGAATCATGTACTCCGCATGCCGAATCATTCACAAATCTTTCATAGTCTATGAGCTTATACAACCCACGACATAAAATGCCAGAAGCAATAATCACATCGCCATTTGACAGATCATGAACTCTACACCTGTTATCAACAAATTTCACAATCAAGCCAATCTTGGCCAATGCAGAAACTGATAATAGGTTCTTCTTGATCCTTGGCACAAATAAAGCATCTAATAAAGTGAAAGAAATACCATCAGCAGTAGTCAAAATGATCTTACCAACTCCCATAATAGGATAAGAGGAGTTGTTGGCGCATGTAACAGTATTCCGGATTGCCTTTCATCATTAACCGAAGAGTAGGAGCAAAACTCTAATATGAATCGGGAAGACCATTCAAAAGGCTATCTGGTATAACCTCATCAGCAAAAATCAACTCTTCCTTCAAGTCTTTGATCTTCGTTAGGAAATTGTCCATAGAATCACCTTCATTCATGTGCTCACTCTCCAATTGTTTTCGGAGGTAAGCAACACGAGCCTCATTCCTAGCTTGGTACAATGTGGTAAGTGTATCCCAAGCATCCTTAGCTGTTCTGCAAGAGCGAATGTGAGGGATAATGATACGTTTGACAGACAAAGCTATCAATGCATGTGCCTGGTCATCTCTGCCATCCCAGCGAATCTAATCTATAGTAGGTGCAGCAGAAACCGCAACACGAACATGAATATGCAGAATATTATCATCTTTGACACCTTCTACATCAGCTTCAGTACCTGCAATTGTAACAGTTGCAGGTGTGATAGGACATTTTTCGACACCCTGCACAATATTCCACAATCCTTTTGCAACCAACACATGTCGCATCGTATAAGCCCATAATGGGTAGTTGGTACCATCCAACTTATCCTCAACAGCCAACATACGGAATAGATCACTACTTTCAGCCATGGCTAGTGACTAAGATACCTTGATGCAAAAAATTGACTGTATCTCAAAAAGTTGAACAGAACTGCCTAGACGAATTCTGCTAGACCTGTAGTAGACTTCAAGATGCTTATACTAGAGAACAGAACTAGTATATACCTTTGGCACAAAAAGAAAAAACCTTCTAAAGATGGATGGACTTCAAACACTGAGAGGAGCCAACATAGTTACAATTGGAAAAAATACTCTTTAGGGAGTTTCATACATAGGTTTCGCTTGCTAAAATGCATAAAAGCCCTGCACAAGCGCTGCAATAGTGTGTTCGGAGGTCGAAACGAGCTCAGATCGCGATTTTGGCACCACAAAGCCAAGCAGTTTTGATCTCGAAAACACGCTGAGTATGCTCACCAAAATTCGTGCGATTCTAATACTACAAACGGAGGAGTGTTGATGGCACCCTAGATGAAGCGATGACCTGTTCTGATACCAATTGTTGGAGATAGACGTATGTGGAAGCACACAAACAACACAAGGAAGGAGAAGAAGCTTGGAGCACAACACACAATACTGAATGTATTACTTAGAGAATGTACAAAGATAAGTAGCCCATTAGGGCAATAGGTGTATATACAAGCCGGGGGAAAAAAACCTCCTAAAGAGGGAAAAAAGTGCCCCGACGGTCCTAGTGTGTTCACACACATCACTACCTAAATATATCAACAATATATATGTAAAAAACTTAAAAGACTAATCCTAAAGACCTAGACCTAAAACATGTATATGTGTGTATGCATGTGTATATACATATGTATGTGTATATACATATGTATGAGTATATGTATGCATGTGTGTATATGTGTATATATATGTATGCATGTGTGTATATGTGTATATATATGTATGCAAATATATATATTTAATATATATATTAAAAAACACTAGCTATTTTCATATTTATTTATCTATACTAAAATCATAATTTTTTTTTAATTTTTTCCTTATTTTTTCTCAATTTTTTATTATATATATTTAATCCTAAAACTCTATTTTTTTATATATTTGATTATATATATGTAAAAAACCTAAAAGCCTAATCTGAAAGACCTAGACCCAAAACATGCATATGTGTGTATGCATGTGTATATACATATGTATGTGTATATGTATGCATGTGTGTGTATGTGTATATATATATATGCATGTGTAAAAACCCTAAAACCCTAACCCTAACGATGTAGAACTAAAACATGTACATGTATGTATGCATGTGTATATACATGTGTATATACATGTGTATGTGTATATGTATTATGTGTGTATATGTGTATATGTATGTATGCATGTGTAAACTGCCTAAAACCCTAATCCTAAGTGTATATGTGTATATGTGTATGCATGTGCAAACATTCTAATTTTTTGTAATTTTTATAACTATATGATTATATATGTCAATATTAAACCTAAAACTCTATTTTTTATATATTTCATCATATATATTAATTCAATAAAAAACCCTTAAATTCTATTTTTATATATATATATATATATATATATATATATATATATATAATTTATATATTTAAAACACTAGCTCTTTTCAAATTTATGTATCTATACTAAATTCCTATTTTATATATATATTTATTTATATATTTAAACTTTTTCCTTACTTTTTTAATTTTTTTCTTATATATATTTAATTTAATTAAAAACCCTAAACCCTATTTTTTATATATTTGATTATATATATGTAAAAAGCATAAAAATTCTAAAAACTTATTTTTTAAATATTTAATTATATATTTAATTTTATTGTATGTATGTAAAAAATTTAAAAGCCTAATCCTAAAGACTTAGATCTAAAACATGTATAGGTGTGTGTTTGTGTGTACATATGTGTGCGAATGTGTGTGTATGTGTGTGAATGTGCGTGTACATGTGTGTGCATGAATGTGTGTGTATGTGTGTGAATGTGTGTGTATGTGTGTGTATGTATGTGTATGTGTGTGTGTGTATGTATGTGTGTGTACATATGTGTGTGAATGTATGTATGCATATATTTATGTATGTATGTGTGTGTACGTATGTGTGTGAATGTATGTATGCATATTTTTGTGTATGTATATGTGTATGTATGTGCGTGTACATATGTGTGTGAATGTATGTATGCATATGTATGTGTATGCATGTGTATATGTGTGTGTATGTATGCATGTGTGTATATGTGTGTATGTATGCATGCATATATATGTGTATGCATGTGTATATGTGTGTGTATGTATGCATGTGTGTATATGTATGTGTATATGTATGCATGCATATGTATGTGTATGCATGTGTATATGTGTGTGTATGTATGCATGTGTGTATATGTGTGTGTATGTATGCATGCATATACATGAGTATGTGTGTGTATGTATCTTTATCTCTCTCTTTCACTCTCTTTATCTCTCTCTCTTTCTCTTTCTCTTTCATCTCTCTCTCTCTCTTTAATCTCTCTCTCTCTCTCTCTCAATAGAGAACAAAACAATCACTAACATCGATGTAATCTTTTGGATCACTGTCGTCAAAATCCAATGAACGTCGTCTCTTGTGAAATTCCAAAGAATCAATGCCAAAAAACTCCTACGAAACCAAAGAGAAGAGAAATTAGACAACAGAAAACATAAAGAAAGAGAAAGGTTGAAAGAGTACGTGCATCACTTACCAAGATGCGAGATCTAGAGAGAGTGTGTGTGGGTGTGTGTAGAGAAAGAGATCTATGTGTGTGTGTGTGTGCACAAGACAATGTAGGTCACAATTAAGTTCATGCGTGCAACTTCGACAGAAGCACTAATTAGTTCAAAACACGTGCAAAATTTTGAGTTTTTGCTCTCGTGTCCTGGTATGTTTAAAACACAGCGCCAATATAGGCATTAGTATATGCGTCGGTATGAGCGCCGATAATTTCTTGGAAATTACAAACGCTCATACCGATGCCTATATTGGTGCCCATACCGGCACCTATACTGGCAGCCACAACGTATACCGATGGTGAATTTCAAACAGTTGTATTGACGGTTTAGTGATCGTCAATATGCCTAACATGAACCATCCAAGCATTTCCACCGATCATACTGATGTCGGGGGTGGACTGTCGGTATGGACAACATTGGTATGCCCCTAATATGTTGTAGTGAGAGATGGGAAGGTGATTCCAAAGACAATCATTTATTAATCTTCTAACAACTTTATTCTAAATTGTATATTAAAGCTTGATTGTTGGGAATACCAATGGTTTTGAAATTTATTATCAACGCAGATGGAATGGGCTTTCAATAAATTCAAAGATAAAGTCAACAAACGTTTTTAATTATCGAAATTTATTATGAACATAGATGGAATTCGGGACATTTTGTGCTCCACCTATGTCTTCGAGTCAAAAAGGAGCTAACTCTCTTGTGAATCCTAGAATGCATGGATGAAGTCCAAATTTAATTTCTATTCACCTAAAATAATCTACGCTAATTCTTCCTTTGTCTTGGAGGATTCTCCTTGGTTTTGATATTGTACTTTCTTCTTACTATAAAACCTCACAACTGCCATAAAGTTGGGATTTTCTTGGTCTGTTTTCACTAATGGTAGGATTTTCTATGTGCAAGTCATTCATGAGTAGTACCATTTATTTGAAGGTTGCTCAAAAGAGATCAAAGAGATAAATGAGTCTATGTAGTCAATGTTGTAGGTAGTTGGAAAGAGGATAAGGAATAAGATGCACAAGGTTGTTGTTGCTCTCGTCAGATCCTTCAAGAGGAGATACCACTTTATTGGAGTTTATAAAAGAGAAACTAAGCTATTTTTGGCATGTGGAAGATTAGAGCTAAGAACTTCTTTTGCTATGGCCCTTTGAGGGAGAAGCTCGAGTTATGGAAAAGCTCTCCATATCCACACACAGAGACACACAAAGTTCTCTCCATCCAACCATATCCGAGAGCATACTCATGAATGTGTCTCAAGATTCTCATGTAAGAGAGTTAATCTTCTCTTCTCTCTTCTACTATAGTAAATTCATCCCACGATGTCATGTTGCATACCTCAATAAGAGGTGTTCCCATAATATGTGGCATTTCCTTCCCCTTGAAAAACTTTTTTGTTCTCCAAAATGTAAATCAAATGTACATAATGGTAGAAGAAAGCGCTTGGACTCCCCTAAGACCATCTCAAAGGTGGGAAATCATTACAATGTATTATCTCTTGTACACACCCGACTTCCAACTATCACTAATTTTTTATATCATCAAAGTGACCTAAGTCCATAGAACATAATGTAATTGTGATGGAGCAATAATGTGAAAAATAAGTGTAAAGGGTCAAGCTATAGAGGCTTGAACATACTACAATGGAGATAATAAGCCATAAAATTCTCTAAAATATAGAACAAACTCCCATAGGAAAGTGATTCCAAACCCATTTAGAATCAATATGATATGCTTGCTTTCATGACATGCTAGGTCTTCCTAGAGTGTACATGTAAGAAATAATTTTTATCTAAAATAACTTGTGACCTATGCAATCCATCATCCTAGACATAATAGAACTCCTTGGCTAGATAATGAAATCTCTATATCCCACTCAAGAAGAATTCCTTGGTTTATCATCCATGCACTTGGACTTAATTCTATTGGAAGAGCATCACATGGGACTAGTTGAAACTTTTGTATTTTCCTCTTCCCTTTAGTTTTCCATATGAATGCAAAAACAATCATTTTTCAGATCTAGGTAATCTATAAGTATCAATCCTCCTAATTGATGCTTTTCCATTGTCCTCATGACAAAACACCAACTAAGAAACAAATATACCCACGAGTCAAATTTATCCCTATCTCCTAGAAATCCTAAGGAGAAAATTCATGAGTGAATATGTAGTCTCTCTGATGCCAACAACTATAATTCCTTGTCTAATCAAATACCATCATTGGTACTAATAGCTTATCTCCTAAAGTCATCATTAAATGAGACTCAATCTAACCACCATGATTACTTGTATTTGGAGGTCAAAGAGCACAAAATTCAGTTTTCAAGGTCACTACAGTTTCCTAGAATAAGCAAATTGAAGGCTTGAAGGGTTGCCACATGGAAAATAATGATTGAACCATGTTGTACAGTCACGATGAGCTCACATTCAAGGGTGGAGATGCACTAAAGCTTAAAGCAAGGAGGATCCACGAGTTTTTTCATCGGATAAGCCTTTTTTGATAGTCAAAGATCAATAATGCAAAGTTTGTCTAAAAATAGCAGCTTATCTTATCCAAATTGATGTCAGCACTGATTCGATGGTCCAGATCAGCCCCAAATCCAATGGTGGAGAATGAATGCACCTAATTTTCCCCCTTTACCCTAGATATCATATAAAGAACAAATCTTAGCCATCCATTTGATAAATCCAATGGTTGTAATCAAAAGCAGTTGATTCTCACACTCTCTTTGTGGAGTCTTCATGCTCATAGAGCATTATATGTAAGTCATTTCCATTTCAATTCATTGATCATGTTTTCATATCTTTTGTTCCTTCCTCCTTAGTTTGATATTCTTCAGGTTCATGTTGTGGTTCCTGCTACACCTATCACAAAGCAACTTCAATGGGATGGCAGAGATGCTCAGACACATGCATTGATAGCCTTGCCTATCAAATGTGCCATTATCCCCCATACTCCCCTCTGCAAACATCAAAGGATGCTTGGGATACACTAATTACTTTATACGAGACAAGGAATGAGGCTCATGTTGCTTACGTCCGAAAATAGTTGGGGAGTGAGCACGTGAATGAAGGAGATTCCATGGACAATTTTTTGATAAAGATCAAATATTTGAAGGAGCAATGGATTTCTATTGATGAAGTCTTACCTGACAGTTCAGTTGTGCAAATTTTTCTAAATGGTCTTCCAGATTCATATTAGAGTTTTTCTTCTACTCTTCAACTGATGATGAAAGGCAATCCAAATGCCTTGCGGTATGAAGCAAAAAGAAAGCAACAATGAATATTAAACAAGGAAACTTATCTAGAGGTTCAAGAGATAATTTGTAGGTGTGTGAAGGTGCTATAGGTGGTCTAAACTCCATCAAAATAGCTTAGCAAGACTCCCAATAGTTTGTTTCTTCAAAACAATGCTCCAAAGAGGGTTGATAATGATGAAAAATCAAACTCCAAGCTCTAAAGATAAGTGCGATTGAAGCCAAAATATGGCTTGCGACCACTCTCTAGAAAGATCTCTCAAAGAGCAATCATAGCAAAAAAAAAACTCTAAAGTTGGAGGTCAGATGCTCAAGTTATGTCTAAACAAGTGGAAAGAAGTGGGTGAAGTTGGCTGATTTCAGTAGTCCTTGGCTATGGAAGTGATAGAAAATTCGAAACCTTTCCTCCGTTAGATGAAAAACGCACATGTACTAGCTAGGAAATCCCACATGGGCTACTATACAGAACCAAAGAACTTTCAAATAAGACTTTTTACATACTCCTCTTCACAACAAGAGCATGAGAAGAACTATCTCTTGCTCCACCCTCTGCTACCATCATCACATGAGTGCGTACAGGCAGACATGGGGATTTCGTCAGTGCGCGGGTAGTGCAAGCAGAGATTCTCCCTGGGAAGGCCTTCTGATTGCAAGCAGCTCTTCACGTGTTTCACGCATGCTTAGATGCCCGAGAGGGAGTCATATGGCTCCTTCACTCCTTTTAATCTCTCCTACCAGTAACGATCGGAGACCAAAAAAGCTCCAAAAGCTTCACAAAGATGATGATGAAGCATGCCAAAGAAACCTCAAGATATCTTGATGCTATGATACCAATTGTAAGAAAGAACTTGAATGATGTGTGTGACTCTCCTCCCATCCATATATACCCTCTTTTAATCTAAAAATAACAATGATCCAGAATGGTCTAGTGCCACCATGTGGCCATCATGCAACACTCATCCCCATTACTACCAAATATCTTAGGATATCCCTCAAGCTTGGGACCTTGGATAGTTGGCCCTTATCCCTCACACACATGGAATGATCCCTATGGACCAATGTCTGACATGCTACTTGGATTGTTTTATCCCAAGGGGGATCACTACCGTGAGATTTAAATGCTTTTACTGACTCTGACTGAGCCAGTTGCGATGGCACTCGTGTGTCCACTAGTGGCTTTTGCCTCATGCTTGGTAGCTCATGTATATATTGGTTGAGAAAGAAGCAACCTAATGTGGCCACTTCCAATTGTGAGGCTGAGTATAGGGCAGCTTTCATAGTGACTATTGAGTGTGTGTGGATTATACATTTTATGGTTGATTTGGGTGTTGCTCAATCTTTAGCCACCACCATCTTCACTAACAGTCAGAGTGCATTGGCAGTTGCGAGGAACCCTGTGTTCCATACTCGCACTAAGCACATTGAGGCGCACTATCATTATGTCAGGGAGAGGTTCTCTACTGGAGAGATCAGTTTGGCATATGTGTTCACACAAGAGAACATCGCAGACCTTTTCACAAAGACTCTACCCAGGGAGAAGTTTGAAGCTTTCCACAAAGCTTTGGGCATACTTCCTTTTGTGAATTGATTCCACATAGTTTGGCACTTCCTTGTACATGAGTGCCAGCTCTTGGTTCATCGTATCACTCATAGGGGGGATTTTTGGACAATGAGTACCCTCACATATAGAAATGACTCTGTGAAGGTGATAGAGTAGCTCAAAGTGCTATAATAACAGACAGAGATTCACAAACTCAATGGAAGTGAAGTATAAAAATATATTGCTAATGGACATATGATAAAAGGAGGTGTTGATCACTCCCTTAACTTTGGGATACTACAAAATCCACTCAATGAGTGTGTGATGATCAACTCTAATCTCTCTCTTACCTGCAACTCAATACGTAGTGTATTTAAACACTTTTTGGATGGATGAAAATTAGAGATTCTACCTAAAAGGTGGTCCCAACTTCTAGGGATTGTTTGAATTTTGAATTAAAATAAATTCATGGATTCAGATCCTAATAAACTCACAAGAATATCTCCATTTATCCATTTTACTTTTCGTTGAGATAAGCTTCACATTTAACCTTTGAAGTCTTTCATAACATATGATGAAATGAATGTTCAATTGAGCTTCCTGAGATGTGAGAACTCTAATGTGCATTTAGCAAAGCATGTAGGCTTGCTCTATGCACCAACATGCAGTTGGTGGTCGAATATAAGATGTAGTGGAGGTGGGGTGAATAAGTATTGGTTCTAATAATAACATGATGGGCACAAAAAGACTAGCATTATACAATGGGTTATCGTGGGAAGAAAATGATTGTTTATGTAACAATGGGCTATGAAAGTCGAAATTGGGAATGGGCATTGTTGTAGCTACAGGGTTTGTGGTGATGGGTAACTCAGTTTTAGTGGTTAGAATTGGTTTGGAAGTTCTCAAAGGTAACACTACATGCGTGGGTGATTGAGGAGGCATATTGAAGGTGGTTTTGATTGATTGACTAACAGTTTCAATAGTGCAAATATGTACAAAGGTGATGGGGGTGGTTATGGAAGTCATAGTAGAAGTTACTGATATCTATAAGCTTTTTTCCAAATCGTGGGAGGGTCCTCATTCTACTTTTGTTGTATTGCATAGGAGTTTTCTTTAATATGTGTTTGA
Organism: Ceratopteris richardii; assembly: GCA_020310875.1. Taxonomy (NCBI): domain Eukaryota; kingdom Viridiplantae; phylum Streptophyta; class Polypodiopsida; order Polypodiales; family Pteridaceae; genus Ceratopteris; species Ceratopteris richardii. Next base: position 160,384,827 of record CM035423.1, on the reverse strand, counting down.
TAGTTTCAACCATGCCAAAAACTTTTGACAATGCATATATGGAGTCAATGAACATGGGGTCCACATCATTTGCTTCAATTAAATGTTCAAAGATTACCTGACTCCTTTGCTTAGATAGTCCACTATGGGGCATGAATATCTTCCATGGTTCTTCTTAATCTTTTAAGCATCATTGTGTAGGCAAGGTCACCTTTGTCTTCTTGATTGCTAGGTTGCATGTCTTCTCCCTAGAATCTGCATGATTGTTGTTCTTCCTCCCAATGGGCAAGGCACACTTCTTCCATACATTGCTATTTGTTGTGCCTCTCATATGGGCTTGTCACCTCTTGGTCATCTTCCTCTTCTGATCCGAAGTCTACACTCGACAATGGGAATCCTTGAAGGACTTGTTCAAAATCAAAGGTGTCCATATCCTTAAGTCCTTCCATCACTAGAAATTCAATTTTGGTGGAATGGGTAGAGTTTATGGTTGTGCTGCAATTTCTTTCCTTGTAGTAATTGCGACCTGAGCTTTTGTAGATCGGGGGATATCAATGCTCAATCGAGGGATGGTGGGTTTTGCTATGGTGGGTGACACTTCAAGAGCAATGATTGCCCCTCTTGTTTGCATGCATGGGACCATGCCTCTCATATGTTTTGATTGTGGAGCTACCGTGGATCTTCTCTGCTTGAAAATTTGGAGAGTTATCACTCTTGTGAGTGCCCACTCTAATGTCATATACCAAACACTTGTAAATTATCAATGTGATAGAACAATGCCTATTTAGGACTAGTTTGTGTTTCCATCTTGCATTTGCCATGTAAAGCTGATAAATAATATAGTGTGGTAGATTGATAGGTATCTCTTCCGATTCTACCCAATAAAGAGTGAAACATATCTTCTTATGGGGCTACATGAAGCGATCCTACCATGGGAAGAAAAAATGTTGCATGCACATTCTTAGGGGGATAAATAAACTAGGTGTGATAGCGACCATCTTCAGTGATCTTTAATATATCCCTTTTCTTCATGGCCTCTAGTGCTTGTATCTCTTTATCGATGGGGACATGCTTTACCTACATATGTAAAGATTCGCTTACCAATTTTTGAGACAACTTGAATTGTTTTGGTTTTGGTTGGGAAGAAGTGATGGTATGATGAAGCTGCCAAAAAGATCCTTATCCACCCCAGGATGGAGAGTCTCAATCAAGTAGTACCATCTCATAAAATCCGGCTTTCGTAATGGTGCACAAAAATAGTCTAATAATCTCTCTCTTTCCAAGATATTATGTAATTGTGTTGAGTTCTATGGCTCCTCAAAATCCTTGGAAAAGAACTCAAAATAGCCCCATATATTGTTAAACTCGCATTTTGACTCCCATATGTAGAATGCATCACCCAATGGTCCAACCAACTCATTGAGCTAGTGCGAGTGTACATGGACTCTCTTCGTTTGTCTTGATGGTGGGTCCTAGATGGGAATGGTACCTCTATACTTAGGGAATATGGGAGGTACGTCTTGGGGTGCTCCTTGATGCACAGAGAATTGATGTCCATTTATTGGGAGCTAGTTCTTGCTTGCACCATTGCTTACTGATATATGCAAGTGCTTTTGTGGACTTGCTATAAGAAGGAAAAAATACATTAATATTGTTAAAGGAACCTAGAGAGAAATTGGTCCCTTTCTAATATTGATATCTTTCCCTTATATCCATGTGTTATGTGAGAGTGATTGTTGAAATTCCTATGATAGTGTAGGTTGCTAGCATTCCTATATGCATACTTTGGAGATGCATGATCTCAGCATGATTCTAATGATGTACAGGTATGTTATACAATTCTTTGGAAGGTTTGTTGACTTTGCATGATTCCCTTATGGGATTGCAAGAGATGATGAAGGGTTTATAAACTTTATTAAGAGATGATGATTTGACTTGGTCATGGGACTATTTAGGCACCTATTTCCAAGTTGCCCAGAGATGATAATTTGACTTGTTCATGGGAGTGTTTAGGTTTATACACTTTATTTGGAGAAGATTATTTGACTTGGTCATGGGGTTGTTTAGGTACCCATTTCCAAGTTGTTCTGGAAATAAAATTACATGACGCAAGGGATACAACAAATTTGTGTCTAGATGTATGAGGGGTTCGAGTGGATTGTGATTGCCTAGAAACTAAGGACTTGTGGAGGATATTTGGGCTCTCAAGTAGGTCTTAGGCACCTAGATTTTCAAATCATTGGAGTCATCCATCATCGACCACTTTGGCATCCGAATTTGGAGAGTGTGCGATGGTTGATTTTCCCTTATCTTTGCTATTCATCTTCTTAGTCTCTCATCTTGCTTTTTCATCAATGTCTTTGATGCAGTGGGTTGCTCCCCCTTCCACACACATATCTGCTTCATTCTTCTGGCTGGTGGGTCTCTCCATGGATTTCTCTGTCTTCTTCATTCATGATTTTGTTGTTGTTGATTTGTATGCCTCCTAAGCCGAGCTGCTGTTTTCATTCTTTTGAAAAGAAGGAAGTTCCACAAGTTGCCTGATCTATTTATTAGAGAGTGAGACATTCTACACAATAGTTTTAGCTGCACATGCAACATCATTTTCTTCAAGGTTAGACTTAGAAGAACTAAGAGCCTCTATGGAATCATGATCATTTTCCATAAACCTTCTAGTTCTATCATAATGTGATGCTCTTTTACCCAAACCCAAAGAAGGCAACTTCTAAGGTTCTAGTTGACTGCATTATCGTAGATCTACTCTTGGGCCAAGATTAAAGATTCAATAAGATCTTCATCATGGCACACTAGGAATTTCATTTTCAAGGGGACATCTTGTATCGAGATGGAAACTATGCAAGGGGTTTCCGCACATCCTAATCCTATGAGATGAGCCTCAATTGGATTCATGTACAAGTTTGTATCCTAACATAATGAATACCTTATGGCACTAGTAGTAGCTCCTAAATATCTCAGAGCCTTAACCCTCTTGATTGTAGTTCCCTTTCCTAGCTCAACTAAAACATATGGCCACCGATCAACTATGCTCAGAGATGTATTTCTCTTTGTTTGGCACATTTCCATGTGATATCTAGGGGCATTATAATGCGGAAGGACATTCACAAGATGAAGCCTATCAACGTTATCATTTTTGAACTAGCTTACACCCTATTGTCTTAATTTCATTTGTTTGATGCATTATAGAGCTTCAATCTGAGCATTTTCTCGAATTCTCTTTTCTTCCTCTTTACCGTTCTTAGCTATTGTGAATCACTTAAGCATTCCTTTGTCAAAGGATCTTGATAGAGCTTTAATCTATGACCACTTATGTAATTAGGCAATAAGTCTCTTCTAGAGTGGTTAGTTGAACTACAATGTCGATCAATATTCTATTAATGATCATAGGCCCATAGCCACATTTCTCTAGTTTATGAGCATGCTACTTCAAAGTGTATATCAATACTGGGTCAGTAACTTTATCCTTTACATGTGCATAAAAATAGGCTTTCTATCTCTTTTGCATCGCATGTATGCTTGTTGCTACTCTCAATCTGGTCTCTCCTAAGCATTCTAATCCATGATGCTAGATGATAGCTCAGGGCTTGTCCACTAATGCTCTTGTGCAACCTTTAGGTGGGTATAAAGAAATGTAAAGGAAGCATAACATTTTGTTCAAATACCATTCGAAAGGGAGTAATATTGAGTACCATTTTGTAGGCCACTCAATATGCCTAAATAGCATGATGTAGCTATTTTGCCCCAATTGAAGCATTTATTATTTATGAGCTTAATCAATACATTGCATATGATCTTATTTGTGCTTCTTGCTTGTACGTTCACTTGTGGATGGTATGGTGTTGACTTGTGAATCACTATGAAATCTTGTAAGAGATATTTAATTACCTCATTCCTAAAGTGAGTTCCTTGATTGCTTACCCAACCCTATTGGAAATTTGTACCTTGTGGATACATTCTCAAATAAGAATTTTGCCATTTTTTGTGCATCATTCTTCTTGGTGGCTTTCACTTCTACCCATTTTGGTAGGATAATCCAAAGTTACAATTATGTATTCTGCATGTGAGCTTCTAGTTGGGGAGTTAATGGGACATACAAAGTCTATAACCCACTTGGAGAATGCACATCCTCCCATCATGGGTCTCAATGGCATCTCATCCTTGAGAATAGGATATTGAGTTCTTTGACGTGTATCACACCTATTCACATAGGTATGTGCATCCATATGAAGGGTAGGCCACAAAAGACCTAAAAATAGAATAGGTTTGATCACTTGATGAGGTCCAAAGTGTCCTCCTATAACACTTTGGTGTGTAGTCTCTAATATCTTCAAGTACTTGCTTTCATGTACACATAATCTCAAATATCCATCCCTTTCATGCTTTTTTAGATCATCACCAATGAGCATATAGCCTTGAGCTTCTTGCTCCAGACTTCTTCATCATGCTAAAGTCATCTCCTTTAGAAATGTTTTCTTTTTTAGAAAGTCAACCCAAAGGATTTCTCCAACAAATACCTTTAGTCACTTGATCAGGTCCAAAGTGTCCTCCTACAACACCTTGGTGTGTAGTCTCTAATAGCTTCAAGTGCTTGCTTTCATGTACACATAATCTCAAATATCCATCTCTTCCATGCTTGTTTAGATCATCACCAATGAACATATAGCCTTGAGCTTCCTGCTCTAGACTTCTTTGTCATGCTAATTTCATCTCTTTGAGAGATGTTTTCTTTTTTAGAAAGTCAACCCAAAGGATTTCTCCAACCAGGTATTAGGGACACTTGATATAGATTTGCAAGTTCAACTTGAGGTCTGCTAACATAGGATGGATAATCCTTGAACAATCTATAGATATCTACTTCCATTGTTGGCCAATATACTCTTGATCTCTTCAATTTATGTAGGGTTTTGTGTTTTGAATTATGTTTCCCTAATGCAGCTACATGTGCTCATTGCAACCATTTGTCATGATCTTCCTCTTCCTCTTCCACACAACAAGCTAAGTTGCCTTGATCATTCTACTTGTAAGTACTCCCTGCAAGTATGTGATCTTTTTGGGACTTGATGATTTCTTCATTTTTTGTTCTTATCAGTGGATTCTTGGGTCCAAATGTGAGAATAGGCACAAATTGTTTCACATAGGTTAGAACTACTTTAAGATCGAACAAATATGCATCAAAAAGCTCATTTGATACACCTTGCAAGGATTCTTTTGAAGTGATTCATGAAAAGTGATCCACTTGAAGGTGGGTCTTGGCTTTCCTTACAACTAAAATCATACTCCATTACTAAAAGAAACCACCTTACTAATCTATCTGTATTGCAAGGTTTGTTCACCAAGTATAGTAAAGCTTGATGGTATGTAAAGAACTTGAACCTATTTGCATGTAAATAATGTTTAAACATTTTGACTTCATAGACCATATCTAATCCTGCTCTCTTCATGGTTGTGTAATTCCATTTTATGGCCTTCAATTGTCTACTCACATAAGCTATGGGAAGGTCTATGTTTCCTTTACTTGTTGGTTTTGCTAGCATGCATCCAATAGCAAAATTGGAGGCATCCACTTGGAAATGGAATGGCTTATTCCAATATGATGTAGTCAATATAGTGGCTCAGCACAAACACCATTTTAGCTCTATGAACGATTTCTCACATTCTTCATTTCACTCAAAGTTTGTCAAAAGGTTATACAAAGACTTTCTAATAATTGCATACAAGTGGATAAGGTCTCACCTTATCTTCATCAGTCGATATCCCATTATTCAACACAATATGACCTAATATCTTTCCTTTCATAACCATGAAAACACATTTTTCTCGGTTCAAGCACACTTGATATTCTCTACATTTGTCAAAGATCTACCTGAGCTCTAGGATGTGGGTTTCCTTATGTGGGAGTGAGCGCACAAGTCATCCACATAAAAAACTTCTAAATTCTATCTCAAGAAGTCATTGAACACATGACGCATAAGCCTTTTGAATGTATCAAACACATTTGTGAGCCCAAATTGCATCACATTTAATGCAAATATTCCCCATTCTTTGGCAAAAGACATCTTGTGTCGATCTTTGGGGGTAATGACTACTTGATTGTAACCCAAAAAGCCATCGAGGAAGCTATAGACTTCCTTTCCCGCTACACGTTCCAATAGATGTTCTGTGATAGGAAGTGAATAACTATCTCTTATAGTGGCATCATTAACTTGCATCAAGTTAATAATGCCATAACTTTCCATTGTTCTTGGGCATGACAATGAGTATACACATTCTGTATGCCCAATCTCATAGATAAATCCATTTTCTATAAATCTATCTATTTTGTCTTTTATCTTTGCTTCGTAGATTTCATTTTATGTGTAACTGTAGAAGAGACCATTGGGACCACAGTTCCAATACTCCTTCTACTCAAGGGGAGTTCTTCCTTAGGGAAGTATACCCTATGACATCTCTGTTTTCAAGTATACTACTTGATAGTAAAGACATAGAGATGGAAAATTTGCAAGTGCATAGATAAGAAAAAGCCCAATTTCTTAAGACTAAGAATGGTTACAGTAAGTCAGAAATAGTCCAAAAGAGCATTACAATGGGCTAGAAACCACTCTAGAGACTATAAGAAATCAATAACAAGAAGTATTGAAACAATAAGTAAACTCTGCAAGAGAAATGCAACAACCTGAAACTCAAATATTATAGTCAAGACTCCTCAATCACACTATCATGCTATCTACCACACAACTGAGAAGCCAACACTCTATAATCACCATAGAGTGGCCCCTCTAGATAGTGGCAAGTTGCAACAGATTGCAGAATGCAGCTAAGGGATAACTCCAACTAGAAAAGGACAACAATCTGATAGAAGATTGTCCTCTAAGAAAGAATAATAATATATGATGGGCCAAATGAGTGCCAAGCCGTTCTTTATATAGGATCCAAAAGCCAAGAGGAGTGGTCTTGCCAAAACCATGCCTTTATGATCACACACCAACAGACAAGATTGGTGGAAGGGTGGTCTAATTTTGGCAATGGCTGCCAACCACCTTTAGGTACTCCAATCATATCTTCCAATTCTACTAGAGCTTTGTGGTGGTCTTCCCTGCATTAATTCACATTTTAACCATTTACTGATAAGTTAATAAAAATGTAGAATATGCCTCTATCATGATATTGTTGCCCAAGTTGTTCTTTCAAAAATAGGTGGAGTAGACTCCCCATTTTGGCCATGTCCAAAAGAGGTAGAGGTGGTTCCCAATTTTTGGTGTATTACACTTTTGGGCCACTTCAATCCCTTAGTCCTTCCCATTATTCTTCTTCATTGTGCAATGAATGTAACACTTAAAAAAAGAATGGAATCTCCCTATCTTGATGATCACCCAATTAGATCATTTAAATTATAAACAAAACATTACCTCATGCCCATATGATTATGCCCTTAATGCTTCCCATTCTCTATAATGGCATGCTCTGAGAGGTGAGTAGCCCAAAAAACGTTACTCTTGATGGAGGGTTAACTTCAAAGGCCCCATGATTTATAATAAATATGCCTTAGGAGCAAGGCTAGGTGGTAGCCATCCTTCCTATAGTGCATCATATGGATTCCCCCCACATGATCCATGCCTTGTGAAGGAGTTGCCTTGGAAGGCCTTGAAAGGTGCACCCAATGCCACTTAGTTACCCTATGCCACTCGATGGGAGTCGCCTCTTTGTGGTACATACAAATTGTCCTTGAAGTTGGATTATTCAAGTCACCTTGAAGAGCTCGCCTTAGAGGAATATGTGGAGGTGGGTCACCCTAAGTGGCTATGTGTTGTAAACTTTTAATGCTTCCCACAGTCGACGACATCTTGCCATCGCCACACAGAGATTTGCCTTGCGTTCATCCACCCGACCGCCGAGCTTTTTACTTTCTCATGATGAGATCATCTTATGATCTTACTTAGATACTCTCTCATATATGAGATCCTCTTAGTCTCTTCTACCATAGGATATTACTCCCATTAGATGCCATGTGGCATGACTGCCACCTCACCCAAGAGGATATACATCCATCATATGACACTATGAGGAGGTCCCCTTGGTACTTTATGGTAGAGTGTCTCCTAGAGGATTCATCTTGATGGGAGTCGCCCCATTGTAGCCAAGAAGTGGACATGGGTGGTAGAGTCACCCTTGTTGGTGAGCAAAGTGATGGGGTCACCCTGCTTGACAAAGGGTCACCCCAATTGGGATTTTAGAGTTCTAGTTTACCTACACTCATTCAGATGGAGTAAAATCCATACTTTGCACTAGATTCAACTTGTTAAGTGCAAACATAGATATTGTCTTAATGATTTGTGTAGGGATCAAACCATGCATGGATTCCCCTCTTTTCAGATATAGTCTAGGATAAAATCCCCTTCTGTTTAAAGAGGAGGGTCATAGAGATGACAACCATGATCTGCAATTGGACCATGGGTGTTGGCAGTAACCAAGGAGGTCCAAGTGGCTTGACAAGGCAAGGTTGCATGAGACAGACTAGTCAAAGAGAGTGAGGATGGAGCAAAGGTCAAGCAAAACCAAGCAGGCAAGGAAGTCAATGACGATACGACAAGTAGGCCTATTAAATTTCCGACTCCCTAGTTCTTGTAAAACAATGATTTTGATCACTACATATCATTGTAAATTCTATTTTTGATAATCCCAGTTCCATTTTATTCAAGTCGAGGATTTTTCAAGCTTGATTAGTACTAGTACCTATGTATCAAATTTCATATTTTTCTGAGCTTGTTTGGACCTCCAAATAGGCATAGGAACCGATTTTTTAACTAGGTGGAACACTAGGTTTGGATAAGGCCAGAGCTAGTGAAAAACTATAAAAAGAGCTAGAGATCTCATTTTTGGAGAGAGCATCTTCGAGAATTTAAGTGAACAAAAGAGATTGTAATCATATTTTTTGGCTAATCAAACATTCCATTGCTCCATCTCTTTGTCTTTCCATGTGTGCATGTGTGTGTATGTGTGTGCATGTTGTTGTGCTTTTGACTCACACATTGGCATTCTCACTAGCTCATGGTCATCATAGCACCCTCACATCTTCCATGATTGGCAAATATGAGGTGGATCTTCAAAGTTTTTGAAAAGGGGCATTTTTTATGTCCATCATGATAGACACCTCTATCCATCATGACAAACAAGTGTCCATCACATGAAAAATGATGGATAGCAGACGACTGACTAAGTGTCCAATGCGATGCATGACCTATCCATCACAATAGACAACCTTGCACAATTGATAGATTTCTATGAGTAATTTTTTCCATCGTGATTGATAGGGCATGATTGACAGTATCAATTACCACATTAGTCCATCACGATTGACACCCATCCATCACGATTGATAGCTACCGATCTCTCGATAGATGATAGACAAACCCCAACAGATCTATCCATCGCGATTGATAGGCCACGATGAACAACTCTGTCCATCATGATTGATAGCCTTGTCCATCGTGATAGACAACCTTTTTAGCTAAAATTAGGGTTTTTTTTATTTGTTGCATATTTTGAGCTAACTTTTGGCATTTTTGTCAAGCTTTTGGATTTTTTGGAATCCCTTGGCAAGGCAAAGGCTTGTGAACAATTGAATCACGCTTGGGAAAACTTACTTCCTAGGCATTGGAGCACTCATCAAGCAATGGAATCGAGATTGGAAGAACACTAAAACCCCTCAGTCAATTCTTTAGCTCAGGCTAAGTACAATTAGTGGTATCGATTAATTAGCATTACTTGAGGCATGATATAAATACAAGAAACCCTACTTACTCAAGTTCAAGTGTAAGTTAGAATGTTGTTATGACAAACCCTAAATGAAAAGGACTTTAATAGATCGATCACATCTCAAAGTGCGATAAAACTCAAGTATTCCTAACGATGATGGTTATCAGACAAGATTACATTCAAGAAATTTATAAACAAATAGGTAACTAATACAAAAGAACCTTGCAATGCGATTGAACTTGTGGAAATTGGGACTAATATACAAAGCTTATGAACCTTAGATCAGGTAGAAATTTGTCATAGGATAGACAAAGCATCAGATCATCTAAAGCTAGTGTCAATCACACAACTAGGTCATGGGCCTAGCAACTTAGTGATTATCCCTGCATGCTAAGCTTAGAGACTAGTGACTCGAAGATGTCCTTTAGTATGGAATGACCCACAGGTAGCTCAAGCAATGCCTATTTACTTACAAACACTAGAAGGTCCCTATAAAACACAATTGGAGTATATTAGAACCAACCGATTAGGTGCTCACATCTATGAGGATGGTATGAGGCAATCAGTTTTCCAACTTAAAAACCCGGATCAACCCTTCAGAGTTGAGCACCCAATATTCAAGTTCAAAGAAGTTTCATACATTGATAAGCAAGGAGCCTTGTATGTGGTTACTAGCTTACCAAACAATACAAATGAGTTTGGAAACGTGATCTGAGAAAATGAGATAAGAGACCTAGAGCAAGGAGACCTAGGATAACTCTCACCACTTGTGGTGTGGAGCTTGAGCATACTTTTTCCATATGTGGGTTTGGCAAGAACCATGCATATGAGATGATCCTAGGTAGACCATTCATGATACAAGTGCAAGATTGGGGAACCAGTTACTTCTATTTGCAATATCTAGTACTTACTACTAAGATCAATATCAAGGATTACTCTTATAGATATGTGCCCCTAAACAATGGAACCCCATCCGTAGAGCAATAGATGACACAAAATCTGTGCACTCCATAGGATCACGATCCTCTTGGATGCATGAAGACTCTCACTTATGGATGTGCAAAGTTACAGTTGAAGAAGAGAAAAGATTATCTGCACGAGAAATAGGTACAAAGAAACTATCTAGATCAGTTCAAGACCCAGCCTATGCACCCATAGTGTTCCCAGAGGAAGAATATGAACCTCATAGTTGGAAAAAGATTCTAGCCACCATGGACATAGCAATCAATGAGGAATAGTGGACACCACATTCTGATGAAGATGGCTATGACATTTTTGTCTACATAACAGAGCCAATGATGTATGATTCGATTATTGAAGAATGTGAAAGTCATATGAATGAGCCCAAGAAAGATAGTGATGATGATTAAGTGTCAATCCTTATGGAGCCAAAACTCAAGAGAAGGAAAGATCAAAACTAGAAGGAACATTGATGGTAACCAAAAAGAAGAAAAGAGAGAAACCAAACCCTAAGCCAATAGAGGAAGAGACCCTCTTTGAAGTCCCCAAGAACTTCAAGAAATATGAAATAGAATATCATAAGGTCATGATCAGGATGCCTGATAGGGAAGCACTCACAGGAGTGGCGTATGACAACAAAGAGAGAACTAAAATCATTGAAGAACTCACAGGAGTGGTATATGAAAACAAAGAGAGAATGAAGAATGATGTACATACATAGGAGACAAATTGATTGAAGAAGAGGAAAAAGAGTTGATTGCATTGTTAAGAGAATATTGAGACGGGTTTGTATGGAGCTACAAAGATTTGAAAGGAGTAGACCCAAATATTTTCTCACACAGAATTCCCATGTCTTTGGAAGCCAAGCCAACAAAGTACAAACCATATACATGTAATGATAATTATGCAGAAAAGATTAAAGAAGAGATAGATCCCTTAAAGCTAAATTTATCTACAAAATTGAGCATAGTGAGTGGATATCCCCCATTGTAGTAGTGTTAAAAAAGAATGGAAAATACTATTAGAGATAACTATCCACTTCCTATCACAAAACACTTGTTGGAACGTGTGGTAGGGAAGGACATCTATAGCTTCCTAGACTAATTTTCAAGCTAGAATCAAGTAGCTATCACCCCAAAAGACCAATATAAGACAGACTTTGCCATGGAATGGGGCATATTTGCATTTTTTATGATGCCTTTTGAACTCACCAATGCTCCTTCTACATTTCAGAGGTTAATGTGCCATGTGTTCAAAGAGTTCTTTCAAAAGAATCTAGAGGTCCATGTTGATGATCTATGTGCTCACTCAAACATTAGGCAAACACACATCTCAAAGCTAAAACAAATCTTTGACAAATGAAGGGAATATCAGGTCTACTTGAACTCAAAAAATGTGTTTTCATTGTCAGGCAAGGCAAAATTCTAGGACACATAGTGTTAAAGAATGGGAGGACAAAGTTAGAGCCATTGCCAAGTTACCTAGACCCAAGAATGTTAAGGAAGTACAAGCTTTCATGGGACATTGTGGTTATTACTGACAACTTATCCACATGTATGCAATCATTGCTAAGCCCCTACACAAACTTTTGACTAATTTTGAATGGATGAACGAATGTGAAAGCTCTTTCAATGAGCTCAAATGATGATTGTGTTCACCACCAACCTTGACTACACCTGATTGGAATAAGCCATTCCATGCTCATTTGGATGCATCCAATTATGCTATTGGGTGTGTGCTTGCACAACCTATCGATGAAGGTAACATTGATCTTCTAATAGATTATGCAAGTAGGTAGTTGAATGTGGCTAAACAAAATTATACCACTACCAAGAGAGAAGCATTAGGCACGGTGTATACGGTTAAAAAGTTTAGGCATTCTTTTCTTGCAAAGGAGTTTAAATTTTTTACAGAACATCAAGCACTACTATATCTAGTAAAAAAGCCTTGCAATACTGGTGGATAGTAAGATGGTTCCTCTTACTAATGGAATATGAACTCGAAGTTGTGGTTAGGAAAGGTAAAACTCACCTTAGAGCGGATCACCTTTCTAGGCTAACTTCAAGAGAGTCCCCTCAAGGAGTATCAGATGAACTTCTTGATGCTTACTTGTTCATTCTAGAAGTAGTGCCTGACTATGCCAAAACTATAGTGCCTATTCTAACCTTTGGACCCAAGCATCGTGTACTAAAAACAAAAGGTAAAGAAGGCATACTGGCTTGCTGTGTAAATGAACATGAGTACACAAAATGGTTGCACATAGCACATATAGGTGCATTGAAGCAACATCATTCTAAACATTGAACCTTGCAAAATCTATGAAGATTAGGTGTATACTAGCCAACCATGGAAGTAGATGTCCATAGGATGTGCAAGGAATGCCCAATCTGTAGTGTTAAACCATGAGTGGAACATGCTACTCTATATCAAGTGTCTTTATATCTTAAGATCTTAGAATCTATCCACCAAGGCATGGCAGGAAGACATTTTGGACCATACCATATGATCAAAGCTATACTATTCACACGCCTTTGGTGGCCAGCCCTCCACATGGATGCACATACCTATGTGAAGCGATGTGACATTTGTTATAGAACTTAGTACCGGATACATAAGGATGACATGCCATTGAGACCTATGATGGGAGGACATGCATTCTCTAAGTGGGGAATAGACTTTGTTGGTCCTATTAATCCCCCAACTAAGAGTTCAGATGTTGAATACATTATTGTTGCCATGGATTACCTAACCAAATGGGTAGAAGTGAAAGCCACTAAGAAGAACGATGCACAAGCTATTTCCAAGTTTCTCTTTGAAAATGTGTTTATAAGATATGGTTTGCCAATAGAATTGGTCAGCGACCATGGTACACATTTCTTGAATGATGTCATTGAATACTTGCTATAGGAATTCATGGTTATTCACAAGAAATCGGCCCAGTACCACTCATAGGCCAACGGACAAGCCGAAAGGACAAATAATATCTTATGCATTGTGTTAACAAGGTTGATGAATAATAAACATTTTGATTGGGACAAACAATTAGATCATGTTGTTTGGGCATACAAAGTGGTCTATAAAAGGGTACTCCAAGCCCCAACCTTTCAGATGGTGTTTGGATAGAATGTGGTGTTGCCCTTAGATTTCTTGATACCTACTTTAAAAGTGGCCTAGGAACATAAGTGGAGTGGCCATGAGCTCTCTTCTAGGATCCTTGATCTTAAACAACTCAGAGAAACTAGATTAAGAGAAGCGGCTAGGATTTATGCGATCGAGAAAAGTCAAAATGATTACTTTGATGTACATGTAAAAGATAAGGTATTAAAGGCAGGAGACTTAGTCTTGGTATATACACGAAAACATGCTAGGAAATTAGAGAAGCATGGCTATGGACCCATGATTATTAATAGAATATCAACAAGTGGAGCTATCCAGTTAGCCACTTTAAAAGGTGATATCTTATCGAGTTATATTAGTGGATGCAAGTTTAAACTATATCAAGAACCCCTCACGAAGAAATGCTCAATCGACTCAACATAGTCAAGAAACGTAAAGAAGAAGAAAAACGGATTAGAGAAGAGGTTCATGCAGAAGCACTAGAATGCGTCCGATGCATGAAGTTAAGAAAACAAGGTAGAAATCACTCTATGCAAGATGCTTATCAGGCACCAAGATACCACATGGCTATGTGCCAAACGAAGAGTGGAACCCATCACAAAATCATACATAGACATCCATTGTAACCCTAGAGATAGGACAAGGAATGAGTGCAGGGAATATAAAAGCCTTGATTGACTCATGCATGACCACTAGCGCAGTTAGGTTTCCTTACTATCAAACCTTGCAATTGAACATCCATCCTATTGAAGCTTATCTCATAGGATTGGGAGGAGTGGAAACCCCTTGCATGGATGAGGTGGAACTTCCCATCAACCTTCAAGATTTCCAGATGATAGCTAAAGTACTAGTGTGTCAAGGTGAGGAGCTTACAAAACCTCTTGTCATGGGTCAAGATTGGATCTATGACCATGTAGTCAACTTAAACCTAAGAAGTGGACTTCTTTAGGTTTGATTGAACCAAAAAGAGACCACAATTGAATTAGTGAATCAAAGAATCAAGCAATTAGGAAAGCCACCAACTCCTCGTCCTTTTAGGAGCACACATAAAGGTAATTATGTTGTTCTTGTCCAAAGCTTTGTGATGCAAAAGGAACCGACTTGTGAAGGAGTAGTAGAAGTAAACATGGAATTCCCTTCTTTTCCAAAAATGATCAATTCCGAACAAGGAAGCATAGGAAGTAGATGGCAAAGACCACCATATCTTATGATCAAAAGCCAGTTTTAAACAAGACAACCATCAAAGTGAAGCACATCTGATATGCAAGAGTGAGCGACTCTCTGTTCCCTCATCAGGATCAAGGGTATCTACCAAACAAATGATGCAACCCAAGAAAAAACAAAGTGGAAAATTATAAGACTCAACCATGGTGAACTATTTCTATTTGGACACCAAAGTGGACGATGAAAGTTGATCCCAATGCACGACAAATCAGGGTGCCCAAGACGTGCTTACATGCTCAAGTAGTCATGCATAGGATTCAAGGCCTAAATTGATACTCATAGGCCCTCATGTCACATATTTCACAAAGGGCATCTAATATCACCACATTAGCACATCAAATCACACCTAGGATTACTTGGAAATGGGTACCTAAAAAGACCCAAATCTTGGTAGAATTATCTTAGAAACCTTTAAGGGTCACCAATGTTAAGATTTGTAAACCCATAAGGACCATTTGGCAAGTCAAACCTTTTACTAAACCCCCTGACCCAACCATGTTAAAATCTCCTTGTAGAAGGATAGCTGCATCCTGACTACATCGCACATCTAGAGTTTGCATCTAGGAAGTGACTAACCCCTTAACAAACACTCACATTCACACCCCATCTCACTGAAACTAACTCATTAGCCACAATGGATATCATGTTGGTATTTTAAAGGGGGCAATGCATCATCTAGTTTTCGATGCAATGCCAATATGATCTTCTTACTTCTAGTAGATTCATATGCAACCATAATCACTGGCAACATGGTAGATATAGAAGGAACCAATTTGCAAGCTCGAACTACTTATCAAACTATGGACATAGAGAGTTAGCCCATATCAGACAAGCCTAAAAACGGCTAGAGGAGATGCTAGCATATTATCTCGATACAAGGTCCACCCATGGGTCACACTATGAGAGTTAACAAGAACTCATGTTGGTTCAGTGAGATGGCATAACCATTAGGAGAAGGTACATGTATGCGGGAAGCTGAGATTAAATACAACAATACATGGGGCAAGTATCAATTCTTTATGAGGGAATTTGAGAAGTTACAGAATGTAGCTAACCTAAGACTTGTGTGGCAAAGAGAAGGCTTGCCAAAATATTTTGCTTCCAAACCTCCAAAACTAGCTTTCATGTGGTGCCACAACTCATTGACTCCTGCCAAGACCCCAAAGCTTCAAGCACCTTCATAGTTCCATCATTAACACATGGAAATGAGTTGAAGCGATCTCGTCTAACCAATAACTTAGTGGAAGAAGCCTTGGATATGAGAGGGATGCATATTCCCACTGAGAAAGAAGGATTGGTCCTAGAGACACGAAGAATAGGAACCTGAAAAATCTCAAAGATATGGTGGCCATGACACCAATTATCACGGTAAACTTGAGAATGTGCATGCAACATTTCACATTTCCAGGGCATGACAAATTCGTGATGCCCCATAAAAAGGTTTGTTTTAGCTTGCATCTTGTCAACACACTGAACATGACAATCAACTTGCCACATTGGATTATTGATCAAATTTAGTAGGCATGCAAGAGATGGCTACATAAGCCACTCCTACATGGTTGTTGTGTGGTCATTCAAATAATCTATCAGTGCCTTGCTTATGATGTTCTAATTTAGAGAGCTCTGTCTTGGACTAGAGTACAATAGTTTAAAAGCAAGAAAGCTTCAACTCCACAATCCAAGAGGATGAGGGGGGTCAATAGCTTGTGTACAACCCAAGGATGCCACCTTGACCCCAAAGATATGTCCAGTGCCACAAAGAGTAATCAGGCCCTTTACGCTCAGGATACCAAGGCAAAGCACAGATGGATTTAGTTTTATTTTCCCAACACTACCATTGGACCTAGAATTCCCTAGAGGAGTCCTCATGGAAGAGCTCAATCATGCAGATTTTGAAAGAATCCTTCAGGAGTTCAATCTTGAACTGGGAGAAGAACAAGAAGGTGAGCAACAACAACAACGACATGAAGAAGGACAACAAGAACCAATCAAAGAAGAAAAAGAAGAAGATGAAGAGGACGAAGACAAGGAGCATGATGAACATCAAGGGGAAGCTATAGGAGCCCCTACTTACACTACACAATTACAAAGGCTTTACGACACCATCATGAGTGTGAAAGAAAGACATTGCCTCTCTTTCAATACAAGCAGAGAAGTATTTCACACAATGCTACAAAAGCCCACACCTCACTATGATCAAAGGTGTGTGGAAACTTGAGAACACACTAGCAAAAGCATCTGAATTCCTATATCTGAACATGAAGCCACTATAGTGCAAGAGGATACTTTCACCATGACCATTGATCTGGTTGTAGAAACATTTGTACAAACCTTGCCCATATCACCTCAACAACCTCCATCCAATCCCACCACAACTGATGTACATACCACCATTGAAACCATGACCTCCACTCAACCCAATGAACCTATCTTCTAGACTATGCCCCATTCCCCACCCCATACCAAACTCCTCGCCTCCACATCATCCCTTAACTTCCATGAACCAATTACTAACCCTTTGTACACCACCATGACATACCTTCCATTAATAACCCTTTCTGCACCACCATGATAGACCTTCCAGAACTTGTTGTCAGACATCCAGTTGTAACTAGTGTAGTAGGTCACCCTTGACCCACCAATGACATCCTTTCCTCCATTACTAACCCTCTCTACACCACCATGACAAACCTTCCAGAACTTGTTGTTGGACATCTAGTTGTAACCAATGTAGTAGGTCACTCTTGACCCACCAATGACATCCTTGGATACCCCGCAACCCCTCACACAAAAGTTTCCTTCATCATCGATCTATATTATGCATCCATCCGACCCCCCACTGCATGCCCACTCTAGTTTTCCTACATGAAAGCTCTCTCTTGACCTTCTACACCCTTTTGTAACATCACTTTTCACAAACACCACGTGCACTGCACCTATCATCCCTACTTTCATGGTAGCATCGACACGCATGACAATGTCCGATTCTATAGACATATCACCACCCATGGTACCACCCCCTCCCCCCACACTTCCATAATCCCCTATTCCCCCTCCACCAACATCACCACTCTCAAGCATAGCATTCACAACTCCCGTACCCCTTGTATTCACCCCTATCACTTTTGTGCCCACATTTGTATATAATATGTTTAATACTACGATTAAGTGTGTAAGAAAGATTGAAAGGGAATATAAAAAATTAGAATAAAGGAATGCAATCCTCGTGAGTGATTCTCATTGGCTACAAACTCAAGTGACAACGCTAGAGGAAGATAATGTCAAGCTAAGTACCTTACACTCCAATAAGTGCATGAAGAACTAAATGTCAAGGTACAGGGAATGGATACAGAAGAAGTTCATAATTCAAAAGAAATGCTATGTGAACAAAATGCAAGGAATACAAAACTACAAAGGAACCTAGGCCTTCTGCGATGATACATGCCAGGAGTAATGGAAGAGAACAAGAGACTTTAAAAACAAAATAAGACCAACTAGAGGTGGCCATGGAAGGAAGTCCCATAGCAACCATCAGTTCAACCCGATTTCAAGCTATACCTTTAGATAACATCCACATAATACTTGAAGAACATGCTAGCTTTTTGGAGTCATATGCCAAGTTGGGTGAGGAATGTGAAGATCTCAAGTATCAACTAACAAGACCCAACATACAAGTACCAAAGGCCGTTTGTCTCCCACAAAACACACACGAATTGGAGAATCTCCAGAAGAAAGTAGAGGAACTTCAGGCACGACTACTAGAATATGAAAGACCACCTTCACCAATAATGGAACCTAAACCCGAAGAGATTGTTGAAATACTAGTGGAAGAAACCTTTGAAGATCCATATGAGCTAGTACTAGTGCCTGGTGGACGAACCACAGAGGAAGGGTGACACATTTGAAATTGAAGTGCCCGAATGGCTAAAGAGAGGTTGAACACATGATGATCGAGTATCTATTTAGATTCAATCATTAGCAAATCTTGAAGAGATGGTACTCATATCTACCTATTTTCAAAACATGTCTCATCAAAGGCTCGTCATCACATCAAAAATGCATTATATGCCTTATTTTGTACTTCTTATAGACTACAATGCAACAATCAAAAGGGTGATGGGCACGGAACTAACTTTCACAACTCAATTTGAGCCCAAAGAACTTCTTGAGTCTTCAAGAAAAGGTATCATATTTCAACCTAATTGGTACACGCAATTACTCTTGACCTATCCAAAAATGATATCCCCTTGGTCCAATGCACCCTTATATATGAAATATAGTCCATGCTATTGCACTATACCACACTAATGGCCTTGGCCCGAATTCATAGTCAAGGTAAACACAACCAAGGGCTTCTCTTATTGGATCAATTATCCTTGTTTCACTCCACCCAAAGGATCACCCACAGTGGAATACATGGTCTCAACCATTCACCGTTGTTCTTATCACTTAAAAAATGTACCTGACATTGTGATCAAAATGTGTATGAAGATTTTCGAGTTGATGATGGTGGTATTCAAAACCTTCAAGAAGATTAAAGCCCCTTACATTTTTGCTCCTGGCTTCAATGAAGGTAACTTTGACTTGGTATATGATATGAGCCAAACCCTCTTCATCAAAACCATGTTTTCTTGGCACTCCCACATCAAATACTAACCTGCTTTTTATAAGCATACTTTTAAGGAGATTTTCTCTATAGGGTTTTGGGAATACCACTCAGAGATATTTGTTCCTAGACCCATACACTTGTTACAATTATTTGCTATAGAAAAGGCCCTCCATGTGGAACAACTATGTATTCTACATCTAGATGTACTAGGTCCATTTGGCTATGGATGTCGTCAAATACTACATTGCACACTACACACAACAAAGGTCTATCAAGGATGACAGACGTGAGAGAGGGGGGTGTTGGTAGTAGCCAAGGAGGTCCAAGTGGCTTGACAAGGCAAGGTCACGTGAGAAAGATCAATCAAAGAGAGTAAGGAGAGAGTGAAGGCCAAGCAAAAACAACTAGGCAAGAAAGTCAACGATGATCCGACAACTAAATTTCCAAATCCCTACTTCTTGTAAAACAATGATTTTGATCACTACACATCATTGTAAATTCCATTTTTGATAACCCCAACTCCATTTTGTTCAAGCCATCTAGTCCACAAGCTTGAGGAGCATTATAAGTACCTATGTATCAAATTTCATATTTTTATGAGCTTGTTTGAGCCTCCAAATAGGTATAGGAACTTATTTTTTAACTAGGTTGGACACTAGGTTTGGACAAGGCCAAAGCTAGTGAAAAACTATAAAAAGAGCTAGAGAGGTCATTTTGGGAGAGATCATTTTTGGGAATTGAAGTGAACAAAAGAAATTGTAATCATATTTTTTGGCACTATTTGGCCTACACTTATTAGGTTTTTAGCGATAGTGGGTACATAGAGAACCTTACTTAGAATGTTTGTCCTCCCATTGGAAGCTTGGATTAGACTTACTAGGAGGTCTTGTGCTCTTATGAACAAGTGATCCACTTAGCTTAGTGGTTAAGTCTCAAGGATGTGAAGGAAGAGGTCTTGGGTTCAATCCCCATGGGGGACATGGGGAGAGTATTTTGCCCAAAGAGATCTCGAGCCTTCTAGAAGCATCAAGTTGAGTTAACTGGGACACTTGGAACACATGCAGTTACATGGGCGACACATGGCTGGCTAGTATCCACCTACCCAAGAAGGCAATCCCCTGGAGAGAGCTATATATAGAGGCATTTGGTTGGGAGGAGAGTCATCTCTCTAGCACGTGGTGGTCGTAATCTTGCATTGGTATCAGAGCCATGATGCTTTCATGGAGACCTTGGAAGGGTTTCATCATCTTCTTCATGCGCATATGAAATCACTTTCTAGATTTACTCTCCCCATGTCCCCCATGGGGATTGAACCCAAGACCTCTTCCTTCACATCCTTGAGACTTAACCACTAAGCTAAGTGGATCACTTGTTCACAAGAGCACAAGACCTCCTAGTAAGTCTAATCCCGAGATCTTTGGTCATACACACAGATGACCAAACGGTGTCCGATTTCAGATCTGTCTGAACTGGTCGGATCCCTAGATCATAAACTTACTTTATTACATTCTTCCCCTTTTGCTACATGTTTTGGCAACCAGCAGATAGACGACATTATGCTACATGTCTTCCTTGAAGCCCATAGACCTGTGTTCAACTCTCGATGCCTGCACAATTCTGCATTTTTTTTCATAGATTCAAGCTCAATTGGTTTAGTAGCCAATGTTATATGTTCAGTAGCCTCATACATCCATACTTAGATACAAGCGATCAAAGCAATATGTGGTTGATATCGGTTCTAAATCCATACTTGAATAGGAAGCATCTCCCATCCATTCTACCTTGAGCAACATCGGATCGGAGCAAGGAAGATCGCGCAATAGATTTTCATTTCTTTTCATCGAGAAAAGAAAACTCTCTTCAAGGTTTTGAAGAAATGTGAGCATGGCTATGAAAGTTGGCTCTTCTTTGCATAGAAAGATTTTTTCTGATGATCAAAGGAAGGAGAATGGCTTTTTCAGAGGTCAATGGAAGGACATAGCTTATTGGAAGATAAGTATTTTCCAAGTTATGTTTTCATTTCAATATTTGTTTTTCTCCATGCTTTCATGTGGGATGCATTTTATTAAAAAATAATGCAAATTAATGAAAGCTAAATAAGAGAGAATAAATATATTGAAATGAAAAAAGCACAAACATATTGAAATGTTTGGTATGCATCTACAAAAGAAATGATTATTGGTGCATCTCTCCTTTCAAAAGAATGTTTTCAGGCACCATACACATTTTCTTCTTGCTTGCAAAAGGAATAGGATGCACTCAAGTATGTGCACATGTATATTTATAACCTTTTGTAAGATAGATGATATATTGTTTGTGCATGGATGATTGGACATGGATGATTGGACATGGATGATTGGATGCACACATGCATTTTCAAGCTCAATAAATTGCTTGATTTACGTTTAGTGTATGAAAGGAGAATGCCAACATGTACATGTACTCACATGCATTTGCATGCAAGAATAGGCATTTATATATGCATGATTGTTGGTTAAGTAGTTGAATACTTTCAAGTTCAAAGGATAGTTGATATGTTCCAAATTTAAAAAAATCATGGAACTTTTGAAGTTTGTTCTTTGATTTCATCTTTTTTGAGGTTAATCACTCGTCAAGATGAATGATGACTCTAAGTCCCAGATGTACTTAGGGAGTCATGAAGATAAGCTTATGATGATTACTATAAGTATAGATGATATTTAGAAAGTCATACGGATAAGCTTTAGTGGAGCTATTGAAGTTTTTTCTTTTCATCCAAATGAGTGATAAACTTCAAAGAGATGAATAAACTTTAGCATCACTTGAACTTTCGTGTTCAATAGTCGGATACTAGGTTCCATGACTGTATCTCCAGTCAAGATGCAAAGCTTTCAAAGAGCATGGAAACTTTATTAAGCATTTTTCTGAGGATAAGAAAAGTATGCTTGGTTTTGTTTAAGCTAATTAGAGCTTAAAGAAGAAATCCAAGTAAAATTAATCTTTGGGAATCAAGATATTCACTAAAAGATATGTCAAAGTAATCTTTAGGAATTAAGCTACTTCCTAAAAGTTAAACTAATAAAGGAAATAACATAGTTAACTATTTCCTTTGTTAAAAAAGGAATATCTTTTGGACAAGTAATAAAGCCT
Organism: Ceratopteris richardii; assembly: GCA_020310875.1. Taxonomy (NCBI): domain Eukaryota; kingdom Viridiplantae; phylum Streptophyta; class Polypodiopsida; order Polypodiales; family Pteridaceae; genus Ceratopteris; species Ceratopteris richardii. Next base: position 160,362,038 of record CM035423.1, on the reverse strand, counting down.
TAAGTCTTGTTCTTGTTCAATAGTCAAGATTTCTTTTAGAAAGATGATTCCAGTAAAACTAAGGATTCCAAGATGAATCATTGGCTTAGTATAACTTGAATCCTTGGTAGGAATCTAAAGTTCTTGAAAGAAATATATCTCCCTAGATGTGAGACTAGAATCTTTCAAGTCACTTTGATAGCTAGTAGTTCCCAACAGTTCCCAGACAATCATTGGTACTCAAGTCCGAATATTGATATAACCTAAAGGTGTATCAAAGATTCCCAACTTTGGAATATGAGGGGTATCAGTTTATGCCTGGACTTAAGAGGGGGAAAGATCTCTAAAAGCCCATGGGTAAGCAAAGAAGCTTTTAATAGTTCAGGAGATCTTAAGGATAAAGATTAAGTCTTTATTTAAGTTGCAAGATGAACTAGACTTGATCAAGCTTGGTCATGATTGCCCAAGAGCATGCGATCGGAACAACTTTGTAGATTTCCCAAGCATTGGCAATAAAAATTCCTTTTAGGAATTATTCACTCAGGTTCCATATATCCAATGGAAAAGTGTGAAAAGAAAAAGTTGTTCCAAGTCTGAACAGAGTGAAGAAATTCCAAGAGTGTAGTCTACAACCGTGAAAACAATACTTAAGTCTGTGAAAGGAAACATAAATGTTTGCTTATCCTTTAAGGGATTTTGGTAAAAATCTAGAGAGCATGAGCGGATGCTTAGACTTAAGCAGTAGTGAGATTCCTGTAAAAAATCTCGATCGAGATAGGTACCTAAAGCAGCAGTAAAGAAAGGAATCTAAAGACAAGAAGTCACAAGATCTTGTCACTACAAATTAGTCAAGCATAAACCAATTGAGCTTGAATATATGAAAAATCAAGTACTTGGAATTCTATTTGGTTTTCATTTGAAAACCCTAGTAAAGAAGGATGGATGTTCCATCAAAATGTTTTCAAGTTCCCAAAGGAAAGCACAAGATTGTGAAATGATCATGTGAAGGGATCAAAACCTAGAAAATCTAGTTAGAGGTAATGTCTAAAATTTCAAAAATTCTCCTAAAGAATTAAAGGAAGAAGGTACTCTATCAAGAGATGTTTAGAATTTAGGATAAGAATCACCCACACATTAATGTGAATCTAAAATAGGGTGGTATGGGACACCAGATTTTATACTCAAATTGATGTAGGAAAGATGGTATGGGACATTGGATCATGGGATAATAATTATCTTTTAGTCCTAGATTGGATCTTGAAAGTTAAGTTTGATCCTCAACGGAATTAAGACTTCAAAGAAGGAGTTTAATTCAAGAAGGATGAAAGTAGTATCTCAAGATACTTCAAGATAACTTCAACATAAAGGAAACAAAAGATATGAAGTAAGTAACTTCCAAGATCTTCTTGAAACACTTCAAGATAAAGTGTTGTTAATTCGAAAATATTTCTTAAATTTTTGAAAGAAGTTGGACTTTGATTTTGTGTTGATTTTTCAACTAAGGATTTGATTGACTAAGTCAAGCATTAGGTTCCTAGTGTAACTTGATAAATTCACTCTTTTGACTCAAAGAAATGCACAAGAGGAGTCAGAAAGACTTAATGTGACATGAACTTAGCCTCAAGTGAAGTGTTATTTGAATACAAAAATCATAAACAAAACTTCAGTGGATCAACACACTGATGTTGGTTACCACACTAGTATCTTGTGGTTGGATGCTGTTTTCATTTTGCTTTGAATCTTTTTGAGAATCCGGCTTATTTCTCTTAAAGATAGGAAAAATGCTTCAATACCTTGTTGCAATAGATCTTTGAGAAGTTAAAGTCCTGAGTCATCTAGACTTTGACTCATAGCAAGTTTTCGTATCTTCAAAGTATGAGTTGGTTGAATAGAGTTTTAGTTCTTTCTTTTCGCTTTCCGAATCTTTCGGATTTGACTCAGATATGGTATCTGGTTCTTTTTACAAAAGTCTAGGGTTAGCCGGTTAGAACTAGGTAACTAAATTAAACATCCTAGATAGATGTTCTATATAAGAACCTTTTCAATCTTTAAAAGATAATAAGTCTAAGTGGACTTATTTATTTACATTTGCTTCAAAGTTATAGCATAAATGATTTCCTAGAGTCTAGTATATTGTAGAATAGAGAAGTTAGGAATTGCTCAGCAGATTGACAATTCCCAAGAACTTTGTCTTTGAGAAAAGTTTCCTAAGTTGGATTTAAATTGTTCAAGTTATAGTACGGTTGACTCAAAAGTAAATGGAAAACTTTATCATGTAGCTTACATAGGATTTTTTAACTCATTAGGACAAAGCACTCCTCTAGTCGAGTGAAAAAATCAAGTAATTGTTGGATCAGAGTAAACCATTAAAACATCCAAGTTAGATGTTTGGGACAACCAAACTTCAAGTTATCCAAAACAAATTCAAGTGAATCTCAAAGTCTTGCGAGGGATAAAGAATCCCCACCTTTGTCACTTGTCCATGCACCAGTTATGCAGAGAAATGGACTAGTAATTTGAATCCACCTTGTTAACATGATTGTGCCTAGATCGCACATCGAGAAACTATGAATTGGCTAGGGATATTTTAGATCCACCCTTATTATTCATTCACTACTTTGTACTTTGTCTATTCTATCAAAATGCAAAGCCAGATAGTGTTTTGAAACATTTGGACAGGGATGCCACCACAGAGATGAGACATGTTCTTGCAGTTCTAGAACATGACCATGTTCTTCCTGTTTTAGAACATGAGGCTCGGGGGTTGCCTACAGTAGATATATAGCTCTATTTTCGAGGAAGAAAATATTTTCCAAGGGGGGAACAATGTAATAAAGTAAGTTTATGATCTAGGGATCCGACCGGTTCAGATAGATCTAAAATCGGACACCGTTTGGTCATCCGTGTGTATGACCAAAGATCTTGGGATTAGACTTACTGGGAGGTCTTGTGCTCTTGTGAACAAGTGATCCACTTAGCTTAGTGGTTAAGTCTCAAGGATGTGAAGGAAGAGGTCTTGGGTTCAATCCCCATGGGGGACATGGGGAGAGTATTTTGCCCAAAGAGATCTAGAGCCTTCTAGAAGCATCTACTTGAGTTAACTCGAGTTAACTGGGACACTTGGCGCACATGCAGTTACATGGGCAACCACATGGCTGGCTAGTATCCACCTGCTGAAGAAGGCATTACCCTGGAGAGAGCTATATATAGAGGCATTTGGTTGGGAGGAGAGTCATCTGTCTAGCACATGGTGGTCATAATCTTGCAATTACTCCCCAAATCTATATAATGGAAGGTTGGGTGGAGAGTCATAGGTCATTGTCTCTAGCATGGAGACTAGGCTCTTCTAACACAAAGCTTGCACCTCCAAATGTAACCTATATGCACTGTCAAAATGCATGGTTCATGTTGTGAAAACTGAGTGTAGAAGAGGGTAAGTAGCTTTGGGTAGATGAAAGAAGTGTTACATTATGCTTCTTTGAGGAAGTTGACTGCAAGATTGTATTCTTTGTCTGAGAGAATTCTACCTCTACTTTCATGTGAGCCAAACCCAATTAATGGTAGGACTTGCCTAAAGATTCAAGTCGATAGATGGTACACAATTATGTTTATTTGGGAGGAGTTTCCAAAGGTTTTATATTGTGCAATCATTGATGCGAAACCCTTTGTGTTTCATTGTTTTCCATTGTATTCTTCATATTTTACAAAGTCTTAAGAGGACTCTTCTGCATTGAGGATTCACTTGAAGATGGATGACATGGTTTCCTACAAGCAACAATATGCAACGTAGTGGAAAGTAGATTTCTCTTAATAAAAATTGAATAAGCATTGGTTGAATCAGCAAGATGATTTGATGGGACATGGAAACTATATTAAGCATCCATCATGAGAGAGAGAGAGCAAGGAAATTCTGTATATTTGGCAAACGGAGGCAAATTCATTTTTCGGAATTAAGTCATGGATCTCTTCTATTCACGAGAAAATATAATTGGATGTCATCTCCCTTACATGTTGCCGGTGCGGGTTGAACCCTCGCCCCCGCCTCAAGAGGTGAAAGGCCTAACCACCCAACCAAGAGAAAATATTATTGGATGCAGAGAGTTGTGCCTTTCATAACACGTATTCATGCAAGAAGTCAATAATGTAAACAAAGATTTTTGTGCCCTAAGTTTCTTCAAAGCACCAAGAGAAAAATCCAAAATTTATATGCATAGAGTTGATCCAGATTCAAAATTTATTCTCTGTGCATGGTAGTTTTTGTATTTCTTTTCTCTATGAGATTGCCTTTCGTGGGGAAGGAGAGTAAAAATAGTTTCCGATTATTGTAAATATCGACTCGAATTCATAGTATTATTTTCATAAGAGAAATTCTATTTCAATCTATTTTTCTTAGCAATGTATCAGTTACAACTTGTCACTGAAGATTCAAGTCCATCCTCATTGAATGTAATTGAGATTTTCCTACTAAGGTTGTGCAAGTTGTTTGTAAGTTTTGACAGGATCTTGGAGATTCTTTGGAGTTCCTGTTAAGGCTCATCAGAGACCCGCTAGGTGGAGAAATATCAATTAAAGGTATTCTTTTTGACTTATGCTTATACACTTCAATTCTTGCAACTAGCCATACAGATTTGATGCCCAATTTTGAGGAAACATGTATGGAAAATATTTGAATTTTATCAAATATGATATGGGAGGATTCAATGGGCTAAGTGCAACATCATATTTCAAAATACTTTGATCAATTAGTAGACCAATATGGGTTGCCTGTGACTAGTAAAAAGGAGACATTCATGAGGATCGTTAATGACTTTACACATGAGAGAATTAGACTTAGAGTTCTTGATAGCTATTATATAACCCTTGGATAATGGTAAATATCCTTGGAAGCCCTTGATTTATGTAAATGGGTTAGACTCTTGAAGTTGGAGATCAAGTTCTTTGTTTTAATCCTTGGTAATTTATTTAATTGAAGCCTCAATTGAAGGGTTTTTACCCTTGGGAATAATTATCTTAAGGTATGAGAACCTTAAACTTGGGAGAAGCTTCTCCGAAGTGCCACCTTGGCTCGTACATGAAGGGAAAGCTTCAATTGAATTAGAAGCCATGTTGTAGCTCAGTGGTGAGTAGCACCTCCTTTAATGTCAATCCGGGAAGACGTGAGGATGGTATGAAGACCTCGAACAAGTGATGTGCACAAGTGGTGATGGAGAAGCACACATGCATGCACACATACACACATTGAATGTAATTGATATTTTCCTACTAAGGTTGTGCAAGTTGTTTGTAAGTTTTGACAGGATCTTAGAGATTCTTTGGAGTTTGTGTTAAGGCTTGGAGATTCTTTGGAGTTCAGTTTAAGGCCATCATAGACCCCCTAGGTGGAGAAATATCAATTGACGGTATTCTTTTTGACTTATGCTTATACACTTCAATTATTGCAACTAGCCATACAGATTTGATGTCCAATTTTGAGGAACATGTATGGAAAATATTTGAATTTTATCAAATATGATATGGGAGGATTCAATGGGCTAAGTGCAACATCATATTTCAAAATACTTTGATCAATTAGCAGACCAATATGGGTTGCCTGTGACTAGTAAAAAGGAGACATTCATGAGGATCTTTAATGACTTTACACATGAGAGGATTAGATTTAGAGTTCTTGATAACTATTATATAACCCTTGGGTTAGACCCTTGGATAATGGTAAATATCCTTGGAAGCCCTTGATTTATGTAAATGGGTTAGACTCTTGAAGTTGGAGCTCAAGTTCTTTGTTTTAACCCTTGGTAATTTATTTAATTGAAGCCTCAATTTAAGGGCTTTTATCCTTAGGAATAATTATCTTAAGGTATGAGAACCTTAGACTTGGGAGAAGCTTCTCCCAAGTGCCACCTTGGCTCGTACATGAAGGGAAAGCTTCAATTGAATTAGAAGCCATGTGATTGGCATGTGGAAAGTGTCCACGTGAAGGACATGTGGAAGGACATGTTGGTATATATATGGGTGGAGTTGGATGGGTGAATATGTACTCACTCAGTCAATCTCTTGGTGGATATTATACTCTGGCATGGAAGATTTACAATAGTGGTAATCAGAGCCTTGGTTTTTTCAATTGCAATTACTTCTTATACTTCTCGATCTTTGTGGAGTACATATCACCTTGAGCTTTGAAGCTTGTCTCTCTGAGATAAATTCTTCAAATTTCTATGCCATCACTATGTCTTTGCCTCAAAATTCTACGTGTGTAGCTCTACCTTGGACAATGTGCCATGTGGGAGTATAGTTCTCTACAAAATTTTGGTCAAACATCCAAAGGCCCATCCAAGAAGCACCAAGGAGGACCCATAATACCCTCCCTCTTAGGAGGTAATAAGGAGGCTACCACCCCCAACCGAAAAATGGCCCAAAAGAGGAACCTCTCTCTCTCTTGTTGAAAGCCACATTAAGGAGCTCACCTTCTTATACACCTCCAGTGCCTTCTTACCATGGTATATTGGATAAATCCCTTGCCAAACAAAGTTCACGAAGAAATTTGAATTCGATCCATTTATCTGCACATTTGGAATCTAAACCCTAAAAATTAGAAGGTATCTTGAAGGTAAATTTGAAGGTCATAGACAAGTTATTTTTCCCTAAATTTTTGGGAAAAGGGAGAGATTTTGTTGAAACTTTTTCCAAGAAGATTTTGTTGAAACTTTTTCCAAGAAGATACTCCTTCCTAAAGGAGTCTCGAACAAGGTGTCCATCCACTTTGTTGCCACTCTTTTTCTCAATAAAGAGTGAAAAGATTTTGAAGATTGGTGAGTGAAGCAAGGCCCAAAACATCTCAATGTTGTTCGTGGAAGGATGAGCAGAGTAGGGAATTTCTAAGGTGGCCCAAGCTGACCTACAATTGAAAATAAACGTCAAAGAAAATCGGGGAAGTACTCAAAATTTTCTCCCCATCTATTCTTTCTTTGAAACTGAGAATGGTATTTTTCATTTCTGTTGATTTCCAAAGCATACAATGAAGGGTTATTCTTATGCTAGCAACATATTATTAGATATACCTAGATAGGAAGTAGATTATGCAGCACATGAAGGTTTTAGACATGTAGAATATACTCCAAGTCTTCTTGAAATAAGATAACATGAAAGGCATGAAGTTAGCATTTATAAAGGAGTTAATGGGTTGGACAAGAACATGAATGATATCCAAGCATACATTTTTATAGTTAAGACATCAAAATTGAGATGGGGACCCTACACACTTCAATCAATAAAGTGAAAGGGAAGATAGAACACATCTTGAATATGCTCTACCCAACTTTAATCCTACCTAGCCAAATGGGTTCCTTGCCAATTCAACCAAGGAACCCAACAGTGAATAAAGGACTGGATGCTCCTTTCCTGATCCAAAGTAACTTATCTCTTAAGAATAGAACTAAGGAATTAACTACAAATCGTCTACCTACTTCCATTAGGTCTAGAGGTCTTTTGTTTGTGAAAGACTTGAAACCACCTCAATTTTTAGGGGAAGACAAAGACCGAAACAAAGATGCAATCTTGACCTTGTTGGGAAAATGGCAAGACTTACATCAATTGAAAAACACCCTTGAAGCCTACCAAGTCTCAGATACATTTTTTCCCTTGGACATAAGGCTCACAAATGGTGGATGAGCCTAAAGGAATCTCAAAGGATTGTTTAAACTTGGAACAAATTGAAGGAACTCTTTAAAAAAGAATTCTAACTAGAAAATGAGGAAAAATAAAACTGGGAAGAGTGGGACAAGGACCTTCAACAAGGATGCCCCCTCTCCTTGTATATTTCTCATTATCGAAAAATAGTCCTTAAACTTCAAAACCTAGATGATTTTCATAAAGTTAGAGGTTTCATCTATGGCCTCGATAAGCAAGTCAAAGATGAAGTGAAGAGAAATGCTCTTAAAACTTTAGAAGATGCTATAAAGTTGACACAAATCTATGAAAACCATGCTAAAACCCTAGAACACAGCCACTTCATCTTGTCGAGGAAAATAAAAATTTCAATAGAAGTAAACAAGCACTTTCAAGAAAGAAGACTTCTCAATTTTCATGATCAAGACTCGAGAAAGCAAAGAATGAAAATCTTTGCTTTAAGTGCCTAAACCCAAGACATCTTAACAAAAATTGTGTTGCAAGGGGGCAACAAAACACCACCCACGTGCAAAAAGGGAAAGAAAAGGAAGTATTTCACTTAGTCCAAACTTTGAACCTTGAAAACAATAAAGTTTGGAAAAAAAGTGGAGGTCCTGCACGAAGATTGCATGCATCAATGTTATTTGTTTGATTCTATGTGGGTCCAAAATTAGTTTGGACCTGATGACTTAGTCAAGCTTCATGCCTACATAAGATGGGAAAAGGCAAGAGTCATGATAGATGAATCGGCCACCAAAAATTTACTAAACTTATCGTTAGTGAAAAGACTAATTTTACCCCAACAGAAGTCTCCACATCAGTATATAGTGTCCATGATGCTAGGACAAGACAAGAAGGTATGGGACACTATGATCTGTCATATAGAAATTGATTTTCAAGGATATAATGATAAAATTTTGTTGCATATCATGCTTATGGAAAGAACCAATGTGGTGTTGGGTAGGGAGTGGATTCGGGGCTTAGGAAATACACTCAAAAGAATTTACCTATTGAATAATTTGGAATTTGAAAGGAATGGAATTTGTTACTTGATTCAAGGGGAATGTGACATGCCGAGTACCCCCTTGATTTCAAGTATGGAACTAAAGAAACTTGTAAATACCCAAAAAATAGAAGTTCATATGGTAGTTCCAAATTATGTAAATAATGTTTATAATATGAATCTAGTTCCATATGTCTCATCTCCTTTGTCTGATCATGAAAAGTTTAAATTTAAGTGTTTAATGACTAATTATTGGGATGTTTTTCCAGGAGAACTTCCCCATGGCTTACCTCCTTCTTGTGGGAAAATTGATCATGCTATAGACTTGTCCCAAGAACTAAGCCTATATGTAAACCCCTTTGCTGAATCCAATATTCCCAACAAGTAGAAGTAGAGAAAGAATTGAATGAATATGTTAATGATCATCATATCAATTAATGTGAAGGGCTTGATTGACCCCTCAAGAGAAGCTACTATTGACCAGTGGTTTTGAGATAATAGCCTAAACCCGGATTTCATCTATATTCAAGAGATTAAAATTGATGGAGAGGACCTTTAGAAATGAGTCAAATGCATCTCTTTGACTCATGTTTGGGTTGCCACTGCACACCCCAGAGGGGCTGGTGGCACAACTACCGGAATAAATAACTTTTGGTTCCGTAGACTAGTCAACTCCTGTGAGGATCAGAAACATCATTGGATTGCTACCTCCTCTGGGGGCCCCTTTGAGTTCACTGTGGTCTCCATGTATGCCCCAAATAGGGAGTCGGACAGGATTGACACTTGGGTCTCTTTTGACTTGCTTTCCCACAATGTGATGCTTTTTGGGGACTTCAACATGGTAAAAGGCCCTTTGGATCGGTGGGACAACGGGGGGCATACCATTGACGATCAAGAGAAAGATATTTGGGACAAAATCAAGATCCACCTCAACCTAGTGGAGATTAAAGATACAAATGGATTCGCTTGGTCGAACCTCCAATCTGGGGAGGACTTGAGGAAAGCATGACTTGATAGAAACTATATTGCACATAGCATTATCCATCAGTGGGGCCAACCCACCATCTCTCAACACATTGACCTCCCCATATCGGACCACTACCCTTTTATTTTCACTTTCAAACCGATTGCCAAATTCAGGAAAGCACCTTGGTTTCATGCCTACCCAATGTTTTTCTCCCTTCCCTTTGTCTAGCAATAAACTACTCTGGGTTGGAGCTTGGTGTTCACCAAGGGCACCTCACCGGCCAAAAGTTGAAGGGCGGCAATTCAGAAGACTCATCAAATTCTTGTCAGGACTCACAAGAGGCTTCACAATGTTAAATAGAGATGAAGAGAGAAGCTCTATTGAAGGCTCTAGTGCCTTGAGGAGGAAGTGAAAAAAGGGAACTACCAATACCATACAGGACTATGGAAAATCAGAGGCATGCTGAGATACGAGGAAGAAACACAAAGGAAAAACCTGCAAGTATACTTTAAAGATTGATGGGTGGGTAAGGCCAACAAACCAACTAAAGAGATGTGTGGCATCCTTAAGCAGAAGCAAACAAGAGACTCTAACCCCTTCTTGATAGGTTGTAATGGAGTCGAATGCAAAACAGAAGAAGAAAACAATGCTATTATTTTTTACCACTTTACTCAACTCTTGGGTGTCTCGATGCCCGTTTCTCCCCACAGGTAGGATTGCATGGTGACCATCTTGAGAGTCTCTCCCTTGAGAATATGTCATAATCTGAAGTCTCTCCTTCACTTGCCCATTTTAGATCATGAGATTCTCAAAGTTATCGATACCCTCTCCAATGGGAAAGGCCCGGGTTTCGACGACCTCACAAATGAGTTTTCAAGCCTTTCAGACAGGTGATGATCACTTTGTTGCGCTTGGTTTGGCAAGAAGCATTGGCTTTTGATGCGCTTCATGAATGCCTAAACATGGTGTCATCAAGCTTATCCATAGAAAAGGTAACAAGAACATAATTGAAAATTGGCACGTGATCATCATGCTTCAAACAGGGTACAAGATTCCTACAAAAGTAATTGCAAATAGAATTTCTTACCACTTGAAGAGGTGGCCTAGTGAGGACCAAAAAGGATTCATGAAGGGTAGATCAATACTGGAAGCTATCATTGATAATTTGGAAGGTCTTGATTTTGCTAAAGAGACCGAGCAAGATGTGGTTTTCTTGAAAATCGACTTCGAAAAAGCATACGATAGGCTAAAATGGGACTTTGTTCTCCAATCTCTAAAGAACTTGGATGCAATCAACAATTCACTAAGATGATCGCTACATTGATGGGGAACGCATCGATACAAATAAATATCAACAACCAATTATCGAAGGCTATCAGACTAAAATGCTCTATTAGGCAAGGGTGCCCATTGGCCCCTCTGCTTATCGTTATTTCCACAGAGGAGCTCAGCCATCTTGTGCAACATCACATGGAAATGAGCCATATTAAAGATCACTCTCTACCTCTCAACCATGTTCAGATGATCATGAGGCTATTTGCAGATGACATGAATGCATTTGTGCATAATGATTTGAATAGCATTGAAACTTTTGGAGGTGCCTTGACACATTCTGTTGTTGGAGTTAGACGTCTGTGGAAGCATGCGAACAACGCAAGGAAGAAGAAGAAGCTTGGAGCACAACACAAAATACTGAATGTATTACTAGAGAATGTACAAAGATAAGTAGCCCATTAGCCACTAGTGGACACACGAGTGTCATAGCAACCAGCCCAGTCTGAGTCAAAAAAAGCATGCAAATCTGGTGGTAGTGATTCCCCCTTGGGATAAAACAACCCAAGTAGCCGAGTACCACTCAAGTAGCGAAAGATGCGCTTAACTGCCTGCCAATGCTTGACACCTGGGCAATGCATAAACCTGCTCATCTGTGAGACAACAAACTGAATATCTGGCCTAGTAATGCATAAGTAAATCAGGCATCCAACAGCTTGCTGATAGAGGAGAGCATCAAATGCATCTCCAACATCATGAAGACTCAATCCTAAACCTGTCTCCATAGAAGTGGCAATAGGCCTACAGTCTTCAAGGTCAAAAGGCTGCAATAATGTGTCAATATATTTCGTTTGACACAAAGCCATTCCACCATCAACTTGCATAAACTGAATGCCCAAATAGTGATGCAAATGCCCCAAATCAGACATCTCAAATGAGGCATGCACATCAGCCTTAAAATCAGCAATATGCTTCTCAATAAAACCAGTGAGCAGCATGTCGTCAACATAGACAATAATGATCAGAAGCACATCATTAGCATGCTTAACATATAAGGTGCTTTCCGTTGGACTGTTCTCAAAACCATGTGCAATCAGATAGGCATGTATCTTCTCATACCAAGCACGTGGTGCTTGCTTTAAACCATATAATGCCTTCTTTAACCTGCACACCTGGTTTTCATGCCCTTTCTGCACAAAGCCACGGGGCTAAAAAACATACACTTCTTCATGCAAGTCACCATTCAAAAATGCAATTTTAATGTCCAACTCATGTACATTCCAACCGTGATGGGTTGCAAGTGCACAAATGCTCTGAACAGTAGTCATCTGGCATGTAGGTGCAAAGGTCTCATCAAAATCAATGCCTCTTTTCTACGCATAACCCTTTGCAACAAGCCTAGCCTTATACCTGTCAACTGTATCATCAGGTTTACGCTTCAGCTTGTATACCCACTTAGTGCCAATGGCCTTCTTGCCAGGAGGCAAGTCACATAAAGAACAAGTACCATTCTTCATTATTGCATCATATTCATATTGCATAGCAGCCATACAATTTTCTGAATTTTGTGCTTCATCAAACGAAACAAGCTCATTCTCATCACAGAGACTAGATGCAGTCGTAGCATAGCAATTTGATGCAAAAGAGGCACTATGAGAGCCTGATCGAGTACGATATGACAAAGATCCATCTAACTTGTTGTAACGCAAGGTCTGCACTAGCCATTTTGGCATAGTTCTTGCCTGCTCAATATCAGCTCTCTCATCAATAAGTGCATCACGTACATGTCCATCAGAAATGGAATTATCTGCATCATCACATGAAACCTGCAAAGGCTGAGAAGTTGCCTCATTAGGACCAGCACTAGACTATCCACCTGTAAAAAGAGGCAGCAAAGTGTCATACATGTCTTTGGAGCTAACAGATGTCTCCTTAGTACATGAAAGCAATGGTTGAATAGCATCTTCCACAAAAACAACATCACAACTAACCAAAATGTGTTTAGTCTATGGATGATACAGACGATAGGCTTTACTTTCAGAATTGTACCCAACAAAAATACATTTTACTGCTTTATCATCCAATTTTTTGTGATGTTGTTCAGGCACTAGTGCATATGCCAAACAACCAAAAACACGTAGATGAGCAACAGATGTCTTGCGGTCATGCCAAGCCTCATATGGAGTGATAGAATGCAGTGCTTTAGTGGGACACCTGTTCAGTACATATGTTGCACACATGAAAGCCTCAAGCCAGAAACTATGTGGTAAAGCCTGACTTTTGACCATACACCTCGCCATCTCCATGAGAGACCTATTCTTTCGTTTAGCAACTCCATTCTGTTGAGGTGTATACGACACTGTACACTGGTGTTTTATCCCACGTTAGCTAGAAATGCATTAAAATCATAAGACATATATTCCCCCCCTCGATCTGAACGGAGGGTGCCCATTTTACATGCTGATAGATTTTGAGCCAATACCAAAAATTGTTTGAAGCACATGAACGCTTCGGACTTTGCCTTCAATGGATATACCCGTGCATGCTTGGAAAAATCATCAATGAAAGTCACGAAGTAAAGATAATTTCCAAAAGAAGGTGTCTGCATAGGACCACAGACATCACTATGTACAAGCTGCAATTTTTTAGTAGCCCGAACTAAACCATCTTTTGGAAAAGACGAATGCTGCATTTTGCCCGAAATACAGCCTTCACAAACATGTTTTCCAAGTGCCTCAAGTTTGGGCAAAGAGGACACCATTTCAGATTTCTGCAGGCGTAACAAACTAGCAAAATTCAGATGACCAAAGCATGCATGCCAAAGCTTTGCATCTGACATAGCCTGAGAATCATGTACTGCACATGCCGAATCACTTACAGATCTTTCATAGTCTATGAGCTGATACAGCCCACAACATAAAATGCCAGAAGCGATAATCACATCGCCATTTTACACATCATGAATTGTACACCTGTCATCAACAAATTTCACAACCAAGCCAATCTTGGCTAATGCAGAAACTGATAACAGGTTCTTCTTTATCCCTGGCACAAATAAAGCATCTGACAAAGTGAAAGAACTACCATTAGCAGTAGTCAAAATGATCTTACCAACTCCCATAACAGGATAAGAGGAGTTGGTGGCGCATGTAATAGTCCTTGTAGGGGTAGGCTCGAGTGAAGAGAAGAAAGTGCGCTGTGAGGTAATATGTTTGGTTGCCCCACTGTCAAAATACCAAACATCTGAGTCTACTGTAGACATGCACTGCTGATGAGAAGATGGGTCAAAACTGCAGACAATAGTAAACATCCATTCTTCTTCTAGCACAAGATTAGTAGACTCTGTTTTTGGTGTAAAGAGGTGTAAAGGCCTCTGCAACAACCATTCTAGCCTCTTTCTTCTTTGCCTCTTTAGCAGCCAGTTTTGGACAGTTCTTTATGATATGATCATTCCCTTTACAGTACTTACAAAGAAATTTCTGCTTTTCTGATTTCTTCTCATCTTTATCTTCCTTCTTCGAATATGCAGAATTAGCAGATTTCTACTTACTAGTTGAAGAGCTCCATTTTCCTTTGCCCTTCTGACTAGACAGGAAAGCTTCATCTACAACTCACATAATGGACCTGTTCTGCTTGGACTCATCTTCCTGTAACAGAACATAGACTAACTCCTCAAATGATAAGGCATTTGGATTGCCTTTCATCATCAACCAAAGAGTAGAATCAAAACTCTAATATGAATCAGGAAGACCATTCAAAACGGTCTGCACAAGTGAGCCATCTGGTATAACCTCATTAGTAGAAAACAATTGTTCCTTCAAGTCTTTGATCTTCTTTAGGAAACTGTTCATAGAATCACCTTCATTCATGTGCTCACTCTCCAACTGTTTTCGGAGGTAAGCAACACGAGCCTCATTCCTAGCTTGGTACAATGTGGTAAGTGTATCCCAAGCATCCTTAGCTGTTCTACAAGAGCGAGTGTGAGGAATAATGGCATGTTTGACAAACAAAGCTATCAATGCATGTGCCTGGGCATCTTTGCCATCCCAGCAAATCTGCTCTACAGTAGGTGCAACAAAAACTGCAACACGAACAGGAATATGCAGAATATCATCATCTTCGATACCTTCTGCATCAGCTTCAGTACCTGTAGTTGTAACAATTGCAGGTGTGATAGGACATTTTTCGACACCCTACACAATGTTCCACAGTCCTTTTGCAACCAACACATGTTGCATCATATAAGCCTATAAGGGGTAGTTGGTACCATCCAACTTATCCTCAACAGCCAACATACGGAATACATCACTGCTTTCAGCCATGGTCGGTGACTAAAATACCTTGATGCAGAAAATTGACTGTATCTAAAAAAGTTGAACAGAACTGCCCAGACAAATTCTGCTAGACCTGTAGCAGACTTTGAGACACTTATACTGGCGAATAGAAACTAGTATATACCTTTGGCACAAAAAGATAAAATAGCCTGCACAAGCACTATGATAGTGCATTCGGAGGCCGAAACAAGCTCAAATCATGATTTCGGCACCACAGAGTGAAGATGTTTTGATCTCAAAAACACGCTCAGTATGCTCACGCGAACAGCACAAGGAAGAAGAAGAAGCTTGGAACACAACACACAATACTGAGTGTATTACTAGAGAATGTATAAAGATAAGTAGACCATTAGGGCAATAGGCGTATATACAAGTCGGGGGGAAAAACCTCTTAAAGAGGGAAAAAAGTGCCCCGGCGGTCCTAGGGTGTTCACACACATCACTACCTAAATATATCAACATCCATGAGGCATATGGTTCCAAAATAAACTACTCAAAAATCACTTTTAGAGCCATCATCGGACCTCCAAACCAAGTGGTGGTTGACCATGGTTGCCAAATTATCCCCAGGAGTCTAGTCTTCCACCTACTCACTATTCTGATGGGCTTTGGTGTCTCAATGGTGCAATTATGGAATTGAATTCTTTCCAAAATAGACAACAAGTTAGCATATTGGAAGGCCATTCAAATCAACCTTCGGGGGTATGCCATAGTAATTAATACCTTCCTCATCTCCTCGACCATTTACGTTCTCTCTTGCTAGAGACTGAAGGATCAAAAGCTTAGCAAATTGTAAAGAATTTGCAAGAACTTTCTTTGGACAGGGGACCACAACAGAAGGGGGTTCCCAAAATTAAATGGTCTACCTGCATCAGCCAAAAGGATTGTGGGGGTCTAGGCATTATGGATATTGAAGGCATGGCTGACAAGTTGGTGGCAAAATGGATCATCAAGGATTCGTGCAATTGTGAGACCTCCTGGGCCAAGCTCATCTTCAGGAACAAGAATGTGATTACACTAGTGGGCCTCCCCGACGGAAGGCCTTGGACCTCCTTACCCTTTTATTCTCTCCAATTCTTGTCTCCCCTAAAGGCTCAAATCTTATGTCCTCTATGTGGAAGAGTTGGAACAAGTTCAAACAATTTGTCAGAATTAGAGAAGATTGGAAATGGGTGGCCACTATCAGACAAAATGACTCAATCTAGTTTTCGATCATGAGCATCAGGGGTGTGGCTTCCTGGAACCTCCAAAAGACTAAGAGGCTTCAAAACAAGGGTTTCAAACATTGGAAACACCTCTCGAAACAAGAAACTAGCCACTAGATCAGCTTTGAGGACATAAACCCTAAAATAAGAGTGAACTACGAAGAGTGGAATCCTTCAGAGCAGATGCATCACCTAGGAACGATCAAAAACCCGACTCCTCATTGGGTGGGATCCGTCATGCCATGAGGGTCTTGTTTTGCACAATGTCAATTACTTGTCCAAAATTCCTAGAATCAAGGTGAACACGGACCACCATATCACACTTAACAAGATGTGGTGCCTGACTTGGACAAGGTTGTGTTGGGATTTGAAGTTCATGTCTATCTGGCATCCCCTCATCGAGATCAAAAAGTTGGTTCTCATGTGGCAAATTTTCCACCATGGTATATGGATCAATCTAAAAGCTAGCAAAATTTGTGAGGCTCCATTGTGGTGCAAGCAATGCTGTCATAGCATTGAGCATCTGGATCGCGTCTTCTTTGCATGTCCCAAGTATCTCCTGCTTTGGAAGACCCTTGGGAATATCTTGAGACTACAAGAACAAATCACCTGGAATCAATCAACTTCTCCACAACACTATGGAATGCTATATGAGGGGAAACCCTCGCGCAGATTTGGAGGGAGCAGTGTACCTACAATTTTGGACACCCTCCTAAAGAGTGGTCAATCGAGAAGTCTCCGTTCCTCCTTGGCAAAAGAATCTCCAACTGTAAGAGGTCCCCACCCTTTAGGCATTATAAAGTGTTTCTCATCAAGAACAAGAAGCTTAAACCCGAGTGGGCCTTGCATGAGGGGGATGAGAGGGTTGTTAACCTCCTTTGTAACACTCTATAGATCCGCAAGTTCTACCCCTACATTGTGGGATTTGAGGGGTCCCAAGGGCACTAGTCCCATTCACTTGTAACTTGTTCTTCCTTTTTTTTTTAATTAAAGTCCGGGAGAGTAGGCCAAGGTCGAACTTCCTTTTGGAAAAAAAAAGCCCCTTCTATGTTCATGTCTTCAATCAACACAATACTAAGCCCTTGGGAAAGTTTATAGTTGACTTCCTTGACACAATTCTTGACAAAGTTCTACTATAGAGTCATCATTTGAAGAAGAGCTCTTACCTTGATACGCTCCAAAAGGAACACGTGGTTCTTCTATCCTTGTGATTGTAGGTTCAAATTCTTTGAGGGTGGCATTTGACTTGAGGAATTCTTGAAGTTTTTGTTAGGTGGTTCTTGGAAGGGCTTTCTTTACCCATTCTTCGATCATGAATTCACCTAATGCATTAAGTATCCAAGCCATTAGGAACCTTGCCCTCATCATGAGCTCTAGGAATGATTTTTTTGCATGTAGATTTAGATTGAATTCATCAAGTGTTCTTTTAGTGGAGTTACTCGGCTCAAGTGCCTTTGTGAACTTGGTTTTAAATGCCTCCCATGTTTGTAAATGATCTTCAACATATTCGTTGAATCACTTATTTGTTAGTCCTTCATGATTGGAATGAAACAAGGCCAAGATACCTTGATTGTTAGACTTAAGACTACCTTCACTCTATTGAATACCTTGACTGATAGACTTAAGAAATGATAGGTAGGAGATGGTTGAACCACACCTTAGGAGGGAGGATAAGGAAGTTATCCTCAACCATGGCTTTTGAGGCAAGTGGTTAGACCATCATACTCCTAGCCGATAGTTCTTGATTTCAATTCCCATAGTTGGTATTAGAGCCTAGGAAGTAGGCTTGGGCAAGTGGGTGGAAGGCGCATGTGTTACTTTCAAAGATGAACCCATCAAAGATTAGAGTGTATCCCCTAATCAATAGGTCAGATTTAGATGTGTAAGATATCATTGGAAAGCTCTCGGAATTGTATTGAGCATTCAAGTTATGTCGCATGGGTGAAAATGAGGTTCAAGGTACCAAGGTTGAGAACAAGGCAAGTCCGTAGACAAGTGGCCAAGAAGCAAAAAGGCAAGGCTCAAGACACTAAGGTTGAGAGCAGGGCAAGTCCAAAGACAAGTAGCCAAGAAGTGGAAAGGCAAGGTTCAAGAGATCAAGGTTTAGAACAAGAACCTTTCAAGATATTGCACTAGGGTGAGAACATCAATTCAAAGGGTGATCAAGGATTGATCATTGAGGACAATGATCTCTAGAAGGGAAAGAGAGTGTTAGACTAAAGAAATGATGGGTAGGAGATGCTTGAACCACACCATAAGAGGGAGGAATAGGAAGTAATCCTCAACCATGGCTTTTGGGGCAAGTGGTTAGCCCATCATATCCTAGTCAGTAGGTCCTGAGGTCAATTACCACATTGACCCTTGTACGTTGAGAGGACTCTCCTCACATGATATTTTGGGTCTTTGTGAGCACCACCACAGAAGGAAGAATATCTAATGTTGATTCAATACAAGAACGTTGAAAGCTCTTTTGCCATGTTACTAGAACTAGTGTCTTTCTCTTTGGAAAATGCAACAAGTCCCCTTTTAAAATTAGATTGGGACTTGTTTTCTTTTTCTAGGTGGAAAGTTAGTCCCGATTTTCCCAAGAAGGATGAGCCTTTGATAGATGTGCAATAAGGACCAAACATTCATATGTGATAACTTTTAATAGGAGTTTTCTTAGGGCTTAGTTGGATCTCCTTCGGATTTCTAGGTCATTCACCATGGTGAACTAAAGTTGCTTGCCCAGTATGGAGGATAGAACTCTTGGATAGAGTAGCCTAGAAGAAAACAAGTTGCCCAATATAGTTGCTCAAGAGAGAGGAATTGGTTGGGAAGAGTCACCTACGAGATACAAATAGCTAGGAAAGTCACCAAAGAGAGAGAGAAACTGGTTGAGAAGAGTCACCCAAGATAGATCGAATAGCTTGGAAGAGTTGCCCAAGAGAGGTAAAGTTGTCAAACATTGTTGCCTGAGAGAGAGAAAATAGTTGGGAAAGTCACCCGAGAGAGAAGAGGTAGCTAGGAAGTGCCCGTTAGGAGAGACAAATTTGTCTTAAAGAGATTTGCCTAGAAGTGGGAAGTGAAAATTAGTAACAAGAACAATGGAAAGATCAAGGATTAGAGATAGTTCCATAATCCCTATCCCAATGAGTGTGCCAAATTTTCACCTGCAAGTGGTGAATTTGTGTGTGGATATAGGGAACGCAATTTCATTAGGCCTAGAGTACTTAGTAAAATATGCTAAAATGCTCAAAAACACTTGCTACAATGCTCAAAGACACATATGAGACAAAAAGCTACTATCTGCCTTAGACACTTGGAAACCAAACTCTTTCAAGAACTTCACACGTCTGTGATTCATGCCCTTGGGACCTGCTTCAAACCATACAAAGCTCTCTTGAGCTTACATACATACTCTGGATAACATTTATCCTTGAAACCTTCTGGTTGCTCCATGAAAACATCATCTAAAATGTGACCATTTAGAAAAGCATTCTTCACATCTAATTGACATAGCTTCCAACCTTTACATGAAGAATAGCTATGAGAGTCCTTATAGTTGTCATGTTTGCATCCAATGATTTTCTGATTATTTGGTTTAGGAACCAAATCCCATGTCTCATTCTCCATCAATGCATCATATTCCTCCTGCATACCTTTCTCCCAATTTTCCTTACCTTTTGCCTCATCATATGTAGAAGGATCTTCTTCTACTTTCACCATGTAAGCATAATCTTTAGTGGTCAAAAATGATGTATCATAACTGTACCTTATGGGTTGTTTTGTATTCCTTGTTGACCTTCTAGCTTCTCCACTCTTTGAAGCCTCTGGTTCTTCATATTCTGGATCAAATCTTGGCAACTCTTCATTACCAATTTGAGCATCAACAATCTCTTCATCATCAAGAATTTGAATCTTTGATTTCCCCTTTCTTTGGGTCATTAATTCTTCATCACCTGCATGAATATTAATTGTACCTACATACCAAGTACCTTGCTCATCAAATGTAACATCCTTTGACACGGGGAATCGCTTTGTGGATGGACTCCACAATATATAAACCGTCTGCTTATCATCATAACCAATGAACACATACTTTTCAGATTTAGGTTCCAATTTATGCCTTAATTGAGATGGTACATATGCATAAGCCAAACATCCAAACACTTTGCAATGATCTAAGGTAGGTCTCTTACCCCACCATGCCTCATATGGTGTCATACCATTCAAAGCCTTACATGGAAATCTATTAGCCAAGTAAGTAGTTGTATTCATAGCCTCAGCCCACAAATAATCAGGACAATTTTTCTCTTTCATCATTGACCTTGAAAACTCAACAAGAGTTCTATTTCTCCTTTCTGCTACACCATTTTGTTGAGGAGAGTACCTGCAAGTAACTTCCCTTTTTATACCTGCATTCCATAAGTAATCACTAAAATCATTAGAGAAATACTCTCCCCCTCCATCTGACCTTATTCTCTTCAATTTTTGTCTTGAAACTCTTTCTGCATACACATGATAATGTTTAAATGTATTGAACACCTCTGATTTATCTTTGATCACATATATAGTGATCCAACTGGTAGCATCATTGTAGCTCAAGCGTAAGCACCACCTCCTTTACTTGTCAATCCACGGAGATGTGAGGACCGATATGAAGATCGTGAGCAATTTAGTGAGCAAATGTGAGTGACAAGCACATACATGCACGCACATACACACGCACACAAGGTAAGATTAAAGAGAGGAACAATGGAAAGCTTCGATTACCAAAGAGTTCTCTTACAAAAGCTCAAATTTATAATAAGCTCTATCCTCTAACAAACTAACCTAAAAGATGAGCTCTCTAGCTCTTTTTATAGTTTTTGGACTAGTTTTGGCCCTGTCCAGACCTAGTGTCCGACCTAGTTAAAAATTAGGTTCCAGGGCTTATTTGGGGACTCAAACAAAGTCTAAAAAATACGAAATTTGTTACGATGATACTTCTAATACTCATCAAGCTGAATGACTCCTCAGCTTGAACAAAATGGAGTTACAAAAAGGTGGAATGATATTTACAATGGTTTTTAGTGATGACAATCATTGTTTTTGTAGGGGATTCTTCTCAAAATTTGACATGTACTTCTTGGAGCTCCCTACATGCTCCTCCTTCTTGTATGTCCACTTCTTTGATGCGCTTCCATGATTTGTGATTGACCTTGAGTTCCAACACTCCCCCCCCCCTTGAGTCTGTCATCCCTGACAGACCCTTGTTATAATGGTTGTTCCAGGTAGTGCTTTGAACGGTAGTGTCCATTCTGTATGAACAAGAGCTGTCTATCTTCCAATTGTGGTAGGGTTGGTTCTCTGATTCTTCATTTGTCACTGCAAGCCTTTCCAAGTTGTAGTCGCTTGGTATGTGCGTCTTTGTTGGATTCCAACATGATTGTGTCGTTGTGAGTCTCCATTGATGTCCTCTAGATCTTCCAAAGATGATGTTCATAGTAGTCATGCCAAGTACTCGTAACCCATGATGGGTAAGTGTGTTCATACATGGGTTGAGGAAAATATGTGCCTTATGCATGGCCTTGTAATGTGGCCCTATGCATGCTTATTCGGGGAATGCATGGTAAAAGATATGGTGCAAGAGATTTGGGTATTGAGCGAATTGCTCAAGGGTATGCTTACGAAGAGGTTTCCTAATCTATCATGGTTATAGTATTGCCAAAGTAGGGATTCTTACCATGGTGAATGATCGATCGATGTTTATCACCTCGTGTTGTACACCCGACATTGTGATGGACTATCAAGTAGTCTTTTGTTGTCGATTAATGTCCGTGTAAATGGTCCACTGATGAAATTCTTTGAGTGCCTAGTCATGTTTCCTCTTTTCAAAGCAACATTTTCCAAATACTGAGAATTGAATTTCTTTATATTCCTTGACAAACAAAATTGGGTAACTACACCAAGCTTAGTTTCACATATTCTCTTTAGCTCACCATAAGCAGGAGTCTTCTCACCCAGTATACAGACAAGGATTTTTAGGGTACCAAACTACCCCTTGCAGATATCTCCTTGGATGCTCTCGTACATAGAGTAGTCAAGCATTGATGAAGTTGTGGAACTTCAAGCTCTTCCCTCTTACCATGGTAAGGGGAGACAATAGTTGTGGATGCCATGTTCATGCCAAGTGCTTGACATCTACCAAATAAGGCAGCAATAATATCATCTGCTAGCCGAGACACACTTCTATCCAAACTGATATATGCCTAGTAATCAACGGTTCGACCTTCACATAAGCATGACTCATTCGTGTTACATGAGCCAAACCTGGGAACAAGCTCCTTTTTTTTGCAATGTCACAAACAAAAAGACAGATGTTAGTATCAGAAAAGATAGTTGACATATGTCAATGTGCTCTTGTGCATGGGACTCTCAAATGTGTCTATGCACGGCCATGTAATGTGGCCCTATATTAATGCATACTTTGGAAATGCATGACCTAAATGGTGCAAAAGACAGGGTTGAGCAAGGAGCACATGGTTGTCATTCGTCGAGGCTTTCGATGTTACTTGTGGATGTTGATGCCATCTGTGTTGGAGGTATCCATTGGACCTTGAAATTATGTAAACGATGGATTGTTGACTGACAACTGATCATTCTTTCATATGGGGATCCATTTGAGAAGAGTGTTTGACTACGAAGTGATCACCTTTGGCCGCTTCATGTTTGGAAGGTTTCTTGATTTTTGCATCCCTTATGGTTGGATCTTTGGTTTTGTATTGGCCCTGAATGTTTTTGGCTTCCAAACCCATGTCCTTGATAATTGTCTTCTTACCATTGTCGGAGAGGTGAGGTAATCTTCTTTGGCTCTTTGTTTCAGGTTCTGACCCTTGCCTTTCCTTGACTTCTTTGTTGAGACTTTACGCATGTTGGAGAACATAGGTTGTTGTGTATGTAAGAGCTTCTTGGGTACCCATATGCGTTACTGACCTTGTTGAGCTGCCAATAATTTCTTACGCACCCAAACTTGTCAGATACCTTGTGGTTGAACCTGTCCTAGTTGCTTGGTTCTTGTTTTGGCATGGTTGGCCTACCCAGATGGGAATTGTTGTGGCAAGGCTGGTGGTTGCTCTCCTTTTCCTACCCAAATCTGCTTCATGCCCATTGGCTCCTATGAGATAGGCTTCTATGGATTGATGTTCAACTGCAAGTATTGGCAGTAGGAAAGTCTAACTGCACTAGTTGTTGCACCTGAATCAATCAATGCTTTCACAATCCTCACACTCTTTCCTTGTCCTATCTCTATGATCACAAAGGGACGTCAATCAATTATTCGAGAAGTAGTTATGCTCGATTTTTGGCACATGTCCATATGATATTTTGGGGCTTTTGGGTTGACATCTAAGCCTAGTCGACTTAACTTATTTTTCCTAATGTGCTCTTTGGCCTCTGCATGTGCTTCTTCTCTCACCCTTAAGCCTTCTTCTTTTCGCTTCTTAGCAATGTTGAGTCTCATTAGCATATCCTCTGTAAGAGGTTCTTGATACAGCTTGACTCTGCATCACTAATATAGTTTGGCAAGATATCTCCTTCTAGAGTGGCCAATTGAACCGCACTGCTAGTGGAAATTCATTAATGATCATGGGTCCATATCCTCTTTTTTCCAATATATGAGCATGTTGTTTTAGTGTATAAACCAACACCAGGTCTCCCTCTTTCAATCCTTTATCCTTGATGTCTTTGTGCATCAAAATAAGCCTTTTGTCTCTTCTTGGCAGCATATATGCCTGCTGCCGCTCGTAGCCTCATCTTTCCTAAGCATTCTAGAACAAAGATCCTAAAGGACAATTCATGTCCTTTCCACTCATGCTCTTGTGCTACTTTTAAAGTTGGGATCAGGAAGTCCAATGGTAGCACAACATTTTGTCCGAAGACCATCTAAAATGGGGTGGCATTGAATACTGTTTCGTAGGCAACTCGGTAAGCCCAAACAGCATGATGAAGCTATTTGTCCCAATCAGAGCGTTTATTATTTACCAGTTTAGTCAAGATATTACATGGGATCTTGTTTGTGCTCTCAGCTTGTCCATTATCTTGGGGATGATAGGGAGCAAAATTCTTATGTATCACCAAGAATTCTTGGAGAAGATTTTCAATGACTTCATTCAAGAAATGTGTGCCTCTATCACTCACTAACTCTATTGGTAATCCATATCTTATGAACACATTCTCAAATAAGAACTTTACCGTTGTCTGAGCATCATTCTTTGTTGTGGCTTTGACTTCTACCCACTTTTTAAGGTAATTAGTGGCTACAATAATGTACTCTGTATGGGAGTTTCTAGTTGGGGGGTTAATAATACCTACAAAGTTTATACCCCACTTCGAAAATGCACGTCCTCCCATCATTGGCCTCAAAGGCATCTCGTCTTTTCTTATCGGATATTGTGCACACTGGCATGTATCACATTTCTTTACATAGGTATGTGCATCCATATGAAGAGTGGGCCACCAAAGTCCTGAGAATAGAATGGACTTAATTACTCGATCAGGACCGAAGTGTCCACCTGCAACACCACTATGTGTAGTTTCTAAGACTTTCAAATAGTCTGATTCATGAATGCACAGTCTTAGATAACCATCCTTGCCTCTTCAATATAAGTTGTCTCCAACTAAGGCATAGTCTTGAGCCTCTTGCTCCATGCTTCGTCTTCTTGCTAGACTAGCCTCACTAGGTAATGTTCCTGATCTCATAAATTCTACCAATGGAGCACTCCAATTTGGAATTAATGATACTTGATAAAGGGTAGCATGCTCCATTGGGGGTTTTTCTTGGCACATTGGACAATTCCTAATCCACTCATGTATTTCTTTGTCCATGCTAGGCCAATACACTCCTAAACATTTCAGATTTTGCAATGTTCATTGTTTAGAATAGTGATTTCCTAGAAATCCTTCATGAGCTTGTTGCAACCAACTACTATGTTCATCGTCCTCGACACAACAAGCTAGTACACCCTCTATATCTTGTTTGTACATGCTTCCTGCAAATATTTGATATTTTTGTGATTTTACAATTTCTTCTTTGTTTGTTTTCTCATTGTTATTTGCAAGTCTGAAGGTTAGGACATGTACCAACTTATTTTTCCATTTAGGAACAACTTCTAAATTGAACAGATAAGCGTCCGATAGGTCATCTGACACTCCTTGCGATGACTCCCTTGAAATGAAGTGAGAAAGGTGATCTACCCTAAGGTGGGTTCTACCTTTCCTAACAACAACTTCAAAATCATATTCCATTAGTAAGAGGAACCATCTTACTAGGTGTCCTGCATTGCAAGGTTTATTGACAAAATATAACAAAGCTTGATGATCAGTAAAAAACTTGAACTTGTTGGCCAATAAATAGTGTTTTAACTTCTTCATAGCATATACCATCCCTAAGCCCTCTCGCTCAGTTGTGGTATAGCTTTCGTTCAGCTACGGTTAGCTATCGGCTAGCGTATGCTATGGGTAAATCCAAATTTCCTTCACCTGTGGGTTGTGCTAGCACACATCTTATTGCATGATTGGATGCATCCACGTGGACATGGAATGGTTTATTCCAATCATGAGTGTTCAATATTGGTCTTCTGCACAAACATCTCTTCAACTCATTGAAGGACTTTTTGCATTCGTCATTCCACTCAAAATTTGTCAATAAGGCATAAAGAGGTCTAGCTATGATTGCATACATGTGGATAAACCTGCGGTAATATCCACAATGGCCCATGAAGTCTTGTACCTCTTTAACATTCCGTGGCCTTGGCAACTCTACTATGGCTCGTACTTTATCTTCATCTATTGATATTCCGTTCTGAGAAACGATGTGACCCAAGATTTTACCTTGTCGTACCATGACCACACACTTTTATGGGTTCACACAAACTCGATATTCTCTACATTTGTTGAAGATCTTTTTGAGCTCAGGGATGTGGTATCTTCTTTCTTGGGAACGAGCACATAAATCATCCACATATACTTCTAAGCTCTTTCGCAAGAACTCTTTGAAGACATGACACATGAGCCTTTGGAATGTTGCAGGTGCATTTGTGAGCCCAAATGACATCACACAAAATGCAAAGATTCCCCATTTTGTGGTGAATGCCATTTTGTGTTGATCTTCTAGGGCAATGGCTACTTGGTTGTAGCTTGAAAATCCATCCAGGAAGCTATAAACTTCCTTGCCTGCAACATGCTCTAATAAATGTTCAGTGATTGGAAGCAGATAGTTATCTCTGATGGTAGTTGTGCTCCTCTTTGATTGTGAGAGTGTGCCTGTGTGAGCCCTCTTCTTATCTCCTTCCTCAAGACATGGTATCAGAGCCAATGTGGCTATCCCTTTAGGGCCACTCCTTTTTGTCAAATCAAAGTTTTGGAGCCATCTCGACCTCTGTTTGAGCTCGCAAGGTGGGCCCCATAGAAAAACTAGGTCATTTTGCAAAATTGTAACCTGTGTCTGGTTTGGAAACACTCATATATTCTACATCTAGAATTTCAAGCGATTCCATGTACTGTTGATACCCAAAAATTGTGTTTTTCGAATTGTCACATAATAGTGTGATAGTGTTCAAGTAGAAGTGCTACTTGTAGTGTTTTGCAATGTTGTTAATTGCTATAGAAATGGCAGATGCAGATGGAATGAGTTATCTTATGAGCGATAAACTGGATAAGAACAACTTCCATGCTTGGAGATTCAGAATGACAAATTTCCTTATGGGAAAAGGCTACTGGAAGTACATCAAAGGAGAGAACAAAAAAGCTCCACAGTTACTAGAGAGGAATCAAACTACAGACCAATTAAGAGCATATGAGGAATGGAATCAAAAAGCATGAAAGGTAATGTATTGGCTATTTGTTAGCATACAAGATAGCATGAATGGACACATATAGGATACCAAAACTCCAAAAGAGGCTTGGAATAGTTTGTTCACATTGTATGAGACCAATACAAAGGCATAGAAATTGCAACTCAAGAACGAGCTACATACATTAGAGAAAAAGGACATATCAGTAAGTGACTACACCTTGAAAATCAAAAGTATATGTGAGTCAATTGCATCTATTGGCGTGAATGTAGATGATGATGATAAGGTGGAAGTGTGCCTTCGTGGACTCCATGTTTATTATTAAAGAAAAGAATTTTGGTGAGGACTCAAACCCCCAAGGAAAACCTAGTTCTAAGTAGATATTCTACTCTGATATAGGAAGAGGCAAAGGTAGAGGCTTCAGAGGTGGAACGAGACACAATAACCAAGACCAAAGTCAACAACAGAATCATGTAGGAGGTAGAGGACACTTTCCAGGCAGGGGGAGCCAAAGAGGCCACAAAAATTTCCAAAGAAATTTTTCAGATAATGACAGTAAAGGATGCTAGAATTGCGGTAAACATGGACACTTTGAACGTGACTGTAGGTTGAAGAATCAAAATAATAGAAGGCAACAAAACAACTATGCATCCACAAGTGTAGATGGTTCGGAGAAGTTGTTCATGGTTCAACATCACATGATGAATATGATGCCTGCTGATGTTTCAAAATCAAATGATAATGTCTCATATGCTGATTCAAGTGCTTCAATCACATGTTCAATCATGCATAATGGTTTAGTAGTTTGCAAACATTGCCAGTTCTTAGTTATGTTGAAACAGAAGATGACACATCACACCCTATCGAGCATATTGGAAACATAGCATTGTCTATGGAGGATGAGAAGGTAAAACATCTTGTTGGTGTGCTACATGTTCCAAATATAACAAAGAATCTTGTTTCTATTGGACAAATGGTTGACCAGGGATTACAAGTCAGATTCAATGCTGATGGGTTATATGTAGAAGAGTATAAACACGACGGACAATTAATTTCCAAAAGAAAAAAAGTGGGTAGGATGTTCACCTTAAATGTGAAAGTTCTTGAAATGAATGCAGCCATGTTTGCAAAAGGTGCAGGAGTTATCGTTGATATAGAGATTTGGCGCAAATGAATTGGACATGCAAGCCTACCAAGGCTGAAATTTATGTAATCAAAAGAGATTGTCAATGGACTACCAAATTTTAAGGTTGCAAAAATGCAAAAGGTATGTGCAGCATGTCAATTTGGTAAATGGTCAAGAGCATCATTTTTCCATGACAAACATGTTAGTTAGAACATGCTAGAAATAGTACATACAGATGTTTCGGGTCTTGCAAAGACCACATCTATGGGTGGTTGCAAGTTTTATGTTACTTTCATCGATGAACATACACGGAAAGTATGGGTATATTTCATGAAAGAGAAGAGTGAGGTGTTCACTCACTTCCAGAGTTTTAAAGCTATGGTGGAAAACTAGACAGGGAAGTATATTTAGACATTACGATCTGATAAAGGAGGTGAATACATGTCAAATGAGTTCAAGAATTTTCTAAAAAGTCATGGAATTCGACATCATTTTTCATGCAGGTACACACCACAACAGAATGGCATTGCTGAACAAAAAAAAAGACATATTGCAGAAATAGCAAGAGCCTTCATGGCTGAGAAGAATATGCCTCGTTGTTATTGGGTAGAAGTTGTGCATACTATATTTTATATATCATGAACACAACTCTGACTGTTGTTGTACATCAAGTTACACTTGAAGAGAAGTTTACAGGTAAAAAGCCAAACTTATCACATATGAAAGTATTTGGCTATATTGCATATGTACATGGTCTAGATGAGTTGAGGATGAAGCTTGATCCAAAAGTAAAAAAATGTATCTTCATTGGGTACTCCCTTGAGCAAAAGGGATATAAATGTTTTACGTCACTCACATGACAAGTGAAGGTGAGCAGAGCTGTTGTGTTTGATGAAATGTCAAGCTTCTATGGAGATGCCAAAGATGGACTTAATCTTGAATCAAATGACAAAGAAAATGTTGAAAAATCAAGTACAGAATGTCAAGTTTTGAGTGGACCAGATGCATCATCAAGCAATAGTTCCAACTCAAATCCATGGAGTGGAAGATTGCATAGAAATTTCAGTCTAGCAAATTCATCAACTACATCAAAGAAAGGTAAAGAAAAGCTTTTTGCTAGTATTAAAACATCTACAAGTTTTGAAGACATTGATGGAGATTCAAGCGATTTAGAAAAGAGCCTTGATCAGGAACTTGGATTGCCCTCGCTAAAGACTTTAGGAGTTAGAAAGGCACATGCAGATGATGCAAAGAGAAGTGACCCAGGACCAAGAAGATCTGGGAGGATGCGGAATTTAGTGCAACGATTGACATATGATAGTTATGTGGCTCGTCATTGTGCCTACATGGCCAAGGTAATACAAGATGTTGAACCTTCTTGTTTTGAAGATGTAATGGGAAATACAGATTGGGAAAAAAGATATAGAAGAGGAGATGGATGCACTTTATGGAAATGATACATGGAAGATGGTTCCATTGCTGCAAGGAAAGAAACTCATAGGTTATAAGTGGGTTTACAAGGTAAAGCATAATGTTGATGATAGCATAAACATGATTGGTAGCAAAAGGATACACACATACATATGGCATTGATTATGAGGAAACGTTCAGCCCTATAGCTAAAATTTATACTGTCAAAACACTTGTTGCATTAGCTACAAGAAAAGGATGGACTTTGCATCAGATGGATGTGAAGAACGCTTTCCTACATGGTGAGTTATAGGAAGAAGTATATATGAACTAGCCACAAGGGTATGAAGATTCAAAGCACCTAGAATATGTTTGCACATTGCAAAAGGCTTTGTATGGCTCAATCATTCGTGGACATTAGGATTTTCCTTATGTATTGTTCTTGATATATTGCATTGAATGTATTGTTTTTTTAGGTCATTCTTGTACATTCCTTTTATGTTATAGAAGAAGAAGAAGAAGAAGAAGAAGGTCATTCTTCCTTGCCCCAATCTATATTTGTGCTCCTCTTTGATTGTGAGTGTGTGTATGTGAGCTCTCTTGTTATCTCCTTCCTCGTGAAATTATTCATTTCAAATTCTCTCCAATACTATCATGCTTTCATAATCCTCAACCTCTTCATTCCTCTCCATGCTCATAATTCAGATTCCATTATGATGCTTTCATAATCCTCATCCTCTTTGTTTTCCTCTTCATAATCATCCACTTCCTAGATCATATTAATCTTCATCTACACACTCATTCATAGTAAGAACTTCTTTATTTACACACATATAAGGTTGCTAATATTTCCATCTAGCCATGTGGTTCAAATGCTTCATCAAGAAATATTTGAGGCATGTAACTTGGTTCTTCTGTGGGTCACTCTCCTTATTGCCCTGACTTCCAATATTGGAGCCTTTTCTCTTCTCTCTGGTTAGTTTTGCAAATCCACGAGTGAGTATCCTTATTCATCCAGATTGATCAGTAGATCCTACACTATGGATCAATACATCATCTTCCTTTTTATGGATGGGAGTCCATTGAATAGGCAAGACATCCCTACGAGAGAATTTTTGGAGATTTATTTTTGTTCTTGTGCCTTGATGTTGAAGGTGCAAAGCATCTCTTCCCCAATCTTGAAACTTTCAATTGTCTCATGAATGGTTGTCCGGAAATCATTCCAAAATTTCTTGCCTTTCCAAATTGACATATGGTTAGTGTGTGTTCAAACTCTACTCCACATGTAGTAAAGATCACATTTTCTAGGAGTCCTAAGGGATGTTGTACATGACTATCTGCCAATTATAGTTTCATCCTAATAGGCTTCAAAGCTGGTTTTCCCCATTTTTCCCAGATTTTTTGTGGTAGAAATTCCTACTCCTGCACCAATGTCTAGTATAGCTTTAGTCATGTATCCTCTAAATGTGATCGAAAGGCAAGTATTTCCTTCATCACCCTAACTAAAATCTCCTACTTTGTCCATGAGTATTTTTACAATAGGGATATCACCATTACATTTGTTCTTGTCGGAGCTAGTTTATTCTTTTAGGTTAATTTGTGCAGATAATTTATTCCACAATTGGGGATTGACTTGTCAAAGAGCTTCTAAGGTTAAAGAGAAATTGACCTTAGCCTTCGTCAACTCTTGTAGAGTGGTTGACACTTCCTAAGAGGTTCTTTTCTCTTTGCATCTTAATGTGGGGGCATGGAAGAAATCTAATTTCTGTTCATACTCATCCATGTAGTTTGGAAGTGTGGTACGACTTATTGCTTCCTCTCTCTCAAATTCTTGATTAGATAGATTCTCTATTTGCAGTTCTCACTCAATCATTGGTTGGTTTATAAAAGCATCTAATTCATTGAAAGGAGGGATCTCTCCTTCTTCCATCTATCTTCTTGGACTTTGGCCCACACGTCTTGCACCCAATTCACTTCTAGCTAAGGAATTAAGGAGTCAGTCTCCATGGCTTCTAATGCTAATTCCTCATCAACCACTTTGGGTAGTTCTTGTTCTGCCTACTTTAAGTTAAAAATTTCTAAGAATTCTTGAAATGTCTTTTCTAGAATTCTCATCTCCATAATGGTTATGATTGAAGTTTCTAGAATAATCTGAGCAACTTCAATAAGCTTCTTACATAATTTCAATCTCTCTTTCTCTAGGTCTCATCAAGGGTAACATTGGTCATGATACTCTAGACTAGGTCTTACCTGTATTCTAGATTGATAAGCTTTCAACAACATTTGTAAGTCTTCAAGCATAGGATCTGCTAGAAATGATCCTACCTAGTCCTTCATATACTCTTCCTTTGCCATGTCACTTTGTTTACTTGTGAAGAATCTTTCTCTTGTATGAAATTTTTTATCTTTAGCCAATTTCTTCATCCATTTTCTTTTGATCATTCCCTTCTATTTTTCCACTTTTGAGCCTTTCTCTTCTTAAAGCTTTTCGACAATTCCTCAGGGTCTTCTACCACTAGGGGTGATGATTCTTATTTCTTTTCACCTATAGGACTCTTGGGTCTCTCATAGATAGGGTTTTCTATTTTTCTCTTTAGCTTTGGATCTTGTGATGGCTTTCAACAATACCTGGTACTTTGTATCACTTATATAGGACTCAATTACCTAAATCAAATTTATATGAGTAGTGGAAGATGCTCTAGAGGGATCTTGGGACAATCCTAGAATAGGTCCCAAGTTTTTTGAGGAGGTGGTTGGTAGGGCATTGTACACTCCCTAATGAAATTATCTCCCCTACATATATAACAAGGTCCTCTTGGCATGGATGGTCTTACTTGCTCTCATACTGAAGTTGGAGCTCTAGGTGTAGCATACATTATGTTGGCATATTCTAACGCATAAGAGTCTCCATAAGGATCATATTCATAGTATTTTTGTTTGTATGTTGGTTCATACAATATGGGATTTATAGTCATATGTGTGGTAATCACCATAGTTATGCTCGTAGCTTTGGCTCGTGTCTTTAGACCTTGTCAATGGGGTTATAGGTACTACTACTCTCTCTAGGTTCTCTTTTGTTTGTGTGTACTTGACTCACACTGTGTTCACAGGATGGGGTGGTTGTTGTCCCAACATAGATTAAGGTTGAATATAAACTTGATACTCATATGGTCATTGAGCCGTTGGGGCTCCTTGATCTAGAGCATACCTTGGATCCTCTTCTCTTGGTCTCTAGATGGATATCCATATGGTATTTATTGACGGGCAATTTTCTATAATATGATTAGTGTATTTTTTCATTATGTGGTAATAGCAACTTGGTTCCTACATGGGTGGTATTAGATATGAATACTGATGTGGTGGGGTAGGTCCTCCTCTTGCACAAGCTTGAGAAGGTTGGTCCCCTCCACAATGAACACATCTCCTTAGCATTGGCATTTGCATAGATTGAGCCTGATAGAGTTTGGCCCTTGTTGGTTTTGAACTCCCAGCTTCTTGGAAACCAAATCTCCCAATTTTTCCAAGTTTTTAAATTGGTTATACTACTAAAAGTATCTTCAAACTTAGTTGGATTCTAAGGAATCTTCAGGTCATTGGCTAAATTATTGTGCAAATCTATACAATCCCTGAGACAAGCATCCAAAGTATCCAATCAATTCATGTATACCATGGTTCTCAAACTCCCCTTAGTTAATCCATCCAAAAATAATGAGATCACTTTTGGTTGGGTAGGCCTTTCTACTATTGGACATCGATCCACATATTTCTTAAACATTTAGGCTTCTACCCTTATAGACTCATTGTTTACTTGTTGGAAGCTATGAATCAAAGAGAAGATATTATGCTTAATCCCTCAATTCGAGAACTCACCAATACATTCCTCCAACAATTGTTCATAATTAAAGAATCTATTGTGATCCAAGGGTTGGAACCATGCCAAAGCTATTCCCAAAAATGTGAGTCCAAAAGCTTCATATTGAACAAAGAATTTGTGTACATTTTTAGCTCACAACACTTGTTTGAATTCAAGCATGTCATCATAAGGATCTCTTAATCCATCGCAATGATTTCTTAGTCAGTTTGCAACTTGATAAGGTCTCAAGCTTCTTCCCACATCAAGTGATCTATGAATAACATGAACAACTAGATGCACATCTGGTCCTCTTTCTTGTGGAGGTCTTAGAGGAAAGGGTGGTTTGTTCATCATCTCACATCCCATTTGAGGGTTTGGCACTATGCTATTACTTGGTGTAGTAAAATGAACACGAGATCTCGATGGGAAATTTTGCCAACTACTTTGCCCTAGAATAGGTTTTCCTTGGCTTTGTTGTTGACTTGGTGGATTTTGAGAAGTAGTTGCATGTTCCCTGGGAGGAAACACAAGCAAACCCATATACTAGAGTCTAGATCTCTCTGTCTCGATTACTTTACAATACCTTCTCTTATCTTAATCCAAGTATGTGACTCTTGATGAGTCTTTTGGATCATGGAACTCATAAATGGTAGTAGGATTCACTCTTCTTATAGTTAAAGACACACTTGCTTGCAAAAACTTATCAATTCTAGCAATCAGATAAAAGTCCATCATATCATCATCTTGAGGATTTTTGTCCCCTCTCAAGACATTCACTACAACATAATTCCCTCTTGGAGCCACCACTGCCTCTCTATTATCCATATTGGTAGGGTTACTTGGTTCCTCAATTTCTCCCATTTCCATGATTCTCTTAGGTAGGTCAATCACTAAGTACAAACTTCCTCATTTATCTACATAGAGACCTCATTCAAACTTTATGGCTTGCCTTTGGAAAACCTCAGAGGTGATTTAATTTCTTAATCTTTCCATTGATCTATTGAGTCCATCTAGGTATTAAGGAACTCCATGCAAGTTTGTAGAAACGTACTACAAAGAAGTTCTATGCCCACCAAATATCTCCAAGCAGCACATGATTTACAAATGCAGTGCTTGTCAATTTGGAAAGTCTCATAGGAAACCATTCACAAAGAAGGGATACATTCATGGAGACCTATTGGAGCTAGTCCATATAAATGTATGGTGTCCAAGAAAGGAGCCATCTATCTTTGGATCTAGGTATTATGTGTCATTTATTGATGATTGTAGCATATGGAAAATACTATACTTTACGAAGCATAAAGATGAAGTGTTTTCTTGTTTCAAGAAATATTTAGCACTTGTTGAAAATCAAACAAGAAAAACTTTGGAGAGGCTAAGGTCAAATGGAGAGGGAGAATATTTCTCCAATGACTTTGATGCTCATCTCAAAGAGAGGAATCAAAAGAGAGATTACAACCAGGTATACTCCAAAGCAAAATGGAGTGGCAAAAAGGAGGAAAGTGGAGGCTACAAGGTCAATGCTAAATGAGAAGAAATCACCCAATTACCTATGGGTAGAGGTTGTGTCCACAACCACCTATCTAATCAATAGAATCCCATCAAAAGCATTGGATGGGATGACACCATATGAAACATAGAATGGAAGAAGTCCTAGTCTTGATCATTGCAGGATCTTTGGGTGCATAGCATATGCACACATACAATCACAAATCAGAGGAAAATTGGATCCAAAGGCAGAGAAATGCATATTCATTGGCTATGACCTTAAGCAAAAAAGTTATAGGCCATATAATCCAAGTAATAAAGGTTTCATTGTTAGTAGAGATGTTGTTTTTTATGAAAACAAATCTTGGTTTGAAGATGATTGCAGAAAAAATCAAACTTCCCTATGAGCTATAGAAAGACTTTCCAACATTGTCAAAGAGGAATGAGCATACACATGAAGACTCAAGTGGTTCGGATGATGATAAGAAAACTCCAAAAAGAGAATCAATTCTTGGAAATCTAAAGGCAAAGCTAAAGTGTAGGAGTTGAGAAATGTGGCAAAATCATTTCAACAAACTATAAGGAGATATACTAGAGAGAAAAGGAATTTAGAAAGGTTTGGTTATGACACCTCCTTGGTCATTAAGCATTCCATTTATATTGCCCAAGATACAAAATCAGAAGCACCATCAACATATGAAGAGTCCAAGAAGAAACTAGAATGGAGAGATGCCATGGAAGAAGAAATTGAAGCCCTACAAGAAAATTAGACTTGAGAATTTGTTATCATCTATGAAGGTCATTGGCTCAAGATGGATTTACAAGGTAAAGAAGGATTTTGATGGCTCAATTATACAAAGCAAGGCTTGTGGCTAAGGGGTTTGCTCAAACCCAAGGTATTGATTATGAAGAGACATTATCACCTGTGGCAAAGATGTACACCTACATTCCCAAAATCTATTTTGGTGCAAACTTTTGAAGATGATGTTCCAAAGTTGCATTATTGTGAAGCCAAAGGAGTCTATTAATCATCCCTAGAGTCAACTTGATAGGTGTGGATCAAATTTTGTGCAATAGAAGCTCATCTCTGGAGCATACCCAACCAACTCCTCATAGCTTTGGGGCCACCCATAGGGTGCCCCTTGTCCTTGGGGTTTGATGGGGACACCCTTGGGTAACCCCTCGCCCTAAGGGGCTTGGGGGCCACCCATTGCATGACCCCTCGCCCTAAAGGGCATGGGGAACCCAGTGCGTGGCTGCTAGCCCTAAGGGGCATGGGGGGCACCCCTGGGCGACCCCTAGCCCTAAGGATTGGGGATGATTGGCACATATGGCTTAATAGGTGACAATCAGCAACACAACACATATCATGAGCAATGGCACATGGTGGAAGACATCAAGACCTAAGCAATAGCACATGGTGGATGAAATCAAGACCTAAAACATGAGCAAAGAGGTATCAAGCAAGGCATCAAGTCCAAGGTTCATAACCAATGGCACAAGAACATAGGCAAGATCAATGACCACAATAGATACTCTATTGAAGGATTGGTATGGAAGAAAGGGTCCTTTATGTGCATATGAAGTCCATTTGCCCCAAGAAGCCAGTTTGGGCGACCCAACACTCATCTACCCATCCACCCATGAGGAAGGGTGAGGCCTCTTCCATGTTGAGCTCTCTAGGCAATCTCCATCACTTCAATGTTCAACTCCATGAGAGCAAGGTCTCTACCTCTTTGCATGCATCACTTCAAAAGGTGACTGTGGTCTGATTGGGTGAGGCCCCTACATCACTACAAAAGGGGTATGGATGCCGAATTCACTATCTCACTATGTGCATGTTGAGCATCAATAGCACAAATATGTAAAATAGGTGGATTCTAAGTATCTCAATCCAAAGTATTAACTTCGTATACTTTTGTGTACCCCTTGTGTGTGGAACTGCTAAAATGGATGGATACACTAACTATTCTCAAAACTTTTGAGGTTTCTCTTCAAATTCCATTGAGCTTTTCTTCGATAAATGAAGTTGTACTATGGTTGACAAAACATCTGACTTAGATGTTTGTGTTATGGTCCATGTCTAACCACCATCACTAATTGTTTTCTTGAATAGAGGACTTCTGTGAGTGATTCAAGCTTTAAGATCCTGGTAGAATGTAGGAAAGAAGTAATCCCTTGTTATTAGATAAAGAATTCCACCAAAACAAATCCTGAATGAATTTCACAACTATCCAACTTAGGATATTCAAAAAGTTAAATTTAAAATTAAGCAGTCATCAGCTTTAAGTATTGCATCCTATACCATCAAACCTGCTTTGATATTGATGCAAAACTTAATGTTTTGGACCATCAAGCACACATCTACACCATCATGTAGTGACTTCTCCTTAAGCTAAAACTACTTTAAATTCAAAACCTTATACTAGAAATTGAACACTATATCAATATCTAATTACTTTGAGTCCATGTGCAACTCAAAACCTTGCTCCAAGGTTTGAACTTTTCATTTCATGCTATGCAACAAAGCATAAAGTACTTATCTTTGATATTCAAACTTAAGATCCTTAAGTCAAATCTTAGTATACTAGGCTTAACTTAAACTCCAAATTCCCTAGGAATCTCTTGAGTTGTTGTACCTATAGGGTATCGCTAAACCCTTCTACTCTATCTTGGAAAAATCTTCCCAGGATCCAATCCAATCTTAATTAGGACTCTTGTACTTAAAGAAGTAAACCTTTCTCATCTCATGAGTCACTCGTGAACTTATTGCCATGACCTTGACAAAATTTTCAGTAGTTCCTATCACAACTACTTGGATAATCTTAATCCAAGTTTGAGTAATTCATATTGATATGGCAATAGAAATAAAGACTTATTCTTCATATTAAGATCCCCTTTTTTAATCTATAAAGCACAATAGCTTACCCCATGGATTTTCTAGAGATCTCCCCCTCAAATCAAGTCTAATCATCTAATAATTCTCTTTAGATTCCCAATTTGGGCACCCACTAATGCTTTTCAAATTCCAAATCTTAGGCAATCTTGAGAATCTCATAAAAGGTTGGTATACCTTTTGGTTGTACCCTATATACGACTAGTACCATAATCCTTGGTTCATGGTTGCTTGGGAACTACTTGAGGAACTTAACTCTCTTTATTGAATTCAATATGTTCATAAAGAGTTTTGCTTTTTCTTAAAGAATCTTAACCCTTAAGTGGGTTTTAACTTTGGTTTATTGTTTATCACTATTAAGTTTTACTTTAAGGTTAACTCTAGATCTTCTTGGAATAAGTTCAAGACTAAAAAAGATGCTTATGGATGGTTGCACTAAGAAGATACTTATCTTCATGGTTTTGTGAAAGAGTGGACTTATTCTTCTTAATGTGCATAACATGCTTTTAACACAAGTAGCCTACACTGTGATGGTACATCTATGAATGATGATGAAATAATCGGTGAGTTGTGCATGTGCATGTACATGTGCATGTGCATGTGCATGTACATGTGCATGTGCATGTGCATGTACATGTGCATGTGCATGTTCACATGCACCCACCCATGTCCATCCCCTCTGATGTACTCATTTCCTTGCCCAAATATCATATTCAAGGCAAGAATTGTGTGCATTCTCATCTGAAAGTACAAACGCAATGTTTGAGATAGGCATTTCTCAACCCCTCATGTACAAATGCTTCCACATTGTTCCCAATGGATGAAACACTCCATAAAAAATAAGATGCACTTATAACTTGCACCATGGGAAATAAAAAATGATCTAAAATAGAACTTGAAGCATTTCTTAAGCATTGCCATTGAATTATAGAATATTATATAAGTTAAAATATGGTAATACACCTTCACTCTTTGATTGAAATTGTTAAAAATGTCAAATGATTTTTGACAACACCATCAACTCCATTGCCCAAAATTTTCAAAACTTAATGGCTGAAATATGTTTTTGTGCAAAGAATTAAAAAAAAATCCATTCTAGTGATCTTTATGCCATTGGTAATTTATGAAATCAACTTTACAATAACTAAAAACTATTGAAAATATATATGATACCTTAAAGTGAGGAGAGCAAATGCTATTTTACATGTTTTGCACTTTTTTTTTTAAATTATGCTCGTCTTTGAATCTTTGATTTCATTCATCTAAGAATGTATGCCTATGCACACATACTTAAAATGCATCATTATTTATACAAATCCTTCCAAGAATAAAAACTAGTGAAGCATTTAAGAAAATATGCAACTGCAATGCAACAACTCTTTACTTAATGCTTTCCCCTATTCATGCATGTATATACTAAGTCTATTGCATGCAAAATAACTTGATCATAACAAAAGAAAATTGGAAATTGAAAGGGGCACTTTCTTGAGTGATTCTTGATGAAGATGAAGTGAATATGAAGGCCGAAGAAAGATGTTTGTTTGCAACTAAATTGCTTAGATTTCTGTGTTTGGACAAGTCTTTCTTATCCTAGACTCGTGAACATGCACAATTACACTCACTCTTCCAATCTACTTCCCTTTTTCTTCTTCACTCTCACTTCATTATGAGACTCTTGCTAATTCCCACACATCATTCATCTTTTACTCACAAGTCATTCACAACTCACTCTCAACTCACCTTCATTCTCAACTCACAAACGCACCATCCCCTCGGCTCACAATTTACTTACTTTCCCTCACTAACTTTCTCAATTCATTTTGAGTTTCAGTTCCACTTCCTACCACAGCCCACACACTCAAAAACTCCCACACTCACTCCCTTATGCACTCACACAAATAAACACTTGCATTCCCAAAGATGCCGAAACATGATCACACACACATGCATGCTCAAAATTCATAAATCTTACCTACTCACAGAGATACATTCATACAAGCAAATTCACACACCTGCATCCACCAACATGCTCACAAGCATTCAATCTCCCCATCTTCATCAATACACACTCACGAACACATGCCCATACACCTACACACTTTTCATGCATGCACATGCTCAGACACACTCACTCCAATACATGACCTTTTCCTCTCTCTGTCTCTCTCTAGCACTCTCTCTCTCTCTCAGATCCACACACACACACACACCACTCCTCTTTCTCACACTCTCACACATATACTCACACACATACACACATACTCTCACTCTCTCATTCTTTCTCAAACCCTCTCCCTCTCTCACTTTTTCCCTTTACTTTCTCTTCCTCTATTTCCAACTCCTCTCTCTCACTCACTCTCTCACTTACTTTCTTTCACTCACATACATACTTCTTCCCACCCTCTTGTCCTCCTCCGCTCTCCTACTCACTCACCCTCTTTTTTCCACCTTACATCCCACACACTCTTCAATATTTCTCTCTCTCTCTCTCTCTCTCTCTCTCTCTCTCTCTCTCTCTCTCTCTCTTCTCTCTTACACTCACTCTCACACCCGCTTTCACACACGCCTACTTTCCCGCACTTTCCCCTTCCTCTCTCACACTCCCATTTTTTTTCTTTCTTTCACACTCTCCACACAAATATGCTTATACACACCCCCTCACACTTATACCCACAAGAGTGAGGGAATAGATGGCAATAGAATAGACCAGACTACTTGGGGTACCGTTCTGCCTTCCCATCAGTCCCTTTGAGAAGGGATACGAATGCATTATCGCCCAAATGGCGAAGAAAAGTTTTCCAAATAGAGGACCTCGTGACTGATAACCATTATTTTTTTAATATAAAGGAAGTTCGGCAATAGCCTACTCTCCCGGACTTGAATTAAATTAAGAAACAAAGGTACAATAGAAGGGGACTAGTGCCCACGGGACCCCCCAAATCCCACAAAGCAGGGGAAGCTTGATTGAATCCTAGGTTGCATTACAGAGAAGGTTAATCACCCTCTCATCGCCCTCATGCGGGGCCCACTTGGGTTTGAGCTTGTTGTTGATCAAAAGGAGGACTTGATGGTGCCTGAAGGGGGGGGACTTCTTACTGTTAACGATCCTTTTGCCCAGGAGGAATAGTGATTTCTCAATCGACCACTCCCTGGGGGGATCGCCGAAGTTGAGAGCACACCTCTCCCGCCAAATTTTCCACAGGACTTCCCCCCTGATGGCGTTCCAGAGTGTCGCAGAGCAGCCGATCGCTTCTCCCAAAAGGACTTGTTTCCAACTAAGCTGTTTTTGAAGTCTGATTTTCATTCCAACCGTCTGCCAGATTCTGTAGGAGTTGGGGCACGTAAGGAAGATGTGTGGGACATCTTCGATAGCACGGTGGCAGCGTTTGCACCAAGGAGGGATCCCACAAAGTTTGCTAGCCTTATGGTTGGTCCAAATTCCTCGATGAAGAATTTGCCATAAGAGGACAGACTTCTTAATCTCAATAAGGGGGTGCCAGATACCCATGAATTTCATGTCCCACCTAAGCCGCGTCCAAGACAGGCACCACTTCTTGTTGAGGCTGATCTGGAGGTCAGCCGTTTCTTTGATATTCGGGATTTTGAGTAGGCTATTTCCATTGTGCCATTTGAGACCAAGCGAGTTCGGTGTGTCGTGTCCCATGAGAAGGCGAGTCTTGTGACGATCCCAAGCGAGGCATCTACTTTGCAAAGTGTTCCATTCTTCGTAGGAGATGTTTATGCGAGGGTCAATGTCCTCGAAGTTGATCCAGTTGTTGGTGTCATGTTTCCAGAGGTGTTTCCATTTTTTGAATCCTTTGTTCCATAGCTTCTTGGCATTTTGAATGTTCCACGACTCCACACTCCGGATGCCATGTATCGGAAACCAGATAGAGTCGTTTTGTCTGATTCCGGCCGCCCACTTCCAGTCCTCACTAATTCTTGTGAAGCCTTTGACTTTATTCCAGCCCTTCCAAAGGGAGCACACGAGATTGGAGCCTTTCGGGAAGACGGGGATCGGGGAGAAAAGCAGGGTCATGATGTCGAGATTCTTCCAGTTCGGGAACCCCGTGAGGGCCAACTCATTCTTGTTTCTGAAGATCAGCTTGGCCCACGAGGCCTCTCTATTGCACCAAGCCTTAATCATCCATTTGGCTGCCAGTTTGTTAGCCATAGACCCAATGTCTAGGATACCAAGCCCCCCGCTATCTCTAGGGCTAGTGCAGATGGCCCATTTGATTTTAGGCACCCCCCTTCTGTTATGATCGCCCGTCCAAAGAAAGTTTCTACAAATACTATTCAGTTTGGACAGGCCTTGCTCATTCGGTCTCCAACAAGAAAGGAAATAGATGGTAGAAGAGAGGAGGAACGTGTTGATGACCATCGCACACCCAGCGAGATTGATTTGCATACCTCTCCAATAGTTGAGTTTGTTTTCGAGTTTAGCCAACACCCAGTTCCATCGCTGCTCCATAGAGACGCCAAACCCCAAGGGGATTCCAAGAAGTCGAAAGATTTGGCCCTGCGGAATGATTTGACAGCCATGATCAATGAAAAGGCCAGGATGCTGTCCCACAATAGCCCTAAAGGCGGTCTTGGAGTGGTTGATTTTGGATCCAGAGGCATCACAAAAGGTAGCGAGACACCTCCAGAAAGTCTCCAGGCTGGTATTATCATTATGAACGAACGCGTTCATATCATCAGCAAAAAGTCTCATGATGATTT
Organism: Ceratopteris richardii; assembly: GCA_020310875.1. Taxonomy (NCBI): domain Eukaryota; kingdom Viridiplantae; phylum Streptophyta; class Polypodiopsida; order Polypodiales; family Pteridaceae; genus Ceratopteris; species Ceratopteris richardii. The sequence continues at coordinate 160,319,304 of CM035423.1, read as the reverse complement.
GACTGTGGTCGTGAGGCAACCGGAGGCCTTTGATATTGCCAGCCTCCACGTGATGAGCCACAAGTCTGCTCAGCCCCTCAGTGGCGATGGCAAAAAGAAGGGGGGCCAGAGGGCACCCTTGCCTAATAGATCTTCTAAGATGGATCGCCTTCGAAAGTTTGCCGTTAACGTTAATTTGGGTCGTTGCATTTCCGAGAAGGGTCGCGATCATCTTGGTGAATTTCTGACTAAGTCCGAGATCTTGGAGCGACTGCAGAATATAGTCCCATTCTAGCCTGTCGTAGGCTTTGTCAAAGTCGATCTTGAGGAAAACCACATCTTGATTAGACTCATTTGCAAATTGAGTACCTTCCACTGATAACCATTATTGATGGCATCAGATATTCCCGTAATCACTGCACCCACAATGTTCAAAAACAAAAGTGTAATTGGAGTCCCGGTTTGCTGGCCTGGTGGTTGGGCCTCCCGCCTCTTGAGGCGGTGGCGAGGATTCAATCCCTGGCAGCAACATGTAGGGACATATGAATCCCAGAAACTGTTGTATGTGGCTTTTGGTCACCGTTTGACCATCCTCGCAGTAGTTGTGACCGCTGTTCAACTCAATCTTGTAAACCCCTCTTCTTGTGGGATAAGAGGGGAGTCCCATGGGTATTATTTTCTTTGTACAGTTGCAATTTCAAAGTTAAAGTCCGGGGGAGTAGGCCTCGGCCGAACCTCCATTTAAATTAAAAAAAAAAAAGTGTAATTGGAGGGATCATAAGTGTAGTCCATTTGAACCGATAGAGCTCTGCAAACTCTTCGTCATCTGCCTTTTTTGACGTCACTGTGAAGCTGGTATCAACACCTGTAAGAACCTTCAAAAGTACACTCGATCGGCAGCCAATGGTTGCAGAGTACACTCGATAACAAGATGAAGTTTTGCTATGTCATTGCGATCTTCTCGCTCTCTCTATTTCAAGACACAATTGCACTGCTGCTCACGTTGTTGTAGAAAGAAAACTTGTTCTTCATATTAGATATGCATGTCTCATTTTCAATCGTTGTGTTAGAGCTCAATGGACAAGGTAGGGGCTTCATCACAATTGTTGTTGCAACGAGCTCTGTAATAGTATTCCTTGTTCGGCATCCCTTTACTTGCTTTATTGACTCCCATCTTATGGGTTGCATTCAAGCTTGGAAAGGAGCCATAACCCTAGATTCAAAGAGCATCCTGGGTTGGAATGTCTTTTCGACAATTATCCTCTATGGCAAGATCACCATTGCAATCACCCCAAAAGGCATCCAAAAGAGTTGACATGACGTCTCATGTGCTTGCGAATGTGATCAGAAATCATGATGAGATACATGTTAGTGAAACTAACATGTAGGAGGAGATGGAGGTGATCAAACCTTCAATGTTGCCTCCCTAATCCCTGCATGAGCTTCACCCTTGTGCCAGGTGCTTGAAATTCAATCGGGACTGGCAAAGAACTCTAGCTACCACAATGAAGGCACACTAACAGAGGCAAGTTATGTAGCATTCGCAACAACACCAATCCCCCGGCCTCTATCTTCGATCCTCCTGCACACACACTTCTCTGTGGTATTCAACAAAAAATCTCCTTCAGACAAGAGCTTCCCCCTTCATTGGCTGCTGCCCATGCGCCCTTGCACCCAAGAAAATCGCCGAACAGAAAAACACTCTCCTCTTGTCCGAACCCCCCCCCCCCCCCCCACAATATAGTAGGATAGCAACCATCCCCTCATTCAGCCCATGTGAATTCATGGAAGAACCCCTTCTCCCTACGAGCACATTCCCAGTGCATCAGAGAGAGGAGTTCCCTTTTGATAGGGTGGCCGCCAACCACTGACCACCTAAATATAATGAACGGTCAATCATCCATGCCCTTAAGCTGCATGCCATCAAAACTTCATCAGGAACAATATTGTACCCTTGCATTTTCCTCACAAGAGCAAGAACAATGACACCATTGTTCACCTGCACATAACTAGATATAATGGTTCCCCATGAAATTACATCCTTATGAGGTAGTAGTTCAAAAACACAGTAAGCATCATCCAGCTTGCTACACTTGATATACATATCAACAAGGGCATTTCCTACAATAATATTATCTTGGAGGTCGTTCAACAGTATCTACTCATGAATTAGCATGCCCTGATCTACACTCTTCACCAGACCACATGCTCTCAACAAGAGGAAAAAGTAGCAGCCCTCATCAATAAGGCCACTGTGATTACATGCACAAAACATAGATACAATGGTGTTCCAAGAGAGCACATCATGTAGTTGCATCCTTTTAAACTCTTTATTTGTATGCTCAAAACTACCACATTTACCATGCATACTTACAAGATCATTACCTACTTTAAGGGTTCCTTCAAGTCAAATCTCAAGAATAGCAATGTGTACTCTCCTGCTGCACTCCTAAAATCAAAACCCTATCCAGTGCACACATGTCCATAGATGCAAAGACACAACAATTTTCTCGATTATTTGGAAAAAAATAACATGGTCGGTTAATTGCATTATATCTTCCATAAACACTCTATCAATAACTTACAATCAACAGGATTTGCCATGCAATAGAAGACCATACATGCTTCACCTTGATTAAAGCTTCAAAACATAGAGATCATTTTTTTTCTCCCTCATTCTTGCACCTTTATGCTTCAAGGTAGTAAGGTCTCACAGCATGTGCAAGATAGAGAAGGTTCACTCCCTCTACTTTGTGTTATATGAAAGTTGAAGGGATCTTTTCCATCTCATCCTTGTATGTATGGTACTATCAACTGATACTTTTCCCCTTGATACTTTTCCCCTTTGGTTTTCAATTTGAGTCCATGCATCCTCTCCTTCTCAAAGAAGCTCCATGCACTTGCTCCACGTATGAGCTTGTGAGGCCCTACAAATGCTTTGATTATTTTAATGAGAGGAAGTCTTCATTCTCTTTGGGGTAGCTCTAGCCACTCCCCGTATAAAGTAGAATGCTTATACTTAGAATAGTATCAGGCATATTTCGATTGCATAAAGCACTCATGCCTAAAAAATTAAATGAATGGGTCTTCATGAAGATGATTAGCAAATGAGTGCATGTGCACAAGCTACTCGGGTTTTTGTTTATCCAATATAGGTTATCGTACTTGAAGGAAGAAGAGAAGAGCTATTGTGTGCTTCTTTCACATTAAAGTAATGCACTATTCCAACCAAGTGTCCATTTGAATAGGCGTTCGTCCTCTGTAAGTGTGTAATTTGCCCCATTGGATGATGAATATGTGTTCTTATGTGTCACTCTAGCACAATGGCAAGTACCAACGTGAGGAGTTTCACCTCATAATTGTCAATCCGCGGAGACGTGAGGACCGGTATGAAGACCGTGAGCAAGTGATGGCACAAGTGCGTGAGTGAAAGCACACAAGCATGCACACACATACACACACACGCACAAAGTAAGAGCAAAGAGTGGAACAATGGAAGGACGTTGATTACAAAAGAAATCTCTTACAAGAGCTCAATCTACAACAAGCTCCCCCAAAAATGAGCTTTCCAGCCCTTTTTATAGTTTTTTGAGTAGTTTTGGCCTTGTCCAGACCTAGTGTCCGGCCTAGTTAAAAATTAGGTTCTAGGGCTTATTTGGGGGCTCAAACGGAGTCTAACAATTATGAAAATTGGTATGATAATACTTCTAATACTCCTCAAGCTCAAGGACTCCTTGGCTTGAACAAAATGAAGTTGTAAAAATAGAAAATGGTATTTACAATGGTTTCTAGTGATAAAAATCACTATTTTCATAGGGATTTCTTTGGAAAATTTGACATGTGCTTCTTGGAGCTCCCTACATGCTCCTTCTTCTTGTAAGTGTCCACTTCCTTGATGTGCTTCTATGCTTGTGCTTGACCTTGACTGTCAACATTCCCCCCCCTCTTGAGTGTGTCGTCCCTGACAGACCCTTGTTGTAGTGGTTGTTCCATGTAGTGCTTGGAGAGATAGTGTCCTTCATGTATCCACAAGGGTGATCCATCTTCCAATGGTAGCTTGGGTAGTTGTCTAGTTCTTCATTTTGTCACTGCTACCTTTGTATGTTTGTCTTCCTTGTATTCCAGATTGATTGTGTCTTTGTGAGCTTCAAAAATTGTGAGCTACTCAAAAGAGGTTGTCAATGTTGGTTATGAGCAACTCTCATGGTGGATTGCTTCCTCGCTCTTGCTGTTGGAACTATGATGTCCTTTGGTTCTTCCAAAGATGGCTATCCTCGTTTTCATGCCAAGTACTTGTAACCCATAATGGATGATGGGTAAGTGCATTAGTGCATGGGTTGAACAAGATATGTGCTTGTGCATGGCCTTGTAATGTGGCCCTATGCATGCATACGTGGGGAATGCATTGGAAGAAGTATGGTGCAAGAATTTGGGTCTTGAGCAAAGTGCTCAAGCGTATGTTGATGAAGAGGTTTCCTACTCTATCATGGTTATCGTGTTGTTGAAGTAGGCGGTTCTGACCATGGTCAAATGTCCATCGATATTCATCTCTTCGTGGTGTGCTCCAGCATGGTGATTGGCCATTGACGTATCTTCCGTTGTTAATGGATGTCCTTGTTGATGGTTCACGTCGGAGATGCTTCAAGCACACAGTCCTGTCCTTTCTCATTTCTCTCTCTCTCTCTCTCTCTCTCTCTCTCTCTCTCTTTGGGAACAGTGTCAGAAGACAAGAAGAAAGATGCTAGTATCAATAAAATATTTTACATATGTCAAGTGTATCTCATGTGCCTGGGATTTCTCAATTGTGTCTATGCATGGCCGTGTAATGTGGCCCTATATTAATGCACACTTTGGAAATGCATGACTTGAATGGTGCAAAGACAAGGTTATGCCAAAGGCACATGGTTGTTGCACGTCGAGGCGTTCAATGTTCTTGGAAGATGTTGATGCAGCCTTCGTTGGAGGTATCCATTGGATTTCAAAGGACAACTGAATTTAGGGACCCATTTTAGAATTGTGTTGGGTTGTGTACAAGTCCTTTTTTACTTCTTTATCTTTGGTTGGTTGCTTAAACTTTGCATCTAGACTGCGTGAATCTTTGGTTCTGTGGATGCTATTGGTACTTTTGGCTTCCAAACCCATATCCGTGATGATTGCCTGCTTATTTTTGCCGAAGAGATGAGTTGGGCTTCTTGTGGTCTCTGTGTGCGATTCATACCTTTTTCTCTCCTTGGCTTCTTTGTTGAGACCTTTTGCATGGTGGAGAGCATTGGCCTTTGTGTGTGTAAGAGTGCCTTGGGTATCCACATATGTGGTTGTCCTGTTGAATTGCAACTAAGAAATTGGATGATAAGACTATGAGATATGTTTTTGTTGGATACAACTGGTTGTTCCCTACACCACTCATAGACAATGTATTTTGATTATTTGATATGTAGTTCTTGTGGATGATGTCTTTACTTTCACATATCAAGGAGGCAATAAATGAGCTCAAATGATGTGTATGATAACTTGTTGTCTCTTTTCACTCGTGGAGAATCAAATGTATCTACAATTGATTCAACTTCTTTGCTTATGTGGGTTTTGAATTAGAATATAGATAATTTTTAATGCAAACATGCATGATGTTCTTATTGATGAGAGATCATACATTGATGAACTAAAATATATGCCAAAATGGTTGGCGTAGATTTCAAGAGATCACAAGTTAGATGTACCTTTTCTTTGTTGTACTTACTCATGTTTAAATGGTGTTTCCTTTGCATATAATTGTTATGAAACGGTTATTCCTAGCCTTTTTGATGAGGATGAACACATTGCTTTTGATCAAGCACAAAATTCAAAAATTGGATGGTTATTATGTAATCATTGTGAAGAAAGGTACTTGGCCTCTATGTGACTTGTCTCATAGCAAGGAAGTTATTGGCACTAAATGGGTTATAATTTCAAACACAAAGATAATGATATTGTTGATTGCTATAAGGCTGGACTTGTAGCTAAAGGTTATGCTCAAGAACAAGGCATTGATTTCGATGATACGTTTGCTCCTACATGCCATATGATAACCATTCATAGCATCTTTGCACTTGCAACTCGCAACGGTGGTAATGTACACACTGTTTGGACATCAAAATTACATTTTAGAATGGTGAATTTTCATGAAGAAATGTATCTTCTTTTGTCCATAGTTTTGTGCAAAAATGGTATGAGAACAAAGTGTGTAGGCTAACAAAGACATTGCATGGTTTAAACCAAGCCACTACATGCATGGTATGGGAAATTGCATGCTTACTTATTAGCACATGGATTTCAAAATTTTGAAATTGAAAGAAACTTGTATGTGAAGTGTGTAGATGATGTACTTCTTATCATTTTTTTAATGTGGATGTCATGCTTCTCATTCATCCTAATGAGATGCATATTTCTAAGTTTGAGGTTGACTTACATGCCTCTTTTGAAATTTCAAATTTGAGGCATCTACATCATTATTTGGGCATTCGATTCATGCAAGTTGATGGAGGCACTGCTTTCTACCAAGGAAAATACATTGACACCTTATTTTTAACATTTTTGCTTTAGGACTATAAACCCATTGCCACTTCCATGAATATAGGTTTGTAATTAAGTCTTCATGATGCTAGAGATGCATTTCGTGTTGGTATCTATAAGCCGTTGGATTTCTTATTTATTTATGCATCACTCATGTTGATATTTAGCTTGTTGTCTCTCAAATGAGAATGTTTATGCATAGCCTAGGTGTTAAGCGTTGGAATGTAGTTAATCATATCTTTCACTACTTATCTGACACATGAGAGCTTGGGTTTGTTTTATCCCAAGGGGGAGTAGTTCCAATAGATTTACATGCTTTTCCTTATTTAGGTTAGGTTATTTGTTATGATACTCATGTGTCCACAAGTAGTTTTTGCTTCATGATTGGTGGCTCGTACATATCTTGGTTGAGTAAGAAGTAGCCTATTATGGCCACTTCCAATTGTGAAGCTGATTATACAACAATGCTCATAGCTATTGTTGAGTGTGGGTGGTTTGGATTCCTTATGGATGAATTGTATCTCTAACACCACCAAATTTACTAACAACTAGAGAAACATTGAAATTTATGAGCAACCTTGTTTCCATGTTTGCATTAAGCACATTGGCATGCACTATCACTATGTTAGTGAGATTCATAATGCTTTAAATGTACTCTCTATTGTGAATTGACCTTAGTCCACATCGATTGACACTTCCTTGTACATGAGTGTTAGTCCCTTGTTCATTGCATCAATTCTAAGGGGGATCTGTTATTATATGTTGGTAGCAAGGTGTATGAACACATTTAAATCTATCAAGGCACTTTTTTTCATCAATGGGAGGATCCCCCCCCAACCTTTATATATGTCCATAACCCTAAAGGTATATTTACCTTTATCTTTACATTTAGTAATACACTATGTGTTGTGCTCCTAAGCTTCTTGTCCTTCCTTGTGTTGTTTATGTGTGTTCTTCACCCCCAAACACCAATAGTTTCCATAGCTAATACTCATGACCTAAAAATCAAGTTATTTAACAACAAGCATATTGTTGTTACAAGAAGCATCCAACATGATTCCAAAAAGTGATCTTCGTGGCTTGTTTTGGCCATATATTTATATGATCAAATAAAAACTTTCTTGAATTTTCAAGTAGTGACGTGGAAGGTGCAAAAAACATAGGACTTGTACATGCTTTATAGGTTTTCAAACACACAATGGAAACCATTTCCAAAAGAAAAAAATCCTTTTGACAATTGATAAATTAACAAATTGGCTCATTTCATAGCCACGTAGAGAAATTGAAGGAATTGCATGAGTAGTTGAACTTTTTATTCAAAATGTATTCATATTGCATGGATGTGATATTCACGTGAAAAGTTGTTTGTGTGCTCCTATAGTCCTCTAACTCCAGCATGGATGTGATATTCCTTCATGCTGGAGTTAGAGGACTATAGGAGCACACAAACAACATGAAGAAGAAGTTAAGAGTACAACACATTGAGTGTATAACTAATTGAATGTATAAGACAAGATATGTATCATGTTAGGGTTATATGCATATATACAAGCTACTGGGGGAGAGGGGGCGCTCCTTAAGAGGGAAAAAGTTAACCTAGCAGTTCTAAGTGTGTTCACCCACATCACTACTAAAATATATTGATAAATTTCCCCTAGGAGTGACGTGATAAACAAGGATCTTGCACTCATGTATAAGGAAGTGCCAAACTATGTGTAAATGAAATAAATTCATAAAAGGAAATAATCCCAAAGCTTTAAAAAAAGCTTAAAACTTCTCCCTAGGTAGAGCCTTTGTGAAAATCTTTGCAACATTATCCTATGTGAGCACATAAGACAAACTAGTATCTCCACCAACGAGTCTCTCCTATGACATAATGATAGTGCACCTCAATGTGCTTTGTGGAATCATGAAACACATTGTTCCTTACAAATGCCAATGTGATCCAACTATCAGTAAAGTTGGTGGTGGTTGAAGACTGACCAACACCCAAATTGGCCAAAAGGTTCCTGAGCCACACAGAGTTAATAGAAGCTATGAAAGCTACCCTATACTCAACCTCAAAACTAGAAGTGGCCATAATAGGATGCTTCTTGCTCAAGCAAGACATGCATGAGCTACCAAGTATGAAGCAAAGACCATTTGTGGGCATACAAGTGTCATTGCAACCATCCTAATATGAGTTAGAAAAAGCATCTAAATCTAGTGTTAATGATCCCCCTTGGGATAAAACAATCCATGAAGTAGAGTACCACTCAAGTAACGAAAGATGTGCTTAACTTCCTACTAGTGCTTGACACTTGGGCTATGCATGGAGCTACTCGTATGAGAGATAGCAAACTGAATATCAAGCAAGTTTATGTAGTAAAACATGCATCCAACAACTTTTTGATGAAGAACAATATCAAATATATCTCCAACATTATGAAGTATCAACCATAAACTTGTCTCCATGGAAGTGGTAATAGGTTTGCAATCTTCAAGGGGAAAACTTGTGATAATGTGTCAGTATTTTGTTTGACACAATGATATTTTCCCATGGGCTTGCATGAATGCCCAAATAATGATGCAAACAACCCAGATCGGGCATCTCAAATGAGGCATGCAAATCAGCGTTAAATTTAGAAATATGCTTCTCAGTGGTACGAGTAACTAGCAAAGCATCAAAATATCAAACAATGATTAGAATTACATCATTCCCACGCTTAACATATAAGGTGCTCTATGTTGGATTTTCCTCAAACCCATGTGCTAGCATGTAGGCATGTATCTTTTCATATTGAGCATGTGGAGTTTGCTTCAATCCATACAATGCCTTTTTCAACTTGCATAATTTATTTTCATACCCTTTTGCACAAAACCATGCGGCTGAAATACATACACTTCTTCATGTAAATCACCATTTAGAAATGTATTTTTAATGTCAAATTGATGTACATTCCAACTATGATGAGATGCAAGTTCACAAATGCTATGAACGATTGTCATTCGACATATGGGAGCAAAGGTCTGATTAAAGTAAATGCCCTTCTCTTGAGCATAATAACCTTTGGCAACAAGCCTAGCCTTATACCTATCAATTATTCCTTCAAGCTTATGTTTTAGCTTGTATACCCATTTAATGAAATTTCCCTTTTTTTGGAGGTAAATCACATAAAGAACAAGTATCATTCTTCATAATAGCATCATATTCTGATTGCCTAGAAACCATCCAACTTTTTGAACATTGTGCTTCATCAAAAGAAATCAGCCATTGCATAACAATCTGATGCAAAAGAAACATTAAATGATCGTCAATGAGTATACTATGTCAAAGGTGCATCTAACTTGCTATCTCTCAAAGTCTTGACCAACCATTTAGGCATAGCTTTTGCCTCTTCAATGTCAACTCTCATCAATAAGTGCATCATCTAAATCTGGATCAGGAATAGAATGACTTGCATCATCATTTGAAACCTACAAGGGTTGAGAAATTGCATCCCTAGAAGAAACATTTGATTTTCCATATGTAGAAAGAAGCAACAAAATGTTGTACATACACATTCTTTGACCTAACTAGTGTCTCCTTTGTACATGAAAGTAAGGGTTGAATTGCATCTTCCACAAACACAACATCACAACTAAACAAGGTGCATTTATTATTTGGATGATATAGACGATATTCTGTTCTTTCATAAATATCAAAAACCAAAATACACTGCAGTGCCTTATCATCCAGTTTTCTATGTTGTTGTTCATGCACTAATGCATATGCAAAAAACCAAAAACACATATGAGCAACATATGTCTTGCGGCCATGTCAAATCTCATATGGAGTGATAGACTGCAATGCTTTGGTGGGACACCTATTAAGTACATATATTGCACACATAATAGCCTCAAGCCAAAAGATATGTACTAAAGCTTGACTTTTGACCATACACCTTGCCATTTCCATGAGATACATATTCTTTCTCTCAAAAAACAACTCCATTTTGTTGAGGTATATATGACAATATACGTTGATGTTTTATCCCATGCTCATATGTAATTGCATTAAACATAATAAATATATACTTCCCCTCTAATTGAAATGGATAGTGCCCATTTTACGTGCTAATAGATGTTTATCCATGACCAATAACTATTCAAATCATGTAAGGAATTTGGAAATTTTTTCAATGTATAAACCCACACATGTCTAGAAAACTATCAATAAAAGTCATAAAGTATAGATAATTACTGAATGAAAGTGTTTGCATAGGATTATAGACATCATTGTGAACAAGCTACAATTTATATGCAACTCTAATTGAACGATCTTTGGGGAAGGCCCTCACATACGTTCTAAGAAGGCATCTCAAGTTTGGGCAAAGAAGATATCATTTTAGATCATGCAAGCAAAAAAACTAGCAAAATTCAGATGACCTAAGCATGCATGCCAAATTTTTGCATTTGAACTAGCATGAAAATTGTGAATTGCACATGCTAGAGCATTCTCCAAGAAGAAATGATATCATCACCATTCAAGAGATCAAGAAAAGTGTCAACAAATTTAACAACCAAGCCAATTTTGGCTGGCGTTGAAATTGATAACAAATTTTCCTTGATCCCTAGCACATATAAGATGTTTGAGAGAAAGTACTACCATCAGTGGGAGTAAGAACGATCTTTCCAAATCCCATCACATGATAAGATGATTTATTTGCATGTGATAGTATTCTCTGAAGGGTTTGACTCAAGTGAAACAAAGAAACTATGTTGCAAGGTAATATATTTGGTTGCACCACTATCAAAATACCAAACATCAAAGTCTACCACAAACATACGCTACTCATGAGAAGATGGTTCATAACTACAATGAGTGTTAAATGCCCATTCTTCATTCTCAACAATGTTAGCAAACTCACTTTTAGGTGTAGAGACCTCTATAGCAACCATTCCAATCTCTTTATTTTTTGCTTTTGTAGTCAGTCTAGGACAACTCTCAATGACATGATCATTTTCTCTAAAATAATGTTGTTTTTTTCTTCGTGTTTTCTTTTCATATTTATCTTCCTTCTTTGATTGTGCAACATTAGAAAATTTTTGCTTACTAGTAGATGGGATCCACTTACCTTTCACCTTTTGATTAACTAAGATAACTTGATTTGCAACATGCGTAATTGACATGTTTTATATAGATTGATCTTCTTGCACCAAAACAAAGACCAAGTCCTCAAAATTTAAGGCATTTGGATTGCCTTTTGTCATCAAATGAAGAGTAGAAGCAAAAATCTTATAAGAATGTAGAAGATCATTAAGAACAGTTCGTACAATAAAAGTATCTTACAATATTTCATCCATATAAATCAATCGCTCTTTCAAACTCCTAATCTTTGTCAAAAAAGTGTCCATTGAATCTCCTCCATTCATATGCTCACTCTTCAGCTATTTTCCAAGGTTAACAAGAGGAGTCTCATTTCTTGCCTAGTAGTTTGTGGCAAGAGTGTTGTTTTGCATGAGCAAATGTGAGGGATAATGCGATGTTTTACATACAAAGCTATCAATGCATGTGCATGTGCAACTTTGCAATCCCAACAAGATTTCTTCATAGTAGGTGGAATAGGAACTGCAATGAGGCTAAGAAATTTAAGATCATCATCTTTGACATTGCTTGCATCACCTATTGACATAGCATCTAAAGGTGTAAAATGACTTATTTCAACATCTTGCACATTATTTCACAAGCCTTTTGTTATCAACACATGATGCATCATGTATGCCCACAATGGGTATGTAGATGCATCCAACTTATCCTCTATAGACAACATACAAAATACATCCTTGCTTTCAACCATGTTAGTGACTATACGGTGATGCCAAACATTGATTCTTTCTTAAAAAAAGGTTAAATGGAAATACATGATTGAGCTCCACTAGACTTGCAGTAGACTTCAAGTTGCTTGTACTAGTCAACCAAAAATTGTTCATATGTTTGGTAGAAAAGGAAAAATTACTTGCACAATGGTTGTGATAGTTCATTAGAAGCCAAAACAAGCTCAAATCAAAATTTTGATGCCACAAAGCGAAGAAGTTTTGAACTGCCTATGAGCTTGAGTATGCTCACCAAATTTCATGTGATTTTGAGACTATTAACAAAAGGGTGTTGATGATGCCCTATAGAAATTGAAAACTTGTTTTGATACCAATTATGAGAGTTAGAGGACAATGGAAGCATGCAAATAGCATGAGCACAAAGAAGAAGCTCGAAGCACAACAGAAGTGAATCTCTAAGACATGATGAGTAGCCCATTAGGGTTATGTGCATATATACAAATTGGGGGGGGGGGGCTCTTAAAAAGGGAAAAAGGTATTTCCATGGTCCTATTTCTTATCCCCCACTTTTGAGATGCTTAGTGTCAGGATACACTTGGTGTCTTGAGCTTTGGGTCTCAAAATCCAGGGTCCAAAGTATTTATCACATCAAAGATCCTCGACTAAAGTGATGTACTTCTAAGTCTCGGACAAGGTGAGAATTTAAATTCCAAGAACTTTGACACACCCATGGATGAAGAGGAAGAAAGCAATCCTCTTGTGTGAAACTCTTTGTTGGGGTATATGGACAAATGTCAAAGGTGAAAAACTTTATAATGTTCACCCTTGATGTAAGTAATGTTGAAACGAAAGAGACTACAAATCCTCTACTATCATACACCATCATACCAAGCTATGGAGGAAGAAAAAATAGATATGAGAATGATGAAATAAAAAAAATAAAAAGGAACTTACATGAAGACTCCATGAGGAGCAAGTGCATAATTTTGGCAATGAGCTAGAGTGAATGAGCTTGTATAAAGTGAAGTGAGGCACTTCTCATATGGAACAGAGAGAAAATATCCTTGCATGTGGGATAAAGGAATGTTGCATGAGAATGATTGTGATTTTGGACAAAGGGGTAGAGCATGGACGTGTCAACACCCCCACCATGTAATGGACTTTTTGTTTGTAATGATGGAGAACTAGTGGCATATGGCATCACTAATTCCTTTAGGTTTCTATAACTAAGGACATATGGGATCCTTCGGCATAGCTTGGACATATGGCATCCAAGTATTGGGATATATGACATCCCTTGGTTATCATGGACATATGGCGTGCATGTGGGATTCTAAGGACATATGGCATGCCTAGACATAGAAAGGTCTACATCATGGGGTAGATGGTGTATTTGATCCTTTTGCATCTTTTCTTTATTGATGTAGAGAGAGTATTTATGTAATGGTTGTAGGAAGGTCCTACATTTGAGGCATGCCTCAAGGTGATATCTAATTCTTTACAATAATCCATATAATAAAGGTTTTATTTTTGCACTAATTTAACCTCTCTCAATAGATAAAAAAATAACATACCTCAAATAGTGCAAAAATAGCCACTCATAGAATAATGTGAAGCTCGCTTCCTAAGCATATTTAAATGACAAAAGAATCGTTGGAATCTTTTGCCTCGAAATTTTTGCTTTAGTGGATATTTCAAAGAAGGGAGGCAAAGTAGATGATGACATCAATGCTTATGTCATCCCTTCCTTTCTATTATTCCTATGATAATGAAATAGAAACACACATATTTGTTCAATGAACCTTAGAGATGGAATCCAATCAAGGCTAACTAATTATCTCGCTCTTCATAAGTCTGAGAAGAAAATACCATTGGTTATCCCACTTCTCTCACTCTCTACGTCTATATCCACTAATAGCACGTGGTTTGAAATGTGATGATAGTGCATGAGCACATGAGACATAGTATTCTCATGCTTTCTTCCATACAAAATCAACCCTAATGTTCTTTCTCTGAATATTGAATTTATGTTTTGCCTTTGTAGACTACAACACTCTTTGAAGTATTATGATGTCAATGCACTGTAGTGGATTCTCCTTATGGAGAGCTCCATGACAATAACCTTGTAGTAGAAAACTGACCTCTAGACGTCACACATAGTACTCTGCACAAGGGCTATAGAATACGTAAAAACACACAATACACAAAGAGCACAAACACAAATTTTTTGGGTGTTACATATGTGGTCAAACTTATAGTCTACGGCTGACTAGGCCATTATATGTTTTCTTAAAGAACATATACAAAAGTATCCGATGACCATTTGGCCTTTCATATGGACAGTAACAGTAACAATCTCCCACTAAAGGACAATATGGACAAAGTGGCTATGGGAGAAGAATAAAGAATGATAAAGAATACTTGAGTGTAAGTATACAAACTATACCTTCCACCTGCTCGACATGTTATATAGTATAGAAGTAACTATGTAAGATCATGAATTAAGTAACTTTGTTATCCTATGGTAGAGCTTTGTCAAACCATCTGCAACATTATCTCCAGTATGAACCTTTTCAAGAATAATGCACTCAGTGGGTAAACAATCTCTAATGAAGTGATACCTCACCTCAATGTGCTTGGTCTTTGCATGATAGACTAGATTCTTAGCCAAAGCAATGGCACTCTGATTATCATTGAGCAAATGAGGTACATATTGAGGTAGACCCATATCACAAGCAACATGAAAAAGCCAAAATGCTTCCTTACATGCCTCGCTACAACATACTCTGCTTCTATGGTGGAAACAGCCTTACATTCTTGAAGATGAGATCTCCAAGAGATAGCACCTCTAACAAAATGAAAAATGTACCCTGATATAGACTTTTGGTTGTCTACACAGCCAGCATAATCAGAATATGTGTAACCAATAATGGGTGACTTCCTCTCCCTAAGCATAGACACTTGTCCTTAGTGCCTCTCAGCTATCTCAAAATCATCTTGACCACTTCCCACTGCTTCTTGCTAAGATTAGACATATATCTGCTCACAATTCCTACTGCAAATGCAATGTCTGGTCTTGTAGCTACCATAGCATACATGAGACTACTAGCAGCAGACTGATAAGGAATTTCGATCATGAATTCTTTTTCTTCATTTGATTTGGGGCAATCATCCTTGCTCAATTTCACATATGTGGATAAAGGTGTACTCAATGCCTTTCCACCCTGCATATTGAACATGTGAATTACTTTGGATATGTACTCACTTTGAGACAAGTATATGCATCTTTTACTCCTATCATGAGTAATGTGCATGTCAAGAATATGTTTGGCATCCCCCAAATCCTTCATATCAAATGTCTCACTTGACTTCTTTTTGAGAAATGACAACTCATAAGAGGAATTCCCAGCAATCAACATATCATGGACATAAAGTATCAAGCATATCAAGTTGCCATATGAGCATCTCTTTATGTAGAGACAATAATCCTCATTACTTCGAGAATAGCCTTGAGACTTCATAAAAGCATCAAACTTTAGGGGATTTTTTACATCCATATATGCTCTTCTTTAGCTTACAAAATATAATTTCTTTACCAAGAAGTAAATAACCCTTTGGTTATTCCATGTATATCTCATCTATAAGATCTCCATGCAGAAAGCAGTTTTCACATCCATTTGGACTAGTTCTAAATCCTCCATTGCAATGAATCCACGCATGCATAGGTAGTCATCTTTACTATTGGAGATAAGATTTCCTCAAATTCAATGCCATTTTGTTTCTTAAAACCATTTGCAACAAGTTGTGCTTTATACTTTGGAGAAGCACTATCTAATGTGAATTTCAGCTTACATACCCATTTACATGGTAAAGCTTTCCTACCCTTTGGCAAAGGTACTAAATCCCAAGTACCATTCTTGTGAATAGAATCCAATTCACTCCTAATGGCATGCTCCCACTTGACACAATCCTTTGTCTGCATAAACTCTTTGTAGCAAGAAGGCTCACCAACATCTGTTAGCATAACAAAATCCAAATCTAGAGCATATATATCAGGTGGATGCGAGACACATGTAGAACGTCTCAATGGTTGCTGAACAAGAGCATTTGTAGAGTGATTTGATTGGACATTCTCTTGAACATCCCTATGTGTAGCATTTTTATGCATGGTAACTGGAGGACTAATATCCTCAAACACCACTCTTCTCATTTCAAGCTCCTTTATTGGTTTTTATGCATCTTAGACTAATTGAAATTGACATCACTACTTCTGATCTCTCACCATGTTTCAGGATCCCATAAGCGATATTCGAATTGGCCTTCTCAACCATGTCCAAGAAAAATGCATTTCTTTGACTTATAGTCCAACATTTGTCTAAGATTCTTGGGTACATGAACATATGATTCACACCCAAAAGCTCAAAGATTATAATAATATGGTGGCTTATCTGTCCATAAATCTTGTGCCACCTTCAAACCTTTGGCAGTACTAGGTGAAACTCTAATCACCTGAAACTGCAATCAATATTGCTTTTGTCCAAAATCCTTGTGAAAGGTTTGCATGATGTAGCATATAAACTACTCTATCCTTAATAGTTCTATTCATGCTTTCATGTACACCATTTTGTATTGGGGTATAAGGAGCTATAAACTCTCTACGAATTCCTCTAAGCTGACAAAAAAGGTTGAATTCATGTGAGGTATACTCACCCCCATTATCTGAACATAAAGCCTTGAGCTTAGTTCCTTTTTCAGTGTCAACTAAAGAAATCTATTTTTTTGAAGTAGGGCATAGGACCACACACATCTATAAAAGTGAAAAAGTAAAGAGAATCACCTAATGACCTTGTGGGCATAGGACCACACACATCTATATGAACAAGATCTAAAGGCTGAATTGAAGATTCAATGTGTTTCCTATGCACATTCCTAGTTTTCTTTCCATATTTCCAATGCTCACAAAATGAAAAATCAGAGAAAGATAACACAAGTAAGTAGCTAGAATGAGAAATACTTTCCATTCCAATACGAGATGTGTGGCCCAAACGGCCATGCCAAATACAAGCCATAGGCTATTCAGTAACAACTAACAAGTGTTATTTTTATGATACAAATAAAGGATAAAGTGAGCCAACTTTGCTTCCTTTTGCAATATCCATATTTTCCTTTGAGATGCAAAAGGGTTGAGCATAGAAAACCACCTTGTAACCAAGGTCATGAAGATGACCAACTGACATCAAACTACATGATAATTGAGGTACATGACATACATTATAATAGTAAATTTTGAACCATCAATGAAATACACAATTGCATCTCCAATCCCCACAATGTCACACTAGTAAGATTCACCAAGTCTCACAGTACCAAGAGACTTTGCTTCATAATTGGAGAACCATTCTCTATGTGTTGTCACATGGAAAGAAGCACCAAAATCTAGTAGCCATGTGTGGAAAAGAGAATCAACCATAAAAGCCTCAATGGGCATAATTTTTTCAAGTATCAACACATGATCATCATTAGAAATAGCATTAATTTGTTCAATCTTCAAAGTCGAAGCAGATGGTGCACGTAGCTATTCAACATGCCCATCAACATTTTTTCCATTACCTTTAGCATTCTTTATTCATGTGTCCTTTCTTAGGAAAATAATGCTATTCGATATCCCTCTTCCTTGATTTACTTCTACTCTTATTCCTTTGACCATTTTTTTCCTTGGTCTTGCTCTTGCCACGTTGCTTATTCTTTCCCTAGTATGAAGCATGAACATTATATGCATCTCCACTCCGAGTGCCAACCATAGATTTTTTACAGATCTCCTCACTCAAGAATGCTCCACATATGTCATCATAGACTAGTTTACCACCAGGTGCAATATTGTTAATAGCTGTGCAAAATGTATCCCATGATGATGCAAGGTGCATAACAACAAGACTTCCTTTATTTCATTATCCATCTCCATTTTTTGAGCCTACAACTGAGAGAATATAGCATCATAGTCATTTAGCAACACTATATGTGTCCATGTGAAGGTCATATAAGTTTCTCATCAAGTAAACTTTATTTGATGCCAGTTCTTTTTCATATGTATTGCATAACTTTTTCCAAACCTCCTCTGCACTTTCATAGACCAATACTATAAAGTAAGCATTATCTACCAATCGAATGGTAGACCTGGCCATTTCATCCAACTCATCCCAATCATCTTCATCCATGTCAATACGCTTCTTTGAGATTCCATTTACTAGATTTTTTTGCCTCCTCTGAATCAACACAGTTTTAATATGATTCTTCCATAGAACAAAGCTTATGCCATCAAATTTATGGATCTCAAAATGGTCTTTTCCACATAAGCTATAGCTTGTCCTAGGAATATTGGCACTATACCCTGATTCACCAAATGTGCTTGAGATCTCGGATGCCATGATGATAGAGAACTGACTAGAATGATAATGGAGCTAAAAGAGTCCAAACACTACTAAGGGTCAAAAACAGGATGACCAAGCGTCATATTCTAGGAAAAATTCAATAGATCCTACCCAAAAAAATGGATTGATGAACAATAATGACCAACCAAAAGGGTTATGTGAGAATGATGTGCTAACCAATAACTGTATCGACGAGTAAATCAACCACTATATAGTTGGAAAAACCAAAAAAGCCAAAAAAAAATTGCTAGAGTCTCCTCTTCAAAATGAGCATATGAACAATGTCAAAATCTCATAAAACTATAATTATTGACATGTAAACCTGTATAGTGAATCCCTGACTCCACTACATATAATCAATTAACTGAAAGAAGCCAACTAGGCTTATCGATCATGTATGAACAACTAGCATACATCTCCTATGGCGAGGATGGGTAAGTCTTCCACCTACATCACCAGAGAGACCCAAACATTTGGGTGTCTCTTAGTTAAGAAAACATCACCACAACCCTCTTTATGAATGTCAAAGGCTTTATGAAAAAATGTAATTGCTATATCAATTACCACATGGACGTACATAAGCGGTATCCACAAAAGCATACATAGTGTGTATGTGATCAATATATGTAGTAAATGTCACCCAAAGGCTAAATTCACAGCCCAAACACTAGCCAACAACACTTGCAAGTGTTTTTCAACTTTGTTCTTTAGGCTCAAAAACTTGCATAATCTTGTGGTGGCTGCTTGCATCACAACTAAAAACCTTTCAAGAAACATGTAGATTTACTAGTGTAGCTGAAAACATAGCCCCAAAGATGAATATTCATTGTCAGAGAAGTACAAAGAGCACTCTTCTTAATGTTCTTAAACTTGTCTAAAGAGAACTATGTGTGAAAGTACTCCAAAATGGCTCAAAGAATCACCCCAAAAATGTTTCAAAATAAGCTTGGAAAGCAAAGAATTAAGCTTTGAGGGCCCAAAACATGTTCTAGGCAATGTGAACCTTATTCTTTCCCCTTCTTCAAACACCACAAGGGTAAAGCTTAGTGGCAAGATATTGCCGATTAAGCGAGCTTTGAGGGGAATAGTACTGGGATGGCTGACCTCCCAGGAAATATTGAGAACCTTTGTCTTCCTTGATTGTTGAGGTCCTCCCTCATACGTAGTCAGCAATGACTTCGATGACTCTAACGGCAAGGTATGCCAAGGTCTATGCCTTGATCACCACCTTAGTTGTAATTCTTGGGTGGTTGGATGGTCTTTTGCATTAGAAAACTCTAATACAAGTGAAGTATTGCGATGGCAATGCAACACAATGGATCCTTCTTGAGAGTTCCACAACGATACCCTTGTAATAGAAAACCAACCTCTCATGCATAGTATTCTGCACATGGGCTACGAAATACATAGAAAATACACAATACATAGAGAGGATGAACATAAATTTTATGGGTGTTACAAATGCAGTTGAACTTATAGTCTATGGCTTATCAGGCCACTATCTATTTTATTAAAGAACATATACAAAAGTGTTTGGTAGCCATTTGGCCTTTCACATGGACACTAATGGTAACACCCTTGGGGTGTAATGGTTGTTCTCTTCTCCTTTCATGGCCTTCGCCATAGCCTATGCTTAGTTCATTATACATGAGGTGTCATCTACTATGTACAAGATGTTCTAAACTATACTCATGACCAATGTATGCTCCAAATCAAGGTTATGATGCAAGATTTCTATGTCTTGAATTTTCATGAAGTAGAAATCTTTCTTCTTCTCTAAGTTTTCAGTTGAGAGTTTCAACCATGTTCACCTATTCCATCAAGAATTTTGCTTCAGATGTTGGTACCATTGTCATGGATGAAACTTGGCATGGTGTAGGCTTCAGGCATATGGAAGATGATTGAAATGTCATGGATGTCAATGAAATCCTCCCAATCTTGACAATATTATTTGAAGCATCATGAACTTCTACTCTCATCGTCATTTGTGTGCACATCTTTTGAGGAACCTGTGCAGGCAATAATGATGTACATTGCTTATTCATATGATTGCCTCCTTTATCAGCATCCCTTCTCTCTACCACATTTTAGGTAGTGATGTGTGTGAACACTCTAGGACCATCGGGGCAATTTTTTCCCTCTTTAGGAGGTTTTTTTTCCCTCGCTTGTATATACGCCTATTGCCCTAACGGGCTACTTATCTTTATACATTCTCTAGTAATAAATTTAGTATTGTGTGTTGTGCTCCAAGCTCTTCTTCTTCCTTGTGTTGTTTGCGTGCTTCCATAGACGTCTAACTCCAACAATTGGTATCAGAGCAGGTTGCCGCTTCATCTAGGGCGTCGTCGACACCTCTCTAGTTGCAGTCTCAGAATCGCACGAATTTTGGTCTCCGAATGCAGTATCTCAATGCTTGTGCAGGCTATTTCATCTTTTTGTGCCAAAGGTATATACCAGTTTTGGTTCGCCAATATAAGCATCTCAAAGTCTGCTATAGGTCTAGCAGAATTTGTCTCGCAGTTTTGTTCAACTTTTTGAGATATAATCAATTTTCTGCATCAAGGTATTTTAGTCACCCACTATGGCCGAAAGGAGTGATGTATTCTGTATGTTGGCTGTTGAGGATAAGTTGGATGGTACCAACTACCCGTTATGGGCTTATATGATGCACCATGTATTGGTTGCAAAAGGACTATGGAACATTATGTAGGGTGTTGAAAAACATCCTAGAACACCTGCAACTGTTACAACTGCAGGTATTGAAGCTGATGCAGAAGGTGTCGAAGATGATGATATTCCACATATTCCTGTTCATGCTGCGGTTTCTGTTGCACCTATTGTAGAGCAAATTTGTTGGGATCGTAGAGAAGCCCAGGCACATGCATTGATAGCTTTGTCTATCAAATGTGCCATTATTCCTCACATTCGCTCTTGCAGAATAGCTAAGGATGCTTGGGATACACTTACCACATTGTACCAAGCTAGGAATGAGGCTTGTGTTGCTTACCTCCGAAAATAGTTGGAGAGTGAGCACATGAATGAAGGTGATTCTATGGATAGTTTTCTAACAAAGATCAAAGACTTGAAGGAACAATTGATTTTTGTTGATGAGGTTATACCAGATAGCTCACTTGTGCAGACAGTTCTGAATGGTCTTCTTGATTCCTATCAGAGTTTTGCTTCTACTCTTCGGTTGATGATGAAAGGCAAGCCTTGTCTTTTGAGGAGTTAGTCTCCGTTTTATTGCAGGAGGATCAATCCAGGCAGAACAAGTCCATTATGCGTGTTGTGGATCAAGCTTTCCTCGCTAGTCAGAAGAGCAAAGGAAAATGGAGCTCTTCAATTAGTAAGTCGAAATCTGCTAATTTTGCACAATTGAAGAGGGAAGACAAATATGAAAAGAAATCAGAAAAACAAAAATTGTTTTGCAAGTACTGTAAAGGAAATGATCATATCATAAAGAACTGTCCAAAATTGGCTGCTAAAGAGGCAAATAAGAAAGAGACTGGAATGGTTGTTGCAGAGGCCTCTACACCAAAAATAGAGTCTGCTAATCTTGTGCATGAAGAAGAATGGGCGTTTACTACTATTTGCAATTTTGACCCATCCTCTCATGAGCAGTGCATGTCTTCACTAGACTCAGATGTTTGGTACTTTGATAGTGGGGCGACCAAACATACTACCTTGCAGCATAGTTTCTTCTCTTCACTCGAGCCTGCCGCTACAGGGAATACTATTACATGCACCAACAACTCCTCTTATCCTGCTATGGGAGTTGGTAAGATCATTTTGACTACTACTGATGGTAGTTCTTTCACCTTGTCAGATGCTTTGTTTGTGCCAAGGATCAAGAAAAATCTGTTATTAGTTTCTACATTAGCCAAGATTGGCTTGGTTGTGAAATTTGTTGATGACAGGTATACAGTTCATCATCTGTCAAATGGCGATGTGATTATTGCTTCTGGCATTTTATGTCATGGGCTGTATAAGCTCATAGACTATGAAAGATCTGTAAATGATTCGGCATGTGCAGTACATGATTCTCAGACTATGTCAGATGCAAAGCTTTGGCATGCACGCTTTGGTCATCTGAATTCTGCTAGTTTCCTATGCCTGCAAAAATCTGAAATGGTGTCCTCTTTGCCCAAACTTGAGGCACCTGGAAAACATGTCTATGAAGGCTGTATTTTGGGCAAAATGTAGCGTTCTTCCTTTCCAAAAGTTGGTTCAGTTCGGGCTACTCAGAAATTGCAGCTTGTACATAGTGACGTCTCTGGTCCTATGCAGAAACCTTCTTTTGGGAATTATCTTTACTTAGTGACTTTCATCGATGATTTTTCCAAGCATGCATGGGTATATCCATTGAAGGAAAAGTCTGAAGTATTCATGTGCTTCAAACAGTTTTTGGTTTTGGCTGAAAATCTGTTAGCATGTAAAATGGGCACCCTCCGTTCTAATGGAGGGGGGAATATATGTCTTCTAATTTTAGTGAATTTCTGACTGACTGTGGGATAAAACACCAGTGTACAGTGCCATATAGACCTCAACAAAATGGAGTTGCTGAACGAAAGAGAAGGTCACTCATGGAGATGGCGAGGTGTATGGTCAAGAGTCAGGCTTTATTAGATAGTTTTTGGCTTGAGGTTGTCATGTGTGCAACATATGTACATAACAGGTGTCCCACTAAAGCGATGCAATCTATCACTCCATATGAGGCTTGGCATGATTGCAAGCAATCTGTTGCTCATTTGCGTGTTTTTGGTTGTTTGGCATATGTAGTACTGCCTGAACAACATCGCAGAAAATTGGATCATAAAGCAATAAAATGTATTTTTGTTGGGTACAGTTCTGAAAGTAAAGGCTATCGTCTATATCATCCACAGACTAAACGCATTCTGGTTAGCTGTGATGTTGTTTTTGTGGAAGATGCTATTCAGCCATTGCTTTCATGTACTAAGGAGACATCTGTTAGCTCCAAAGACATGTATGATACTTTGCTGCCTCTTTTTACAGGTGGATAGTGTAGTGTTGGTCCTAATGAGGCAACTTCTCAACCTTTGCAAGTTTCATATGATGATGGAGATCATTCCATTTTTTATGCAGCTTTACATGATGCACTTATTGATGAGAGAGTTGATATTGAGCAGGCAAGAACTATGCCAAAATGGCTTGTGTAGACCTTGCATGACAGCAAATTAGATGCACCTCTGTCATACCGTACTCAATCAGGCTCTCATAGTGCCTCTTTTGCATCAGATTGCTATGCTATGGCTGCATCTAGTCTCTATGATGAGACTGAGCCTGTTTCGTTTGATGAAGCACAAAATTCAGAAAATTAGATGGCTGCTATGCAATTTAACTATGATGCAATAATGAAAAATGGTACTTGGTCTTTATGTGACTTGCCTCATGGCAAAAAGGCCATTGGCACTAAGTGAGTATACAAGCTGAAGTGTAAACCTAATGGTATAGTTGACAAGTATAAGGCTAGGCTTGTTGCAAAGGGTTATGCGTAGGAAAGAGGCATTGATTTTGATGAAACCTTTGCTCCTACTTGCCGAATGACTACTGTTCGTAGCATCTGTGCACTTGCAGCTCATCATGGTTGGAATGTACATTAGTTGGACATTAAAACATCATTTTTGAATGGTGACTTGCATGAAGAAGTGTATGTTTTTCAGCCCCGTGGCTTTGTGTAGAAAGGGCATGAAAACCAGGTGTGCAGGTTAAAGAAGGGATTATATGGTTTAAAGCAAGAACCACGTGCTTGGTATGAAAAGATACATGCCTATCTGATTGCACATGGTTTTGAGAATAGTCCAACTAAAAGCACCTTATATGTTAAGTGTGCTAATGATGTACTTCTGATCATTGTGGTTTATGTTGATGACATGTTGCTCACTAGTCCTCATGAGAGACATATTGCTGATTTTAAGGCTGATTTGCATGCCTCATTTGAGATGTCTGATTTGGGGCATTTGCATCATTATTTGGGTACTCAGTTTATGCACGTTGATGGTGGAATGGCCTTGTGTCAAATGAAATATATTGACACATTATTGCAGTGTTTTGGCCTTGAAGACTCTAAACCTATTGCCACTCCTATGGAGACAGGTTTATGATTGAGTCTTCATATTGTTGGGGATGCATTTGATGTTGTTCTCTATCAGCAGGCTGTTGGGTGCTTGATTTACTTATGCATTACTCGGCCAGATATTTAGTTTGTTGTCTCATACATGAGCAGGTTTATGCATTGCCCAAGAGTCAAGCATTGGCAGGCGGTTAAGCGCATCTTTCGCTACTTGAGTGGTACTTCGACTACTTGGGTTGTTTTATCCCAAGGGGGGATCAATACCGCTAGATTTGCATGCTTTTTTTTTACTCTGATTGGGCTGGTTGCTATGACATTTGTGGGTCCACTAGTGGCTCTTGCTTCATGCTTGGTAGCTCACGTATATCTTGGTTGAGGAAGACACAGCCTACTGTGGCCACTTCTAGTTGTGAGGTTGAGTATAGGGAAGCTTTCACAACGACTCTTGAGTGTGTGTGGCTCAGACGCCTTATGGCTGATTTGGGTGTTGGTCAGTCTTCTGCCACCACCATCTTCAGTGACAGCCAGATTGCATTGGCGGTTGCGAGGAACATTGTGTTCCATGCTCCCACTAAGCACATTGAGGTGCATTATCATTATGTTAGAGAGAGGTTCTCTGCTGGGGAGATCAGCTTGGCATATGTGCCCACGCAGGAGAACATTGCATACCTTTTCACGAAGGCTCTGCCTAGGGAGAAGTTTGAAGCTTTCCGCAAAGCTTTGGGCTTACTTCCTTTTGTGGAGTGATCTCCACATAGCTTGGCACTTCCTTATACATGAGTGCAAGCTCCTTTTTCACCGCATCACTCCCAAGGGGGATTTGTTGATATCTTTAGGTAGTGATGTGTGTGAACACTTTAGGACCACCGGGGCACTTTTTTCCCTATTTACGAGGTTTTTTTCCCCCGGCTTGTATATACACCTATTGCGCTAACGGGCTACTTATCTTTGTACATTCTCTAGTAATACATTTTGTAATGTGTGTTGTGCTCCAAGCTTCTTCTTCTTCCTTGTGTTGTTCGCGTGCTTCCACATACGTCTAACTCCAACACTCACTTCAATGTGCTTGGAAGTATTTGACTTGTTGAACACAACTTGAAGTACCTTGTAACTTTGAATCATGTCCTCTTCTAATTTGGCTTCAAATTACTACACTAGGATGAGGTGCACCCATACGCTCATAATACATGGCACTTGAAGCGAACTCTTCAACTTTGGAGAGACTCGGGTTGAGTGTGGAATTCACCCACCACAAGATTTTGCTTCTTCCAATGAAATAAGCTCCATCCATAATTCCAATGCTACTTATGACGATGCTCTACAACTTGGCATGTCAATTGCCCACAAGGGATATATTAATCCATCCCTAAGAATGACTATATGATATGCATGCTCGAGTAGGAGAAGTTTAAGCCTCTTCCTATATCTATGAGTATGAAAGGCCTCACTTCTCAACAATTATTGTAATTCTTTGTGTGTTTCTTCCAAGGCTTTTTCATCCAAAAGATGTTCTACGATCATTCTGAAGATGGAGCATGCAAAGTCCTATGGTAAGTGGTGTGTGCAATTCTCATCTTGTACTCCATCTTTTCACCTTGATTTCAACAACCTCATGTTGGAATGCATTGTGACATCATTGGTGCTGGTTTTTGCATGATGAATGAGCTCCATAATGAAGCACTACAACTCATTCATATTGTTTAGAAACACAATATAAATAAAGAATGCTAAAAAAAATTAATAATGATGCAACTTTAAACAAAAAAATAAATGTGATGAAGATAAGAAAGATAAAAAAAGATGATAATCATGCTTAATGAAAAAATGCTAATAGTTCTTAATAGCATTGTGTGGAATAATCAACATAGCCTACAAGATCTAATCTAACTAGCAAGACCATCAACCATAAGAGAAAGCACATATCCACCCATCCAACTCCAATTTTATAGATAGCTCTTGGTCAAGGGGATACATGTAATTGGGCTCAACCAAGTGTCCAACCAAGTGTCCCTCATGTTGACACTTCCCAAGGACCTTCACATGCCGTCTAGTTCTTCAGAGGCTATCACATGCCTTCTAATTCAAGTGATGGTCCTTCTCTCGCATACACCCCAAAGTGGCACTTAGAGAAGCTTCTCCAAAGACTAAGGTTTCCATACCTTACAATAAATTAAGCTAGAGATTCACAAACATTCAATTGGGAGCTTATATGAATAAATGCCCCAAGGGTTAAAACCAAGGGTTCAACCCAAAGGTTGAATCATGTGCTAAGGGTAAAACAAGGGCTAAATCAAGGCTAATATACATCATATGATAACCCTTAGAATCCATATATTTAGCCTTTCAAACCCATGATTTATATAAGGTTCTTCCCCCCTTAAACTTTTTTGCACTAAAAAATATGTAGAAGTATCATATGTGGAATATTCCCCCATATACCACGATCTATACTCTAATCATGGTCATCTCTCTCTTTAGATTTGTCTCTCATAATTAGATAAGGGTTACTACCTTCCTCGATATAAAAGGAGAGGAATTGTAATCCCTTCCCGAATCAAATTTTCTCACTTCAATTAGATCTACATGCATGCCTTGTACCTATGGACTCATGAAATTGGTGGATTTCTCTAATGGTCTTAACTTAACTATTTCTCGTTGGTGCTTTCACAAATATCAAAGTCCATATATTCTTACTTTTTTGCAAACTTTGTATATTCCTAGAAATGTATACTTTTTAGCATTATGCAATAGTGGTCTCACCTCTATCTTGAAAGCGATGAAAACTAGGCTCATCTTCCACTTTGAATAGAGAGGAGAGGAATCTTTAAATATTTCTTTACTTGAATTATCTTCTATAGTCCTTTTCAAATACAAATGTACTTTTTTTGTATTTGTAGGTCTTAGAAAAATGCATGAATTCAGTAAAGTGGGTCTACCTAGTCCCTGCCTAGAAATGCTCAATAACATGAAGAGATCTACTATCTTCTCATTCCTTGGAAAGTTATGTGGACTTATGTCAATCAATTATCTTTTTCTTGAAACATAATGTTCAAGTATTCTGAG
Organism: Ceratopteris richardii; assembly: GCA_020310875.1. NCBI lineage: Eukaryota > Viridiplantae > Streptophyta > Polypodiopsida > Polypodiales > Pteridaceae > Ceratopteris > Ceratopteris richardii. Next base: position 160,291,398 of record CM035423.1, on the reverse strand, counting down.
TGATAGACAATAAACCCAATTTTAAAAGTTCATTTATTCACTAATGTGGACTCTTACCTTGATCTTCCTTGTCTTTGATCTTCAAGAATTTATAGATTCAAAGACTAAAATTACATCTTTAGGAATTCGAATTACTTGGTAGACCATTCTTCTAGGTCTCTATCCAAGTTTTTTATTCATCGTAGCATGTAACATTCTTCCAAAGAACATTAGTACCAACTATCTTGAACCAAGTTTGGTTCATTCCATAGATACTTAAGTATACTAACCTCAAAGGTCACCCACACTTTGCAAAGAGGAACATATCATCCTTACTTAACAAATTCATTCAAATCCTTACAACAATTGAGGAAAAATACTTATCAAAACATCAAGATACCTTTCAATTAGTCAAGGAAACCTTCTTGCTAGATTCCCTATCTATTAAATTTGAGAATTTTTCTTATCTTAAGCTTAAACTTAATGAGCTTTATCTCTCTCTCTCTCTCTTGTCATATCAACCCATGAATATGTGATGCCATTCATTAATAAGCTTGAGAGTATTACTTCTTGAGCTTAATATCTCTTGAGTTTTCACATGATTGGAGCTTCAAATTTGGCTCTAAATAAAGGCTCTTGGATCCATCTCATGCATACTTAGAGAAGAGAGGCAATGAGCTTATGATGGAATGACATGTTGAGAGTTGTGCTTTTCGAACTTACAACCAGTTGAGGGAATAATAAAATAAGGAAGAGAGAAAAGATAAAAAACCTTCTTTACCATTTTGAATGAATAAGTCCAATCCTTCTCTCTTCATCCTTGTGTAGGCATCTTTTTCTTTTTTCACGAAGGTTGCTATCATATGAATGAAGCTTTGTGAGTTGTGTGATCTCCACTCCCATATATGAGTGCCATCATATGCAAAGATAAGTGGCAAAAGAAAACTTCATGGAGTTCGTACGGAGGTTGAGCATGCATGGAGTCATCCCACATAGTCTATTTTTCGAACTAGCAAAAAGGTATAAGATCAAGACTTGCATGAGCTTCTACAACTAGAATATGTAGGAAGCCGGATGAGTGCTCCTCTTGCATGTTCATATTATGCAAAGTGTGCGCTCACATTTGGATATTCTCTAGCAGCTCACGATAAACTTGAAGATTAGTCTCTCTCCTAAGGGGAAGTTCCCACAAGGTGTCCTCTTGAACACCCAGAATAGGGCTTAGCCTATCTACTATCAATGAATATCTCTTTTACCTAAGAATAGGTTCTCACACCTCGTGATGGGCACATGATGCACGAGAGAATATTTCTCATGCCTCCAAATGACCACGATGTACGAGAAACAAGCGTCATGGAAGAGATAAATTGAAAGCAACTTGCTATAATGAGATTATAGTTGATCCAACCTAGCTTTGAAATACCAATGTTGAATAATCAACATAACCTACAAGATCTAATCTAACTAGCAAGATCACCAAAGGTAAGAGAGAGCATTTATGCACCCATCCAATTCCACCCATATTTATATACCTCTAGGCCAAGGGAATACATGTATGTGGGCTCATCCAAGTGTCCCTCATGTGAAGACCTTCCCAAGGACCTTCAGACGCCTTCCAATTCATCTCACATGCCCTCTAATCCAAATGAGAATCCTTCTCTCATGTATGCCCCAAGGTGGCACTTAGAGAAGTTTCTTCAGAGACTAAGGTTCCCACACCTTAGGATAAATCAAGTCTAAGGTTCACATCCATTCAATTTTGAGCTCATATGAATAAATACCCCAAGCGTTCAACCCAAAGGTTCAAGCATTTGCCAAGGGTACATCAAGTGCTAAACCAAGGTTAATATACATCTTATTCTAACCCTTAGAATCCATAAATTTAGTCTTCCAAAACCATGATTTATACAACACACTCTTATTGTAAAGATGTAGTATGGGAGGGAGGGATGGATTAAGAATGAAATACATACTAATGATGAAGATAACAATAACGAAACACAAAAGGAAGTGCTATTAAGAAGTAACTGACTATGCTATGCTCTGATACTATTTTGAAATTAAAGAGGCTACTACTCCTCTATTATCAAACTCCATCCTACCAAGCTATGGAGGAAGAAACAATCACTACAACATATCGAGGGTATATCGAGGCTGCTACCGAGGAAAATGAACGGGTGTAATTTGTTCGCGACATCGGTGTTAGAGTCGGTATACGCGTCAGAAACAAAACGTCGGTATAAGCGCCGGTATAAGAGCCGGTATAAGCGCCGGTATGGGCGTCCGTATAAGCATCGATATGTGCACCGGTATTACCGATGCCCATACCGAGGCTTATACCGGCACCCATACTAGGCGTACCGACGCCCATACCGACATCCATACTGAGCGTACTGATGCGTATACTGACGATCGTATCTGCACAAATTTTTTTGGGTAGAGTGTGTTGTCTTTTGCTACAACATGATGTTGTTTAGCAAAAGACAATACACTCTGCCCAACTAAGTACATGTGTTATGTACTCTAATGGCAACCAAAACATAATCTTATATGAGCAAAAATGAACAATGAATCATGTATAGAAAGTTGTATATTCCATAAATGAAAAATGTACAAAAGTGTGGCAAAGCACTTCTATATAGGAATTGAATACAAAATGTGACAAAGCACTTCCATATAGGAATCAAATACAAAATTATGGTACATCATTGCCACATAGGAGTGTAATACAAAATTGTGGCAATTTGACAAAACACTTGCATATAGGAATCGAATACAAAATTATGTTACATCATTGCCACATACGAGTGTAATACAAAATTGTGGCATTGATCAAAATATTTACACCTACAATCCTACAACAAAACATATGTATAAAATAAGACAAATTGACATGACATTTATAAACAACAACTAAAAATACGAAACCAAGATATAACTTTACCTAATCATAGATATTCTCCCATGAGACGATTGCACCACGTCCCTCTAAGTCTTGTAACAGTGCAACCAATCCATGATGATATCCATATGATTATTTGCTTCGCGTCGAAGGACGACCCACTACCAACTCCTATAATAAATATGCAAAATGTTAGATGAACATACATGATGTGCTTAACACAAACAAATTCAATAATTAACATGATACTTACAAATTGGTAGCGCATATTGTCGTATCCGCCACTACCTAAATGCGACGTTCTAACCGTATCTAAACGTGTGGCCACCGTATCTCTCTGTTGACGATATCGATCAGGAGTATGTTGCTGCTCATCCTGAATCGATTCCCATTCTTCGACATCTAGCCATACAGGCTTCGGTAAGCCTGCTCTAAAAGCATCGCGAGCTTCCGACCATCGATGAGACATCACCTCGCATGTCGTATGTTGAATCCATTCCAAACTCACAATAGGATTCCCAGGATCTGGCCGGTACTGTTCATATATGGATTGTGTGATATGATTTTTAGAGTCCCTATCCTATTTGCTCCATTTTAACATTACTGAATCACTGAATTCTATGGAGCAAAGTTGTCGAATGCACTAACGCATTGACTTTCCGGCTGCATCCATGATCGGAGCTCCATTACGGATATGATATATCTTGGAGTCATCATGATCATGTGCTCCCCAAGGTGTACGTGGAGATCCCATCTGATTCAATGTGAAGATCTCATCTGATCCATGCATGTATGCATATGCATGCTTGTATGCATATGCATGCTTGTATGCATATGCATGCTTGTATGCATATGCATGTATGTATGCATATGCATGCTTGTATGCATATGCATGCTTGTATACATATGCATGTATGTATGCATATGCATGCTTGTATATATATGCATGCTTCTATACATATGCATGCATGTATGCATATGCATGTATGTGTATGCATATGCATGCTTGTATGCATATGCATTCATATATGCATATGCATTCATGTATGCATATGCATGCATGTATGCATATGCATGCATGTATGCATATGCATGCTTGTATGCATATGCATTCATGTATGCATATGCATGCTTGTATACATGCATTGTGCATACTTGTATACATGCATTGTGCATGCTTGTATACATATGCATGTATGTGTATGCATATGCATGTATGTGTATGCATATGCATGCTTGTATGCATATGCATTCATGTATGCATATGCATGTATGTGTATGCATATTCATGCTTGTATGCATATGCACTCATGTATGCATATGCATTCATGTATGCATATGCATGCTTGTATACATATGCATTCATGTATGCATATGCATGCTTGTATACATGCATTGTACCTTGTATACATGCATTGTCCATGCTTGTATACATATGCATTCATGTATGCATATGCATGTATGTGTATGCATATGCATGCTTGTATGCATATGCATCCATGTATGCATATGCATGCTTGTATGCATATGCATTCATGTATGCATATGCATTCATGTATGCATATGCATTCATGTATGCATATGCATGCTTGTATGCATATGCATTCATGTATGCATATGCATGCTTGTATACATGCATTGTGCATGCTTGTATACATGCATTGTGCATGCTTGTATACATGCATTGTGCATGCTTGTATACATGCATTGTGCATGCTTGTATACATGTGCATTCATGTATGCATATGCATGTATGTGTATGCATATGCATGCTTGTATGCATATGCATTCATGTATGCATATGCATGTATGTGTATACATATGCATGCTTGTATGCATATGCATTTATGTATGTGTTGATATATTTAGGTAGTGATGTGTGTGAACACACTAGGACCGTCGGGGCACTTTTTTCCCTCTTTAGGAGGTTTTTTTTACCCGGCTTGTATATACGCCTATTGCCCTAATGGGCTACTTATCTTTGTAGTAGTACATTCAGTATAGTGTGTTTGTGCTCCAAGCTTCTTCTTCTTCCTTATGTTGTTCGTGTGCTTCCACAGACGTCTAACTCCAACAATTGGTATCAGAGCACGTCCTCGCTTCATCTAGGGCACCGTCGACACTCCTCCGTTTGCAGTCTCAGATTCGCACGCACTATCGCAGTGCTTGTGCAGGCTATTTCGTCTTTTTGTGCCAAAGGTATATACCAGTTTTTGTTCGCCAGTTTAAGCATCTCAAAGTCTGCTACAAGTCTAGCAGAACTCGCCTGGGCAGTTCTGTTCAACTTTTTGAGATACAGTCAATTTTTTGCATCAAGGTATTTTAGTCACCGGCCATGGCTGAAAGCATTGATGTATTCTGTATCTTGGCTGTTGAGGATAAATTGGATGGTACCAACTACCCATTGTGGGCTTATATGATGCGACATGTATTGGTTGCAAAAGGATTGTGGAACATTGTGCAGGGTGTTGAAAGACGTCTTGTTACACCTCTGACTATAGGTACTGCAAATACAAGTGCTGGACTGATGAAGATGGTGTCGAACATGATATTCCGCAGATTCCTATTCGTGCTGCTGTTTCTGCTGCACCCAATCTGCTGCACCCACTGCAGAGCAGATTCGCTAGGATGGCAGAGATGCCCAGGCACATGCATTGATAGCTTTGTCTGTCAAACGTGCCATTATTCCTCATATAAACTTTTGCAGAACAGCTAAGGATGCTTGGGATACACTTACCACATTGTACCAAGCTAGGAATGAGGCTCGTGTTGCTTACCTCCAAAAACAATTGGAGAGTGAGCACATGAATGAAGGTGATTCTATGGACAATTTCCTAATGAGGATCAAAGACGTGAAGGAACAGTTGATTTCTGCTAATGAGGTTATACCAAATAGCTCACTTGTGCAGACCGTTCTGAATGCTCTTCCTGATTCATATCAGAGTTTTGCTTCTACTCTTCGGTTGATGATGAAAGGCAATCCGAATGCCTTATCATTTGAGGAGTTAGTCTATGTTTTGTTGCAAGAAGATCAGTCCAATCAGAATAGGTCCATTATGTGAGTTGCAGATCAAGCTTTCCTGACTAGTCAGAAGGGAAAAGGAAAATGGAGCTCTTCAACTAGTAAGCAGAAATCTGCTAATTCTGCATATTCAAAGAAGGAAGATAAAGATGAGAAGAAATCAGAAAAGCAAAAATTGTTTTGTAAGTACTGTAAAGGGAATGATCATATCATAAAGAACTGTCCAAAACTGGCTGCTAAAGAGGCAAAGAAGAAAGAGGCTGGAATGGTTGTTGCAGAGGCCTCTACATAAAAAACAGAGTCTGCAAATCTTGTGCAGGAAGAAGAATGGGCGTTTACTACTGTCTGCAGTTTTGACCCATCTTCTCATGAGCAGTGCATGTTTGCAGTAGACTCAGATGTTTGCCAGTATTTTGACAGTGGGGCAACCAAACATATTACCTCGCAGCGCAGTTTCTTCTCTTCACTCGAGCCTGCCCCTACAGGGAATACTGTTACATGCGCCAACAACTCCTCTTATCCTGTTATGGGAGTTGGTAAGAACATTTTGACTACTGCTGATGGTAGTTCTTTCACTTGTCAGATGCTTTATATGTACGAGGGATCAAAAAGAACCTGTTATTAGTTTCTGCATTAGCCAAGATTGGCTTGGTTGTGAAATTTGTTGATGACAGGTGCACAGTTCATGATCTGTCAAATGGCGATGTGATTATTGCTTCTGGCATTTTATATCGTGGGCTGTATAAGCTCATAGACTATGAAAGATCTAAAAATGATTTAGCATGTGAAGTAAATGATTCTCAGGCTATGTCAGATGCAAAGCTTTGGCATGCACGCTTTGGACATCTGAATTTTGCTAGTTTGCTATGCCTGCAGAAATCTGAAATGGTGTCCTCTTTGCCCAAACTTGATGCACCTGGAAAACATGTTTGTGAAGGCCATATTTTGGGCAAAATGCAACGTTCCTCCTTTCCAAAAGATGGTTCAGTTCGGGCTACACAAAAATTGCAGCTTGTACATAGTGATGTCTATGGTCCTATGCAGACACCCTCTTTTGGAAATTACCTTTACTTCCTGACTTTCATTGATGATTTTTCCAGGCATTCATGGGTATATCCACTCAAAGCAAAGTCCGAAGTATTCATGTGCTTCAAACAGTTTTTGGTTTTGGTTGAAAATATGTCTGCATGTAAAATGGGCACCCTCCGTTCTGATCGAGGGGGGGAATATATGTCTTCTAATTTTAGTGCATTTCTGACTAAACGTGGGATAAAATACTAGTGTACAGTGCCGTATACACCTCAACAGAATGGAGTTGCTGAATGGAAGAACAGGTCACTCATGGAGATGGCGAGGTGTATGGTCAAGAGTCAGGCTTTACCTCATAGTTTTTGGCTTGAGGCTGTCATGTGTGCAGCATATGTACTGAACAGGTGTCCCACTAAAGCACTGCAGTCTATCACTCCATATGAGGCTTGGCATGACCGCAAGCCATTTGTTGCTTATCTGCGTGTTTTTGGTTGTTTGGCATATGCACTAGTGCGTGAACAACATCGCAGAAAATTGGATGATAAGGCAGTAAAATGTATTTTTGTTGGGTACAATTCTGAAAGTAAAGGCTATCGTCTGTATCATCCACAGACTAAACGCATTCTGGTTAGCCGTGATGTTGTCTTTGTGGAAGATGCTATTCAACCATTCCTTTCATGTACTAAGGAGACATCTGTTAGCTCCAAAGACATGTATGATACTTTGATGCCTCTTTTTATAGGTGGATAGTCTAGTGTTGGTCCTAATGAGGCAACTTCTCAGCCTTTGCAGGTTTCATATGATGATGCAGATCATTCCATTTCTGATGCAGATTTACATGATGCACTTGTTGATGAGAGAGCTGATATTGAGCAGGCAAAAACTATGCCAAAATGGCTGGTGCAGACTTTGCGTGACACCAAATTAGATGCACCTTTGTCATATCGTACTCGTTCAGGCTCTCATAGTGCCTCCTTTGCACCAGATTGCTATGCTATGGCTGCGTCTAGTCTCTGTGATGAGAATGAGCTTGTTTCTTTTGATGAAGCACATAATTCAAAAAATTGGATGGCTGCTATGCAATCTGAATATGATGTTATAGTGAAGAATGGTACATGGTCTTTATTGGACTTGCCTCCTGGCAAGAAGGCCATTGGCACTAAGTGGGTATACAAGTTGAAGCGTAAACCTGATGGTACAATTGACAGGTATAAGGCTAGGCTTGTTGTAAAGGGTTATGCACAGGAAAGAGACATTGATTTTGATGATACCTTTGCACCTACATGCCGTATGACTATTGTTCGGAGTATTTGTGCACTTGCAGCCCATCATGGTTGGAATGTACATCAGTTGGACATTAAAACAGCATTTCTGAATGGTGAATTGCATGAAGAAGTGTATGTTTTTCAGCCCCGTGGCTTTGTGCAGAAAGGGCATGAAAACCAGGTGTGCAGGTTAAAAAAGGCATTATATGGTTTAAAGCAAGCACCACGTGCTTGGTATGAGAAGATATATACCTATCTGGTTGCACATGGTTTTGAGAACAGTCCAACTGAAAGCACCTTATATGTTAAGCGTGCTAATGATGTGCTTCTGATCATTGTTGTCTATGTTGATGACATGCTGCTCAGTGGTCCTATTGAGAAGCATATTGCTGATTTCAAGGCTGATTTGCATGCCTCATTTGAGATGTCTGATTTGGGGCATTTGCATCACTATTTGGGCATTCAATTTATGCAAGTTGATGGTGGAATGGCTTTTTGTCAAACGAAATATATTGACACATTATTGCAGCGTTTTGAACACTGTAAGCCTATTGCCACTCCTATGGAGATAGGTTTATGATTGAGTCTTCATGATGCTCGAACTTCATTTGATGTTGTTCTCTATCAGTAGGCTTTTGGATGCTTGATTTACTTATGCATTACTCGGCCATATATTTAGTCTGCTATCTCACAGATGAGCAGGTTTATGCATTGCCCAGGAGTGAAGCATTGGCAGGCGGTTAAGCGCATCTTTCGCTACTTGAGTGGTACTCAGCTACTTGGGTTGTTTTATCCCAAGGGGGGATCACTACCACCAGATTTGCATGCTTTTTCTGACTCTGATTGGGCTAGTTGCTATGACCCTCGTGTGTCCACTAGTGGCTTTTGCTTCATGCTGGGTAGCTCATGTATATCTTGGTTGAGCAAGAAGCAGCCTACTGTGGCCACTTCCAGTTGTGAGGTTGAGTATAGGGAAGCTTTCACAACGACTGTTGAGTGTGTGTGGCTCAGATGCCTTATGGATGATTTGGGTGTTGGTGAGTCTTCTGCCACCACCATCTTCACTGACAGTCAGAGCGCACTGGAAGTTGCAAGGAACCCTCTATTCCATGCTCGCACTAAGCACATTGAGGTGCATTATCACTATGTTAGGGAGAGGTTCTTTGCTGGGGAGATCATCTTGGCATATGTGCCCATGCAGGAGAACATTGCAGACCTTTTCATGAAGGCTCTGCCTAGGGAGAAGTTTGAAGGTTTCCCTAAAGCTTTGGGCTTACTTCCTTTTGTGGAGTGATTTCCACATAGCTTGGCACTTCCTTATACATGAGTGCCAACTCCTTGTTCACCGCATCACTCCCAAGGGGGATTTGTTGATATATTTAGGTAGTGAGGTTTGTGAACACACTAGGTCCGTCGGGGCACTTTTTTCCCTCTTTACGAGGTTTTTTTCCCTTGGCTTGCATATACGCTTATTTCCCTAATGGGCTAATTATCTTTGTACATTCTCTAGTAATACATTCAGTATAGTGTGTTTGGCTCCAAGCTTCTTCTTCTTCCTTGTGCTATTCACGTGCTTCCGCAGACGTCTAACTTCAACAATTGGTATCACAGCAAGTCGTCGCTTCATCTAGGGCACGGTTGACACTCCTCCGTTTGCAGTCTCAGATTCGCATGCACTATCACACTGCTTGTGCAGGCTATTTCGTCTTTTTGTGCCAAAGGTATATACCAGTTTTTGTTCGCCAGTTTAAGCGTCTCAAAGTCTGCTACAGGTCTAGTAGAACTCGTATGGGCAGTTCTGTTCAACTTTTTGAGATACAGACAATTTTCTGCATCAAGGTATTTTAGTCACCGGCCATGGCTGAAAGAAGTGATGTATTCCATATGTTGGCTGTTGAGGATAAGTTGGATGGTACCAACTACCCATTGTGGGCTTATATGATGTGACATGTATTGGTTGCAAAAGGATTGTGGAACATTGTGCAGGGTGTTGAAAGGCGTCTTGTTACACCTCTGACTATAGGTACTGCAAATACAGGTGCTCGAGCTGATGAAGATGGTGTCGAACATGATATTCCGCAGATTCCTATTCGTGCTGCTATTTCTGCTGAACCCACTGTAGAGCAGATTCGCTGGGATGGCAGAGATGCCCAGGCACATGCACTGATAGCTTTGTCTGTCAAACGTGCCATTATTCCTCATATTGGCTCTTGTAGAACAACTAAGGATGCTTGGGATACACTTACCACATTGTACCAAGCTAGGAATGAGGCTCGTGTTGCTTACCTCCAAAAACAGTTGGAGAGTGAGCACATGAATGAAGGTGATTCTATGGACAGTTTCCTAATGAGGATCAAAGACTTGAAGGAACAATTGATTTTTGCTAATGAGGTTATACCAGATAGCTCACTTGTGCAGACCGTTTTGAATGGTCTTCCTGATTCATATCAGAGTTTTGCTTCTACTCTTTGGTTGATGATGAAAGGCAATCCGAATGCCTTATCATTTGAGGAGTTAGTCATTGTTCTGTTGCAGGAAGATCAGTCCAGGCAGAATAGGTCAATTATGTGAGTTGCAGATCAAGCTTTCCTGGCTAGTCAGAAGGGAAAAGGAAAATGGAGCTCTTCAACTAGTAAGCAAAAATCTGCTAATTCTGCATATTCAAAGAAGGAAGATAAAGATGAGAAGAAATCAGAAAAGCAGAAATTGTTTTGTAAGTACTGTAAAGGGAATGATCATATCATAAAGAACTGTCCAAAACTGGCTGCTAAAGAGGCAAAGAAGAAAGAGGCTGGAATGGTTGTTGCAGAGGCCTCTACACCAAAAACAGAGTCTGCAAATCTTGTGCAGGAAGAAGAATGGGCTTTTACTACTGTCTGGAGTTTTGACCCATCTTCTCATGAGCAGTGCATGTTTGCAGTAGACTCAGATGTTTGGTATTTTGACAATGGGCAACCAAACATATTACCTCACAGCGTAGTTTCTTCTCTTCACTCGGGCCTGCCCCTATAGGGAATACTGTTACATGCGCCAACAACTCCTCTTATCATGTTATGGGAGTTGGTAAGATCATTTTGACTACTGCTGATGGTAATTCTTTCACTTTGTCAGATGCTTTATTTGTACCAAGGATCAAAAAGAACTTGTTATCAATTTCTGCATTAGCCAAGATTGGCTTGGTTGTGAAATTTGTTGATGACAGGTGGACAGTTCATGATCTATCAAATGGCGATGTGATTATTGCTTCTGGCATTTTATGTCGTGGGTTGTATAAGCTCATAGACTATGAAAGATCTAAAAATGATTTAGCATGTGAAGTAAATGATTCTCAGGCTATGTCAGATGCAAAGCTTTGGCATGCACGCTTTGGTCATCTGAATTTTGCTAGTTTGCTATGCCTGCAAAAATCTGAAATGGTGTCCTCTTTGCCCAAACTTGAGGCACCTTGAAAACATGTTTGTGAAGCCTCTATTTTGGGCAAAATGCAATGTTCCTCCTTTCCAAAAGATGGTTCAGTTCTGGCTACATAGAAATTGCAGCTTGTACATAGTGATGTATGTGGTCCTATGCAGATACCCTCTTTTGGAAATTACCTTTACTTCCTAACTTTCATTGATGATTTTTCCAGGCATGCATGGGTATATCCACTCAAAGCAAAGTCCGAAGTGTTCATGTGCTTCAAACAGTTTTTGGTTTTGGCGGAAAATCTGTCAGCATGTAAAATGGGCACCCTCCGTTCTGATCGAGGGGGAGAATATATGTCTTCTAATTTTAGTGCATTTCTGACTGAACGTGGGATAAAACACTAGTGTACAGTGCCGTATACACCTAAACAGAATGGAGTTGCTGAACGGAAGAACAGGTCACTCATGGAGATGGTGAGGTGTATGGTCAAGAGTCAGGCTTTACCTCATAGTTTCTGGCTTGAGGCTGTCATGTGTGCAGCATATGTACTGAACAGGTGTCCCACTAAAGCGCTGAAGTCTATCACTCCATATGAGGCTTGGCATGACCGCAAGCCATGTGTTGCTCATCTGCGTGTTTTTGGTTGTTTGGCATATGCACTAGTGCCTGAACAACATCGCAGAAAATTGGATGATAAGGAAGTAAAATGTATTTTTGTTGGGTACAATTCTAAAAGTAAAGGCTATCGTCTGTATCATCCACAGACTAAATGCATTCTGGTTAGCCGTGATGTTGTCTTTGTGGAAGATGCTATTCAGCCATTGCTTTCATGTACTAAGGAGACATCTGTTAGCTCCAAAGACATGTATGATACTTTGATGCCTCTTTTTATAGGTGGACAGTCTAGTGCTGGTCCTAATGAGGCAACTTCTAAGCCTTTGCAGGTTTCATATGATGATGTAGATCATTCCATTTCTGATGCAGATTTACATGATGCACTTGTTGATGAGAGAGCTGATATTGAGCAGGCAAAAACTATGCCAAAATGGCTGGTGCAAACTTTGCGTGACAGCAAATTAGATGCACCTTTGTCATATCGTACTCGTTCAGGCTCTCATAGTGCCTCCTTTGCATCAGATTGCTATGCTATGGCTGCGTCTAGTCTCTGTGATGAGAATGAGCCTGTTTCTTTTGATGAAGCACAGAATTCAAAAAATTGGATGGCTGCTATGCAATCTGAATATGATGTTATAGTGAAGAATGGTACATGGCCTTATGTGACTTGCCTCCTGTCAAGAAGGCCATTGGCACTAAGTGGGTATACAAGTTGAAGCGTAAACCTCATGGTACAGTTGATAGGTATAAGGCTAGGCTTGTTACAAAGGGTTATGCACAGGAAAGAGGCATTGATTTTGATGAGACCTTTGCACCTACATGCCGTATGACTATTGTTCGGAGTATTTGTGCACTTGCAGCCCATCATGGTTGGAATGTACATCAGTTGGACATTAAAACAGCATTTCTGAATGGTGACTTGCATGAAGAAGTGTATGTTTTCAAGCCCCGTGGCTTTGTGCAGAAAGGGCATGAAAACCAGGTGTGCAGGTTAAAAAAGGCATTATATGGTTTAAAGCAAGCACCACGTGCTTGGTATGAGAAGATACATGCCTATCTGGTTGCACATGGTTTTGAGAACAGTCCAACTGAAAGCACCTTATATGTTAAGTGTGCTAATGATGTGCTTCTGATCATTGTTGTCTATGTTGACGACATGCTGCTCACTGGTCCTATTGAGAAGCATATTGCTAATTTCAAGGCTGATTTGCATGCCTCATTTGAGATGTCTGATTTGGGGCATTTGCATCACTATTCGGGCATTCAGTTTATGCAATTTGATGGTGGAATGGATTTGTGTCAAACAAAATATATTGACACATTATTGCAGCGTTTTGGCCTTGAACACTGTAAGCCTATTGCCACTCCTATGGAGACAGGTTTATGATTGAGTCTTCATGATGCTGGAGATGCATTTGATGTTGTTCTCTATCAGCAGGCTGTTGGATGCTTGATTTACTTATGCATTACTCGGCCAGATATTCAGTTTGCTGTCTCACAGATGAGCAGGTTTATGCATTGCCCAGGAGTGAAGCATTGGCAGGCGGTTAAGCGCATCTTTCGCTACTTGAGTGGTACTCAGCTACTTGGGTTGTTTTATCCCAAGGGGGGATCGCTACCACCAGATTTGCATGCTTTTTCTGACTCTGATTGGGCTAGTTGCTATGACACTCGTGTGTCCACTAGTGGCTTTTGCTTCATGCTTGGTAGCTCATGTATATCTTGGTTGAGAAACAAGCAGCCTACTGTGGCCACTTCCAGTTGTGAGGCTGAGTATAGGGTAGCTTTCACAGCGACCGTTGAGTGTGTGTGGCTCAGACGCCTTATGTCTGATTTGGGTGTTGGTCAGTCTTCTGCCTCCACCATCTTCACTGATAGTTAGAGCGCATTGGCAGTTGCAAGGAACCCTGTGTTCCATGCTCGCACTAAGCACATTGAGGTGCATTATCACTATGTCAGGGAGAGGTTCTCTGTTGGGGAGATCATCTTGGCATATGTGCCCACGTAGGAGAACATTGCAGACCTTTTCACGAAGGCTCTGCCTAGGGAGAAGTTTGAAGCTTTCCGCAAAGCTTTGGGCTTACTTCCTTTTGTGGAGTGATTTCCACATAGCTTGGCACTTCCTTATACATGAGTGCCAGCTCCTTGTTCACCGCATCACTCCCAGGGGGGATTTGTTGATATATTTAGGTAGTGATGTGTGTGAACACACTAGGACCGCCGGGGCACTTTTTTCCCTCTTTATGAGGTTTTTTTCCCCTGGCTTGCATATACGCCTATTTCCCTAATGGGCTACTTATCTTTGTACATTCTCTAGTAATACATTCACTATAGAGTGTTTGTGCTCCAAGCTTCTTCTTCTTCCTTGTGCTCTTCGCGTGCTTCCGCAGACGTCTAACTTCAACAATTGGTATCAGAGCAGGTCATCGCTTCATCTAGGGCACCATCGACACTCCTCCGTTTGCAGTCTCAGATTTGCACGCACTATCGCAGTGCTTGTGAAAGCTATTTCGTGTTTTTGTGCCAAAGGTATATACGAATTTTTGTTCGCCAGTTTAAGCGTCTCAAAGTCTGCTACAAGTCTAGCAAAACTCGTCTGGGCAGTTCTGCTCAACTTTTTGAGATAAAATCAATTTTCTGCATCAAGGTATTTTAGTCACCGGCCATGGCTGAAAGCAGTGATGTATTCCGTATGTTGGCTGTTGAAGATAAGTTGGATGGTACCAACTACCCATTGTGGGCTTATATGATGCGACATGTATTGGTTGCCAAAGGATTGTGGAACATTGTTTAGGATGTTGAAAGACGTCTTGTTACACCTCTGACTATAAGTACTGCAAATACAGGTGCTCGAGCTGATGAAGATGGTGTCGAACATGATATTCCACAGATTCCTATTCGTGCTGCTGTTTCTGCTGAACCCACTGCAGAGCAGATTCGCTAGGATGGCAGAGATGCCTAGGCACATGCATTGATAGCTTTGTCTGTCAAACGTGCCATTATTCCTCATATTGGCTCTTGCAGAACAGCTAAGGATGCTTGGGATACACTTACCACATTGTACCAAGCTAGGAATGAGGCTCGTGTTGCTTACCTCCAAAAACAATTGGAGAGTGAGCACATGAATGAAGGTGATTCTATGGACAGTTTCCTAATGAGGATCAAAGACTTGAAGGATCAATTGATTTTTGTTGATGAGGTTATACCAGATAGCTCACTTCTGCAAACCGTTCTGAATGGTCTTCCTGATTCATATCAGAGTTTTGCTTCTACTCTTCGATTGATGATGAAAGGCAATCCGAATGCCTTATCATTTGAGGAGTTAGTCTCTGTTCTGTTGCAGGAAGATAAGTCCAAGCAGAATAGGTCCATTATGCGAGTTGCAGATCAAGCTTTCCTGGTTAGTCAGAAGGGCAAAGGAAAATGGAGCTCTTCAACTAGTAAGCAGAAATCTGCTAATTCTGCATATTCAAAGAAGGAAGAGAAAGATGAGAAGAAATCAGAAAAGCAGAAATTGTTTTGTAAGTACTATAAAGGGAATGATTATATCATAAAGAACTGTCCAAAACTGGCTGCTAAAGAGGCAAAGAAGAAAGAGGCTGGAATGGTTGTTGCAGAGGCCTCTACACCAAAAACAGAGTCTACAAATCTTGTGCAGGAAGAAGAATGGGCGTTTACTACTTTCTGCAGTTTTGACCCATCTTCTCATGAGCAGTGCATGTTTGCAGTAGACTCAGATGTTTGGTATTTTGACAGTGGGGCAACCAAACATATTACCTCGCAGCGCAGTTTCTTCTCTTCACTCGAGCCTGCCCCTACAGGGAATACTATTACATGCGCCAACAACTCCTCTTATCCTGTTATGGGAGTTGGTAAGATCTATTTGACTACTGCTGATGGTAGTTCTTTCACTTTGTCAGATGCTTTATTTGTACCAGGGATAAAAAAGAACATGTTATCAATTTCTGCATTAGCCAAGATTGGCTTGGTTGTGAAATTTGTTGATGATAGGTGTACAGTTCATGATCTGTCAAATGCCGATGTGATTATTGCTTCTGGCATTTTATGTCGTGGGTTGTATAAGCTCATAGACTATGAAAGATCTAAAAATGATTTGGCATGTGAAGTAAATGATTCTCAGGCTATGTCAGATGCAAAGCTTTGGCATGCACGCTTTGGAGATGTGAATTTTGCTAGTTTGCTACGCCTGCAGAAATCTGAAATGGTGTCCTCTTTGCCCAAACTTGAGGCACCTGGAAAACATGTTTGTGAAGGCTGTATTTTGGGCAAAATGCAGCGTTCCTCCTTTCCAAAAGATGGTTCAGTTCGGGCTATACAGAAATTGCAGCTTGTACATAGTGATGTCTGTGGTCCTATGCAGACACCCTCTTTTGGAAATTACCTTTACTTCCTAACTTTCATTGATGATTTTTCCAGGCATGCATGGGTATATCCACTCAAAGCAAAGTCCGAAGTGTTCATGTGATTCAAACAGTTTTTGGTTTTGGCAGAAAATCTGTTAGCATGTAAAATGGGCACCCTCCATTCTGATCGAGGGGGGGAATATATGTCTTCTAATTTTAGTGCATTTCTGACTGAACATGGGATAAAACACCAGTGTACAATGCCATATACACCTCAACAGAATGGAGTTGCTGAACGAAAGAACAGGTCACTCATGGAGATGGCGAGGTGTATGGTCAAGAGTCAGGCTTTACCTCATAGTTTGTGGCTTGAGGCTGTCATGTGTGCAGCATATGTAGTGAACGGGTGTCCCACTAAAGCGCTGTAGTCTATCACTCCATATGAGGCTTGGCATGACCGCAAGCCGTCTTTTGCTCACCTGCGTGTTTTTGGTTGTTTGGCATATGCACTAGTGCCTGAACAACATCGCAGAAAATTGGATGATAAGGTAGTAAAATGTATTTTTGTTGGGTACAATTCTGAAAGTAAAGGCTATCGTCTATATCATCTTCAGACTAAACACATTCTGGTTAGCCGTGATGTTGTCTTTGTGGAAGATGCTATTCAGCCATTGCTTTCATGTACTAAGGAGACATTTGTTAGCTCCAAAGACATGTATGATACTTTGATGCCTCTTTTTATAGGTGGACAGTCTAGTGCTGGTCTATTTCTTTTGCTGAAGCACAGAATTCAAAAAATTGGATGGCTGTTATGCAATCTGAATATGATGCTATAATGAAGAATGGTACATGGTCTTTATGTTACTTGCCTCCTGGCAAGAAGGCCATTGGCACTAAGTGGGTATACAAGTTGAAGCATAAACCCACCGGCCATGGCTGAAAGCAGTGATGTATTCCGTATGTTGGCTGTTGATGATAAGTTGGATGGTACCAACTACCCATTGTGGGCTTATATGATGCAACATGTATTGGTTGCAAAAGGATTGTGGAACATTGTGCAGGGTGTTGAAAGACGTCTTCTTACACCTCTGACTATAGGTACTGCAAATACAGGTGCTCGAGCTGATGAAGATGGTGTCGAACATGATATTCCGCAGATTCCTATTCGTGCTGTTGTTTATGCTGCACCCATTGCAGAGCAAATTCGCTGGGATGGCAGAGATGCCCAGGCACATGCATTGATAACTTTGTCTGTCAAACGTGCCATTATTCCTCATATTGGCTCTTGCAGAACAGCTAAGGATGCTTGGGATACGCTTACCACATTGTACCAAGCTAGGAATGAGGCTCGTGTTGCTTACCTCCAAAAACAGTTGGAGAGTGAGCACATGAATGAAGGTGATTCTATGGACAGTTTCCTAATGAGGATCAAAGAATTGAAGGAACAATTGATTTTTGCTGATGAGGTTATACCAGGTAGCTCACTTGTGTAGACCGTTCTGAATGGTCTTCTTGATTCATATCAGAGTTTTGCTTCTACTCTTTGGTTGATGATGAAAGGCAATCCAAATGCCTTATCATTTGAGGAGTTAGTCTCTGTTCTGTTGCAAGAAGATCAGTCCAGGCAGAATAGGTCCATTATGCGAGTTGCACTTCAAGCTTTCCTGGCTAGTCAGAAGGGCAAAGGAAAATGGAGCTCCTCAACTAGTAAGCAGAAATCTGCTAATTCTGCATATTCAAAGAAGGAAGAGCGCATTGGCAGTTGCAAGGAACCCTGTGTTCCATGCTCGCACTAAGCACATTGAGGTGCATTATCATTATGTCAGGGAGAGGTTATTTCTGGGGAGATCATCTTGGCATATGTGCCCACGCAGGAGAACATTGCAGACCTTTTCATGAAGGCTCTGCCTAGGGAGAAGTTTGAAGCTTTCCGCAAAGCTTTGGGCTTACTTCCTTTTGTGGAGTGATTTCCACATAGCTTGGCACTTCCTTATACATGAGTGCCAACTCCTTGTTCACCGCATCACTCCCAAGGGGGATTTGTTGATATATTTAGGTAGTGATGTGTGTGAACACACTAGGACCGCCGGGGCACTTTTTTCCCTCTGGCTTGCATATACGCCTATTTTCCTAATGGGCTACTTATCTTTGTACATTCTCTAGTAATACATTCAGTATAGTGTGTTTGTGCTCCAAGCTTATTCTTCTTCCTTGTGCTGTTCGCGTGCTTCCGCAGACTCTAACTCCAACAATATGCATATGCATTCATGTATGCATATGCATGCTTGTATACATATGCATTCATGTATGCATATGCATGCTTGTATACATGCATTGTGCATGCTTGTATACATATGCATTCATGTATGCATATGCATGTATGTGTATGCATATGCATGCTTGTATGCATATGCATTCATGTATGCATATGCATGCTTGTATGCATATGCATGCTTGTATGCATATGCATGCTTGTATGCATATGCATGCTTGTATGCATATGCATGCTTGTATGCATATGCATTCATGTATGCATATGCATTCATGTATGCATATGCATTCATGTATGCATATGCATTCATGTATGCATATGCATTCATGTATGCATATGCATGCTTGTATGCATATGCATTCATATATGCATATGCATGCTTGTATATATGCATTGTGCATGCTTGTATACATGCATTGTGCATGCTTGTATACATATGCATTCATGTATGCATATGCATGTATGTGTATGCATATGCATTCGTGTATGCATATGCATGTATGTGTATGCATATGCATGCTTGTATGGATATGCATTCATGTATGCATATGCATTCATGTATGCATATGCATTCATGTATGCATATGCATTCATGTATGCATATGCATTCATGTATGCATATGCATTCATGTATGCATATGCATGCTGGTATACATATGCATTCATGTATGCCTATGCATGCTTGTATACATGCATTGTGCATGCTTGTATACATATGCATTCATGTATGCATATGCATGTATGTGTATGCATATGCATGCTTGTATACATGCATTGTGCATGCTTGTATACATATGCATTCATGTATGCATATGCATGTATGTGTATGCATATGCATGCTTGTATACATATGCATGCATGTATGCATATGCATGTATGTGTATGCATATGCATGCTTATATGCATATGCATTCATGTATGCATATGCATGCTTGTATACATGCATTGTGCATGCTCGTATACATATGCATTCATGTATGCATATGCATGTGTGTATGCATATGCATTGTGTATGTGTGTATGCATATGCATGCTTGTATATGTGTGTATGCATTGTATGTGTGTATGCATATGCATTTGTGTATGCATATGCATGTATATGTGTGTATGCATTGTATGTGTGTATGCATGTGTGCATGTGTATGCATTGTGTATGTGTGTATGTGTATGCATTGTGTGTATGTGTATGCATTGTGTGTATGTGTATGCAAATGCATGTGTGTATGCATATGCATGTGTATGTGTATGCATATGCATGTGTATATGCATATGCATTGTGTATATGCATATGCATTGTGTATGTGTGTATGTGTATGCATATGCATGTGTGTATGCATATGCATGTGTGTATGCATATGCATGTGTATGTGTATGCATGTGTATGTGTGTGCATATGCATGTGTGTATGTGTATGCATTGTGTATGTGTGTATGTGTATGCATATGCATGTGTGTATGGTGTGTGTATGTGTATGTGTATGCATATGCATGTGTGTATGTGTATGCATTGTGTATGTGTATGCATATGCATGTGTGTATGCATATGCATGTGTATGTGTATGCATATGCATGTCTGTATGTGTATGCATTGTGTATGTGTGTGTGTATGCATATGCATGTGTGTATGCATATGCATGTGTATGTGTATGCATATGCATGTGTGTATGTGTATGCATTGTGTATGTGTATGCATATGCATGTGTGTACGCATATGCGTGTATATGTGTATGCATATGCATGTGTATATGCATATGCATGTTTGTATTCATATGCATGTGTGTATGCATATGTATGTGTGTGTTTATACATATGTGAGTGTGTATGTATATGTATCTCTCCCTCCCTCTCTCTATGTCAATAAAAAACAAAACAATCACTTACATCGATGTAATTGATTGAATCAAGGTTGTCAAAATCCACTTGAAGTTCTTCTTCGTCGAATTTCCAAAGATTTGATCCCAAAAATCTCTTGCAAAACTAAAAAGAGAACATATTAGAAAAGCAAAAACATAAAGAAAGAAAAAAGAGTACTACAATATGTGCGATCTACTTACCAAAACTTTAGATCTATAAAAATAGAGGTGTGCTTAGAGAGAGAGAGAGGGAGGGAGAGGGAGAGAGAGAGAGAGAGAATTGTTTGAATCAAGGTCATCAAAATCCACTTGAAGTTCTCCTTCGTCGAATTTCCAAAGATTTGATCCCAAAATCTCTTGCAAAACTAAATAGAGAACATATTAGAAAAGCAAAAACATAAAGAAAGAAAAAAGAGTGCTACAATATGTGCGATCTACTTACCAAAACTTCAGATCTATAAAGATAGAGGTCTGCTTAGAGAAAGAGAGAGGGAGGGAGAGAGAGAGAGAGTGAGAGAGAGGGAGGGAGAGAGAGAGAGAAAGAGTGACAAATAGAGATCTGCTGTTCGCGTGCACAAACTCGACAGTAGAAGATGTAGATTCAAAACGCTCAGAATGACGAATGTTGGTTTTGGGCCCGGTTAAAAAGTCACCGTCGGTATAAGCGTTGGTATAAGCATCGGTAATTCCAGTAAATTACCGACGCTTATACCGACGCAGTCTTTCCGAGGCTAAACAGCTTTCCCAAATCATCCGAAGGTCATACCGACGCCAACAGCTGACCGTCTGTATGCTAACCATCGGTATTCTCTTGATATGTTATAATGAATAGATATGGAGACATACTGAAAAAAACAAACAGAAAAGAACTTACAAAGGATGTTCGATGAGCATGAAGACTCCATGAAAAAAAAAGTGCACACTCTCAAGAATGAGCTTGAGTGAATGCACTTTGTGTGAAATGGAGTGAAGTGAGACCCTCTTTATATAGAATAGAGAGCAAATATCCTTGCATGTGAGATAAAAAAAGCCTGAAAAAAAACATGGATATCTGAACAAAAAAAAATTCAAAATGCAAGAAGAGATTGGACATCTTTCTTATATCTTTCATTATATGCTCTTAATAACATAAAAGTTGTTCGTAAGATTTTCATGATTGATCTTCCAATCATTTGGAAGTAAGCTCTTATAGAAAAAGCAATGGGCTTCTCGTCCATCCTCTCAAATGTGATCAAAGAAGAGATCTTCTCAAAAATCTAGAAAAAAATACCCTTCATACTCAATCTAGAATAATAATTAAACTATCTAAGTAAGAAAAATAAATTTGTTAGAAAACATTACAAAGAAGGTTGATAGCCCTTTCTTCTCTCTCATGGGGTCCACTTGCTTTTAATCTTGTTGTTCTCAAGGAAAAAAACTTTATGATGTCTAAAAGATAGAGGCTTCTTACAATTGGAAATTCTTTTGTCTAAAAGAAAAATAGATTTTTCGATGGAACATTCTTTAGGAGGGCTACCAAAGTTGACAACACACCTCTCTTTCTATATCTTCGAGAGGATCTCACCTTTTATAGCATTAATGCTTACTTCCAGTTGATTTGTCCCTATAGCACTGTGATTCTCCCAAAAACTTGCCAAACATACACTTAAGACAAAAAAAAGAAGTGTTTCAAATTCTCATTGCCATGAAGGCATCGTTTACACCATAGGGAATGGGAGCATTTTTAGTTATTGAAAATTTCGCATTACATCATCATGTAGTAGCCATTGCAAAAGCACGCCCTCTGGCCGGACTCTTTATTCATCTACATTCCGACTCCCGATAATGATTTTCCGAGAATTTTTTTTGAACATGATGGATTCGTCCATGCAACGAACGCGATCTCGAGTGACTCTCTCCCTAAAGCACGTCTGCATGCTACGCAGGGCGCCATCCTTGTTCTGAAGCAAGGTGAGGCTTTCTCTGTTCCTTTTTTTTCTTCTTTTTTTCCTCTTCAACAGGAACATACTCGTGTCGAGGCTTTATTTTTGTTCTTTCTCTGCCACACACAGGGGGCGATCATACATTGTTCACATATCACACACAGAGAGAGAGAGAGAGAGAGAGAGAGAGAGAGAGAGAGAGAGAGAGAGAGAGAGAGAGAGAGAGAGAGAGCTTTAACGGCAGATGGGACAGAATGAAAATGATCCCTCGTCAGCAGAGCCGTGGCCGTCCTTGGTTAAATACAACAATGCTTCAGTTGTTACCACCAAAGATCCCCCGAAAGATAAGAAAACAGTACGCTCTATTCCTTCTTGTCTCTTCTTCCGTAGTAGTTGCGTACATCGCTAAACACTAAAAAGTTAAAAAAAGGGTACTGTTCTAATGGATTTTCGGCAATATGTTTCTTGGTAGTTTATCGAGAGAAAATCTTTTGTCATCGTATATTGAGAAACGTGAACTACGTACTCGGAAAGAAGACAATACAGGTGAAACTAAATACGAGGGAAGCAATTGGGCAGTGCAATTTTAAATCGACATCCTAGAAGTTTACTAAAATAAAACTGTTACTAAAATAAAACTGATGACACCATATGAGGCTATCTATAAAGATGGGCCTTCAAAATAACATACCCGCACTTGAATTATATCGAGTTATAAGATAGAGTAGATGAAAATGATGTCCGATATTACGTATGAAGCAATCAACAGATTTACCAGGTAGACACACAGACAATACAAGACTATTTTAATTATAAAACAAAAACAAAAACATTTGACTTTTCATAGAAAAGATAGGGGCCAAGATAGTTTACGAGCAATTGGAAGGAAGATAAGTTAAAAGATATTTCAATAACTAAGACATGCATGTCCGTAAAACCTGTGCCACACAGTTATGATATAATGATTCTAATAAAAAAGATAAGGAACCATAGGTGCAACTGATAGTAGATATAATAGGAGATAGGTACCGCTGTAGATTAAGATGTAGCGGGAGATCATAGTCAAGCAGAGGTAATTGTGGTGGAAGGCTTATAGCAGTTTTATGGAAGACAGAGCATTCATCAGCAGCAAGAAAAGCATAGCAGCATACATCTGATTGTACAACCTTAAAGAAGCAGCATGGAAAGAAGTAGAGGACCTGTGGGATAGAGAGAAAACTTACAACACACACAACATGTACACATTCATGCAGGTCAAAGCAGCAAAGATTCTCCAAAAAGATTTGTGTAAGGATGCAGAGAGGAGAACAACTGTGACATTTTATTCACCCAGACATCCTAAGGCATTTTCCTTTCAGATGTGGAGGTAAAAGATGGGCATATGTGTGCATTGTGGGGCGCGCGTGTGAGAATGCATTCATTCTCAGTTCTATACCCACTATTGGGCACTGATGAGGTTAGTGGTATGTCATAGTATTGAGTTGATACTATGCATAATGGAGCTGATCTTCTATATTAGTCTTGTGGTTGACTAACATGAGCTTAAAGTTGCACTTTCTTTTGAGAATGAATTTGGGGTTTGCATGGAGTCATTCCAGTATTTATGATCGGACACGAAGTTTTCACTTGTGGATTCTTTGTCCGAGTTGAGACCAGTTGATAGGTGTGTGTACTCTATTGACTATGCATTTTCTGTAATTCCTATCTTTTGTTTGCATTTTGTGCTCTTCTTCATTATGGCTGAGTTTGCCCATCACTTTCAGGAGTAATAGAAACTCACTTTGTAGAGCTTCTTGTGAGTTCATGCTCGTGGTGTTTGTGCATTGTGGGATGCATGTATGAGTTGTGGTTGACTACCATGAGCATATACTTGCACTTTCTTTTTGAAGGTGAATTCGGGGTTTGCATGGATTCATTTTAGTATATAAAAGATGGGCATGTGATCCAAGGTATCGCTACTAATTGTTTAAAAAAAATTGTGCGAGTTTTTCAAAACTCTAATTCCGAGGTTACTGATCTACACACAAAAAATAATGTTCTCCAATAAACCTTTAAACAAAGCATAGGAAATAAAAGAAAACATTTTAGGCATCCAACTTCACTGGATGCTTTCCATAGGAATTTAGGATAGAGATAAAGGATCATATGTTCGCTAACAAAAAGAGGAGTCCGACTCAATACCAAGTAAGAGGAAAAAGAGCAGATACTCAATTGGGTAGAAGTGAGGCATCCCATAGTTGACCACCTTTTAATCTAGCTCATTGCGAGACAGAGTTTTCAAAATAGACAAGAAATCATGCATTGTGTGGGATGAGTATAAATAGATAGTAAAAAAAATATGCTTCAAGTTTATTGTCTAGAGATGGGAGTTTTCCAAAGAAAGACATGTAGAGCTACTTAGAAGTTAGAAAGCATGCTCATCATCAATCAAGCCACCATCTCGAACTGCCCTGCTTCTTCATTAGTTTGGCCATTGTCAAGATTCTGCATCGAAGCTGAAGCTTTACCTTCAGCTTCAAAACCATCCTTCTTAGTGAGGTTTGCACCTCTGCACCCTTTATAGAGAAAATCTTCAAAGCATTCACGTTTGGTGTGGTTGTTCTTACCATTGTGCTTGGTAGAATTTTGCTTCCTCTTGGCTTTTGTAGTAAACAACCTTTCAATTGAAGTGGAGCGTGCACTCCTTTGCCATTCTTCGTTATAGAAAGAAGCTAATACTTTTTCAAATGTGAGTTTGAATATAGTTTTCACCAAAGTCTTTGGATATTCATATGGTAATGTCAGTTTCTTTAAATGAAGTAGCAAAATTCTCTTGCATAGGAACATCTAAACTAGCCAATGGAGCCATGTAACTATGAAAGAGGTTAAGGTGAGAGATTATTGAATCACCTTCTTCCATTTTACTTTGAAGTAATCAATTGATAAGAAGATGATATATTCTCTTCCCTTGGTGCCAATTATAATATCAAGCTTTGTTGAAGGTTCTTCAATGGTGTGTAGGGCAAAAATGTGATAAATATACTGATCATTGAGTCTCAGTGTGATGATTAAAAAGTTTTTTGTTCTCATATCAGAAATCCAAAGGAGCTTTAAGTAGGAGTTTTAGCTTGTGACAGAAATGTTTGGCCTTGTGCGGTTGTCTCCGAAGTTGCACTCTGCCTTTTCGTGTTTGTACCAAAGCCTCTTTAATAGATTTTATAATATCCCTTAGATATGGAGTCATGGGTAGGTAATTCATTTTTTATGCAATGAATAAAAGCGTTCTCTGCAGAAGTACTACAACCAAAACAGATGTATTGGCAACACAAAGAGCGTTCCTATTTGTGAATCCTGCTGGAGGAATTGGACAAATAGGCTAAAAAATGATAAACTAAGAATATGTGCTCTATTGATCATGTCATGTTAGAGAAATTCCCTAGCAATAGAAAGATACTATTATGAAGATATATGATGCTGATCATCCAATACTATTTATCTTGCTGCGAAATCCAATGCAGAATTATAAGAGATGAAAGTGATCTTT
This sequence comes from Ceratopteris richardii, assembly GCA_020310875.1. Lineage (NCBI taxonomy): Eukaryota > Viridiplantae > Streptophyta > Polypodiopsida > Polypodiales > Pteridaceae > Ceratopteris > Ceratopteris richardii. The sequence continues at coordinate 160,265,248 of CM035423.1, read as the reverse complement.
CATATGTATGAAACAAATAGCGTATCTAATTGGTGAACACACAAAAGATGGAAGACAAATAATTAAATAAAACAAGGAACAGGACTTTTAGCAGAAACACAGAGAATGGAACAGCTTATACATAGTCAAACAGAAATATCTTAAAAGTTGAAAGATGATCATAAAATGAAAAAAATGCATGCACATAGAATATATGAGGACAATGGTTCTAATTACAAAAAAGAAGGGTTTGTAGGTACACCAGATAATAGATATATTTGATCTGATCATTCAGAAGAAAGCAGCTGTCCCAAAGGAGGAGAAGAGCTTAAAGGAAGAAGAAAACCTCAATGGAAGTTCATATACATCTAAACTAAAGAAATTCAAGAAATGCAAGCATTATGGTAGAACAAACCACAAAGAAGGAGATTGTTTTATTATTAACCCATGCAAAATTTTCAATGGAAAAACACACAAAACAGAATTTTGTTTCAAAAAGAAAGATGACAAAGCAAAGGTAGCATATGAAGATTTTCGAGGTGATGACACTTCTTCATCCATCAACTATTCATGTCAAATCATATCATCGTTTTGTTGGAAGTCAATGTACATATGGTCCACATTCCAGCAATTCTACATTTTTTGGACTTAGCGTTTTTGTACAGTTTGGGTAAAACTTTTTTAGGCTAGATAGATAGAGCTTGGCAAGGGCTATCTAGTGGTATGCTTCATTTCTTCATCAGAGGTCAGAACAGGGAGAAAGGTCAAACCCTAATTCAGCCAAAAAATGGAGGAGGATCATTTTCTGGAGGTCCAAACACTAAAAAGCTAGATTATGAAGTCAACACACCAAAAGCAGGTTATTTTTGGCGATAGAATTAAAGCAAACTCAAAATTTAAACCGATCGCTATTTTTAAAGTTAAAAGCAAAATCAATCGCTAAAAACTGCGATCAAGGCTTTTTTGGATTACGATGAGTTTTTTTGCAAGTGGATCGCCATGCTTTATTGGAGGGAGTAAAAACTATATAAGGAGCACCTTGTACTCTTGGAGCAAGGAGTCTTCTACAAGTTGGAGGCAGCTATCTTTTGTAAGTTAGTCTTATATTCTGTTTTTAGGGTTTCTGAACCCTAATTTCAGAATTAGGGTTTGCCGATTTTCAGATTTGTTGCACTTTCTTGTGAGGTTAGGTTCACTTCGTTGCTCATTCGCTTCACACACCCTCAGATTATAACAGCATAATCTGAATTTTGTATCATCATCTTCTTGGCTATTCTTCCATTAGTGAGTGCACCACATCATATGGTTGAGTAGTACTCCCATGTTGTAATTCGGTCATCTATATTTTAGTGAGTAAGCATTTTGCTTACGTTTCCTATCCTTGTCTCAAGATCTCTTTCTTTCTATCTCTCACTTATCATCTTGTTTAATTAAGTTGTGTATGCTCAAAGGTTTTTAGTATTGGAACGATCCTGGGGCCCCAAAATTCCAACACTTGGTATCAGAGCATAATTGACATACACACTTAGTTAAGATGAGTGAGATTAGAATTGAGATTGAGGACAAGTTAGATGGATCTTATAATTATCCCATGTGGAGTTTCATGATGATGAATTTGTTAGTGACAAAGGATTTATGGAGTATCGTCAATGGATCCTTAACAAGACCAAGACGAGAAGGTGAAGAAGGGGATACAACAGCTTCAAGAGGTACTGGAGTTGCTATCACATAACCAACTGAAGAAGAGGTAACCACTTCTACATCTAGAGTCACAGGTAGATCCTTACCCAGAGTTCCTCCTACTGAAGATCATGCAAGATGGGATTCTAGAGATGCTTTAGCACTCTCATTCATAGCAGTGAGCATCAAAAAGCATATTCTACCACATATCAGATCTTGCAGAAGTTCTAGACAAGCTTGGTTGAATCTTGAGAATCTTTTTCAGAAGAGAAATCCTGCCAGGAAAGCTCACTTGAGGAGACAACTAGCAAATACAAGGATGAAGGCTTGTGAGTCAATTCAAACCCACATTATGAGACTCGTTGACTGAGATCAACTTCTAAACGTAGGAGTTGAGATATCTGATGAAGAAATGGTAATTCCGTTGATTAATTCACTTCCTATCTCATATCGGTCTTTCATAACCACTCTTACCCTTACCACAAGAGATAGAGAGGTTACATTGGAAGAGTTAGAGTTCGTATTACTTCAAGATGAAGATGAGTTGAAGGGAATGGAAGAGAATGAAGAAGCACTTTTATCTTCATCAACGGGTAAAAAGAAGAAGAAGGATAAAAAGGAAAAGCAATCCAAGATGGAAAGTAAGTCCTCTTTACCCTCTACTTCAGATTCTGTTTCTACTACATCTAAAGAGAAGTCTTCTAAGAAGAAGGAAGCATTATGTCACTATTGCAAGAAACCTGGCCATTTCATAGCAGTTTGTCAGAAAAGGATTGCAACAGAAAAGAAAAAGGCATCAGGTAATGTTGCAGAAGATGATAAAAAAAGGAAATCTCAAGGTGATTCTTATGCCTGTATCACCATTGAGGAAGTAGCTTTTGATGAGGCAGCTTTACAAGTTCTTTCAGCAGATCCGTGGATATTTGACTCAGGTGCTTCAAAGCATATGATAGGTTGCAGAGATGTGTTTTCTTCTCTTTTCTATTCTACAGGTAGAAGAGTTACTATTGCAGATGGCAATGATTTGGATGTGGGAATAGGTACAGTAACCTTAAAGTCAAGAGAAGGTGGTAATTTTCAGATTTCAGATGTTTTATATGTACCTGACATGAAGAAGAATCTGCTATGTATATCTGCATTTTTAGGTGATGGTTTCAAAGTTGTATTTGAGAGAGATCTTTGTAAGATCTTATCACACAAAGAAGCGAAGTGTATTTTGCAAGGTGAGCATAGAGGAGGGATTTTTATTTTGTCAAAAATCAGTCAGGCATATAAAGTCAAATCTTCGTCACCAGTGGAAGATATGAAGCTATGGCATGAAAGATTTGGACACATTAGTTTTGGAACTTTCAAGAGTATCAAAGACAGAGGTATGGTCATAGTTGTTTCCTGACGCGTCAGAAACGGGTTTCTGACGTTTCTGACGTTTTGTTTCTGATGCCGGTTTCTGGCGGGTTTCTGACGTGACTTTTTCAGTCATAGAGAATATTATGTATTATTAAAAAAATGGTATGTTTTTCAAGGACTTTATTGTCTAGCTACTTGAGTTTGGAGGGAGAAAGAGGGAGGGAACAATGGAGGGAGGGAAGGGGAGAGAGGGAGAGGGGAAGAGAGAGAGAGAGGGGGAGGGGGAGAGAACAATTTGTAAGCTTGACTTGCCTTATTCTCTAACCATTAATGTGCATGCATGCACATATGTATGTATGTCATGGCGACATGTAAATATTGTGTTTTGGAGAGAATTATATTTCATTGATCCTAAAGATATGTTGAAGTTGGAAGAGTACAGATGCACACAAAACAACACGAGAAAGAAAAAGCTGAGGAGCATAATAAATAATCAAATTAGTGGTGTGCAATATATCAAGATATATAGCTTTTGAAGGTTATGGGAAAGGAACTAGTGTTGCCTCTTATTTTCTTTTTGATTCTTTGTAAAAATTTTAGGCGGCGTCAGATACCGTTAGAAACGTTTTACCTTACCCGCCGGACGTCGGCTAAATGTTAGAAGTTTGAAGTCAGAAACACATCAGAAATAACTATGGGTATGGTTGAGAGTTTATCCTCATTCGAGCTATGAGATGATTCAGATATATGTGAAGATTGTCTTGAAGGTAAGATGCATAAACTACCTTTCAAGAAACATGGTCATATTACAACTACCAAGAAATTGCAGATTATTCATTCAGATGTGAATGGACCTATGAGAGCAGACTCTGTTCAGGGTTTTAGGTATTTTGTTCTATTTGTTGATGATTTTACGAGATACTCATGGATCTATGGTCTTAAATTGAAGTCAGAAGTCTTTCCTATGTTCAAGAAATTTGTAGCTATGGTTGAAAATGAAAGTCAGATAACTATCCAGATTCTCAGAAGTGATAGAGGTGGAGAATACTCTTCAAATGAGTTCCAGACATTTCTTGAAGAAAAAGGTATTAACTTGTTGAGATGATGCGGAGCATGATGGCGTCCAAGAAGCTTTCACCGAAATTCTGGTTTGATGTAGTACATACAACTAATCACATTTTGAGCAGGTCATCTAGAAAAGCTTTAAAGATAATCACACCTTATGAATGAGAAGAAGGATCGAGGCAAACTAGATGTAAAGGTAAAGAAAGCTGTTTTCATTGGATATCCTGTTGAGAGTAAAGAATACAGGTTTTATGTTTCAGAGACATGTGAAGTTATTCTTTCACGTAATGCTTATATTACTGAAAATATGGTATATGATAAAGAAGTAGAAATTCCAGAGTTCATTAGTGAAAATGACTATGGATTTTTTAGAAGGAATTTAGATGTATATGTTCAGCCCATGAGACTTTAGTTCCAAAAATGGAAGAAAGTACTAGAGTTCTAGAAAGTCCTAGTACCTCAGAAGGACAAGTTCCAGAACTTGTGGAAGCTGAAGGGTCTGAAAGAGTTTCACCACTATTTAAGGATACACCTACTTGGTTATATCAGACATGGAAAGATAGTGGTATAAAGACTTTTACAGGAAGAACAAGGAGTCAGACTAGACAACAATAACAACAAAAAGATCATGTAAGTTTTGTTGAAGACTTTGAGATTCATGATATTTTGGCACTTATGACAGTTGAAGATGAACCTATATGTGTTAAAGATGCACTTAACATTCCTATTTGGAGAAAAGCTATGGAAGAAGAGATTGATTCTATTCATAAGAATCAAACTTGGCAGCTATGTGAGTTACCAGAGGGAAAGAAAGCTATAGGTGTAAAATGGATCTTCAAAATCAAAAGGAAAGCTGATGGTAGTATTGACAGGTACAAAGCAAGATTGGTTGTCAAAGGATATGCACAACAAAAAGGTATTGATTATGATGAGACATTCGCTCCTACGTCTAGGATGATTGTTATTAGGTCAATACTTGCTTTAGCAACACATTTTGGTTGGCATATATATCAACTTGACATAAAGACTGCTTTTCTAAATGGTGATTTACATGAAGATGTATATATTCAGCAGTCAAAAGGTTTTGAAGAGACAGGTAAAGAACACTTAGTGTGCAAGCTTATAAAAGCTTTGTATGGTTTAAAACAGGCACCTAGAGAATGGTATGAAAAAATACACATATCTTTTATCCATTGATTTCCATAACTCAGATGCGGCCCCAACTCTTTATGTCAAAGTTGAACCACGTATGATGATTATAGCAATCATTTATGTGGATGATATTATAGTCACAGGTCCCAAAGATGAAGATTTGAAGATGTTCAAAGAACAATTGAAGCAAACATTTGATGTGAATGATTTGGGAATCTTGCGTTATTATCTTGGGATTCAGTTTTTTCTGTTTAAAGATGAGTGTATCTATATGACACGGTAGAAGTACATTGAGAAACTTTTAGAAAGGTTTCAGATGAGTGATTCTAAATCTATGCAAACACCTATGGATCAGAACGCGTCTTTACAGATGGTAGTAGATGCAGAGTCATTTGATGCTACTTTATATAGTCAAGGAGTTGGATGCTTGATTTATCTTTGTAATACACATCCTGATATACACTTCGCAGTTTCTCAAGTATCAAAGTTCATGTAGAATCCGATAGTGTTACATTGGAAAGTAGTAAAGCAGATCTTCTGATATTTGAAGGGAACTTCAAATTATGCTATGGTATTTTCAAAATCTACACATTTGTTACTAAAAGGTTTTTCAGATTCTTATTGGGCAGGTGATAGAGACACTAGAAGAAGTACTAGTGGATTTTGTTTTTATCTTGGAGATTGTCTTATCTCATGGCTTTCGAAGAGACAACCCACTATTTCAACTTCATCGTGTGAAGCTGAATATCGTGCAGCATTTACAGCTACTCTAGGGTCAATTTGGTTGCAGAAGATTTTCAGTTATTTAGATGTGAGAGTACATGAACCCATTCAGATATTTCAGATAGCCAGAGCAGAGAATCTAGTACATCATGCAAGGACAAAACATATAGAGGTACACTATCACTATATTCGAGAGGAGATAGCAAAGAAGCACATTGAGCTGGTTTATGTTCCTTCAAGTGAGAATGTTGCAGATATATTTACCAAAGCATTGACTAGAGATAATCATGAGAAGATGTGCAGATTCCTGAAGCTTGTACCAATATGACATTGAAGGAGGGATTGTTGGAAGTCAATGTACATATGGTCCATATTTTAGCAATTCTACATTTTTTGGACTTAGCATTTTTGTACAATTTGGGTAAAACTTTTTTAGGCTAGATAGATAGAGCTTGGCAAGAGCTATCTAGTGGTATGCTTCATTTCTTCATCAGAGGTCAGAACAGGGAGAATATTCAAACCCTAATTCAGCCCAAAAATGGAGGAGGATCATTTTCTGGAGGTCCAAACACTAAAAAGCTAGGTTATGAAGTCAACACACCAAAAGCAGGTTATTTTTGGCGATAGAATCAAAGCAAACTCAAAATTTAAACCGATCTCTATTTTTAAAGTTAAAAGCAAAATCAATCGCTAAAAACTATGATCAAGGCTTTTTTGGATTACGATGAGTTTTTTCGCAAGTGGATTGCCATGCTTTATTGGAGGGAGTAAAAACTATAAAGGAGCACCTTGACACACTATTTGGACAATCTCAAGCTAGAGTTTTGGAGTTCTAAAGCTTTGGAGGTGGTTTGGTGAAGGAGAGGCTACTCTCTTGGAGCAAGGAGTCTTCTACAAGTTGGAGGCAGCTATCTTTTGTAAGTTAGTCTTATATTCTGTTTTTAGGGTTTCTGAACCCTAATTTCAGAATTAGGGTTTGCCGATTTTCAGATTTGTTGCACTTTCTTGTGAGGTTAGGTTCACTTCGTTGCTCATTCGCTTCACACACACTCAGATTATAACAGCATAATCTGAATTTTGTATCATCATCTTCTTGGCTATTCTTCCATTAGTGAGTGCACCACATCATATGGTTGAGTAGTACTCCCATGTTGTAATTCGGTCATCTATATTTTAGTGAGTAAGCATTTTGCTTACGTTCTCTATCCTTGTCTCAAGATCTCTTTCTTTCTATCTCTCACTTATCATCTTGTTTAATTAAGTTGTGTATGCTCAAAGGTTTTTAGTATTGGAATGATCCTGGGGCCCCAAAATTCCAACACGTTTTTGTTTTTTTTGTATTTTTTGGATAGGTAAAGAGAAAGGCATATGGTCTTTTGATTGGAAAGGTCTGATCAACCTTGATAATTGAAAAAGTGTGTTCAAGTCTATATTCTATCTTTTGCGTTCCCTATATTTATCTCTATCCTTCCAAATAGTACTTGTTTGAGATTGAGTATGGGAAAATTTTTTGAGTTCTCCTTTTATTTCTGATATGGAGTTCTCTTCATGTGCAAAGTCCTATTGTATTTTTATGGGCATTGGGCATGATATTTACAAGTACCTACAACAACATTTCTGTTAGCTAGCAGTAATACCTACCCTTGCATATTCCCCTTGTATTAGGTTAGGAGGGGATTGTTGGAAATGAACCTTCCACAAGAGGGTCATTCATATTTTCAGAAATTTTCAATATCAAAAGTTGGTCAATAGAAGGTCAACTTTGGTCAAAATATGCAAGCTTTCTTTTTACATATTTCAAAAGTGGTACTTAAGAGCTATCGAATGATATATCATATGCCAAATTTGGAGGAGTCCTAGGGTTCAAAAGTCAAACCCTAATTAAAGGTCAATTGTTGCTTTTCATCAAATTTAAAATGAAGGGCCAAGATTTGATCTACAAAAAGATTATGATTGTATGGCTTAGATTGATTTGATCCAAAAGCAATACCAAAACAAGTTTTTTCGACAAAAATCAAGAATAAAAACGTACTCGACTTTTTCGGCGTGATTTGCGAAAAACTGAATTGCTTGCTTTTTTTTTTTTAGCTTTTCGCTTTGCTTTTTTGGGCTTGCTAAAGTTTGCAAGAGGCCAATTGAGCACACAATATTTATCCATTACCATAGCATCTCTTTAGCTTCTACACTTAGGGCTTTGGAGAAGCAATTTTTGTAAGTATATTTCCAATATTAGGCCTTTGCTAATCTCTTGTGTACATTGTCTCTATTGTCTCTCTTTATTCTCTCTATACTCTCTCTCTCTCTCTCTCTATATATATATATATATATATATATATATATATATATATATATATATATATATATATATATATATATATATATATATATATATATATATATATATATATATATATTAATTGTGGGCCTCAACAATCAACACTAGAAAGGTTTTATGATTGTTTAGAGAGAATTCTCTTTTTGGAAAAGAGTCAAAATGTAAAATTCTTTATGAAAACACTTAGCTGTCTAGGAAATGTATATCTAAAGAGGGATTTTGTATGTATCTGAAAAAACAAGAGCTATTATGGAACTTCCACATTCTAAAAACCTAGAAGAATTGCAAACCTTTTAAGTTTATAAGGACTCTTTATGAGACTCATGAGAGATTGTACAAAAATAATTTATTTCCATATAGATTCTCTTGAAGAGAAAGGGAAAGCCTTTCATTGAGAGGATGGCCAAAAGCAAAGCATGGCGAAATTGAACATACCAGTTCCTATAGCTTCAATTTTTAAAGTCGAAGATCTTAATCAATTGTTTGTGGTTGGTAGATGCAAGTGATTGTGCCATAGAGGATTGCTTATAGAAGATGATAAATAGGTCACTTATGGGAGTGAAACATTGGAGCTTTCTCAAAGAAACATTTCTATCTGTGCATAGGAGCTCTATGCAATGGTCCATTCTTTAAAAAAATGGAATTAGTTACATTTTATATTATAATGTTTAAGTGCAATCAATGCTAAGCTAAAAAAATTAAGAGGTTGAAATAAGCAAAAAAAATTAAGAGGTTGAAAATAGAAGGGAGTCTTCACCCTTGTATCCAAATGGAATTAAACTCATGACCTACCGACGAAGAGTGGTTAGCCCCAAAAACCATGGTTGAGGATTACTTCCTCCTCTCTCTGAAGGTGTGTTCAACCATCTCTTTCTTGTCATTTCTCGAGTCTAACACTCTCTTCCCCTTCTAGAGATCATTGTCCTTAATGATGAGCTCTTGAACACCGTTGAATTCATGTCCTCACCTGCACATAGCCTCTTGAACCTTCTTGTTTTTAAACTTTGGTGTCTTGAATCCTTGTTCATAGCCTTGGTGTCTTGAACCTTTTTGTTCATAACCTTGGTGTCTTGAACCCTTGTCCTCAACCTTAGTATCTTGAATCTAGTTCTCACCATGCTTGATATCTTGAACCCTCTATCAAGTGCTAGTCAAGTAAAGATCCATTTCGAGAGCTTTACAACGATACCTTACACGTCTCAATCTGACTTACGGATTGGGAGATACATTCCATTCTTTGTTGGAAAAATTTCTCAAAGTGACGCGTGCCATTTTTGTACCCTTCCAGATACAAAGTGCCCAATGGCCTTTTCTAGAGACCACTGGGTGTCCACAACCTTTGTGGAATCCATCGACCTTGCCCAAGCCTAGTTCCGAAGCTTTGACACCAATTAATGGATCAAGGGGAATTGAATTCATGACCTATTGACCAAGAGTTCGATGGGCTAACCACATGCCCCAAAAGCCATGGTTGAGGATTCCTTCCTAATCCTCTCTCTAAAGGTGTGGTTCAACCATCTCCTATCATTTCTTGAGTCTAACATTCACCCTTCATATGTTTGTAATAGGAAATATAAGGGAATTTTCATTGGCTTTATAATAGGATTAGCCGAAACTCAAAAGAAAGAGGAATTGACTTGATGTGATTATATCAAATTTGCCATCGAAATAGTGTGATGCGGGTATCTTGTACAAAGGATTGCTTAAAGCAATGGAGCACTTTCCAAATAATAATGTATGGCATACTCAATGTGTCTTGTGAACAGTTTGCAAAAAAATTAAGTTCAAGTTTTACTTTATGTTTCCATAAATGGCTGCTGGCCAGCTGAATAAGACAAGGATGCAATATTATTAGTAGATTGCAGATAACCCTTCTTATTTGGGTAGCAAAATTATATAGCTTGATCAGTGCAAAACAAGCATACTCTTAAAGCTTGGTTTTCTTATTTTGTATGTGTTGTGGGTAGTGTAGTATTGTGCTGATCCACAAATGAAAAGTTCTATGTTAGCTTTGGGTCAGTTCAATTGCTTAATGTACCCATTCATTTTGTTGGAAAGAAATTGCTAGTATGATGAAGTTGAGATGTTATTTGAGAGATGTTGACTAGTCAATGCGAAGATATTTTGCTTGAACAAATCATTGTAAAGGAATGTATTTGAGATGCTGTATCGGCCTGATTAAAAGTTTGCTAAAGAAGAGTGCTCAATGTTTTGATTGTATTGTGAATTTGTTAGGCTACATCAATATGCATCACAATTGATGTTTTGAATATCTATTTTAGTATACATTTATTTGGAAAAAAGACATCCATTTATGCAAATGAATGTATTTGCAAGTGAATCAGTGGTGAATGTTGGTATATACGAATGGACTTGATGAATGCGTATCTTGCATTGACAGTGAGGTATTAGGATAGTACAGAGGTCTATATGTTAAGAGAGGTATTGCCTGTAGGTGATCTCTTTTGGCATGGTGAATCTCTTAATATCTTCAATAGTGGACTTTATCACAAGGAAGGATTAATTCTTGCTTTCTGTATACCTTTGCTTACGTGCTAGTATAATTTTCTTCTGGATGTTGTATATTATAGTCTTTTTTCAATCTTTGGGTATCCAATTCAACTTTGCCATTGGGTTTTCCTTTGTTTATATTAAAAATGGTTGTCCTTTCTTTTAAAAAAGCTAACCTTTACGATCTTGATATTAGGAAATCTTCTCATCTGGTTCCCAGTACATACATGATACTACAAAGATGTATATTGTTTTGTAAGTTGTATAAATAAGAAAAGAAAAGACAAAGAAACTGAACTGGAGAAAAGTAAATAATGTTTTTCTTTTTCACCTTTTTATTTGATTTTATAATTTTACTTATATGTTGTTCTTTCAGTAATTATGTCCTGTAGGATTCCTATTTTTCGCTTTTATTTTGTATACATACACGCAGATGTCTGTTTGTTTGAAAATTTAATTATTTTGACTTTTTTTGTTCGTGGTGTGCTTTCATGTGCTCTGTGTGTGTGTGTGTGTGTGTGTGTACACAAAGTTGTAAGGTCAGATTATGATTATACGAAGGTAGATAGAGTTTATGTGCCTTACATGCACCTCATGCAGGATGAGGACTGTTCCTCTCAGCACTCATCAAGGGGTGTTTCTCCGGGTGGGAATTCATGAAATAGTTTCGGGGTGAGCATGTGTGGATATCGTGCACGTTCCCCACAATCTGGTTTCCATATTGTTTTCTTCTTTTTTATCGACTGATATGCTTTTTTTCACAGGGAAAAAAGCAACCTCAAGTAGAACAACAAAGGCCAAGTGTTTTGCAAACTGAGGATGTCCTTGATTCTCTCCTTCCTCCTAGGCATGTGTTCTTCTCATTAAAAACTGAGAGCTTAGTGTGTGAGTAATTACGTATGCAGGATAGAGAACCTTATTTCACAGCTGAGTAGATATGATATGTAGAATGCAGGATATGGACAGACAAGGGAGTGAAGTACATCCAACATGTGTCGAGTGCTCCTGCTACAAGGTTGGATGTAGTAAATTTGCAGGTAAGAAAATTTTGATACCAATCACTCTCTTAAGCAATAGCAACTGTTGCTAGTTGATTTTTTTGAAAGAATTCATTAGGGTTTCTATTTGATTGATTGTGTCTCTTATGCAATAATGCAAACATGTTATTGTCTGGTTCAGGAGAAGTTGGATCAAGAGTTGCAGCGTAGACAGGCACGTGAAACTGGAATATGCCCAATTAGAGAAGAGCTTTATGCTCAGGTAAAGCTATGCTATTTTAACTTTTATTTTATATTTCTCGCAATTCAGTCTTCTGATTGTGCAAGTATTAATATCCTAGTGTTATTCTCAGTTACTATGTGCAAAATGCATGTATCGCACCAGGAAGGAAACTTTCTTCTCAAAGCTAGCCCATTTTTCATTGATACCTTCAAGCTTCATGTATGTTGTTGTATTTGGGGCTCCGTCATTTATCGTTTTCATACAGAGAAACAGCTTTAGATAAACAGTTCCGCTTGCTTTAAGCATATCCTTCTGGTTTCCAATTTTCATGCCACAGATCAGTGCATTATAATCATGATTTCAAAATATAGTATTTAGCAGAAGCCATGCAGCATAAAGAAGTTGGGCTTCACGTTCTAACATGCTGCTGGGATTTGATGATGACTTATTGATCCTGGTATTTTGATGGATGTAGCATGATACATCCAATTACTCACTTAATTTTATGAACTAGATAAAAGCCATACCTTCCCTTTTTTACATTGTAAATGATGTCTATGGTAGTGTCAACATCGAGACATCTTTTCCAAGTGCTTATTTTTCTCCACTAAATTGTGTTGGAGACCTCTTAAACTCCAAATGCTTGATCTATACTGATCTAAGAACACATCTATATCAATTATAGACCAAACTTTACACAAATGTTACTTTGATTTACCAAATCATTCATGAACAATTCTCTGAGTGAGAATTTTCCTTTCTCCAAGAAGTCTACTTCAGAATTGACTTCAATACCTGCACACATCTTCAAATATCTTCAAACTAATGATGCGCAAGTCTTCACACTACTTTTGCGAAATCATATCAGCCATTGATTCTCCAAAAGAATCATTAAACCTTTGATTTGATCCTTAAGATCAAAGGTATATAAAAAACTGCCTTTCAGGAATGGCGACTTTGACATGGTCAACTTCTTAAGTTGATTTCTCACAGCACAAAACCCGTTTTGCTAAATGCTTTTAGCCATAGCTTCCTTACCTTCTAACTTAGATTTTGAATGCTCACTCATTCAAAACTTTACACTATGCACTGAGATCTAAGCAAAACATTTACACGGAAAAGTGTGCAACTTTTAGAAGTCTGTCTGCAGATTCTACATACAAATGTTACTACTGATCATTCTCACAGTAGGAAAGAAATTAGATCATAAAATTCTGAACATAGCTTCATTAGCTTTCAGATTAGATGTGTACAAAAGGATTTCTGATCCACATGATCAGACTCTAAGAACTCAGAGAAAAACCCGTCGCTAATTTCCTGAGTAAAACTCTCTACTAAGACACTTGTCTTCAAAATGACTATATCTACTATTTCTTTACATCATTGATTTATATACATATAGTTTAAGACTTATCCTGCGTCTATTACATTACTCCTTATCGTCCTAAGGATTATCTATTCTCAGATTACAAGAATTTCCACCTATAATGTACATGTGTATACATACTTCACTTCTGAGATCTCTTCACTCTCTCAAGTGTCTTCTTCCACTTCAATCTGATCATAAGCTTGATTCAAGGTCTTTATAATCACCAATTTGTGATTGGTTTGTTCCAACAAATTGTACCGATTGGAATGTATTGGCTTCTCTGTTCTGATTGTCTCAGAAAAGTTTTATTCAATAACCTTACATGTTCTCTTGTTTGTCTGAAGAAGACTATAGTATTGTGACTTAAGTATTGTTCACTTGGAAGCTAGGCTTATTTAGCTAAAACGTTGACTCATTGCAGTGTTTTGATGAACTTATTCGGCAAGTAACAGTAAATTGTGCAGAGAGAGGGCTATTACTACTACGAGTGAGAGATGAGCTGCGGATGGTACTATGATGCACCATTTTCTGTACAAGTGAAAAAGTATACAAGTGAAATTTTATTTTTCCAGATATTTGTACCTGAAGTAATAGTATAATAAATATCATCACTGTTGTCGCAGACAATTGCAGCATATCAGACCCTGTATGAAAGCAGTGTTGCATTTGGATTGAGAAAGGCTTTGCAGGCAGAATGTGGGAAGGCAAACATGGAAGCAAGAATCCAGCAAGTAATGTTGCATATTTATGGCTGTACTCTAGCACATTGTCTGTGTTGCACATTTTCTTTTATGGCAGGCTTTCTTGCCTATGCATGCATGTATATTTGGATAAGTCTAGCTTTGATTTCTATAGAACTCATCCAGAGAATATTTTCCTTAGCTGCTGGGTCCTGACTCCTTATCTATTTCTTAATCGAATGCTCCACATTAAGCTATTATCAGGTGTCGAGGTCTATGGTTGCTTGGCGATCGACACTTCTTTGCATAATGGACGATTCTTTATCATAGCAGCCTTCACTTTGAATCAATTAATTGGAAGTTGAACCTTTCTTTAGCTCCCTCTTTTACTTGTCTGTGTTTAATTGTATGCCTCTAAAGAAGGGTGAATGACAACGATATTTCTTGGATTGTTTTGTTAGTATTATCTATATTATTATCATTATTATTATTAATTTAAATCTGATTTCTATTGATGATTACCATTATTATTATTACTTCTTCTGACATGTTTTGTTGCTTTTACCCCTTTATTTTTTTCTTCTCTCCCTCCCTCCTTCCTATCTCTCTTTTTCTCTCATATGCATCAAAACTAGGGCTTCTACCTTTCATAACAAATCAAAAGAGTACAACTGATCATTCATGGCTAGAACGTTTGTTACAAAACATCAGGAAGCTTTAGATACAAAGCTTAATAGGAGATTTAAACCCTTCAAAAGATAGAGATTCCAGTTGTAGGGGAGGTGGAAAATATAGAAGACCATGCAGCAAATGGAATGGGTCCAATGAGGAAGATCCTTGTCTGAGGCGGTAGCACAACAGAGTGCCCAGGATGCAGCGTGATGTCGCTGAGGGCTGCTTTAAGGAGTCTCCCAGGTCAAGGTGGTCACCCATTGGATCAGGATGTCAAAGGTAGTGATCTTGTCTAGAAAGTGAAGTCATCCAGGATTAGCCTAAATGTGGTTGCTCCCTCTCATATATGTAGATGCATGTGTGGCCCTTGAACTCGCCCAACTCCACATGAAGGAAGTCGCCCATTATGCCTTGCCTAGCCCAAAAGCACTCGCCCAAGTTGAGTGTGCATCTCATGTGCACGTGCCCAAGTTGAGGTGTGCATCACATGTGCACTTGTGCAAGTTGAGGTGTGCTTTCAAATGTGCACCCGTCCAAGGTTCCCAGAATGCACTCTCCCAAGAGGTATATGAACGAAGTCACCCAAGCATCAGGAATAGCCCAAAGTGAAGTTGTCCAAGCATCAGGACTAGCCCAAATTGAAGTTGTCCAGGTCATGGAAAGCACACTATGTTATGGATGAGCCCAAGTGTGGTCCCCCATGTTGGGCACTTCAGGAAGCTGTCTAAGAGCATCTGGCATATGGGACAGTTGTCTAAGGGGCCCCTGCCTCTGCCAAATGAACTTGTGGTGTGCAAGTCTATGCCAGTGGGAAGATTCCCCTGCACCATGGGTTAATCTTTTACATGCATATCCACCAAAGTGGACTTCTAGTGTCTATATAAGCAATAGCCCAGCCCCATTTGGCCATCATGTTCATTGAGGAGCCCTTATGCTGTAGACCATTTTCGTGGGTTAATCTGTTGATAACCCCATGTTGTACTCCGATGTGCTGGATTAGTCCCCTGTTGTGTGCTTGGTTAGTCCTTTGTTGTGTTTTTGTATACTGGAATAGACCCTTGGGCTACTATGTGTGTTGGACTGTTGTAATCCTCTGCCATACTCAGGTTGGGTATGTCTTCTAGTGATCTTTGTAAGAGTAGTAGTCTGATAGTGTCCAGCAAGCTGAGAGTGTAACCACTTGTGTTGCAGGTGGAAAGAGGTGTAGCCCTGCTAGAGGAAGTGTCTGAGTAGTTAGCCTCTGGTTAAGTTGGCAAGTGGAGTTGTAACCTTGTTAATCCCGACTCCTTAGGGTATTTCATGTGCTGTTCCCTTATTGTATGGTCTAGTTTTTGTATAAATTTGGTATGTCTTGAGTCTATTTGGACAAGTTTTGGCAAAGATATAGACTCCAACTGAGTATGATTTTTACGCTTTGTTTTCTGCTCTAGATGTTTTGTAGTGACGTCTACTGGTTGAGATTCCTTCTATTTGTTTATAGGCTGTTCTACTGTCGCTTATAGTGTGTAAAGTGGCTGCTTTTTCCCTTGTGTTGCAGGCATTGCATTGAACTAATAGAAGTTACTATTTGGCTTATTTTCTTAGCTTGTGTACATCCTAGATCTCTGTTTTGTTAATTATTGCCTCTCGAAGCAGAGAATGTGTTACAATGTATACTTCAAGAATTAAGAAAGACAGTTTAGTTTTACTGTACCATCC
Source organism: Ceratopteris richardii (assembly GCA_020310875.1). NCBI lineage: Eukaryota > Viridiplantae > Streptophyta > Polypodiopsida > Polypodiales > Pteridaceae > Ceratopteris > Ceratopteris richardii. The sequence continues at coordinate 160,248,816 of CM035423.1, read as the reverse complement.
AAGACTATTTGAGAGAAAGTCTAAGAAGAAGTTATTGCCAAGATGGATTGGCCCTTTCTGAATGGTTGAAACTCTCTCCCAAGGACCGCATAACTACAATGGATGGATAGATAATGCTCTTGTCAAGTTTCAACCAATCTAAGTTACAGCTCTATGTAGAACCCTCTTAGTAGCTCTATTGGAAATAAGGCATCCCATGTAAATACCCTTCAGAGTGTGGTTTTTGAATGATCAGAATGTTTTCTTTTTGTACAAATATGTCTTTCTAGTTGGTATTCCAAACTTTTGAGGCTCTTTTCAATCATTTGTACATCCTCGTTCTATATTCAATAACCTTATCCCCTTCGTATATTGTGAAGTTCAATAACTAAGACTTCTCTTCAACACCTCCTTCATAGTTTGGGACCTAAGTCAAGGTGGAAAAGTTTTGGATCCTTATATAGCTCCCTCCAAGGACAAGATAGTCTCCAAAGACAACCATAATAGAAGTAGCTCATGTAAAAGGCTCCTCTCTCATCTGTCACCTTGCCCCATGTGGGAGGATGACATCTCTCCAAAGCCACACTTGCCCAAGTATGGAGACTAGCACTCTTGGATGCATTGAACACAAATATAGTTTGGTTAAGGCCTCTCTCCAAGAATCACCAATTTCTAGACTACTACTCTAAGTTGTTCTCAATTAGGCATCATTTTGAGTCAGCCAAATTCTGCCAAGCCCTCTCGCTCAATCATCTTACACTCATCTTTTCCCTCAATCCTCACATTCTTATAGTCTTGAAATTCATGCATAATTGTTCCTTGGTCACTCTCAGGCAGAAAGGCAACCTCTCCTTGCCCAAATGAGCTAGGCTTGTACTTCCATTTGCAATCTCACGACCCGTCTCTGCAATGATAACTATCTCAAAGTGGCATCGCCCGAGGACATTGGGTGACCTTTTAGAGGTCTCCCCTCACCTAAGGGCATTGGGCGACCTCCTTGGAGGTCCCCTTCACCTTGGGATAAGAGGCGACCACTGAAGAGGTACCTTCTTCCATGTAAATACCTATTGTGAGAACCACTACAATTCTTAAATGAATAGTAGTTCACTCCTCTGTGGCCACTTCCCATTCTAACTTTCAAGTACACATCTAATCCCTTTTCAATGCACCCTTCCAATCCATATGTTGTGTATCATATGAACCCGTATCCTTCTTCTTCCTCAACTGGGCCTCAAACAAATGTATCTAAAAATACCAGGTCATCCTCATCTACTCACCCAAGAAAATGGGGAAACCTCACCTTCATTCCCACAAAGATGCTAAATCGCCTTCTTCCATCTATTGTCCTTCTCGTGTCACTATTCACCATTAAGACTCATCAAAGTTCTAGTCCATTCATGAGAGCCCTTTCTCCCATTCTCTTGTGATGCAATTTCACTCGGTACACCATCCCTTTTCTTGCCCTACATGGAAAGAACCCCCCCCTTGGGAAGTCACTCGCCCAAGGCAAGGGGGCGACCCCTCTTGGGGGCACCCCTCGCCTAAATGTGAAGGGAGACTTCTTGAGAGGCCTTCCCTCTCCCAAGGCAAGTGGGCAACCCCTCTTGAGGGCAACCCTCACGTAAGGGTGAAGGGCGATCCTTGCAGAGGCCTCACTCGCCCAAGGCAAGTGGGAAATCCTCTTGGGGGCACCCCTCGCCTAAGGGTGAAGGACGACTCCCTTGAGAGGCCTCCCCTTGACCAAGACGAGTGAATGACCCCTCTTGCGAAGTCCTTTGCAAGAGGGCGATATCTGAGCCTCATCTACCCCAATTAAATCATAGCATATTCAAACTATTAATCAAGTGATCAGGGCGAGTTGATATGACTCATCATTAAGAACGGAAGGCAACCCTTATCCTATAAAGATAGCTCTCCATGTTGATTCTAAATTTAGAGGTCTCTCTTATTTTAGACACCTCTTATTTCTATATTTAGAGAAGTAGCAACCCCATACTCGTCATACATTCTCTGATCTCCCATCTTGGACTACTCGAACATCTGCAAGCGAAGGTGTTTGCTATCCCATATGGTACCTTGGGCGGCTCAAGGCTGGAGATGCTATCTCCTAAACTGCTACTCCACATAATCAACTCCAAGTGACTACTACTCCTTCCAAACTTCTTCTCCACATAGGTGGTTCTCGACAATGTCATGCTTTTCCAACCTAACCCCCCATATACGATGACGAAATCCCTCTTCCTTCCTTCCTCAACAATTTCTGTGCACACTTACCTCCTTTTGTATTCCTTCGCCCATCAGGTTTCCTTCCCACCTCGGTTGGCCTCCCCTACTCCTACTCCTTCGAGACTCTATCTCAAGGCTACATCACTTGCGGAGTGATCCTTTGCAGACAAGGGTATTAAGATAGGGAGTTGTGCGTCGTTTTTAGGAGGAGGAAAAGAGCTGAGCACTTGTCCTAAGCAATTGCATTCTCCATCAACATCAACAAGCATCTTGGTGGCAGGTCGAAACAATTATCAAGAAACTAGATGCAATGCTTCCAAGTTCGAGCTCGATACGAGTCATGATTCAAGAGAATCAGTCTTGGTTTTTAAGGCCCACAATTAATATAGAGACAAAAATGAAATAGAGACACGAGAGAGAATAGGCAAAGTCATAGAGAGATGAAGGAGAAAAGCTCAACATATATGCCATATATTCCAAAAGATGAAGTACACGAATGTTATAGAGAATTATAAAAGTATGCGTATAAATGCATATGTTGTTGCATCTCTTCATAACTTCAAAATCTCTATTCATATGTAGATGATCTCCTTCATGTGTAGATAAGCTCGAAGTCAATGTCCTCCTTGTAGATGAAGAAGAAACATAAACCCTAGTGGCTGCCCTTCTTGTTGAAGATGAAGAAATCCCATCTCTCCTCTTCTCCAATGTTGAAGAAGACCTCCACTGCCAAGCTCAAGGCTTAGAACACCTAGAAGTGATGGATAATAGGCTAGGAACAGTCTTTATAGAGTTTTTGTTCCTGGCAAAAAGGCTACTCAAAAAAGCATTAAAAAGCTAAACAATCTATATTCTATAATTTTCGATGAGAAATCTACCACGAAATTTAGGATTCTGATCCACTTGTCATCTTTTGGACCATAAGATTAACACCTTATCTTTTAACAAGATTTTGATGTGTGGCATAAAAACTTTTGACTTATTTTCAAAATTTTGACTTTGACCTGCAAATTAGGGTTTGTCTTTTGATTGCCTATATGTGCTCCAGATGTTGTGTCATATATCAATAGATAGCTCTTGAAGAGTACTATCCAAATTTGAAATAAAAATTTTTGCAAAACTTGTCCATTTTTTACCATATTTGATCTTGGTTTGACCATGGTTGACTTTGCCAAAAACTGTTCATCTCTGAAAATATGTACAACCCTCTTGTGTAAGGTTGCTTTTTCAACAATACTTTTCTAACCGGACACAAGGGGAATATGCTAGGATAGGTATATATTTTGTTGGTTGACAAAAATGCTGTCGCTAGTTGAAAAAATGTTGTTGTAGGTAAGGATCATGCCATTGTCCATAAAAATACAGTAGGACTTTATACATGAAGAGCACTCCCATACCACAAATTAAAAGGAAAAATCACACATCCGATTCTCGTCTCACCCAAATAGTTGCTTGGAAAGATAGAGACAAACAAAGGGATGATAGCACTGACATTAAATGTGAGTAGATAGTATGTAGATTCCAACATACTTTCTCAACTCTCAAGGTTGGCTAAGCCTATCAAGTATCAATCATATGCTTTCATCTACACCTATCTACATAATGCAAAATATACAAATACAAGAAGATGAAAACTTGTCCACCATAAGGTTTTGAAATGTAGATATGTTTCCCCTCCTTGCTCATATAATCACGTCTCGATAATTTTGCAAATCTTCTAAAAATCTGAATATAACCTCTTTATATAATAAGAACATCTGTAAAATATGTGTATGATTGCTTGTGCAATCAAATAGGACTGACGTGACCCTTCCTAGAGCTAACTTCCTTTGGTTCATATATTTAGCAAGCTTCAACCCTCTTTTTGAGGGACCTGCTTCCATCTACTAAATAATGAACTGAGCTTGACTTGTGTGTGTGCCGTATTGCTCTTATCTTTTTATAAGTTGCACTATTTTCAACATGCTCTATGTGCAATATTTTCAACCTGCTTTGATACCAATTTCAGGTATTCAAGGCCCACAATCAATATAGAAACAAAACATGAGAGAGAATTGACAAAGTCATAGAGAGACGAAGGAGAAAAGCTTCACATATATGCCATATATTCCAAAATACATGAATGTTACAAAGAATAATAAAAATATGCATATAAATGCACATCTTGCTACATATCTTCATAACTTCACAATCTCTATCATATGTAGATGATCTCTTTCATGTGTAGATAAGCTCCAAGTCAATATCCCCTTTGTACATGAAGAAGAAACATAAACCCTAGCGGTTGCCCTGATTGTTGAAGATGAAGATATCCTTTCTCTCCTTTTCTCCAAGGTTGAAGAAGACCTCCACTCCCAAGCTCAAGGCTTAGACCACCTAGAAGTGATGATAATAGGGTAGGAACATAATCTTTATATATAGTTTTTGTTTTTGGATGAAAAGCTACTAAAAAAAAAAGCATGAAAAAGCTAAAAAAAATCTATACCCTCTGATTTCTGGTAGGAAATCTGCCACAGAATTGGGGATTGTGATTTAAAAAAAAAAGAGGTGTGTTTTTAGGTGGCATTTGTCATCTTTTGGACCACAGGATTAAAATCTTATCTTTTAACAAGATTTTGACATGTGTCATTAAAACTTCGACTTATTTCAAAATTTTGATTTTGATCTGCAAATTAGGGTTTGTTTTTTTGACTGCAATATGTGCTCCATATGCTATGTGTCATATATTAATAAATAGCTCTTGAAGAGTACACCAATCTGAAATAAAAAGTTTGCAGAATTCGACCCTTTTTTACCATATTTGACTCTGGTTTGACCATGATTGACTTTGCAAAAAACTGATAATCTCTGAAACTATGTGCAACCCTCTAGTGGAAGGTTGCTTTTCCAACAATCAGGTTTCAAGCATATTGGACCAGTGTACATAGAACCAGACTTAGAGCATGTTGAAGAGCAAGAAGGGCAAGGACAAGAAGCACAGGTGGTTCATTTCACATCTAGTCAGGAAGGATAGGGCAGTCAAGAAGAGGACTTTAATGTCAGCCAGAAAAGTTCACAGAGTGGAGACTCTAGTGACTCTCTCTACGAAGCATCACAGGAAACTGATTTTCAAAATCAGTGTCATTGGATGCAGAGCCACAGGCAAATAGAGCCTCTCCAAAGGCGATCTCCTTGCAGAAGAAGAAACGATCACTGATTTTAAATAGGAATGCTCTACCAGTAATCACATAATCATCAATATCCCAGGAGAAATCTCACTCAAAATTGATTTTGGGATTTCAGATAACCTTAATGACGCGTTCTCTTCTTCAGAACTTGCAGATATGGGGATTGTGAAACTTGCCAAGGCAACTATGCTGACTCTTAGTAATTCACATGAGTAGGTGCAGAGTTGCTTGCATTATATCCTGGTCGATTTGGCCAACTAAATCCACTTGGCTATTCTGATTGAGTGGTCCATTTTGGCCCCCAGTGAACCAGTTTGCTGTGGGCCATGTGTAATGGTCAATTTGCTAGACCTGTGTAGTCTATTTCCAGAGGTTGGACTAAGTTCCAGAATCAGTCCCTCAGCAAGATTTTTGATCAATTTTTCACCAGTTGGGCATTGAGTTATTGAGAACTTCTGATATCTTTCCACATGTTGGACTATTCTAGGATGGTGAAATACCTTGACTATTCTTAGGATCTGATGCATATACAGAGAAAGTTCTATGTACATTATGTAAGGAATTATTCACTTTTCTGAATTGTCAGCTTTATCTTTTAGCAGTTGTAGTCATGATTTATGCATGTTCCCTATTAATAACAAAAAGAAAAGCTATAAAGGGTTTCTATTAGGAATAATGTTGGTATGTTTGCCTCCTGCTTACAACCACGTTCTTCAGCTTTGTTAAGAGTATTCAAGCTGCATGCACATTGCATATGCTTGGAAGATTGTAGGCTATTATTTGTCTATCTGAAGCTCCGATGTACACACTCTCATATACCAGTGCATGACAATGTATCCCACACTGTTTTTTGATTCTTTAATTTCTCAGGTACCTTTGCCACAGGACACATGTTAACTAGACCTAGCATATTGGGGTCTGGATAAGTGTCTTTAGAGACTTGACTGTTTGATATTCCATTTTTTTTTCTCTGTATTAACAATTTTATCACCCTTTCTTGAATCTTAGTAATCGACTTTCTTTGTTCCTGTAAGGATGTTGAGGTTCATTTTTAACTTCATGGGTTATTTTGGCCTTATGTTGCTGTCTGATTGTTTGTTGTGCAACTTGTGCTTGTTGTCTACTTTTTTTCGTGCAAACTTAAGTGTTGGTTGTAGGTTTAACCTCGCACCAATACAGAGCTCGAATGTCATTGACCACAACCTTGTTATCCTTGGTTCTGAATTTGGGCAGTCCAGCAGAATGGAGCAACACATCATCTAACACGATGTGTCAGTCATGAAACCTAGCAGAAACCTTGTGCCAGTGTAATGCAACCAGACACTAAAATCTTGGACCGGTGTGATTTTTGTTGTGTTACGATTCTTGGGAATTTTCTGAAGCACAGTAAGTTGTCACAATCCGATTCATAATAGGAGTCATTGTTTGAAGTCTAGGTTGGCAACTTCATTCAGTGTGGCACCACAGATGAATGGGAGCAGATCATTTTTTACATTCTTTTGGTGCATAACAACAATCATTATATGAATAACTTCATGGAACACCTGTCGTACTTTTGTTTGCAAGGAAAAAGAAGTCTATTTCTTATATTAAGATTTGTGATCCAAGGATTCTTAAGGAGACACTGGTGTGCCATTTTTATTGGAGGTCTGTGAATGCTGCTGTGATTGGCTCTGGGAATGTGCGTCTTAATCACTAATGTTGCTCAGGGCATTCCACAAGATGTATGAGCATGAGTTGTGATCGGAAATGATGCTGTAAACATAAATTATTGAGGGTTCTTGATTGCACTGATTTGCCTGATACCCATAAATAGTAGTAAATGGACATAATCAGCAGTTATATGAACTTACAATATTTATGAGATTGACAATGACATAGACGTGTGGCTTTAAGAAAAAAAAAAAATAATAATAATTTGGTTTGGGGGTGGCTGTTTTGACCTATAACATATATTTGGTCATTTTGCAGATGGAGACAGAGATAAAAGAACTGGATCGTCAAGTTACTGATTGGAAGGTCTCAATTTTGAAATTCTGGATAATCACATAATGTGGCTCACATCTAAGCTGAATTCTTTGTCTTTGCAGAACAAATGTGATTTGATTGAGAAGAGGGAGAGTGAGAGAAAAGCTTACGAAGATAAGAAGCATGCAGAAGAAATTGCTTACTACACAAAATCCAACAAACAATTGAAGACACAATTAGAGGCGTTCTTAGCTCCTGCCAAGAAATAGCAAATGAATTGGCGACTTGTATTGTGCACTTACACTGCACTTAGCACAGACTTAACACTCCTCAGAAACCTTTTGCATGGGTAGAAAGTTTTTTGTGCATTCAGTTTGTAAGGATTTTCCTGGAGTTTACCAGCATGGTCAGCATGCTTGAGCACCATGAATAAAAGGGCTAAGGCCTCTACATGAACGGTTATGGCATTTTCTGATCATGGAGAAGCATGGAGAAGTATGTAGCTTAAAAGACTTGAGAAGTATCATTCCATTTTTCTGATCATGGAATAGCATGCAGCAGATTAATTATCAGGAACAAAAAGTCTTTACACATGCATAATGCAAACTTTAAACATTGATCATTATCCTCTATCCCTTGGGTTCTCTCTATGTATGCACATGCGCACACATCTGCCCCAATCCGCATGCATGCATACACTGGTGCATCGGTGTGCATACTGCATGGGCACGCGCATGCGCACACACGCATGTGCGCGCGCGCACACACACACACACACACACACACACACACACACACACACACACACACACACACACACACACACACACACACACACACACACACACACACACACACACAATGTCAAGGAAGAACCTCAAGCAGAATGAGGAGAAGGGTTCAATCGCAATAGCTTTTAATGATGTGATTGAAGTTGAGTCCTAGGAATCATCCATCTAATCCAAGTGAACTTCAAAATTGTGATCACTTATATTTTATTGATGTACATAGAACGATGGTTGCTTTCCTAGGAAAGATCTAAGATTGAATGGGACAATAACCAAACAACAGGCATAGTTTGGACAGCCATTGACTATTCTATACATCTTTGGTACGTGTAAGAGGAAAATCACTTAAATAGAGCTGGCTACGAAGGAATGAAGTGAACTTTGGAAGACCCAATAGAACCTTATTTGGAAGTTCCTTTACCTCCAGAAAGGAGTGAAGAGTTACAATAGCAAACACTTAATATTGTGAGATAGCAAAATGAAGCTTTCAATTGATCCCTCGCATGTGGATGAGAGGCCCATTAACCTCCTTTCTATTTTTTTACCATATTTCGGTAATACTTTTCTGTAATGCATGCGATCTAAAAGCTTATGAAAAACAGTGTTGAAACATACTTGCAGTTGAATCTCTCTGATTTGGGGCTCATTAAAGAGGTGGATCAAACCACTAACCTTTTCAGCTGTGAATTATGCATGAGAATTTGTGGTGTGTATGAGCATGGTGAAGAAGAGAGCAATATTTGAATCGTGTCATGATGAGGAAAAAGAATGGTGAAGAAGAGAGCAATATTTGAATCATGTCATGATGAGGAAAAAGAAAAGTAATTTTTATAAAAACCATGACCTCTCCATTTTCATTTTCTTAAATGCAATAAAATCTTGTATTTCATATATCTAAACACTTTTGTATTCATAATTAGAAAATTTTAATGATTTTTACTATGTTTATGGCATATAAATATTTTTTTGTGCCATAATCATCTATAAACTATTTTGCAAAGTCATGTTCAATTGGATGTATAGATATAATTGAAACGGAAATGGAGTATAGAATAAAAAAAATAAATTATTTTCTACAACTATGATTCTTGTAAGAGGTAAATTGCTCATGCATAATCTCATTATGTGAGTTTTTTCCCCCCAAAGTAATAGTATTATATCGTAGTGTCCTTGTTGTAATTACGATCACTTAAATTTTGATATATCCAATATGTAGATATATAATGAAATTTCTACAAAATACATTGTTCAATAGTAAACAATGAATTTGAATGACGTTCATGCGATGACGTATGAGTACTCTTTAACATATAACTTACCCTTTTTCTTTGATCCTTCTACACTAAGTTCTTGTTACTTAACCAAGGTATAGTAATAATATCTAACCAAAAGTGAGTGGCAAGGACATGGATATCCAAACTATCAAAACTTGGGTACCTTGAGAGTTCAAAGTCCCTTACATTTGATAGACTGTTTTCAATGAGAGCAAGTATTTGGGTAAATTTATGGACTACTTGCCATTGGATTTAATGATGATGGAAGCACTCGATAATCAAAGGATGTTGGTATGAGATTCCAACTGCTATTTCAAATCTTAGCTTGAATCCAACTTTCACATAACTTCTTATTCTCTTTGACCTTGAGCTTCTTCAAATTGAATGGTTTTGGACGTCATGTATGTTACACAAATGCAAAGTTTATTAGATCCGTTTAATCTCATTCTTACTTTTTCTTCAGCCTTTGTGATCGTCTTTCGGAAATAGTTACTCACCATGGAAAGCATCCATTAATATAGTGATCATGTGATAATCTATATCATAAAGTTTAAAGGTCTTTGAAAGATTGTTACAACCAATGAAAATGTGCTTCTCTAACTTACATCTAACTTTATGCCTATATTTTTGATGCGTATGCACACAAGCATCGTGTCTAACAACTCAAAAGTAGCCTATTTCAAGTTTTCTTTGAAAGTAGACATTAAAAAGGATGCTATCAAGAGAACTAGTGTAACCTTATTTTAACACACGAGTCATTTTTTTCAACCCAAAAATTATAGAGCAAACCTTATTGATGGAGCATGGTGTGAGGCATCTCCATGAAACTACGAATTTTCTTTCTTGGAGGAACTATGAATTTTCTATTTTGTACTCCATTATGGAGGGAGTATCAGATTGAATGATTTGATTTTTGATTTCTACCTACTTAAGAAAGGTGAAATGGTCTCAAGCTTTAGTTAAAATAGAAGGACGTAATATCTAGTATTTAATGTATTAGAGTCCTACTTTCACATATTGAAACAATTGAGATATACAAGATATTTTTGGTTCTTTTGTTTCCGTTCTGTTTGAGAATTGAAATCACACTTCAGAAACAACTCATAGACATGAGTTAGAAATTTTATAGTTTGTATTTATTGTGTTGGATACCAATCTCAAACATCATAATAATTCAAATATAAATGTTAGATAATATCTTATCTTGTTTGGTTAAAAGATACAATCTCACTCTTGAGAGAGAAATGAGACATATAGCCTTGCATTGTGGAGATCATCTAGATTTACATGTGGGAATTCTTTGTAAGACATGTTGCTTCACCCTCATGAGATGCCACTAATGATTTCATGATGCTCCAAGTTGTAAGGGCCCCATTATGAGGATAAGTCATGTGTAATGTTGTGAGCATTCGATATTAAATGGATGGAGGTCTATGTGACCATAATAGTATTAAGATGGTTGTTTAGGAAGATTATTTAAGAGCAGTTGGATTTGGGATTGATCCTTTGTGAGGATTGTTGGTGCAAATGCCAAGCCTTCACACTTGGATAGGCATTGAAGAAGCTATGTGCAAATGGTTGACAGATCACATGAACCCTTGCTTGTAAATCTAGAACATTTACTTCTTGTAAAAGATAAAATTTTTGAGAGAATATTGTAAGTCCACATATCTCGTGGAGTTTGGAGAACTAAAAGCTACGAATCTCATTTGGTAAAAGCCACTCCTAACTTAGAGGAGTACTTTTAGGTGGAGCATCTATTTGAATTTAAAAATTCAAACTTGGAAAAGTCATTATAAAAGAAGGTTGTAATCTCGTGACCATTAGTGCCCCCATTACTGAGCTTATTGTTGATGATTTGTATATGTTGAGTGGCTTACTTCATAGCCTAATTTTAGAACTATCATTGGGCATCATTTCTATGCCAATGATCATGTATAACATTGTTACATAATACATTACATTATTGATCACATTTGTCTTCATCTCTGCTATGTTCACTCATAACAGTATGCTTTGAATGCTCATATCTCAGTCATTTCTCCATAATTTTTCATCTTCTATGGCTTCTTGGAACCAACTCAAAGTCTACTTCAAGGTATCAAAATTTGAAGCAATTTGATTTAGGCAATTGGGGGAAATCTGCGTCCAAGTGGTCACTGGTCATTCTTTGCATAGCTCCAAAAAAATCGGGGGTAAGCTTTCACATGCTAAGTTGATTGCTTAGTGTATGGCTGATTGTTTTAAGTGATTCCACTTGGAATCATTAGCTCTCTAAGCTAATTAGATACCTTCAAAATAAATTTTCCTCATTCCTACTGTACTATAAGAACTGAGCTTAATACCCAACAGGTGTCAAGACCAAAATAGCAAGTTTTTGATCACTAGCTATTTGCAAAGTTATCTATTTTGATCTAATTGTTTGAAGCATCATCTCCAAAGTACACAAACACTCATTTAGTGTCATTAGCAAGCTAAAGGGGCCTAATATCCAACTTTGAGGTGAAAGAGGGCAGGTACAAAGCAGGGGTTAGCAATACCAACTCATTCTCTTGTGGTATCCATCCATCTTTCCCAACTGTGGTATCAGAGCAATTGAGGTAAAATGGGAGATGGTTTCCCTTTTATTATTGATAAATTGGACATGAACAACTACCAAGCATGGTCCTTGAGGATGAAGACATACTTACAAGGAAGGAGTCTCTATGGATACATATCAGGAGATGAGGAGATGCCCATTTTCAAAAGCAAAGGAAAACCTCAAGAGAGGAGCTTGAAAGACTCAACTCATGGTGTGCCAAAGATGCATTAGCAAGGTCATATCTACTTAATGTTATCTCTTACTTCCTTCTCCCACATATTAGGAATTGTATAACATCCCAAGAGACTTGGGATACATTGTCTTCATATTTTTCTTCCAATACAAGAGCTAGGAAGAATCAATTGTGGATTGAGTTTACCACTCAAAGGAAGCAACCCAAGAAAAGTGTTTCAGAATATGTGACCAAAGTCAAAGATGTGGCTGAACAATTGGCAAGCATAGGAGAGGAGATTGAAGAGGAGAAAATAGTGAGACAACTAATCAATGGCATCAAGGCAGATGATAAGTGGGAAGCTTTTAGAACTTCTATGGACCTTTACATGGATATGCACATTCCAAATCTCACCACACTCATGGGACAACTCTTTACCCATGAACCCAAGCTCAACAAGAATGGAGAACCATCAAGAGGTAACAACTCTTCTGCACTATACACAGATATAGGAAAGTCTAAAGAGAAGGGGAAAAGAAAAAAGTTTGAAGATGAAGGTACTACTTCTCAAGCTAACTATGCAGGGAGAGGTAGAAACTCAAGAGGTGGGGTAGAGGAGGTAAGCAAGGTAGGGGGAGACCTTTCAAATCTTCCCCATGCAACATATGTGGATTGTCTAATCACACTACAGATGAGTGCTATAGGAACTTCAAGAATCAGAGAGGGAGACGATATCAAAGAGGTGGCTACTCACAATCAAGAGGAAGAATCAACGATACTCAAAGCTACAACCATGGATATAACAACAACTACAACAATAATTACAATAACAACTATCAAGGAGGATACACATCAAGAAAGGACTACAAAAATTTCACAGAGGATCAAGAGGATTCTCTTCTCATTATGAATATGACATCAAAACAAGGTACGAATGATGAGCACCTCTTCTATATTGACTCAGGTTGTTCAAACCATGTAGCAGGCAATGTAGCTCTTCTCTCTGACCTTGAGGAACCCAAGGGAAAGCACCAAGTAAAAACATGTGATGACACCAAGCACTCAGTGGTCAAGGTAGGAAATGTCAAAACTTCTGATGGAAATAGAAATCTCTTGAGCAGGTTTCTCTATGTACCTACAATCACTAAGAATTTGATGAGTGTTGGACACATTGTGGAAAAGGTTTTGCAGGCTAGGTTCAACAAATATGGAGCTTTTGTGGAGGACCCCGAACATGGATTCAAGAGAATTTCCAAGGGAGAAAAAACAGGTAGATTATTTACATTTGAACTTGAAATTGATTATGAGGAAACATTCTCACTTGTGATTTAAATGCCAATCATCAGAGTATTGGTAAGTGTGGCTACATCTAGGAATTGGAGTATGTATCAATTGGATGTGAAAAATGCTTTTCTTAATGGCTGGATCTCTGAGGAGGTTTACATGGCTCAACCTCCTGGCTATGAAGACCAAAGTAAGGTAAATTATATGTGCAAATTGAACAAAGCTCTTTATGGATTGAAGTAGGCACATAGGGCATGGAATCATAGGTTGACTACCTATCTTCAAGATCATAGATTCATCATGACCAAGGTAGATTCTTCTCTATTTGTCAAAAGAAGCAACTCAAAACTGATATACTTATCTATGTATGTTGATGACATCATACTTACAGGTAGTGATGGCAATGGCATCAAACAGATCAAGAACCAAATGATGAAAGAATTCAAAATCAATGACCTAGGGTTTCTAAAGTATTTTCTTGGACTTGAATTAGTCTATACAAATTTTGGAATTTACATTACTCAAAGGAAGTATGTGCAAGACATGTTGAAGAAGTTCCACTTGGAGAATGCCAAAATAACCAGCACCCCTATGGAGGTAAATCATAAATTGAGTGCTTATGAAGGTTATTTGCTTGAAGACATTGCAGGATACCAAAGCATAGTTGGAAGTCTAAACTATGTAACTCTAACAAGGATTGATATAGCATATGGAGTAAGTGTTGTAAGTCAATTCATGCATAAACCTAGAGCACTCACTTGGAAGCTACCAATAGGATTTTGAAGTATCTCAAGGGTACTCAAAATCAAGGTTTATAGTTTCCATACACATCAGATTTGGACATCAAACTTTAATCAGATGCAGATTGGGTAGGTTGCAAAGATGACAGGAGGAGTACTTCTAGTTATCTTTCTTTTTCAGGTGATAAGCCCAGTTCATGGTCTTCCAAGAAGCAACCTATTGTTGCTTTATCTTCATCAGAGGTAGAATATAGGGGATTAACCAATACTACTCAGAAGCCATATGGATTAGATTGCTATATTCAGACTTGGGACTTCATACTCACTCACCTATGATCTTTGGTGACATTACAAGTTCTTTACATCTAGCAGCTAATCCTATCTATCATGCAAGAACCAAGCATATAGAAGTTCACTATCATTATGTCAAGGAAAAGCTATTGAGCAAGGAAATTCAACTTGCATATGTATCCACAAATATGCAATGTGCAGATTTATTAACCAAAGCACTTGATGGTACTAAACTTTGCAGGTTTAAAGCTATGATTGGATTGCAGGACATTCAAGAGGATTGATAAAGAAGAGCAAGCCAAGATTTTTGGCTTGAGGGTGAGATGTTAGTGCAAATGCCAAGCCTTGACACTTGGCTAGGCATTGAAGAAGCTATGTGAAAATGTTTGAAGGATCACATGAACCCTTGCTTGTAAATCTAGAACATTTACTTCTTGTAAAAGATAAACTTTTTGAGAGAATATTGTAAGTCCACATACCTCGTGGAGTTTGGAGAACTAAGAGCTACGAATCACATTTGTTGAAAGCCACTCCTAACTTAGAGGAGTAATCTTAGATGGCATATCTATTTGAATTTCAAAATTCAAACTTGGAAAAGTCATTATAAAAGAAGGTTGTAAGCTTGCGGCCATTAGTGCCCCCATTATTGAGCTTATTGCTGATCATTTGTATATGTTGAGTGGCTTACTTCATAACCTACTCTTAGGAATATCATTGGGCATCATTTATATGCCAATGATCATGTATAAAATTGTTACATAATACATTACATTATTGATCATATATGTCTTCATCTCTACTATGTTCACCCAGAATAGTATACTTTGAATGCTCATATCTCAGTTAGTTCTCCATCCTTTTTCATCTTCTATGGCTTGTTGGAACCCACTCAAAGTCTACTTCAAGCTATCAAAATTTGAAGCAATTTGATTCAACCAGTTTGGAGAAATCCGCATCGAAGTGGTCACTGGTCATTCTCTACATAGCTCCTAAAAAATCTGGGGTAAGCTTTCACTTGTGAAGTTGATTGCTCAGTGTATGGTTGATCATTTCAACGGATTCGAATTGGAATCATTTGCTCTTTAAGCTAATTAGATAAATTCAAAAGGAATTTTCCTAATTGCTATTGTAATGTAAGCACTCAGCTTAATACCCAGTAGATGTCAAGACCAAAATAGCAAGTTTTTGATCACTAGCTATTTGCAAAGTTATTTGTTTTGATCTAATTGTTTGAAGCATCATCTCCAAAGTACATAGGCACTTATTTAGTGTCATTAGCAAGCTAAAGGGGCCTACTATCCAAATCTGAGGTGAAAGAGGACAGGTACAAAGCAGGGATTAGCAGTAGCAACTCATTCGCTTGTGGTATCCATCCATCTTTCCCAATAGTGATATCAAAGCAATTGAGGTAAAATGGGAGATGGTTTCCCTTCTTTTACTAATAAATTGGACAAGAACAACTACCAAGCATGGTCCTTGAGGATGAAGACATAATTACAAGGAAGGAGTCTCTATGGATACATATCAGGAGATGAGGAGATGCCCATTTTCAGAAGTAAAGGACAACCTACAAGAGAGGAGCTTGAAAGACTCAACTCATGATGTGCGAAAAGATGCATTAGCAAGGTCATATCTACTTAACTCTATCTCTGATTTCCTTCTTCCACATATAAGGAATTGTAAAACATCCCAAGAGACTTGGGATACATTGTCATCATACTTTTCTTCCAATACAAGAGCTAGGAAGAATCAATTGTGGATTGAGTTTACCACTCAAGGGAAGAAACCCAAGCAAATTGTTTCAGAATATGTGACCAAAGTCAAAGATGTGGCTGAACAATTGGCAAGCATAGGAGAGGAGATTGAAGAGGAGGATATAGTGAGACAAGTAATCAATGGCATGAAGGTAGATGATAAGTGGGAAGCTTTCACAACTGCTATGGACCTTTACATGGATATGTAGATTCCAGATCTTACCACACTCATGGGACAACTCTTTACCCATGAAGCCAAGCTCAACAAGAATTGAGAACCATCAAGAGGTAACAACTCTTTTGCCCTATACACAATTAAAGGAAAGTCTAAAGAGAAAGGGAAAAGCCAAAAGGTTGAAGATGAAGGTACTACTTCTCAAGCTAACTATACAAGGAGAGGTAGAAACTCAAGAGGTAGGTGCAGAGGAGGTAAACAAGGTAGGGGGAGACCTTTCAACTCTTCCCCATGCAACATATGTGGATTGTATAATCACACTACAGATGAGTGCTATAGGAACTTCAAGAATCAGAGAGGAAGAGGATATCGAAGAGGTGGCTACTCACAATCAAGAGGAAGATTCAACCATACTCAAGGCTACAACCATGGCTACAACAACAAACACAATAACAACTATCAAGGAGGATACAAATCAAAAAAGGACTACAACAATTACATGGAGGATCAAGAGGATTCTCTCCTCATTATGAATATGACATCAAAACAAGGTATGAATCATGAGCACCTCTTCTATATTGACTCAGGTTGTTCAAACCATGTAGCTGGCAATGTAGCTCTTCTCTCTGACGTTGAAGAACCCAAGGGAAAGCACCACGTACAAACAGGTGATGACACCAAGCATTTAATGGTCAAGATAGGAAATGTCAAAACTTTTGATGGAAATAGAAATATGTTGAGCAGGGTTCTCTATGTACCTACAATCACCAAGAATTTAATGAGTGTTGGAAAGATTGTGGAAAAGGGTTTGCAGGTTAGGTTCAACAAATATGGAGCTTTGGTGGAGGACCCCCAACATGGATTCTTTCAAGAGAATTGCCAAGGGAGAAAAAACAGGTAGATTATTTACATTTGAACTTGAAGATACAAGGAATATTGCACTTTATAATTACAAGGATCAAACATTGTTAGAACTTGAGATTTGGCATAAGAGATTAGGGCATATTAGTGAGAGAACCTTGAAGCAAATATGTGGAGATCAATAAGTGCTTGGGATACCTAATGTATCCAAGCAACATATGATCTATAAATGTGGTGCATGTCAGTTTGGTAAATCACATAGGTTACCCTTCT
Organism: Ceratopteris richardii; assembly: GCA_020310875.1. NCBI lineage: Eukaryota > Viridiplantae > Streptophyta > Polypodiopsida > Polypodiales > Pteridaceae > Ceratopteris > Ceratopteris richardii. Next base: position 160,231,283 of record CM035423.1, on the reverse strand, counting down.
CAACAAAAGGCTACATGCATGAGGATTACTTGGAACTTGTTCACATAGATGCATGGGGACTAAGCAAGGAACCTTCAATTTTAGGCTCAAGGTACTATGTGTCTTTCATTGATGATTTTAGTAGGTAATTATCTTGTACTTTATGAAAATAAAGATGAAGTGTCCATTTGCTTCAAGAAGTATCTTGCATGTGGAAAACCAAACAGGAAGAAGCCTAAAGAGATTAAGGTTAGATGGAGGAGGTGAGTACTTCTCAAATGAATTTGATGCATTCTTGCAGGAAAGAGGTATCAAAAGGGAGATTACTACAAGGTATACTCATAAGCAAAATGGGGTAGAAGAGAGGAGAAATAGGTTAATTGTGGAAACATCTAGATCAATGCTTAATGAAAAGAGGTTAGCTAATTATTTGCAGGAAAGTCCATATGACTTGGAAGAGGAGTTTCCCAACCCTCACCAAGGAGGAGCCAAGCCAAATTGAAGACATCAAATCAGATGATGAGGACGTCATCAACCTAGAAGAATTGAAGGCATGGAAATCAAAGGGCAAGCGGATGAAGAGTTTGGAAGACTTACCTGAATCATCCAACCAAGCTCTAAGGAGATCACAAAGGGAGAGCAAGAAGCCAATCAGATATGGGTATGACACTTCATTAGTTACTAAGCATTGTTGATATATTTAGGTAGTGATGTGTGTGAACACACTAGGACCGCCGGGGCACTTTTTTCCCTCTTTAGGAGGTTTTTTTCCCCCGGCTTGTATATATGCCTATTGCCATGATGGGCTACTTATCTTTGTACATTCTCTAGTAATACATTCAATCTTGTGTGTTGTGCTCCAAGCTTCTTCTTCTTCCTTGTGCTGTTCGTGTGCTTCCACAGACATCTAACTCCAACAATTGGTATCAGAGCAGGTCATCGCTTCATCTAGGGCACCATCGACACTCCTCCGTTTGCAATCTCAGATTCGCAAGAAATTTGGTGAGCATACTCAAGGTGTTTCAGAGATCAAAACATCTTCGCTCTGTGGTGCTGAAATCGCGATCTGAGCTCGTTTCAGCCTCCGAACGCACTATCGCAGTGCTTGTGCAGGCTATTTCATCTTTTTGTGCCAAAGGTATATACCTGTTTCCGTTCGCCAGTATAAGCATCTCAAAGTTTGCTACAAGTTTAGCAGAACTCGTCTGGGAAGTTCCGTTCAACTTTTTGAGATACAGTCAATTTTCTGCATCAAGGTATTTTAGTCACCGGCCATGGCTGAAAGCAGTGATGTATTCCGTATGTTGGCTGTTGAGGATAAGTTGGATGGTACCAACTACCCATTATGGGCTTATATGATGCGACATGTATTGGTTGCAAAAGGATTGTGCAACATTGTGCAGGGTAATGAAAGAGGTCCTGTTACACTTGTAACAACAGGTACTGCGAATACAGGTGCTGGAGCTGATGAAGATGGTGTCGAAGATGATATTGCGCAGATTCCTATTCGTGCTGTTGTTTCTGTTGCACCTACTGCAGAGCAGATTCGTTGGGATGGCAGAGATGCCCAGGCACATGCATTGATAGCTTTGTCTGTCAAACGTGCCATTATTCCTCATATTCGCTCTTGCAGAATAGCTAGGGATGCTTGGGATACACTTACCACATTGTACCAAGCTAGGAGTGAGGCTCGTGTTGCTTACCTCCGAAAACAGTTGGAGAGTGAGCACATGAATGAAGGTGATTCTATGGATAGTTTCCTAACAAAGATCAAAGATTTGAAGGAACAGTTGATTTCTGCTGATGAGGTTATACCAGATAGCTCACTTGTGCAGACCGTTCTGAATGGTCTTCCTGATTCATATCAGAGTTTTGCTTCTACTCTTCGGTTGATGATGAAAGGCAATCCGAATGCCTTATCATTTGAGGAGTTAGTCTCTATTCTGTTGCAGGAAGATCAGTCCAGGCAGAACATGTCCATTATGCGTGTTGCAGATCAAGCTTTCCTGGCTAGTCAGAAGGGCAAAGGAAAATGGAGCTCTTCTAGTAGTAAGCAGAAACCTGCAAATGCTACATATTCGAAGAACCAGGATAAATATGAGAAGAAATCAGAAAAGCAAAAATTGTTTTGCAAGTACTGTAAAGGGAATGATCATATCATAAAGAACTATCCAAAACTCGCTACAAAAGAGGCAAAGAAAAAGGAGGCTGGAATGGTTGTTGAGAAGCCTATACACCAAAAACAGAGTCTGCTAATCTTGTGTAGGAAGAAGAATGGGCGTTTACTACTGTTTGCAGTTTTGACCCATCTTCTCATGAGCAGTGCATGTCTGCAGTGGACTCAGATGTTTGGTACTTTGACAGTGGGGCGACCAAACATATTACCTCGTTGCGTAGTTTCTTCTCTTCACTCGAGCCTGCCCCTACAGGGAATACTGTCACATGCCCAACAAATCCTCTTATCCTGTTATGGGAGTTGGTAAGATCATTCTGACTACTGTTGATGGTAGTTCTTTCACCTTGTCAGATGCTTTATTTGTGCCAGGGATCAAGAAGAATCTGTTATCAGTTTCTGCATTAGCCAAGATTGGCTTGGTTGTGAAATTTGTTGATGACAGATGTATAGTTCATGATCTGTCAAATTGCGATGTTATTATTGCTTCTAGCATTTTATGTCGTGGGTTGTATAAGCTCATAGACTATGAAAGATCTGTGAATGATTCGGCATGTGCAATTCATGATTCTCAAGCTATGTCACATGCAAAGCTTTGGCATGCACGCTTTGGTCATCTGAATTTTGCTAGTTTGCTACACCTGCAGAAATTTGATATGGTGTCTTCTTTGCCCAAGCTTGAGGCACTTGGAAAACATGTATGTGAAGGCTGTATTTTGGGCAAAATGTAGCATTCCTCCTTCCCAAAAGATGGTCTAGTTCGGGCTACGCAGAAATTGCAGCTTGTACATAGTGATGTGTGTGGTCCTATGCAGACACCTTCTTTTGGAAACTATCTTTACTTTGTGACTTTCATTGATGATTTTTCCAGGCATGCATGGGTATATCCATTGAAGGCAAAATCCGAAGTGTTTTTGTGCTTCAAACAGTTTTTGGTTTTGGCTGAGAATCTATCAGCATGTAAAATGGACACCCTCCGTTCTGATCGAGGGGGGGAATATATGTCTTCTGATTTTAATGCATTTCTGGCTGAACGTGGGATAAAACACCAGTGTAAGTGTCGTATACACCTCAACAGAATGGAGTTGATGAACGAAAGAATAGGTCACTCATGGAGATGGCGAGGTGTATGGTTGTTGGCATACAAAGCAACAGAGGAGTCATGCACAATACGGCAACAAGGCCAAATCATTTTTTTCCCATGGATTATTTACAACTCAAGTGATTTTAATCACTACACAAACATTGTAAATCCCATTTTTGGTAGAATAGACTCCATTTTGTGCAAGCCGAGGAGTCCTCGAGCTTGAGGAGTATTAGAACTAGCGACATATCAATTTTCATAATTTTTAGACTCTGTTTGAGCCCTCAAATAGACTCTAGAACCTAATTTTTAACTAGGCCGGACACTAGGTCTGGACAAGACCAAAGCTAGTTAGAAAACTATAAAAAGAGCTAGAGAGCTCATTTTTGGGGTTAGATTGTTTGTGAATTGAGCTTATGTAAGAGACCTTTTGATTAATGCAAAGAACTCCATTGTTCCTCTCCTTGTTCTTGCCTTGTGTGCGCGTGTGTGTGTATGTGTGTGCATGCTTGTGTGCTTCTCACTCACGCACTTGTGCCTTCACTTGCTCATAGTCTTCATACTAGTCCTCACGTCTCCACGGATTGACAATTATGAGGTGAATCTTCTCACGTTGGTACTCACCATTGTGCTAGAGTGACACCAAATTTGGCGCCGTTGCCGGGGAAAGAGCTTCGAGGACAAGCGTGTGATGGTAAGACGTCGAGTTGAGACATTGGAGTTATAGGTAATATCATTCTTTCTCTTAATTTTTCTTCATTTTTTCCTTACTTTCGCATCACCATCATCACCATCATCATCTCCACCATCTCCCACCTCCATCTCCATCTCCACAAAAAATTTCAGTTTTTTGGTCATATTACACCCCCCACCTCATTTCCCTCATTTCATTGTGAGAGAGAGCGAGAGAGAGCTTGCATGCTATCTGTTTTTGGTGTGTTTTTGAGCTTTTGTTGCAGGAACTTGCTGTACCACCTCCTCCAGCAGTGTGCGCAGGTACGACAGACTCTGCACAGGTCTCGGGACGACGACCTCTGTCTGTCGCGACAGACAGAAAAACTTAAAATTTTGTGAATGCATGTTTGGCACGGTAACCTACACCATTAGGGCACTCTAAATCACTAGAAGTTTCTCAAAAATCTGCGGTTTTTCAGTCTATCGCGATAGACACCGTCTATCGCGACAGACACTGTCTATCGCGACAGACACCATCTATCGCGACAGACAGAGATCCATGATAGACCCCGTCTATCGCGACAGACACCGTCTATCGCGACAGACCAAATCACGACAGACGACAGACACCGTCTATCGCGACAGACACTGTCTATCACGACAGACACCATCTATCGCGACAGACAGAGACCCACGATAGACCCCGTCTATCGCGACAGACACCGTCTATCGCGACAGACCAAAAATCGATGACAGACAGCGTCTATCGCGACAGACCAAATCACGACAGACCAAATCACGACAGACGACAGACAGCGTCTATTGTGACAGACACTGTCTATCGCGACAGACACCATCTATCGCGACAGACAGAGACCCACGATAGACCCCGTCTATCGCGACAGACACCGTCTATCGCGACAGACCAAAAATCGACGACAGACAGCGTCTATCGCGACAGACCAAATCACGACAGACGACAGACAGCGTCTATCGCGACAGACACCGTCTATCGCGACAGACCAGTCTATCGCGATAGACACCGTCTATCGCGACAGACCAAATCACGACAGACGACAGACAGCGTCTATCGCGACAGACCAGTCTATCGCGACAGACACCGTCTATCGCGACAGACCAAATCACGACAGACGACAGACAGCGTCTATCGCGACAGATACCGTCTATCGCGACAGACCAAAATTCCACGATAGACACCGTCTATCGCGACAGACACCGCCTATCGCGACAGACAGCCCCCACGATAGTTTGTGTCTATCGCGACAGACACCGTCTATCGCGACAGACAGACATTTTTGGCAAAAATTAAGGGGTAAATTTTTTGGAAATTTATGCTAAACTTTGGGCATAGTTGCACTCTCAAATACTCATACACTTGCAAAGGCCTTAGAAAAATGCATTAAAACCCTGAAAGGTTCTGTTTGTCTAAGTTAACCCCCTAAACCCTGAACGGTCATAACTTTTTCATACGAAGTCCATTTTTTGAGCTCTAGGGCTTGTCGGAAAGCTCGTGGCATATACTACACGCCCTCAACTGTTTTTTATAAGAATAACGCGTTGATTTTCAGATAGGATATTTGGAAGTTGACACACAGAGGGGTAGAAACACCAAGGGAGCTCTAGAGGAAATTTCTAGCAACACAAAAGGGGGAACAAGGGTCATTAAAAAAGTGTCTGAAATAAATTGTCTGTCAATTGAAAGGTCAACTTGGAGCTAATCTTGAGACTGATGTAGGTCTATTGAGAAGCAATTGAGAGCGTCCAAGCAAGGGTTTTGCGCAAGCTTGAGAATCAACTTCTCGAGCACTAAAGAGCAAGGTTCAACAAGAAAGGTCGGAATACTCTCAACTTCCCTTCGTCAATTCCTAGCTTAGGCTAAGAACGATTAGAAGTAGGAGTAAGTCGGGGCGACGATAGGCAACTATCAAGTTGAAGCATACCTAAACTTTCAAGCTCAAGCTAAGGGCATAATCCTTGTACTGTCGAGAATTTTAAAGGGAAAGAACTTAACGTGGAACGATCAACTGTAAGTGCTAAACAACATTCAAATATTCCTGACGACGTGATATCAGACAAGACCTTAAACACGATAAAATAACTAAAAAGAACCAAGCGACTAATATAAAGTAACCAGCAACGAGGTTGTACTCTGGGCAAAGAACTGTGCTACTTAGATAGGCATATGAACCTTAGATCAGGACGACATCTAGTAAGGGAGAGACAAAGCCTCAGATCTTCAGAGGCCAGTGTTAACCATACTGCTAGGTCTTGGGCCCAGCAGTTGAGCCACCACTCGTACTACCCTAGCTCTGAGACCAGTGAGTCAGAGATGTCTCAAGGCATGGACAGACCTACAGGAAGTTCAGGAGTGCCTTACTTGCACAGGGTAGAAGGCCCTTACAAGACACAGTTGGAATACCTTAGGACCAACCGATTAGGTGCTAGCATCTATGAGGACGGCCTAGGAAGATCCGTGGTCCAGATTAAAAACCCTGACCAATCCATAAGACTAGAGCACCCAGCTGTCAAGTTTGAAAACGGTGCATACCTGGACAAAGAAGGAACCATATATGTAGTCACCAGTCACCCAGATAGGACAGATGAATTTGGAAATGTAATCTCAGAAGCGGACTTAGGTGACTTGGAACAAGGAAACATGGGAGTAGAACCTAGAACACCCCGAGGCAAATCTGTTCTCACTAGGATTATCACACCTGAGTGGGTTCCCCAAGACAACAAGAGCATAGAGTTGCTCCTCAATCGAGAAACTAACGAAGCCTTCTGGAGGTATAAATCTAATCAGCCAACTGATATAGAAACTATCATGATCTATGAGTTTAAGGATCCGGATAGCCCAGGTAGAGTGACCTACTTAGATCACACTTCGGAAAGGATCTTTGTGGTGACAGAAAATGATAGGCATTCTTACACTTGGAAGGGTGAATTCATTTTCCCTCAACCAAGATCGAATGTATCCTATGGTCACCCTGGAGCTGGAACATCCCAAGCTCATGGAATGCAAAGAGACAGAAGTAGAGATAGACCAGAAGTAAGCTTTGCCAATCCAGTGGGCAGAGAAAGAACGAGGACGGAGACGAATAGGGTAGAACCTGAGGTGCTTAGAGCTCACAGGAACCAAAGAAATGTGGATGGATTCCCTCTGCTGAGACCTAGAGAGCACGCAAGAACTCTGAGACCGACTCAGCTAGTTAAGTCCATGAAGAATTACTTTGATGGCACAGGAGATCCCTATGATCATGTGGCGGAGTTCAAGCAAGTCTTGAGAGCTGAACAAGTGGAGGATCTATTCACGCAGTACAATGCCTTCGGTCTAACCCTTAGGAACACAGCACTTACATGGTTTCAGCCATTGGATGAGCGCCAGTTCAGGAGCATAGACCAACTCCTAGAAGCATTTATTATTGAATTCTCCAAGAGTGGCATAAGACACAATACCTCCTCACTGATTCACAGCTTCAAGCAAACCCCTCAAGAGACTGTGAGACTTGCAAGAAGAAGATTTAGGCAATACCTTGAAAGATGTCCTGTTTCGGAGCTACCCACATCTGCCAAACAAGTAGCCTTATTCCTTGATGGATTGCTGAGTACGAAATTGAGATCCTATGTGTATCTGAAAGACCCTAGGACTATAGAAGAGTGTGTACGCATGTGCATTGACATTGAAGATAACCTAGGGGAAGAACTAGAGCTTTCCAAAATCTACAAAGATTCAGATAGTGCATCTAGTCACTCTTCCACGCAATCCACATCAATTGAGGAACTCGCAGAGAAAGTAGCTCAGAAATTAGGGGTAACTAGTAAACAAATTCCAAGGTTTGCCCCTGTGAAAAGGTGCTACACTTGTGGTGGTGACCACATGGCGAATGTCTGCCCCATTATGGCTCAGCCCCAAGTAAATCCTAGTAGCCAGTACTGCACCATAGAACGGAGATACACCAATCACACCGCACAAGATTGCCCATACAACAAGCAGGCAGTTAGGCAACCCCACCCTCAGCCATACCCTCAGCAGGGAAGATACCAGAACCCGTACCCTCCACAACCATATGGCAGGCCACAACAAAATTTCCAACCTCAATATCAAAACCAACAAAGGCCTCAGCCTGTGCTAGCACAACAACCCCCAGCCCCAGCTAATGTGATTCCGGTAAAGTATACTGCTGCAGAAGAGAACCTGAATAGAGCTATAGTCCCTGTAACATCCTTGCTTTCTGAAAGTGACCCGAGTGACCATAGCTTTGATTCTACACATGTTGATAGCCCCCAGGCCTACTACATGCAGTCTCCTGAGCATGGTGAGTCCTATTATAGCGAAGAGACAAACGAACCTAGTTGGGAGTCAGATTACACGAACGTCATGTATGCAAACCCCAACCCTAGGCCTCAACCTAGGCAAGTAAGACCTCCATTCCCAAGAGGACCGTGCTACAGATGCCAAGGAGATCACCTCATTCGTGATTGCCCCTTACCTCCACTTACACAAAACCAGTCAGTGACGATCCAAGGCTTCTGCCAAGATTCTGGAAAAGAGCATCTCTTACGAGATTGCCCAAAGAACCCCAATAATATGCCAAAAATCACGCCTATCAATGTTATTGAGTTAGTGGTAGATTCCAGCGGAAGTGTTACTTCCACTGCACCCGTACAGGTAGTCACGAGAGCTCAAGCAGTGCAGCAAAACCAAGGGGTAGGCAAGGAAAAGAGCCCATACGCTAGCGATACTGAGAGCCAAAATAAAAAGAGAACAAGAGCTTGGAGAGATAGCCGCGAACGCATGAAAAGGCAATGGGCAAAGAAGATGAGTGAACTTGAGGAAAGTCTACGAGAAACCAAGGCTAAAATCATAGAGATCACATCTCAACCGCACTCTCACACATTCCCACCGCTACCATCCCCATCACCCTCCATCCCTCCACCCTCTAAGACACCCCACGTAACCCACCCACCACCCCAAACAGGATCAGTATTAGCTGATCCCACTCCTGAAGACATAGACATGATGCTTAAAGCATATCAGGCCAGAATCCAAGAAGGGCCAAACGTCACGGATCATGACAAGTGCTATCCCAGAGCTGACCTAGAGATAGAAAGAACCAAGCTGTGCGTGAAAATGGTCGCATTGGCTCAGACTATGTTTGAAGCCAGTCGCCTTTTCAATTACTCGGGCTCAGCCAAGACGCAATTACACTTGGATGGATTCCTAGAGAAGTTAGAGGGAATAGTTGCAAGATCTGCCAAGGAAGAAAAAAATCAAGAGAAAGATAAAGCAAGCAAAAACATGAACCATCCCCCATCGGAAGTTTATGTGGCCAATTCCACTAAACCAGACAACTTCCCCTCCTTAGAAAGAATAGAGAGGCTAATTGCACAATCAGAAAAGGAACCTGCCCCTCAAAGAAAGGAAAGGGCAAGAGAACGGATAAGCAAGCCTCTTCAGGAAGCCCATGTGCCTCCTCAAGAAGCTTATCTTCCCCCCCAAAAGGCACATGAGCCTCCCTCGAAAGCTTGCGTACCTCCACAGGTTGCCTACATTCCTTCTCAGGGAGCGTATGAGCCTGTTCGGAAAAGTAATAGAATAAGTAACCCTCCCCAGGAAGCTTGTGCTCCAGCCATCTATGAGAACGAGGAGAGAGCCAACGATAGAATAAGCCCTCCTTCCCAGGTTGCTTATGAGTAGAAGAAGAGAAGAGAGAGAAAGCCAGAGAGGTAGGTGCGAAAGAAACCCATAGATCAATCCAAGACCCAGCCTATGCACCTGTAGTTTTTCCAGACGAAGAATTTGAACCTCACGATTGGGCAGAAATTTTAGCAACAATGGACGTGGCCATCAATGAAGAACAATGGACACCTCACTGTGATGAGGATGGCTATGACATTTCAGTCTTCTCCATAGAGCCAATCATGGGAGAGGCAGTTCTAGAAGAATGCGAACCTAGCCCTGATGCATTTGAGGATGCAAGTGACTCCGATCTAGAGTCAATCATTATGGACCCACCATTTGCATCAGATGAAGAATACTTCCATGAAGTAGATTTTCAACCCCAGAGGCATGGAGAGGTTACAAATGCTGTAAGATTAGCAACACATGTGACCCCGAAGGAAGAAGGAAAGAAACGAAAGAAGAGAGAAGCCTCACCAGAAGAGGAAGAATGGTCCCAGAAAATTTTAAGAAGTATGAGATAGATGACAGGAGAGTCATGATAAGAATGCCTAAACGAGAGGCACAATCAGGAGAGGCCTATGATAACAAAGAAACCACCAAGAAAATAGTAGTGGCCCTAGAAGAAGGAGAGGAGAGATGCATGTACATAGGCCATGACCTAACAGAGGAAGAAGAGCATGCGTTGATAGCCTTGCTAAGAGAATACAGAGATGTATTCGCTTGGAGTTACAAGGATTTGAAAGGTGTTGACCCCGATATATGCTCACACACTATCCCCATGACCTCAGATGCTAAACCCTCTAAGCAAAAGCCCTATACTTATAACGATAATTACGCTGCTAAGATCAAAGAAGAGATAGATAGATTGGTTGAAGCTGGATTTATCTATGAAATTGAGCACACTGAATGGGTATCCCCCATCGTAGTGGTGCCCAAGAAGAATGGCAAGCTGCGTGTGTGCATTAACTTGAAAAAGGTTAATGCAGCCACAATTCGAGATAACTATCCGCTTCCCATCACAGAACATCTCTTAGAAAGAGTGGCAGGCAAGGAAGTGTACAGCTGCCTTGATGGATTTTCGGGCTACAATCAAGTAGCCATAGCCCCAGAGGATCAGCATAAGACAGCCTTTGCCACAGAATGGGGCATTTTTGCTTTTAGAGTAATGCCATTTGGGCTTACCAATGCACCAGCTACCTTCCAGAGGCTGATGTGCCATGTGTTTAAGGAGTTCCTGAGGAAGAGTTTAGAAGTCTACGTTGATGATCTTTGTGCTCATTCCAACATTAGACAAACCCATATCCCTGAACTCAGACAAATCTTTGACAAATGTAGAGAATATCAAGTCTGCCTGAACCCAGAAAAGTGCGTTTTTATGGTCAGGCAAGGCAAGATTCTAGGACACATAGTGTCAAAGAATGGCATATCTACCGACGAAGAAAAAGTGAGAGCCATAGCAGAGCTACCTAGGCCAAAGAATGTCAAGGAAGTACAAGCTTTCATGGGGCATTGTGGTTATTACCGACGATTTATACACATGTATGCTGTCATTGCAAAGCCTATGTACGGGCTTCTGACTAACTTTGAGTGGACGGATGAATGTGAGAATTCCTTCCAGGAGCTTAAACGAAGATTATGTTCAGCACCAATCTTGACCACACCAGATTGGAATAAGCCATTCCATGTTCACGTGGATGCATCCAATTATGCTATTGGATGTGTACTTGCACAACCTACTGGTGAAGGTAATATGGATCTTCCAATTGCCTATGCCAGTAGACAGTTGAATGCAGCTGAACGAAATTACACCACTACGGAGAGAGAAGGTTTAGGCATGGTATATGCAGTTAAGAAATTTAGACACTATTTGCTTGCAAATAAGTTTAAATTTTTTACGGATCATCAAGCATTGCTATACCTCGTAAACAAGCCTTGCAATACAGGAAGATTAGTGAGATGGTTTCTCTTGCTAATGGGATATGATTTTGAGGTTGTGGTAAGGAAAGGGAGGACTCACTTGAGAGCAGATCACCTCTCTAGGCTCACATCGGGAGAAGCCCCACAAGGAGTGTCAGATGACCTTCCTGATGCTTACTTGTTTAATTTGGAAGTTGTACCGCAGTGGGCTAAGCCATTGGTACCAGTATTGACATACGGGCCTAACCATCCAGTGGTAAACACACGGAATAGAGAGGTTGTAAAAGCCCAAAAGTACCACATCATGGCAGGAAGTATGTACAAGCACACAGATCAAGGGATCTTGGCTTGTTGCGTAGAAGAGGATGAGTACGCTAAATGGTTGCAATTAGCACATGTAGGTGCACTAGAGCAACACCATTCAAAGCAACGAACTTTACAGACACTAAGAAGACTCGGAGTGCATTGGCCGACTATGGAAGCGGATGTCCAAAAGTTGTGCAAGGAATGCCCAATCTGTTGCACTAAGCCACCTGTGGAACACGCCACTCTTTATCAAGTATCCATTGTGCCAGATTGGAGTGAACCACTAGTATCCTTCCTAAGGACGAAAGCATTCCCTCCAGACATGGCTCTGGCTAGGAAAAGGAGTTTAGAACAAGAAGCCCTGGATTACTCACTCATTGGTGATAATCTATACAAGCGTGGTAAAGATGGTTACCTGAGGCTATGTGTCCATGAAAGTGAATATCTTAAGATCTTAGAAACTGCTCACCAAGGTGTAGCAGGAGGACACTTTGGACCGGATCGGGTGATCAAGGCAATACTATTTGCGGGCTTCTGGTGGCCTACCCTTCACATGGATGCACATACCTATGTGAAACGGTGTGATGTCTGTCAGAGGACTCAGTATCCTATACGCAAAGATGAGATGCCACTGAAACCTATGATGGGTGGACGTGCATTCTCTAAGTGGGGAATAGACTTCGTAGGTCCTATTAATCCCCCAGCTAAAGGTTCTCATGCGGAATACATCATTGTTGCAACAGATTATCTCACCAAGTGGGTAGAGGTAAAGGCTACGACAAAGAACGATGCTCAAACAACTGCCAAATTCTTGTTTGAGAATGTATTCACAAGATACGGGCTACCTATAGAGCTTGTAAGTGATAGAGGCACTCATTTCTTAAATGAAGTGATTGAAAATCTACTCCAAGAATTCTTGGTAATACACAAGAAGTCTGCCCCCTATCACCCTCAAGCTAATGGACAAGCTGAGAGCACTAATAAGATCTTATGCAATGTACTGACGAAATTAGTGAACACTAAACGCTCTGATTGGGACAAACAGCTACACCATGCTGTTTGGGCATACCGAGTTGCCTACAAAACGGTACTCCAAGCCACCCCCTTTCAGATGGTATTCGGCCAAAACGCTGTGCTACCCTTGGATTTCCTGATTCCTACGTTGAAAGTAGCACAAGAGCACGAATGGACAGGTCATGAGCTCTCCTCTAGGATCTTTGACCTTGAACGATTAGGGGAAACAAGACTGAGAGCCGCTGCAGGAATATATGCAGCCAAGAAGAGACAGAAGGCATATTTCGATGCCCATGTGAAGGATAAGGGCTTGAAAGCGGGAGATCTTGTTTTAGTCTATACACTGAAACAACACGCAAGGAAGCTAGAAAAGAGAGGCTACGGACCTATGATTATCAATAGGATCTCCACGAGTGGAGCAGTACAATTAGCCACGTTAGAGGGGGATATTCTCCCAAACTATATTAGCGGTTGCAGAGTCAAGTTGTATCAGGAACCCCTCACGGAGGAAATGCTCAGCCGACTCAACACTGCTAAGAAACGCAAAGAGGAAGAAAAGCGAATTCGAGAAGCAGCTCAAGCAGAAGCTTTAGAACGCATCAGAAGGATGAAGTTACGAAGGCAAGGCCGAGATCAGACTAGAACAGATGACTATGCAGATCAAGGATATCCTATGGCCATGTGTGAAGTCGCAGGAACAAGCTCGCATAAGATAATTGATCGACGTCCTTTCATAACCCTAGATATAGGAAAAGGAAAGAGTGCAAGGACCGTAAGAGCCTTGATTGACTCAGGTGCAGCCACTAGTGCTGTTAAATTGTCTTACTGTCAAGAGTTGCAGTTAACTTTCAATCCTGTGGAAGCGTATCTCATAGGATTGGGAGGCGTGGAAACCCCTTGCATGGGCGAGGTGGAACTTCCCCTCTATATTCATGATGAGGCTATAACAGTTAAAGTACTAGTGTGTCAAGACGAGGATCTCACTGAACCTCTTGTCTTGGGTCAAGATTGGATCTATGACCAAGCAGTCAACTTAAACTTAAGAAGTGGACTTCTTCAGGTTTGGGTCAATCATAGTCGAATTACAGTAGAGTTAGATAATGGAGCACTCAAGGAACTAGGAAAGGCACAGACTCCTGGTCCTTCCAGGAATACACATGAAGATGACCATGTTGTTCTTGTCCAAAACTATGTGTTGCAGAGGAATGATATTCGCAAAAAAGGAGTCAGGGATGCAAAGGAACTCCCTTCTTTTCCAAAGGCCAGAAGGAGGCAACAACCAAAGGTGGATCAAAGGCAGAAGAAGCAGAGTACTACCTATGTCCGGGATCCAAAGTACCTGCGCAGCAAAATGTCCCAGCAAGTGAAACAAGTGTGGGTGCGGAAAGGCGAACACCCGGTTGCACTCAAGCCAACCACACGGGCAAAGCCTCTTATTAGTAACCAACAACACGACACTAATAAGAAGTCTTTCGGAAATTCTTCTGCTAACGTGAAATCTATTTGGGTGCCCAAGAAGTCGATGAAGGCTAGCCCACAATCAAGACAAATTTGGGTGCCTAAGGCTTGCTTGCGGGCGCAAATAGCTACGCCGAAGCCACAACCTATACAGCGTAACCCATTCACTCGCACAACCGGCATCCACTCGTTTTCAACACTCACGAACACACCAAGGCCCATGAGCACGAACAGAATCATTTGTAAATGGGTCCCTAAAAAGCCTCATGTTCAAGCTGATACACCTATAATGTTCTCTAGCGCCTCTACGAAACCAAGAGAAAAACCCATCCACTGCATTTGGCAGCTTAAGACCTGTAATAAACCCCCCGACCCCAACTTGTAAATTCACCCCCACTTACTAACTGCATTAGTCTCCTAGGAATACCCAAGCATTAACTACACACACTGTCTTCGTGCACTTACTAACCACTAACTCACCATCTACCTCATGTTAATGTTGTAACGGGGACAACAACGGATTTATTCTGTCCATTACGATGTTAACACATGATTCTATATTCTCACAGAATCAGAAGGCAAGCAGTAAAATGGCAGAAGCGACAGGTTCGGGCTCACAAGTAGGGATACTTACTGCAGGAATTGATGTGGATAGTCTACCTGTGGATGTGCCACCAACTGAACGACCAGTGGAGCTGCAGCACCTTCAGCAAATCCCGATGCCGGATCCACCCACAGGGATCACAGAAAGAGTCCATGCCAATTCTCATTGGTTCAATGGCATGCCAGGTCCATTAGGAGAGGCCAAGTATATCTGGGAGTCTAAGTGCGAGTATGACAGATCATGGGTTCGATTCCAATTTTTCTCCAAGGAGTTTGAGACTTTACAGAACACCGAGGATCTCCAGACTATATGGCAACGAGCAGGGCTAGCAGAATACTTTGAAGCCCCACTACCTAAACCAGATCTCCTCCGATGCTACTATTTGGTCTCCACATTACAAGCTAATGAAGAAAAGGACAAACCCGGATCATTTGTTCTTCCCTCCTTGCTGGGCAACAACGAGTTGAAGAGGTTTGAACTTACTGTGGAGTTGGTAAGCGACGCTTTGAATATGCACGGCACACATGTACCCTCTGAAAAGGATGCTCTTGTTCCCACTAACATGAAGGATAGGAAACTGTTGAAGCTTAAAGACATGGCAGCACTCACACCAAACGTGTCCATCCCTCTCCGTATGTGCATGCAACATTTCGCCTTTCCCGGCCAAGACCGCTTCACACAACCACACAAGAGAATCTGGTTCGCTCTCTACTTAGCGGAAGCAGGTGCGTTACCCATTAAGCTACCGATATGGATTATAGATCAATTGTATGAAGCAAACAAACGGTCTTCTAGGAAATTAGTGGTGAACGGATGCTGTGCAATCACACGCATTATTTACCGGTGCCTAGCATACAATGTTCCCATTGAACATGCCTTAACTTGGGCACAATTACAAATGTTTAAGAAGCTCAAGACGTCCACACATCAATCCAAGCGCATGAGGGGTGCGATCCCTTGTGTCCAGACAAGGGAAGTTCTGACTACTCCTGAGGTATCGCCACGAAGGGAGACCACTGTACCTCCCTTTACCATTAGGATACCCAGGTCGGGATCTGAAACTACGACACAAGCTACCCCATCGGCTCCTCCTGTTCCACCTGAATTCGAATTTGCTGCCACTGGAGATGCTGAAGGAATGGACCCCCAGGACTTCGAAGCATTCCTACAAAGTACACAATTCTCTGATGTGGAGTTTTATTCAGATGCAGAGGAACAAGGCACATCCTCACGAAGAAGAAGAAAGTCCACAGACGGTCGACATGTACATTGGAGTGACGCTCAGCAAGGTCAACAACAAGGACACCTAGAAGAAGAAGGAGCGTATGAAGAGGAGACCACTGAAGCCCCAGCCTATACAGCAGAACTCCGAAGGCTGTATCAGATTATGGAAAGAGTGCGATCGCAACAACTACTCACCGAACAGAGTAGTAGAGTACTCATGACTCAGTTGTTGGAAGAAGCAGGAGTTGACTCAGAGTATAGGGAAGGTCTCTTATTGATGGCAGAAACATATGGGGTAGTGGAAGCAGTACGCACTGCCATTCGGAGGTCTCCAGTTCAATATGATCCACGAAGGTTCCAGACACGACCACGCTCAGGTAAGAATATCCAGATTCCCATTACAACTGCAGAAGAGCCAACTATTACATCTGAACCTATCAGGACAACCTCCCAAGCAACCGAAACGGCTAGCCAAGAGCACCCAGTCACCCATGAGGAGTCCACAGAGCCACAACCACCCACACCCCCACCCTCGCCCCCTAGAGCAAAAACAGTGGAAATCACCTCGACCACTCAACCCACCGAACCAACCTTCATCTTCCGTACTCCCATCTCTAGTTCCACCCTATTCTCTACCACTGATAACCCAATCTTTGAAGCAACCCCCATCACTACACAATCCACCGAACTGCTCCTAGAGCCTGCCCTAGGGCAACCATGCCCCATGCCCTCAGCCATAGGTCATCCTGACCCTAGATCCACATTCATGGGTTTCCCTGCTACCACGCAACCCTTCGCGCCCTCCTCAAATTTACGACCTCAACCCCCGACCTCTCTCTCTCCATTTCTACAATCCCTCCATGACCTCCTTGCTAGAACTTTTCAACCAGGGTCTCAACCATTTCCTTTCTTTTCAGCTCCCCACCCCACTTCGCATCTATTCACCACTTCCACACACACACCACCTACCATCCCAATGTATATGGCAGATCCCACACTCGCACCCACTCCTGACGGTATGGACATTTCACCACCCACGGCACCTCCCCCCACGATTCCACCTCCTCCCATTCCCCCTCCACCAATTTCACTCACACACACGACTTCAATAGACACATCATTCACTCTTCCCCATCCCCAATTCCCTTCCCATGCATCTCCCACTGTAAACACCACCCACTCATCTATAGGAAGTGCATTGGACACCATGCTTGCTTGTATATCAAACTTAAGGACATATTACATTCAGCTCCAGCAACAGAATGAACGCCTGCACGAGCATTCAGAAACACTACAGCACCGCCTCGCGGCACTAGAAGAGGAAAATGCTCGCCTCCACACACAATTCCAAACTCTCCAAGAAGCTCATGGCATATTGGAGGTACAGTTACAGAACACAGATCAGGAAGCGATACAGGTGGTAGAAGGTCACCTACGGACACAGCTGGAACGCAACTCAAAGCTTCAGCGAAATATGGCTCTACTCAAACGCCATCTTGCGGCCGCTCAGGAAGAGAATCGACGTCTGCAAGTACAAAATCAAGAGAACCTGGAGGTAGCTATTGAGAGCACACCGGGGGCACCCATCAGCCCATCCAAGTTTCAAGCAGTGACCCCCGATAATATCAAGATCATATTGGAAGACTATGCCATGCTGCTTGAAGCACATGATAAGCTATCGGAGGAACTGGGACAATTGAAGCAGAAACACCAAAAAGGACCAACAATAGCCTCTCCAACCACCCCCTCCGCGGCTTCACTTCTCACAGACGCAGAGGCCATAAAAGATCTCCAGAAACAGGTCACTGAATTGCAAACACGTCTACTACAATATGAGAGACCACCTTCCCCTCCAGAGGCTCCCATGGACGAAGAAGTTGTGCAAATTCCTGTGGAACAAACGTTTGACGAAGAATACGATCCACAACCATTCCCAGGAGGCCAACAAACAGAAGAAGCTTAGGACACATTCGAGGCACCACGGCCCCCATGGCTACGTCAAGTGGAGGAAATCGGGAGTTCGCACGAAGAGCGCACAGTAGTGCAAAATCAGGCCATGAGGGTCATAGAGGAAACTGTGCTACAATCGGCTTACTTCAAGAACCTGTCATCGAGACGCCTGATCCTCTCATCTGAACTCCAATACAGGCCGTATTATATTATCTTGGCTGATTATAATGCAGAAATACAAAGAGTCACGGGTCAGATTCCTACCTTTGCGACCCAATTTCAACCCGAAGACCTTCCTCCAGAGGTGCAAAAAGGCAAAATTTGTCAACCCACCTGGCGGCAGAAACTTCTAGAGACATATCCAGAAATGCTATGCACATGGAACAACGCGCCTTTACACCTCCTATACAATCCATGCTACGGTCCAGTCCCACGCCGCAGGTCTTGGAAGGCATTCAATATCAAGGTACAGAACAACGTGCAATGCAAGGAATGGCTGAACTACCCGTACATTGCGCCACCACAGGGACCACCGTCTGTAGCATATATGATGGGAACCATTCACCACTGGATGCCGCGCTTGAAGCCCATGCAAGATGTAGCAGCGCAAATGATGCTTAAAATCTTAGATATGATGCAGGTAGTCCTGAAAACTTTTAGAAATGCAGCCGCACCACAGGTACGTCTCCCGGGGTTCAGCAATGGAAATTATGACTTGGTGTATGACATGAGCACCACCCCCAGTATTCGTGTGGCTTACGCCTGGCATGCGCGCATCAAATACTTCCCTGCCTGTTACAAACAGACCTTTGAAGAAATGTTCAGATCAGGCTTCTGGGAGTATCACTCGGAGATTTTCGCACCGAAGCCAACACATCTGCTCCAACTTTTTGCTTGTGAACAAGCAATGTACTCTGAGTACTACACCACCCCGCAACCAGAGGCCCCTGGTGCAATAAATTAGGATGCATTGGAAGCTGATCTAGCAAGAGGCTTAAGGATAGGAGAACATGAACTGGCCACCAATGTCATCCAATACTATATCGACCACCCGAGAGAACAAAGGTCTGTCAGGGGCGACAGACGCTAGGAAGGGGGGCGTGTTGGCATACAAAGCAACAGAGGAGTCATGCACAATACGGCAACAAGGCCAAATCATTTTTTTCCCATGGATTATTTACAACTCAAGTGATTTTAATCACTACACAAACATTGTAAATCCCGTTTTTGGTAGAATAGACTCCATTTTGTGCAAGCCGAGGAGTCCTCGAGCTTGAGGAGTATTAGAACTAGCGACATATCAATTTTCATAATTTTTAGACTCTGTTTGAGCCCTCAAATAGACTCTAGAACCTAATTTTTAACTAGGCCGGACACTAGGTCTGGACAAGACCAAAGCTAGTTAGAAAACTATAAAAAGAGCTAGAGAGCTCATTTTTGGGGTTAGATTGTTTGTGAATTGAGCTTATGTAAGAGACCTTTTGATTAATGCAAAGAACTCCATTGTTCCTCTCCTTGTTCTTGCCTTGTGTGCGCGTGTGTGTGTATGTGTGTGCATGCTTGTGTGCTTCTCACTCACGCACTTGTGCCTTCACTTGCTCATAGTCTTCATACTAGTCCTCACGTCTCCACGGATTGACAATTATGAGGTGAATCTTCTCACGTTGGTACTCACCATTGTGCTAGAGTGACAATGGTCAAGAGTCAGGGTTTACCACATAGTTTCTGGCTTGAGGCTGTCATGTGTGTTGCATATGTACTTAACAGGTGTCCCACTAAAGCGCTGCAGTCTATCACTCCATATGAAGCTTGGCATGACCGAAAGCCATCTGTTGCTCATCTGCGTGTTTTTGGTTGTTTTGCATATGCATTAGTGCCTGAACAACATCGCAGAAAATTGGATGATAAGGCAGTAAAATGTATTTTTGTTGGGTATAGTTCTGAAAGTAAAGGCTATCGTCTGTATCATCCACAGACTAAACACATTCTGGTTAGCCGTGATGTTGGTTTTGTGGAAGATGCTATTCAGCCATTGCTTTCATGTACCAAGGAGAGATCTGTTAGCTCCAAAGACATGGATGATACTTTGATGCCTCTTTTTACAGGTGGACAGTCTAGTGTTGGTCCTAATGAGGCAACTTCTCAGCCTTTGCAGGTGTCATGTGATGATGCAACTAATTCTATTTCTGATGCAGATGTACATGATGCACTGAGAGAGCTGATATTGAGCAGGCAAGAACTATGCCAAAATGGCTGGTGCAGACTTTGCGTGATAGCAAATTAGATGCACCTCTGTCATATTGTACTCGTTCAGGCTCTCATAGTGCCTCTTTTGCATCAGATTGCTATGCTATGGCTGCATCTAGTCTCTGTGATGAGAATGAGCCTGTTTCGTTTGATGAAGCACAAAATTCAAAAAATTGGATGGCTGCTATGCAATATGAATATGATGCTATAATGAAGAATGGTACTTGGCCTTTATGTGACTTGCCTCCTGACAAGAAGGCCATTGGCACTAAATGGGTATACAAGCTGAAGCGTAAACCTGATGGTACAGTGGACAGGTATAAGGCTAGGCTTGTTGCAAAGGGTTATGCATAGGAAAGAGGCATTGATTTTGATGAGACCTTTGCACCTACATGTCGTATGACTACTGTTCGGAGCATTTGTGTACTTGCAGCCCATCATGGTTGGAATGTATATCAGTTGGACATTAAAACAACATTTCTGAATGGTGACTTGCACGAAGAAGTGCATGTTTTTCAGCCCCGTGGCTTTGTGCAGAAAGGGCATGAAAACCAGGTGTGCAGGTTAAAGAAAGCATTATATGGTTTAAAGCAAGCACCACGTGCTTGATATGAGAAGATACATGCCTATCTGGTTGCACATGGTTTTGAGAACAGTCCAACTGAAAGCACCTTATATGTTAAGCGTGCTAATGATGTGCTTTTGATCATTGTTGTCTATGTTGACGACATGCTGCTCACTGGTCCTATTGAGAAGCATATTTCTGATTTCAAGGCTGATTTGCATGCCTCATTTGAGATGTCTGATTTGGGGCATTTGCATCACTATTTGGGCATTCAGTTTATGCAAGTTGATGGTGGAATGGCTTTGTGTCAAACGAAATATATTGACACATTATTGTAGCGTTTTGGCCTTGAAGATTGTAAGCCTATTGCCACTCCTATGGAGATAGGTTTACGATTGAGTCTTCATGATGCTGGAGATGCATTTGATGTTGTTCTCTATCAGCAAGCTGTTGGATGCTTGATTTATTTATGCATTACTCGACCATATATTCAGTTTGCTGTCTCACAGATGAGTAGGTTTATGCATTGCCCAGGAGTCACGCATTGGAAGGCGGTTAAGCGCATCTTTCGCTACTTGAGTGGTACTCAGCTACTTGGGTTGTTTTATCCCAAGGGGGGGATCACTACCGCCAGATTTGCATGCTTTTTCTGACTTAGATTGGGTTGGTTGCTATGACACTCGTGTGTCCACTAGGGTTTTTGCTTCATGCTTGGTAGCTCATGTATATCTTGGTTGAGCAAGAAGCAGCCTACTATGGCCACTTCCAGTTGTGAGGGTGAGTATAGGGAAGCTTTCACAGCAACTGTTGAGTGTGTGTGGCTCAGACGCCTTATGGTTGATTTGGGTGTTGGTCAGTCTTCTACCACCACCATCTTCACTGACAGTCAGAGCGCATTGGCAGTTGCGAGGAACCCTGTGTTCCATGCTCGCACTAAGCACATTGAGGTGCATTATCACTATGTCAGGGAGAGGTTCTCTGCCGGGGAGATCAGCTTGGCATATGTGCCCACGTAGGAGAACATAGCAGACCTTTTCACGAAGGCTCTGCCTAGGGAGAAGTTTGAAGCTTTCCACAAAGCTTTGGGCTTACTTCCTTTTGTGGAGTGATTTCCACATAGCTTGGCACTTCCTTATACATGAGTGCCAGCACCTTGTTCACCACATCACTCCTAGGGGGGATTTGTTGATATATTTAGGAGGTGATGTGTGTGAACACACTAGGACCGCCGGGGCACTTTTTTCCCTCTTTAGGAGGTTTTTTCCCCCGACGTGTATATACGCCTATTTCCCTAATGGGCTACTTATCTTTGTACATTCTCTAGTAATACATTCAGTCTTGTGTGTTGTGCACCAAGCTTCTTCTTCTTCCTTGTGTTGTTCCTGTGCTTCCGCAGACATCTAACTCCAACAAACATTGCATTTATCTTGCTAAGGATTTATCACTTGAAGAACCAACTTCATATGAAGAAGAAAATACCAAGGCAGAATGGAAGGAAGCTATGGATGAAGAAATAGAAGCACTCAAGGAGAATGATACTTGGGAGCAAGTACCAAAGAAGGCATCAATGAAGGTAATTGGTTCTAGATGGATTTACAAAATCAAGAGAAACTTAGATGGATCCATAAATAGGTATAAAGCTAGACTTTTGGCCAAGGGTTTTGCACAAACCCTTGGCATTCTTACATGTGGCTAAAATGCCAACCATCAAAGTATTGGTATGTGTGGCTGCATCTAGGAATTGGAATATGTATCAATTGGATGTAAAAAATGCTTTTCTTAATGACTGGATTTCTGAGGAGGTTTAGATGGCTCAATCTCCTAGCTATGAAGACCCAAGTAAGGTAAATTATGTGTGAAAATTGAACAAAGCTCTTTATGGATTCGAGGGGGCACCTAGGGCATGGAATCATAGGTTGACTACCTATCTTCAAGATCAAGGATTCATCATGAGCAAGGCAGATTCTTCTCTATTTGTCAAAAGAAGCAACTCAGAATTGATATACTTTATGTGTGTATATTGATGACATCATACTTAGAGGTAGTGATGCCAATGGCATCAAACAAATCAAGAACCAATGATGTAGGAATTGAAAATCAGTGACCTAGGGTTTCTAAAGTATTTTCTTGGACTTGAATTAGTCTATACAAATTTTAGAATTTACATTACTCAAAGGAAGTATGTGCAGGACATGTTGAAGAAGTTCCTCTTGGAGAATGCCAAAATAGCCAGCACCCCTATGGAGGTAAATCATAAATTGAGTGCTTATGAAGGTGATTTTCTTCAAGCAGGATACCAAAGCATAGTTGGAAGTCTAAACTATGCAACTCTAACAAGGATTGATATAGCATATGGAGTAAGTGTTTTAAGTCAATTCATGCATAAACCTAGAGCATCTCACTTGGAAGTTGCCAAAAGGATTTTGAAGTATCTCAAGGGTACTCAAAATCAAGGTTTATACTTTCCATACACATCAGATTTGGACATCAAACTTTACTCAGATGCAGATTGGGTAGGTTGCAAAGATGACAAGAGGAGTACTTCTCGTTATCTTTCTTTTGCAGGTGATAAACCCATTTCATGGTCCTCCAAGAAGCAACCTATTGTTGCTTTATCTTCAACAGAGGTAGAATATAGGGGATTAGCCAATGCTACTCAAGAGGCCATATGGATTAGATTGCTATATGTAGACTTGGGACTTCATACTCACTCACCGATGATCTTTAGTGACAATAAAAGTTCTTTACATCTAGAACCTAATCTTT
The DNA here is from genome assembly GCA_020310875.1 of Ceratopteris richardii. NCBI lineage: Eukaryota > Viridiplantae > Streptophyta > Polypodiopsida > Polypodiales > Pteridaceae > Ceratopteris > Ceratopteris richardii. The sequence continues at coordinate 160,207,617 of CM035423.1, read as the reverse complement.
TCTATCATGCAAGAACCAAGCATATAGAAGTTCACTATCATTATGTCAGGGAAAAGCTATTGAACAAGGAAATTAAACTTGCATATGTATCCACAAATATGCAATGTGCAGATTTATTAACCAAAGCACTTGATGGTGCTAAACTTTGCAGGTTTAAAGATATGATTGGATTGTAGGAAATTCAAGAGGATTGATGAAGAAGAGCAAGCCAAGATGTTTGGCTTGAGGGTGAGCTGTTGGTGCGAATGCCAAGCCTTGATACTTGGCTAGGCGTTGAGAAAGCTATGTGCAAATGTTTGAAGGATCACATGAACCCTTGCTTGCAAATCTAGAACATTTACTTCTTGTAAAAGATAAACTTTTTGAAAGAATATTGTAAGTCCACATTTCTCATGGATTTTGGAGAACTAAAAGCTATGAATCTGATTTGGTAAAAGCCACTCCTAACTTGTTGGTGGAACATCTATTTGAATTTCAGAATTCAAACTTGGAACACTCATTATAAAAGAAGGTTTTAATCTCGCGACTCTTAGTGCCCCCATTACTGAGCTTATTGCTGACCATTTGTATATGTTGATCCGCTTACTTCATAGCCTACTCTTAGCACTATCATTTGGAATCATTTCTATGCCAATGATAATGTATAACATTGTTACATAATACATTACATTATTGATCACATATGTCTTCATCTCTGCTATGTTCACTCAGAATAGTTTACTTTGAATGCTTATATCTCAGTCATTTCTCCATCATTTTTCATCTTCTATGACTTGTTAGAACCAACTCAAAGTCTACTTCAAGCTCTCATAATTTGTAGCAATTTGATTCATCCAATTGGGATACATCCGTGTTGAAGTGGTCACTGGTCATTCTCTACATAACTCCTAAAAAATTGGGGGTAAGCTTTCACTTGATAAGTTGATTGCTCAGGTTATGGTTGATCATTTCAAGTGATTCCACTTGGAATCATTAGCTCTCTAAGCTAATTAGATACATTAAAAAGGAATTTTTCTAATTGCTACTATAATCTAAGCACTGAGCTTTATACCCAGCAGGTGTCAAGACCAAAATAACAAGTTTTTGATCACTAGCTATTTACAAAGTTATCTTTTTTTATGTAATTGTTTGCAGCATCATCTCCAAAGTACATAAGAACTTATTTAGTGTCATGAGCAAGATAAATGGGACTACTATCCACTCAAGGCTACAACCATGGCTACAACAACAACTACAACAACAATTACAATAACAACTAGCAAGGAGGATACAAATCAAGAAAGGACTACAACAATTACATAGAGGATCAAGAAGATTATCTCATCATTATGAATATGATTTCAAAAGAAGGAATGAATTATGAACACCTCTTCTATATTGACTCAGGTTGTTCAAACCATGTAGCAGGCAATGTAGCTCTTCTCTCTGACATTGAGGAACCCAAGGGAAAGCACCAAGTACAAACAGGTGATGACACCAAGCATTTAGTGGTCAAGGTAGGAAATGTCAAAACTTGTGATGGAAATAGAAATCTGTTGAGCAGGGTTCTCTATGTACCTACAATCACCAAGAATTTGATGAGTGTTGGATAAATTGTGGAAAAGGGTTTGCAGGTTAGGTTCAACAAATATGGAGCTTTTGTGGAGGACCCCCAACATGGATTCAAGAGAATTTCCAAGGGAGAAAAAACAGGTAGATTATTTACATTTGAACTTGAAGATACAAGCAATATTGCACTTTATAATTACAAGGATCAAACATTATCAAAACTTGAGATTTGGCATAAGAGATTAGGGCATATTGGTGAGAGAAACTTGAAGCAAATATGTAGAGATCAATGTATGCTTGGGATACCTAATGTATCCAAGCAACATATGATCTATAAATGTGGTGCATGTCAGTTTGGTAAATCACAGAGGTTACCCTTCTCAAAGAAAGGCTCCGTGCATGAGGATTACTTGGAACTTGTTCACATAGATGTGTGGGGACCAAGCAAGGACCCTTCAATTTCAGGCTCAAGGTACTATCTGTCTTTCATTGATGATTTCAATTGGTGGACTATCTTGTACTTTATGAAACATAAAGATGAAGTGTTCAATTGCTTCAAGAAGTATCTTGCACTTGTGGAAAACCAAACAGGAAGAAGCCTAAAGAGATTAAGGTCAGATGGAGGAGGTGAGTACTTCTCAAAAGAATTTGATGCATTCTTGCAAGACATAGGTATCAAAAGGGAGATTACTACAAGGTATACCCCTAAGCAAAATAGGGTAGCAGAGAGGAGAAATAGGTTGATTGTGGAAACAACTAGATCAATGCTTAATGAAAAGATGTTACCTAATTATTTGTGGGCAAAGAGTGTATCTACTACCACTTACGTTATTAACTGGTTGCCATCCAAATCACTTGATGGGATGACCCGATATGAAGCATGGCATGGTAGAAGGCCATCACTTGATCATTGCAAAATCTTTGGATGTGTTGCTTATGTGCATATTTCATCTCAGATTAGAGGTAAGCTAGACCCTAAGGCAGAGAAGTGCATCTTCATAGGGTATGATTTAAATAATAAAGGATACAGGCTTTATAATCCATCCAACAAAGGCTTTATGGTCAGTAGGGATGTGTTTGATGAGAATGATTCTTGGTTTGAAAGTGAATGCAGGAAAGTCAAGTTGCCATTTGACTTGGAAGAGGAGTTTCCAAGCCTCACCAAGGAGGATCCAAGCCAAATTGAAGACATCAAATCAGATGATGAGGACATCATCAACCTAGAAGAATTCAAGGCATGGAAATCAAAGGGCAAGGCCAAGATGAAGAGGTTGGAAGACTTACCTGAATCATCCAGCCAAGCTTCAAGGAGATCACAAAGGGAGAGCAAGAAGCCAATCAGATATGGGTATGACACTTCATTAGTTACTAAGAATTCCATTTATCTTGCTAAGGATTTATCACTTGAAGAACCAACTTCATATGAAGAAGCAAAGAACAAGGTAGAATGGAAGAAAGCTATGGATGAAGAAATAGAAGCACTCAAGGAGAATGATACTTGGGAGCTAGTACCAAAGAAGGCATCAATGAAGGTAATTGGTTCTAGATGGATTTACAAAATCAAGAGATATTTAGATGGATCCATAAATAGGTATAAAGCTAGACTTGTGGCCAAGGGTTTTGCACAAACCCAAGGAGTTGATTATGAGGAAACATTCTTACATGTGGCTAAAATGCCAACCATCAGAGTATTGGTAAGTATGGCTGCATCTAGGACTTGGAATATGTATCAATTGGATGTGAACAATGCTTTTCTTAATGGATAGATTTTTGAGGAGGTTTACATGGCTCAACCTCCTCGTTATGAAGACCCAGGTAAGGTAAAATATGTGTGAAAATTGAACAAAGCTCTTTATGGATTGAAGCAGGCACCTAGGGCATGGAATCATAGGTTGACTACCTATCTTCAAGATCAAGGATTCATCATGACCAATGGATATTCTTCTCTATTTGTCAAAAGAAGCAACTCAGAATTGATAGACTTATGTGTGTATGTTGATGACATCATACTTATAGGTAGTGATGCCAATGGCATCAAACAGATCAAGAACCAAATGATGCACGAATTCAAAATCAGTGACCTAGGGTTTCTAAAGTATTTCCTTGGAATTGAATTAGTCTATACAAATTCTGGAATTTACATTACTCAAAGGAAGTATGTGTAGGACATGTTGAAGAAGTTCCACTTGGAGAATGCCAAAATAGCCAGCACCCCTATGGAGGTGAATCATAAATTGAGTGCTTATGAAGGGGATTTGCTTGAAGACATTGTAGGATACCAAAGCATAGTTGGAAGTCTAAAATATGAAACTCTAACAAGGATTGATATAGCATATGGAGTAAGTCTTTTAAGTCAATTCATGCATAAACCTAGAGCACCTCACTTGGAAGCTGCCAAAAGGATTTTGAAGTATCTCAAGGGTACCCAAAATCAAGGTTTACACTTTCCATACACATCAGATTTGGACATCAAACTTTACTTAGATGCAGATTGGGTAGGTTGCAAAGATGACAGGAGGAGTACTTCTGGTTATCTTTCTTTTGTAGGTGATAAGCCCATTTCACGGTCTTCCAAGATGCAACCTACTGTTGCTTTATCTTCAATAGAGGCAGAATATAGGGGATTAGCCAATGCTACTCAAGATGCCATATGGATTAGATTGCTATATTGAGACTTGGGACTTCATACTCACCTATGATCTTTGGTGACAATACAAGTTCTTTACATCTAGCAGCTAATCCTATCTATCATGCAAGAACCAAGCATATACAAATTCACTATCATTATGTCAAGGAAAAGCTATTGAGCAAGGAAATTGAACTTGCATATGTATCCACAAATATGCAATGTGCAGATTTATTAACCAAAGCACTTGATGGTACTAAACTTTGCAGGTTTAAAGCTATGATTGGATTGCAGGACATTCAAAAGGATTGATGAAGAAGAGCAAGCCAAGATGTTTAGCTTGAGGGGGAGCTATTGGTGGAAATGGCAAGCCTTCACACTTTGCTAGGCATTGAAGAAGCTATGTGCAAATGTTTGAAGGATCACATGAACCCTTGCTTGTAAATCTAGAACACTTACTTCTTGTAAAAGATAAAATTTTTGAGAGAATATTGTAAGTCCACATATCTCGTGGACTTTGGAGAACTAAAAGCTACAAATCTCATTTGGTAAAAGCCACTCGTAACTTAGAGGAGTATGTTTAGGTGGAGTAAGTCTTTTAAGTCAATTCATGCATAAATCTAGAGCACCTCACTTGGAAGCTGCCAAAAGGATTTTGAAGTATCTCAAGGGTACCCAAAATCAAGGTTTACACTTTCCATACACATCAGATTTGGACATCAAACTTTACTTAGATGCAGATTAGGTAGGTTGCAAAGATGACAGGAGGAGTACTTCTGGTTATCTTTCTTTTGTAGGTGATAAGCCCATTTCACGGTCTTCCAAGATGCAACCTACTGTTGCTTTATCTTCAATAGAGGCAGAATATAGGGGATTAGCCAATGCTACTCAAGACGCCATATGGATTAGATTGCTATATTGAGACTTGGGACTTCATACTCACCTATGATCTTTGGTGACAATACAAGTTCTTTACATCTAGCAACTAATCCTATCTATCATGCAAGAACCAAGCATATACAAATTCACTATCATTATGTCAAGGAAAAGCTATTGAGCAAGGAAATTGAACTTGCATATGTATCCAC